>QXEO01000180.1:2902913-3502913 GCA_007115705.1 Dactylis glomerata | reverse complement strand
ATTATGACTTTTATGATGTGGAACAAATTGAAGAATTTATTGCTTGGAAGGGTGCATTCGAACTTGCTTATTTGCTTGAAAATACTGATGATGCACCCTATAAATATGAGGTTTATGATATACTTACATTTTGCTTTGACAATTACAAGGAAGAAAATAGATATATTCTTAAATATCTTAATAGATGCTCTCCAACGGAAGAGACTAATGCCTTGAAGGAGCCTATGGAAGAAGAATTTGCTGAAACTGGAAGCTCATTGGATGAAAAAGAGGAGGAGAGTGATGATCAAGAGGAGGAAGAATGGAGCTACCCATGTCTACCTCCCAATAAGAGTAACTCTTTAACTAATACCTTATTTGATAGCCCTCCATGCTTAACAAAGGAGGATGAGTGTGATATTTATATTGTTGAGTTTGTTCATGATGATACTGAAAATTATTATGAGAGAGGAAAATATGGTTGTTGGAATTCCCATGTTACTAAAATACCTCTCTTTATATTGAAAGTTCCAAAGTTACTCATGTTTTATCTACCCATACTTGTGACTATGTGCTTCTTTGATTTATTTTCTTACAAGATTCCTATGCATAGGAAGTGGGTTAGACTTAAGTGTGTTTTATATTTGCTCATTGATGCTCTTTTGGCTTCCATTCATATTTCTTATGTAAGCATCTTCTCAAATTACTGAGCCTAGCTCAAGGGCGTTAAAGAAAAGCACTCTTGGGAGATAACCCAATGCTCTCTTTCAGTTCCCTTTCTTTTATTTGAGTCTTGGAAGTTATTACTACTGTAATAACCTCTCCTTATCCTTTTTATTTCGTTTTTGTGCCAAGATAAGCCTCTAATTTGAGTGAGGTAAGATTTGGGGATGTTGCTGTTCTGAAACAGATTTTGGTGCTGCTCCGTAAAAATTCGTGAAAATTCTCTGTATATCTTTTGGACCTACGATTTCTTGTGCATATTCCCCAGGTTATATCCAAACTTTCATTAGTTATACACTTTTTGATTTGAGCAACATAAAACCCTCTAAAAATTCGACCTTTGTCAGCTGTTCTGTTTTGACAGATTTCTGTCAATATTTGTGTTTGCCGCTTTATCGCTTTCTTTTTGAGTTCTTTTGATCACGGAACTTTTGGGGAAGTTGCTACAGTAGTATATACTTTATATGTGGTGGTTTTAGGTTGAAACCTAAAGCAAAAAGGGTTGATTCTATGTTATGCTTATACTAATGTTGCTAATAGATTTGTGTTTAGTTTTGTATGAAGGAAGTTTTCAAGTGTAGGGATCGGAGAGTGATGAGTTGAAGAATGGACAAAAGCTCAAGCTTGGAGATGCCCATGCATCACTCAAAGAAATATCCAAGAAGTACAAGCGTCAAATCTTGGGGATGCCCCTGAGGCACCCCTTCTTCATCGGCAAAAATCAGGTCACCTTTCAACGCACTATATTTTTATTGCTTCATGCATTATGCATTTTTCTTGGAGCGTCAGTTGTTTTTAGTTTTTAGTTTAGTTTTGTTTTGTTTGCTGCAATAAATGGTTGGACCCCAACAAATTTCTTTTGGAGAAGTTGCCTTGCTTTTCATTTGCCAAGAACACTCAGTTTTTCACTCTATTCGTTTCAACGAGTGTTCCTCTTTTTCTAGAACTGCGTTTAGTTTTCGATTTTCGCCTTGATTTGTGTTCAGATCTTGTTATATATTTTCATCAAGGTGTATTTTTGCCTCTGGTCTATATTGGTTTTCATCAAAAGAGGTGTTTACAAAAAGTTTGAATGGTGTTGGAAAAGAGAAAAAGCTTTATACAAAAAAGTGGTACAAGAAGGAGCTTGTGTAGACTGCGGCCTAGGCTTTTTCATATCGTGCTTGATGTATTTTTGATAGTATGCTTAGTGGTTTTGCTATAGCATGACTTGTCTCAAATAACTGAGATTGCTTAATGAGCCTTTGAAAAAAATCATGTGTTGTTTTTATTATTTGGAAGCATTATTTTGGTTTTCTCCTTGATGCTTTATTTGGGTTGACTTGTGAAAGAGCATTTCCATAATAAATGTATTTTGGTGTTTGTTAACAACATTTGGTGATTTAACCATGCTATTAAAGTTCTGCAGATTTTCTAGGTTATTTCAGGATCTCGCGGAGGTGCACCCCAAAAAGGTAGAAAAGATCGGAGCCCGTAGTCCAGTAGTGGAGTTAGGGATTAGTTGTCTTGTAGGGTGCTTCGCGAAGGTGGAAATGGTGGAGAGGGGATCCACGAAGTGCTGCTGTTGCTTCTTCTAGGGCGGAGACTCCGGCCCTGGTGGCTGGAGACTCCGGCCTAGGGGACTCGCCCAGGCAATCCCCAAAGTCGGATGCTTCAGATGCCCGTCCGGAGTTGGACCAGAGACTTTTTGTCTCTGGCCGGAGACTCCGGGTCGGCATGCTGAGGCCGGAGACTCAGGTCCCCAGGGGCCGGAGACTCTGGTCTGTCTGGCTGGGTTGGGGTTAGCTAAAGGCTCGGACGGTTCAGTGACCAGGCCGGAGTTGGGCCGGAGACTTTTGTCTCTGGCCGGAGACTCCGGCCCTGGAGTCACTTAGGGCGGAGACTCCGGCCCTCCTGGCCGGAGACTCCGGCCCTAGTCGTCCAGCAACGGCTACATTTCGTGGAGGACTATATAAAGCCTTCTTCTACCTCAAGAAGAGGCTGCGACTTCCACTCTCTCTCTTCCATTGTTGCTAAGCTTCAAAGCACTAGATCTCTCTCCCTAGCCAATAGAACTCAAAGCCCTTTTGGGATTTGAGGGAGAAGACCTAGATCTACACCTCCATCAAGGCGATTTGATTTCCCCCCTCTCTTTTTTGAGGGGCTTGTAACTTGTGTGATTCATCGGATTCCTAGCCGGAAGAAGCCGTCCTCCAAGCTTAACTTTGTGTGTAAGAGCTTGGTGGGCCTATTGGGAGCCTCCAATTGAGTTGCGGAGCTTGCCCCAATACTTTGTGTAAAGGTGTCATGCCGCCTTCAAGGGCATCGCTTAGTGGAGCGTGAACTCGCCTTTGTGGCTTGTTCACCGGAGAATAGGGTGAGCCTTTGTGGCGTTGGTGGCCTTTGTGGCACCACACCTCTCCAACGTAGACGTACTTCCCGTAACAAGGAAGGAACTACGGGAATACATCCTTGTGTCTTCGTGTCTCCATTGCGGTTACCTCTATCCTTTACTCGTACCTTTACTTATATTGTTATTGCTAGCTTGCTTGTCACTCTAGGTAAATTCACTTAGTAGCACATCTAGAGAATTTACCTTCTTGTCTAGCCTTAACTTGAAAAGAAGTAAAAATTTGGGTAGCTCCTATTCAGCCCCCCCCCTCTAGTCGCTCATACGATCCTTTCAATTGGTATCAGAGCGTGGTCTCTTATTCGGGCTTAACCGCCTAAGAGTTTGAGCGACTATGGAAGGGGATAAGAGTAAAGAAACTCCTCCCGAAGATACTCCTCCATCTATCTCTTCCTCTTCAATCTCACGTGAGGAGCATTTGGCGTCCTTGGACACAATGCAAACCACCATGAGATTGGAGATGAAGGCTATGTTTGAGGAATATTTTGGAAGAAAACCTTCCGAGCCCACCGACCCAAACACCACACCTATTGTGGAACTTTCCTTGGCTAAGGTGAAGCCACCTAACAATGTCTCCACCTCCGCCGAGAATAAAGGTGACCCTCCTAAGGAAAATGATGGTCCGGCAAAGGGTGCTAACATTCCACCCCCTAACACTTACTCCCCTCCGTCGGTCCATTATCCTATGCCACACATTAACAACATGGGATCTCCACCTAAGCTTGATTCTCGCAATTTTATTAAATGGCAAGGTCTAATGAAATCTCATATTTCTAGCTCTTCTACTCATTTGTGGAGGGTCATCCAAAATGGCTTTGCACCTCATGATCCTCTCAACTTGACCGGAAGGGAAGAAGTTGATGAGCAACTCAATGCCACCGCCAAGCACCTCCTTCAACAAGCCGTACCGGATACTCATGCGGTACACATCAACAACTTGAGCACCGCCAAGGAAGTATGGGACTATCTCACTATGCTCTTCATTGGGAATGAGAGTATTCGGTCCTCCAAGTTTGATGAGCTCAAGAGTGAAGAGAGGGATTTCATTATGCGTGACAATGAGACTCCCGATGAGATGTACCAAAGGATCTTGGCTCTTACAACGGCCTTGACCGGGTTTGGGTGCAAAGACAATGGTGATGACTATATCAAGCGTATGTTCATTACCTCCATCAACCAAAGAGAACCCATGCGGTCCGAGATAATCCGTTCAAGACCGGATTTTGGGAGTATGACCTCCAATGAAGTTCTTTGCGAGTTCACCGCCTTGTCTATCTTGAAGAAGAACGCAGAAGAGACTAGAGCTCGTGTTCTTGCCGGACAAGGAGTTCACAATCTTGCTCTCAAGGCCAAGGTGGTGTCCAAGCAAGGTGAAGGAGAAGAAGAAATATATGAAGAAGAGTGTTGGTCTCCGGAAGATCTCAAGTTTGCACTCCATGAACACTTGGCTCTCAATGCAAATGCTTTTTGGGATGCCAACAAGCACAAGACGAAGGGATCCAAGTTCAAATCCTTTCCAAGGAAGGGTGGTGACTCTAAAGTGAGGCATTGCTACAATTGTGGAGGAATCAAGCACTTCATCGCTGAATGTCCTTATGAGAACAAGGAGGACAATGAAGGCCGGCTCATCCCCAAGCGTCGGTCATCAAAGTTCTATCCATCCAAGAAGCATGGGAACAAGGACAACAAGAAGAAAGGGGAAAGGGTGTTGGTGGTTCATGAAGAGTATGACTCCGGGTCCGATGATGATGACTCCGTTGATGAAGAGAATGGAGAAGTGGCCGCCATTGCCATTGTCTCCACTCCACCTACATCCCTCTTCAAATCACAAAATGAGAACGCCATCATCACCACCCACAAGTGTCTTATGGCCAAGGCCTCGGAGGTAACATCATCACCTACTCCTTCATCATCTCATTCCAATTCTACCTCTATGGATGATGTGAGTAGTCTTAAGATTAAGAAAGAACTAGTTTCTTGTGATGATTTTCTCGCTAACATGAAGGGGCCAACCAAGATATATTTTGAGACACTAATGTGTGAAATTGGTGATGCTCATGACACTATCAAGGAGAAGGAGGAGTTAGAAAGATTAGCCGCCGATGATATTGGCTCTCTATCAATTGAGCTCGAAGAAGAGCAAAACTTGAGAGTCTCTTTAGAGGAGAAATTGTTGGGACTAGAAGAGTCTCATAATCTAATCTTGTCAAAACTCACTAAAGAACATGACCATGCTCTTGCTATGGTCAAGTTGCTTAAAAAGGAGAAAGTTGAATTTGACGTTGGTCATAATGATCTTCGTGAGAAGTTTGAGAAGCTTGAAGAAGCCCACAAGGCTTTGGAAGGCAAATTCTCTCATCTCACCAAGATTCGTGAACAACTTCAAATTCAACTAACTATTGAACAATCTAAAGTCCCACCAATGCAAGTTATTGAAGTTCCTTGTTCTTCTAACTCTATTTGTGATCATAATGATATCATCGAGAACAATAGGTTGAAGGCCGATCTTGCTAAGGGCCTTGCTACTTGCATTCAAGGAGAGAAGAATCTCAATGATCTCTTGAACAATCAAAGATTGTTCAAGGGTAAGGAGGGCCTCGGTTTTGTTGCCGAGTCCTCAAAGAAAGAGGATCTTGGTTTGGTGGCCAAGCCCTCACAGAAGAAGAAGACTAAGAAGAAGAACAAGAAGAAGTCAAAGCCTGCTGCTGCCCCTACTCCTCATGTCCCTTTTGATATTTGTTACACAGAGGAGGAGTGGGAGGAGCTCAAGGGAAAGGAGAAGGAGGAGAAGGTCGAAGTGACCGGAGTCTCCGGGTCAAAGGGTCCGGAGTCTCCGGCTAGTTCATCTAGCCCGGAGTCTCCGCTCCCAAAGGCCGGAGTCTCCGGCCCTACTCACAATGATTTTGCAGGAAAATATAACCCTCATTATGTTCTTCTTAGGGATTATTATGGTGATGTCTATGCTAAATATGTTGGTCCCTCTGATGGCTACTTTGAATATGCTATTTGGGTACCTAAGATTCTTGTGACTAACAAAAGAGGACCCATCCAAAAATGGGGACCTAAAACCAAGAATTGATCTCTTGTAGGACATTGCTTCCGGAGGAGGAAAATGGATTATTGATAGTGGTGCCACAAGCCACATGACCGGAAGCAAAAATATTGTGGAAGATCTAAAGCCAAATACTTCAAATGTCACGGTCTCATATGGTGATAAATCATCCTCTAAGGTACTTGGTTTCGGTAAGGTGGTGATCACTCCGGACGTGTCCCTAGTGAATGTCATGCTTGTCGAAACCATTGGTTATAATTTACTTTCCGTTCATCAACTTGCTACTATGGGCTATGCCACATATTTTGATGTTGATATTGTGGTCGTCATGTGGAGTAAGTCTCTCAAGGTTGCCTTTGTTGGGTATGTCAAAAATGGCTTGTATGTGGTGGACTTCTCGGAGAAACCCACTACGGCCGCGATATGCCTAATTGCTAAGGCCGACGTGGGATGGCTTTGGCATCGCCGGTTAGCCCACGTCAATATGAGAGCTTTGCAAAATCTCTACACCGGCGGCCACATACTCGGACTAAAGGATGTTTCTTTTGCCAAAGATCGTGTTTGTAGGGCATGTATTGAAGGGAAGATGCATGAAACAAGCCATCCGAGCAAGACTATTATCTCTTCCAAGAGGTGCTTGGAGCTTCTTCACATGGACCTCTTTGGACCTCCCACTTATGCAAGTCTTGGTGGCAAGAAGTATTGCTTGGTTATTGTCGATGACTATTCAAGATATACTCGGGTCTATTTCTTTGAGTTCAAGAGTGAGACCCAACAAACCGTCAAAGACTTTGCCACCGAAGTTGAGCGTCAATTCAATACCACCATATTGACTATAAGAAGTGACAATGGCACCGAGTTCAAGAACTACTCCCTAAATGAGTTTCTTAGTGATGCGGGTATCAAACATCAATATTCCGCTGCATATACCCCGCAACAAAATGGAGTTGCCGAGAGGAAGAACCGGACTCTTATGGATGCGGCAAGAACTATGTTGGCGGAGTTCAAGTCTCCATACAACTTTTGGGCCGAAGCTATTAATACCGCATGCCATGCCACCAACCGGCTTTATCTCCGCAAGAACTTGAACAAGACTCCATATGAAATTCTTACTGGGCAAAAGCCCAACATCATGTACTTCCGGGTATTTGGTTGTAAGTGTTTCTATCTCAAGAAAGGTGTTCGTTTGTCAAAATTTGATTCTAAAGCTATAGAGGGTATCTTTGTTGGTTACTCCACGGACTCACATTCCTATAGGATCTATAGCAAGTCCATCGGGCATGTTATAGAGACTTGTAATGTGAGGTTCGATGAAGATAATGGTTCCTTTGTGGGACAAAGTGGTGTTCGTGATGTAGGTGACGAAATTCCTCCCCAAGCCATAAGAAGAATGGGTGTCGGATTCTTCCGGCCCATTGAGGGACACCTTTTGGCCGAAGGAGAAGGACAATGCTCTACACAAGTGGAGCCTTCACCTGCTGAACACCCACAGGACATTGACCAAAGACAAGCTGCGCACCCTCAACCTCAAGATCATCCCACCAAGAAATCTTGCCCGGAGTCTCCGGCCCCTGTGGTCCGGACTCTCTGGCCTATACCGGAGTCTCTGGGTATGGATACCGGAGTCTCCGGGGGTGATCAAGGCCTTGATGAAGAGCCTTCGGAATTCTGTGGCTATGGGCCACTTGATGATCAAGGCAATCCAACTGGTCAAGGCGAGGACCAGAACAGTGATCATGAAGATGATCAAGTAGTCTCTCAAGAATCTCCTCTTGAGGCTCGCACTCGCCGTGAGAAGAAGCTTGAGTCCATTCTTCGACGAAGAAGCATATCCTTGGAAAATGTGGTTGGGAGTGTTTGTAAAGGTGTCTCCACAAGGAGGCAACTGTCTAACTTTAGCTCTCATCATGCTTTTGTCTCTTGTGTAGAACCCAAGAAAGTTTATGAGGCGCTTGAGGATCCGGATTGGCTTGATGCCATGCATGATGAGCTCAACAACTTCGAGCGCAACAAAGTTTGGACTCTAGTAGAAAGGCCTAAAGATTGCCGTAATGTCATTGGGACCAAGTGGATCTTCAAGAACAAGCAAGATGCAAATGGCATAGTCATTCGTAACAAGGCAAGATTGGTGGCTCAAGGTTTCTCCCAAGTTGAGGGTATTGACTTTGGTGAAACTTTCGCTCCCGTTGCCCGTCTTGAATCCATTCGCATCTTACTTGCATATGCATCACATCATAACTTTAAACTTCAACAAATGGATGTTAAAAGTGCTTTTCTCAACGGTCCCTTAAATGAATTGGTCTTTGTGAAGCAACCCCCGGGCTTCGAAAACCCTAAGTTTCCTAACCACGTTTACAAACTTGATAAGGCGCTCTGTGGCCTCAAACAAGCCCCACGTGCGTGGTATGAGCACCTTAAAGAGTTTTTGGTTGATAGTGCTTTTGAAATTGGGGTGATCGATCCCACTCTTTTTACTAAGAAGGTCAATGGGGAGCTTTTCATTTGCCAATTATATGTTGATGATATTATATTTGGTTCTACTAACAAAGCTTTCAATAATGAGTTTGCCAAGCTCATGACCGACAAGTTTGAGATGTCTATGATGGGGGAGTTAGAGTTCTTCCTTGGATTTGAAGTCAAACAATTGAAGGGAGGGACTTTTGTGAACCAAGCCAAATATACCCAAGACATGCTCAAGAGGTTCGAGATGATAGGAGTCAAAGGTGCAAAGACTCCCATGCCAACAAAGGTTAATCTTGATCTCGATCCTAATAGTAAAGAAGTGGATCAAAAACTTTATAGATCTATGATTGGTTCCTTGCTTTACCTTTGTGCATCTAGACCAGACATTATGTTAAGTGTGGGAGTTTGTGCACGTTTTCAAGCCGCACCAAAAGAAAGCCACTTGGTGGCGGTCAAGAGAATCTTTCGATATTTAGTGAATACCCCTAACTTTGGTCTTTGGTATCCAAAGGGAGCAAGTTTTGATCTTGTAGGTTACTCGGATTCGGATTGGGCGGGAGACAAAGTGGAACGGAAATCAACCTCCGGGGCTTGCCAATTTCTTGGTAGGTCTTTGGTGTGTTGGTCATCTAAGAAACAAAATTGTGTGTCTCTCTCTACCACCGAAGCCGAATATGTAGCCGCGGCTAGTTGTTGTGCACAACTCTTATGGATGAGGCAAACTTTGAAGGATTACAGTGTCATTTTTGACAAAGTGCCTCTTTTATGTGATAATGAAAGTGCAATCAAGATCGCTCACAACCCGGTGCAACACAACAAGACGAAGCATATTGAGATTCGTCATCATTTCATTCGGGATCATGTCAACCGTGGAGATATTGATCTATCTTATGTTGGCACTCATGAGCAACTTGCAGATATATTCACAAAGCCTCTTGATGAAGCAAAATTCCGGGAATTGAGGCATGAACTAAATATCATTGATTCAAGCAATGTGGCTTGAGCTAGGTGCATTTACTCCCATACTCTAACTTGTGTGTTGTTCTAGATGTGGGCATGGAAATAGGGGGAGTGCGGTCCTAATTGATTGGACTATCCCTCCCCCCATAATGCCAATAGTAAGCGTATTGTTCTATCTTGTCATTTGTGACATTTTTTAGCTTAATCGATGAGTCTAGGTTTTGGGCCCAAGATATATCTTCGCGGTGCCATACCTATATACTCATACATGGTGGCCTTTTGGTCACCAACCTCCGTAGTGGAGGAGTTTCCCATTTGATTTTATTGTCTTATTTTTTTTGGGAACATGCTCTTGTTTGGTCTTATTTGATTTTATTTGCATGTTTGCAAACTTGAGCATTTTGTACCACAGTGACAATGTGTCCATCCCAAGCCTATCTCATCCTCAAACATACTTAATCTTTAAATGACATGTCCTTTATACACCATAAATGTTGATCTGGTCAATAGGGGCCGGAGACTCCGGGGTTTACAGCCCGGAGACTCCGGTGGGCCGGAGACTCCGGGGTAAGTACCGGAGACTCCGGCCGGGGCAGTTTTGAAATCATACTTAGGGCACGGGGTGGGGAAGAACGGTTCATTCTTCCCCATCCACCCCCGTGCCTCTACTCCACCCCTGCCGCCCTCTTGCCCTCAGATCGACCCCCGGAGCCTCTCCAAGCTTCGGGATTCGCCGTGCCACCGGCAAATCAACTCCGTGGAGGTGTGGGATCAATCCCACCGATCGATTTTGTACCATGGACTCCGGTAAACTTGCCTTTCATCTTCTCCATCTAGTTTTCTCTAGATCTATGAGATGTGCATGTTTCCCTTAGTTTGATATGGTGTACTACCTTCTAGTGGATATCAATCATCTTATTAGCAACTCTATTGTGGATTTTGCACTCGATTTGTTCAATGTGGTCTCCTAGGCTCGGGCTGCTGGGTCCAACCGGAGACTCCGGCCCTTGTGGCCGGAGACTCCGGCCTGGACGCAAAGTCTCCGGTTTTGGCCGGAGACTCCGGCCTGAGTCCCCGGAGACTCCGGCTAGATCAGGCCTGGGTGCACTAGTCACAGCATAGTTGCTTACTTTTTGATTCTAGGACATGTCACCTCAACCTTGCTATCTTCCTCACTCATTCACAGGTGCAGGTGGTTCTCAGAAACCGGCCGCTCATAGCAAGGACAAGTTGGTTGTCAATCCCGCCACAGGGGCTCTTGCTCAGAGGTCAGTCATTGCTCAGCAAGCTAGGGATGCTAAGAAGCTCAAGACAAGGATGGCTGAGGAGGAACGAGCTGAGGCTGCTAAGAAGGTCAAGTTCGATAGCCTTGTGACCTTGGAAGGGCTGTCATCATCTGAATATGTTGAGATGAGGAAGAGGGACATGTACACTCTCCCGCGCAACTCTCGTGACCGTTGCTTTGTCCGCAAAGAGCAAGAGCTGATCATGAAGGAATTCTATGCTTCTCTCAAGAAGTATCCGGTTTGCCCTCAGACGGTCATGGACTTCTCCCATTTTGCCAAGTACAGTGCTTATTTTAGAGAGGCCGTGTGGATCACTCGCAAGCTTGGGCTCCATCCACTCATGAAGATTCAAGAGGCCTATAACATCACATTGGTCCATCAGTTCTTTGCTACCTTGGTACTTGGGGATGGTGAGGAGATCCCCATGACTTGGATGACCGGTGAAGAGGTTTGTCACTCCAACTTCATGGACTTCGCCGCTCTCCTTGGGTATGAGTTTCGTGGTGCTACTACTCCTAGTGGCATGAGGATGCATGTGGATGGTGAGTACTATGAGAAGAAGAAGAAGCTTGCTCCTCTCTACACCGGGGATGATAAGAAGATTGTCATTGGGGGCACCCTTGGGCTATCCAAACGGTCCAACATCTTGCTCCGCATATTCTAGGCCTCCATTGCCCCTCAAGCCGGTAACTTTGATGCTATTCGTGGGGCCTTGGTAAATCTCTTGGCCTACTCACATGAAGTCTATTGCAAAGGGGAGACCGCACATGTTGAGCCACTTGATGTGATGGATTTCATTCACAAGGAGATCAATGATTGCATTCTCAACAAGAAGACTCCTCTTTATGCCCCGTTTGTCATGAGGCTCATCCGTGCTCAAGGACTCAACCTTCCTCTTCTCGATGCAAACCTTGTGAATCACAAGGTTGTGAAGCTTCAACGCAAAGAACCCACCGGTCACTCCAAGGAACCATTTGCTCCGGTGAGAGGTGAAGATGATGATGCCTTTGCCGACGGAGTTTCAACTAGAAGGGGCCCAAGGATGAAGCATGCTAGCAATGCTGGCTCTAGCTCCAACAATGAGTTTGGGCAAGAATTCAAGAAGCTCAATTGGTTCCAAAGGAATGTGCTTTGCATGAATGTGGACATCCGTCACAAGCAATATGAGAGCTACATTGCCCAAAAGCATTTGAATGACAATCAACAAGTTCTTCACAAGGCTTTTCGGAAGTCTCAACCGGACTATGTGGAATCACCTCCTTCCTCTTCTTCATCCGGCACTCACTCCTATGGCAAGTGGAGCAAGGGTCTGACTGACTGGCAAGCCTTTGAGGAGGTCACCTCTGGCACCTCCAATGTGCATCATGGCAAGAAGCCCATGGCTTCTGATGATATTGAAGAAGGAGATGAGGACTTCAATGCCGGTTCCGAGGACGAGCCCGAGGATGAAGACGATGAGTGATCTCATGGGCGTGTAGCATCGCTCTTTTCCCTTTTTGGTGTCTCGATGCCAAAGGGGGAGAAGTAGCTCTATTAGGATGTCTTCGTTGGGATTTGCCATGGGTTGGTTTATTTGGATTTGCCTTTGCTTTGGTCGGGACACAACTTCATGGACTTTCATGTTGTGTCTCATCTATCTTAGTGTTGAACTATCGTGTGTGTGGTACGTTATGTTTGTGAGACTTAAGTTCCTATATTGCTAGTAAGACTATCATTAATGTGTGCTATCTTGTTAGTCTTACTTATATGCTTGTGGTTAGTCTCATATATTATTACTTGCTCTTGGTATAATTGTGAAATATATAGGGGGAGTGATGATCCTTACTTGTGTGGCTCATGTTCAAATGCAAATTGTGTTGTGCACACAAGTAGGGGGAGCTTTGGCTATATATTTTAATTTATTGTGCTTATATCTTGCAAATCCGTATGTTGTCATCAAACACCAAAAAGGGGGAGATTGAAAGAGCATTTCCCTAATAAATGTATTTTGGTGTTTGTTAACAACATTTGGTGATTTAACCATGCTATTAAAGTTCTGCAAATTTTCTAGGTTATTTCAGGATCTCGCGGAGGTGCACCCCAAAAAGGTAGAAAAGATCGGAGCCCGTAGTCCAGTAGTGGAGTTAGGGCTTAGTTGTCTTGTAGGGTGCTTCGCGAAGGTGGAAATGGTGGAGAGGGGATCCACGAAGTGCTGCTGTTGCTTCTTCTAGGGCGGAGACTCCGGCCCTGGTGGCCGGAGACTCCGGCCTAGGGGACTCGCCCAGGCAATCCCCAAAGTCGGACGCTTTAGATGCCCGTCCGGAGTTGGGCCGGAGACTTTCTGTCTATGGCCGGAGACTCCGGGTCGGCATGCTGAGGCCGGAGACTCCGGTCCCCAGGGGCCGGAGACTCCGGTCTGTCTGGCTGGGTTGGGGTTAGCTAAAGGCTCGGACGGTTCAGTGACCAGGCCGGAGTTGGGCCGGAGACTTTTGTCTCTGGCTGGAGACTCCGGCCCTGGAGTCACTTAGGGCGGAGACTCCGGCCCTCCTGGCCGGAGACTCCGGCCCTAGTCGTCCAGCAACGGCTACATTTCATGGAGGACTATATAAAGCCTTCTTCTACCTCAAGAAGAGGTTGCGGCTTCCACTCTCTCTCTTCCATTGTTGCTAAGCTTCAAAGCACTAGATCTCTCTCCCTAGCCAATAGAACTCAAAGCCTTTTTGGGATTTGAGGGAGAAGACCTAGATCTACACCTCCACCAAGGCGATTTGATTTCCCCCCTCTCTTTGTTGAGGGGCTTGTAACTTATGTGATTCATCGGATTCCTAGCCGGAAGAAGCCGTCCTCCAAGCTTAACTTTGTGTGTAAGAGCTTGGTGGGCCTATTGGGAGCCTCCAATTGAGTTGTGGAGCTTGCCCCAATACTTTGTGTAAAGGTGTCGTGCCGCCTTCAAGGGCATCGCTTAGTGGAGCGTGAACTCGCCTTTGTGGCTTGTTCACCGGAGAATAGGGTGAGCCTTTGTGGCGTTGGTGGCCTTTGTGGCACCACACCTCTCCAACGTAGACGTACTTCCCGTAACAAGGAAGGAACTATGGGAGTACATCCTTGTGTCTTCGTGTCTCCATTGCGGTTACCTCTATCCTTTACTCGTACCTTTACTTATATTGTTATTGCTAGCTTGCTTGTCACTCTAGGTAAATTCACTTAGTAGCACATCTAGAGAATTTACCTTCTTGTCTAGCCTTAACTTGAAAAGAAGTAAAAATTTGGGTAGCCCCTATTCACCCCCCCCCCCTCTAGTCGCTCATACGATCCTTTCAACTTGTCACATGCTCACACATGTTAGACTTATACAAAGTCGCCAATAGCCTCTATGATCATTTAGTTTTTGACTTTTGATGACATCTTATGCTTCTTTTAATGTTGCTTTGTCGCTTTGCATGATTATGGCCGTTATTGCTCTCTTAGTTGGTCGCTCCCAGTCTTTTGCTATCCCTCGTTTTGTACTGAGTATGAGCTCTACTCGTGCATCCAACTCCTAAAAACCAAGTTTTGCCAAAGTGTCCACCATACATACCTATTAGCAATTTGCTATTCCAAAGTACATTTGACTTGCTTTTATCTACTCTTCAAATTAAACTCTTACCAGTGTTATGCAAAAATTGGTCAGTAAAGCTCTCACGAACCGGATGGCACACTTTATTTTTCTCGTTCTTAAAAATTTGACATTGTGGTCTCTTATGTTGAGTTGTTATGCTTGCAAGTTGTAAGTTGGGAATTAGCCCAGCCATGCTGTCATGGGGCAAGCTTTCAACATTGCACTTCTTATTTGAGTTGATATCGTGATCTTTTGTTTATGGATACTCGCGGTGTGAAATGAATTGGGAATCTTGCGGGATCATGGAGTTTGTATATGTGTTAGAGAAACGCCTGGGCCGCCAATCTAAGCCATGCATAATTCATGGTGGAAATTTGCAGCATGCCCATAGTGGACATTCGACGACGCATCTCAAAATAAAAAGCTATACAAATGGTAAATAAAAGAGATGTCGAAGTGTTCATTGTCTGCTTGTCCTGTCAGATGGCACACTTTATTTTTCTCGTTCTTAAAAATTTGACATTGTGGTCTCTTATGTTGAGTTGTTATGCTTTCAAGTTGTAAGTTGGGAATTAGCCCAGCCATGATGTCATGGGGCAAGCTTTCAACATTGCACTTCTTATTTGAGTTGATATCGTGATCTTTTGTTTATGGATACTCACGGTGTGAAATGAATTGGGAATCTTGCGGGATCATGGAGTTTGTATATGTGTTAGAGAAACGCCTGGGCCGCCAATCTAAGCCATGCATAATTCATGGTGGAAATTTGCAGCATGCCCATAGTGGACATTCGACGACGCATCTCAAAATAAAAAGCTATACAAATGGTAAATAAAAGAGATGTCGAGGTGTTCATTGTCTACTTGTCCTGTCATTTTGATGTGGGCTTGTTCCATGTCATCGGGCATGGAGGTACCCCGTTGGCGGTTCTCAATGATACATGTATACTTACAATGACAAGAGCTTGCTTGGGACTCTAAGTAAAGTAGCATGAGGTTTGGATACTCGTATTCACGGGACACGAGGTTTTCAACTTATGATTTGTCAAGCATATGCAACATAAGTGTTCTCGCATTAACTTTAACCATCCAAGATGCTTATGATGGGGGCAATGAGAGCTCAAAGCCGGTAAGTACCATAATTTTTGAAGGTTTATATAACTTGCAATCACTGCTTCGCTCCGCGAAGGGCCTTTCTTTTACTTTTATGTTGAGTCTCCACCTTCTACCTTTATGCACCATTAAGAGAGGATAGTTGTCATTCTGAGTATAATGTGCATTGTCCCAAAGTTTTCATTGATTGATTCATATTGTTGGTTTCACTTGTTCTCAAATTATTTGTATCTAGTCGCCCTCTTAAACTTGAAGGTGTCCTATGCATTTATGTTTTGCTCTCCATGAAGGACAAGCTGAAAACCATTTGTAAATTTTTCCTTATGATTTGAACACGCGTTTGACTTTCATTGTTTCATTATTCATGATCTTTTGTTTGTGTTCATTTTCATGTTATAACATGGTTGCTAAGTTTCTTCTATCTAGATTATGTCTTTCGTGCCCATGTTTTAAGTTCTTTTGATCCCAGCGCACAACGCTTACATATATGGTCAAGATTGTGTAGGTGCATGTCACCTCAAAAATTATTTATTTTGTTATCACTTACCTACTTGAGGACGAGCAGGAGTTAAGCTTGGGGATGCTGATACATCTCAAACGTATCTATAATTTTTTATGCTCCATGGTTGTTTTTACACCATTTGCTTAGTGTTTCGTTACACTTCGTGGCACTTTTATGCATTTTCTGGAACTAACCTATTAACAAGTCGCCACAGTGCCAGTTCCCTGTTTTCTGCTGTTTTTGTGTTTCAGAAAAGTTACACAGGAAATATTCTTAGAATTGGATGAAACCAAAGCCAGTCGCCCAGAATTTCACCAAAGCTTCCAGAGAACCGAAGAGGAGACAGAGTGGGGCCACGAGGGCCCCACACAACAGGGCGGCATGGCCACGGGCCAGGCCGCGCCCCCTATGTGTGAGGTCGCCTCGGTCCACTCCTGACGATGCCCCTTCGCCTATAAAGACCCCCTGACGGAAAAAACCTAAACACCCGATCACTTTTCCAGAACACATCGTGATCCACCACCGCTGTCGACCCAAAGATCGGGAGGGTCCAGAAGCTCTTCCCGACACCCTGCTGGAGAGAGGAATCGCCACCAGAGGTCTTCTTCATCGCCATGCTTGCCTCCAGAGCGATGAGTGAGTAGTCTACCTTGGACTATGGGTCCATAGCAGTAGCTAGATGGTTGTCTTCTCCACCATGTGCTTCATGTTTAGATCTCATGAGCTGCCTCACATGATTGAGATCACTGTTATGTAATTCTACATGTTGTGTTTGTTGGGATCCGATGAATATTGGTGTTATGCTTGAGTTGATGTACTGAATATTATCTTATGTTATCTCTATGTTGTTTATGATCTTGCATGCTCTCCGTTGTTAGTAGTTATCTTGGCCAAGTAGTTGCTAGTGACTCTAAGAGGGGGTATTTATGCTCGATAGTGGGTTCATGCCTCTATTTAATCTGGGGGAGTGACAGAAACCTCTAAGGTTGTAGATGTGTTGTTGCTACTAGGGGGAAAACTACATTCATATGCTAGAGGGCATATGCTTTGTTTACATTACACACTTTGCTTAATGCAATTATCTGTTGTTCGCAACTTAATACTTGTGGAGTTCTCGGATTGATTCGCCACAAGTGGATTATTAGTCATATATGCAGTTGGATGGCGGTCTATGTATCTTGTTGTAATGCCCAGAGTAAATCTCATAGTGATCCTCTCATCATATGCATGTTGTCTTTATTCTATCAATTGCCCAACTGTAATTTGTTTACCCAGCATGTATTATTTTATCTTATGGAGAGACACCACTAGTGAACTATGGACCCCAGTCCTATTTCCATCATATTGCTATCACCTGTTTACTTTACTCGCACTGTTTACTTTATTTGCATATTATTATTATTTTCCACTCGATACGCTCATTCCTTTGTTTACAGCAAACCAGTGAGATTGACAACCTCATCATAAGTTGGGAGCAAAGTATTTGGTTGTGTTGTGTGCAGGTTCCACATTGCCGCTCGCAAAGCAATGCTCGGACGAGGCGCCCTATAAATTGTCCGGAGCTGTCACAAGCTAGCGGGCATCACCTTCAATTGTATTGGCTTCTTCCCCTTCGGATCGATAAACCTTGGTTTCTTACTGAGGGAAAACCTTGCTGCTATATTCATCATACCTTCCTCTTGGGGTTCTCAACTGGACGGTGAAAAACTATCAACACCATACCACATCATAGCACAAACAAAAGATCATGATTAATAATGCATTGCAAGTCAAGTGTTTGTTTCAAGCATATAGAAAAACATAGCAAAGTGGTATTCAGCTTGTCCTTCATGGAGTAGCAAAACATAAATGCATAGGACACCTTCAAGTTTAAGAGGGTGACTAGATACAAATAATTTAAGAACAAGCAAAACCATAATCTTGAATCAATCAATAATAAATTTTGGGACTATGCACATTATACTCAGAATGATAACTATGCTCTCTTAGACGGTGCATAAAGGTAGAAGGTGAAGACTCAACATAAAAGTAAAAGAAATGCCCTTCGCAGAGGGAAGCAGAGATTTAGCATGTGCTAGAGCTTTTCATTTGTAAAACAGAGATAAAAAATTGTTTGGAGAGGTGGTTGTTCTTGTCAACGACTGGCAATGGGGTTCTTACTATCTTCCATACCAACAATTTTTAAGAGAGATTGGCACATTTGTGCTCTTTATAAAGCTTGGCACTCCTCCCCACTTTTCCTTTCACAAACCATGGCTAACCGATTCCATCGGGTGCCCACCAACTTTCACATACCATGGAGGAGTACCTTTTTTCTTTTATTTTTTCCTTTTTTTTTGAAATATTACAATACGGAAGATAGCAAATCCGACCACTACGTCCCCATGAGCTGAAAACAGTGTCACATAATGAGAAGTATTTTGAAGGTTTTTTGAAAGGTAGCACATGAAAATTTACTTGGAATGGCTTGCAAATACCATGCATAGGAATTTATAGTGGACTCTTTGGAATAAACTTGGTTTTTGGTAGTTGGATGCACGAGAAGTATTCCCTCTCAGTACAGATGAAGGCTAGCATAAGACTGGAAGCGACCAACTAAGAGAGCAATAACGGCCATAATCATGCATAGCGACAAAACATTATTAACCAAAGCATAAAGTGGTATCACAAGTCAAAAACCAAATGATCATAGAGGCTTGAGGCGACTAGTTTATAGTCAAACATGGTGTAAGCATGCGCCAAGTCAACCCAAGTAAAGCATCAAAGGAGAAAACCACAATAATATGCTCCCATATAATAAAAACAACGCATGATTCTTTCAAAGGCACTAAGCAATATCAGTCATTTGAGACAAGTCACGCTACAACAAAAACTACTAAGCATATAATCAAAATAACATCAAGCATGACATGCAAAAGTCTAAGCCACAGTCTAAACAATCTCCCATTTGTACCACTATAGGCATGAAACTTTTTTTTCTTTTCCAACACCAATCAACCTTTTTGAATCAACTCTTAAAGATGAAAATCATCATAGACCAGAGATCTAAATACACCTTGCTACAAAGCAATAACAAGTTCTGAACAAAAACAAGGCAAAAAACGAAAGCTAAACGCAATAGTAGAAAAAGAGAACACTCGTTCAACGATAAGAGTGAAAACTAGAGTGTTCTTGGCAATGAAAAACGGAGTGCGTCTTCTCCAAGAGAAATATGTTGGGGTCCAACCATTTATTGCAGCAAACAAAAGAAAACTGAAAGCAAAAATAAAACGCTCCAAGAAAACGCATAGAATACGAAACAATAAAAATATAGTGTCTTGAAAGATGACCTGATTTTTGTTGATGAAGAAGGGGTGCCTCGGGGCATCCCCAAGCTTTGATGCTTTTACCTCTTGGATATTTCTTGGGGTTATATGGGCATCTCCAAGCTTGAGCGTTTGTTCATACTTCATTTCATCTCTTCATTCTCCTTTCCCTACACTTGAAAACTTCCTTCATACAAAACTTTACACAATTCTTATAAGGAACATTAGTGTAAGCACGATAGTAAATCTACCCTTTTGGTTCAGTTTATATCAAGTATAACACCCATTAAAGCATAAGGTACTGTAGCAACTTCCTCAAAAGTTCTGTGATCAAAATAACTCAAAAAAAAGAGATCAAGAGGCAAACACAAATAGTGGCAGAAATCTGTCAAAACAAAACAGCTGGTAAAGATCGATTTTTTTGAAAATATTCTATTGCCCTAATCGAATAGTGCAAAACTAACGAAAGTTAGGCAATAACCTGGGGCATGTGCACAAGAAATCGCAGATCAAAAAGACATTCTGAGAACTTTCATGAATTTTTACGATACAGTGCAGAAATCTATTTCAGGACAGCAACTTTCCCAAATCTTATCTTCCTCCAATTAGAGGTTCTTCTTGGCAAAAAAATGAAATAAAAATGATAAGGAGAGGTCATTATAGTAGTAATAACTTCCAAGAATCAACAAAAATAAAAAGTACTGAAAAGAAAACATTGGGTTATCTCTCAAGAGTGCTTTTCTTTAACGCCTTTGAGCTAGGCGCAGAAAGTGGAAATCAAGTAATTTCAAATGAAGGAGCATTAAGATCAGTTGTTTCCTCGAAAACACCACTTGTAACAATAGGCACTTTAGGCGCCCCTGAATATGATTCAACCTGCAAATCACTCTTAGTTGAACTAAAAGTTTTACCAATCTTAAAAACATGTTGCGATTTTGGCACAGACACCTTGGGAACATATATAAATTTTTGCTCTTTTCCAACAAAAGCTTTCTCCTTCTTAAATTTAAGAGAAGAGAAAATTGAACTTAAAGTTTCCATAGACTCCTCTAATTTACCAATCTTAAGGTTTTGACTATCATGGATAGTGCTAGCCTCTAAAACAGTGATTCTTTTACCGATACTTTCTATCGATTCATTAAGCTGGCTAGCGTTATCAAGGAGATTTGGCAAACTTTTCTCTAAAGAGCTCAGTTTTTCTATAACTTCCTCCAAAGTGATATCAGTTTTAACAACATTAATAGGTGGTACTCCCACTAAACTTTCAATTAAATTGCATGCTTCCAAAGCAGGAGTACCCAGAAAATTACCCCATGCGAGGGTATCAAGAACGTACCTATTCCAACTAGATATACCAACATAAAAATTCTTAAGGAGGATCATGGTAGAATACTTTTTTTGTACATCTATGATGAGCATTACTAATTCTGTACCAAGCATCTTTCAAACTTTCTCCCCCTTGTTGCTTAAAAGTACGAACCTCAACTTCAGGATTACTCATTCTAGCAAGACTAAAAGCAGACAAGCAAAAATAACAACTATAAAGGAACTAATTTTTTGTATTTTAGATAAAAAGATGCAAGCAAAAATAAAGTAAAGAAAATAAGCAAAACAATAACAAAGTAAAAAGATTAGAAGCAAGAGACTCCCCTTGCAGAAATCCTCTTTCTCCCCGGCAACGGCGCCAGAAAAATTGCTTGATAGCGGTGCTAGCCGCCCAGTTGGGAACCCCAAGGGGAAGGTATGATGAGCACAGCGGCAAGTCTTCCCTTAGTGACGAGGGTTAACTCGACAAATGTCCAATATGAAGGACTTAGGATCAGGGGAGTAGGGCGTCAGATGAACTCGAAGGTAAAATCAGTCAAATAAGGTGTGTATCAAAAGTAAACGTGGTGGTGAACTTGGCTTGCTTTCAATATGTCCCTCACCTTCCTCTCCTGGCCCCTATATATAGGTGGCCAGGTCTCAAGGAACGGGAGGGGTCCGATACATATTACAACATCGGTATACGACATGAACTCGTATTTCGACTAAGATTACACTTGAGCCTAGCTTAACGGGCCTCAGGGGTACTCAAGTAACGGGCTCTATTATCTATACCCTTGTCAGTAGCCCCCAAGATTCTACCAGAATTGCAGATTCGGGTTGGATCTCCAATCTTCATATCTTCGACTTGATCAATCTTTCGACTTCTTCTTCTTCCTGTAAAAATAATTAACTTCCATTATATTATCTTGCAAGAGGTTTTAATGAACAAGCCTGACAACTCTGACAGATCAAGAGGCTAGTTAACTACCGGAGCAGATACTTGTCACCTACTTCAAATTCAATTCCCTTGGACTTGAATTTGGGAAACAGGTCAAACCCATTCTTTTGCCGCATTTAGGACTTGCAAAGAACGAGTCAGGGTACCCAGTGCGTCCACTAGGATTTTCTTCGCATCGTAGACACAGATAATTACTAGCAGAGCGTATTCATGTGTGTATACCAGGCCACACAGGACGGATCCTGGGGTCTTACCTTCACGATATGTTTCAATCATGGCATTTGAGTTTTGTCGCGATGACGCAACTCGAGAATCATATGTCGCAGCCTTGTTTGACTGTTGAAATGTACAAAATATTCGAGTTGTTCATTAGATAACTCATAAATAACTCCCGATGGGAGTAATCGATCTTTATTTTGTCGACAATGAAGTTAAAGTTTGTTGTCGACAAAAGGTAGTCGATTGCGCCTTTTTATTTTTCTTCAAATTTATCCATTACCATCGGGTGCACGACCAGTGCTCCCGATGGGAGTAGCCCCCGAGGCTATAGCCAGAATTTTTCGGGTATAGGCTCAAAATATACATACTGTCGCCACTAAACTTTCTCGTGCGTAGTTTTGGCACGATTGTGCTTAGATACTCTTCCCTCTCTTCTGGTGATAGGAGCCCCCGAGTCCATGACGAGGTGTGTTGTGCTCTTTTACATACTTCTACACTATTCGTCCACATTATGCTTGTCTCCTTATAACTATACCCGTATCTTTTCCTTGTCCTTGATATGCTGTCGCTGTCTTATTTTCTGCTCGGGGCAAAAGATAAAAGCCCATAGATTTATTTGGACCTTAAACTTGCTGAGGCCCATGAAAGTTTACTTATAAATAAAGCATGTTGGCTAGGGAAAAACCCTAACTCCTTCATTACCAACTTCCTCCGCCGCATTGTCTTCACCTTCCGCATCTCATCTAGGGTTTTTTCACCAAGCACTTATCCTCCATGGCGGATGCTGGTGGTGCACACCTGAATGTCGGTGTGCAGATGGAGAAACGGGGTTGCGGCCGCCCTCGCGGCAGTAAGAACAAATCCAAAGACCCCTCTACGGTGGCCTCGTCATCCGTATCCATGAAACGGCGCCCTGGCCGCCCTATGGGGAGTAAGAACAAACCCAAGGTATCTGCTGCTGCTCCAGGTCCTAGCGCTGCTCTGCATAATGCTTCTCCTCCTCCTCCCAAGATTTACTCCTTCTTCTGCATCGCCGGCGCGCAATGCCGTGAGATTCAGCGGGTGCCGCTGAAATTTACCAAGTTCATGGATGGGCGGGAGCTTCGTGAAGCAATTCTTTGCAAACATTCTGGAGGAGGAACTCCCTATGAAGTGGAGGTATGGTACGATGGATGCGGCGAGATGTACTTCAGGGGTGGCTGGTCCCAGTTTGCAGAAGATCATGACCTCCACCAAGGGTTCTTCATGATCTTCGACTACCACTGCGGTACATCGAAGTTTGATGTGAAGATCTATGATGGTACTCAGTGCCAGAAGGAGTATGAGGCTGAAGTACACTTTCAGTAGATGCTCCTTTGATGTAATCTTTTGTTCTAGTTATCTCTTTGCGTGTTTCATGTAATAAGTACTCGTGATGATCTTTATTTTGTGCCACCTTGTTTATCTATTAATAGACAATGGGAACTAATCAGAGTTCTGAGGTATGTTTTAATTTACCATCGAGTTGCCTTGAACTGTGCTTGCTTTTTGTCGAATATTAGGTTGTGAACAACCTTGTAAGCATTCTCGAATAATCATGAATACGGGATCTCGATAAGTTTTACTTTCTTTCATATGACTCGAGGGTCGGAGCCCCCGAGTGGAAAAAATAGAAACATGCTATACATATTGTCGAGTTGGCCCAAAGAACCCGACCCGTGGCCTCATGTTCTGGGTTCAGAGGGTCAACTCGAAAGTTCCTGTCACCATGCTCCTTCTATGCATAAAACTGTCGTGGTTTCTCTGCATTCCATGGGTTGCTCTCGTCTTTTCCTGTTTTCTTGTCTTGTAGTCGATAAGCTCCTCCTGGTATTACTTCTGTCACGATGTAAGGTCCCACCCATGGGGACTCTAATTTGCCATGACCGTCCTATTTGAGTCGTAAGACTAAATCTCCTACCACGAAAGATCGTGGACGAACTCGACTACTATGGTAGTTTCGTAGGCTTTGCTGGTATTGCGTAGCTCTGGTGAGTGCTACGTCTCTTGCTTCGTCGAGAGCATCAACATCATCTTGAAGTGCTTCTGTAGAAGTTGTTTCGTTGTAAGCCACAATTCTTGGGGCTTCATGGGTGATTTCGACTGGAAGCATAGCCTCTGCACCATGGACCAGGAAAAAGGGGTTTCTTGGGTAGCCGCATTAGGCGTAGTTCTAAGGCTCCACAGTACGGAGGGTAGCTCGTCTACCCAGGCGTGTTTGGCTTTTTCTAGGGGCGCTAATAGCCTCTTTTTTATCCCGTTACATATTAAGCCATTGGCTTTCTCGACTTGTCCATTTGTCTTTGGATGTGCTACAGATGCGAATTTCAATTTGATTCTCATACTCTCGCAGTAGCTTTTGAACTCTTTCGATGTGAAGTTTGTCCCATTGTCTGTGATGATGCTGTGTGGTACTCCAAAGCAAAATACGATAGACTTGATGAAGTTGATTGCTGCTGTGGAATCTTAGGTTGTTACCGGAGCTGCTTCTACCCATTTAGTGAACTTGTCTACTGCCACAAACATGTAGACATGACCTCCTGGCCAGGATTTGTGTAATTTTCCTACCATGTCGAGACCCCATTGTGCAAAGGGTCAGAATAATGGTATTGGTTGTAGCTCTGCTGCTGGTGCGTGTGGTCGGGATGCAAATCGTTGACATGCTTCACACCTTCTGACTATCTCTTTTGTGTCTTCAATGGCCGTTAACCAGTAGAATCCTGCACGAAAAGCTTTAGCTGCAATAGCTCTCCTGCTAGCGTGATGCCCACACACTCTTGCGTGGATATCTCTTAATATGTCTTGCCCTTCTTGAGGGGTGACTGTAAAATGCCAGTTATACTTTTCTTTTATAGTTTCCCTTACAACACGACAAAAGCCTTGGATCGTCGTATTATCCTTTTTGCCTCTACTGTGTCTTCAGGTAGTGCTTTGTTTATCATGTACGCCAAGTATGGCTGCATCCAGGTTTCTTCGATCATCATAACTTCCTCTGGTTCTGTTGTGCTTCTGTGCCAGGCTTGCTAGCCTCCGAGCCTGTTGTTGGGTGCTGGCCTGGTTCTCCTATAGTCGAAGTTTTGTTATGCTTTATTGATCTCTCTATGATTTCTTCCCAAAAGACTCTTGTCGGTATAGGCAGGCATTGGGACCCAATATTTGCTAAATTGTCGGCTTCCTCGTTGCTGGCCCTGCTAACGTGCGAAACTTCGCATCCATCGAATGTTCCCTCTAGATAGTAGTATAAGTTTCTGTATGCTGTCATGTTGTCACTAATGGTGTCACACCGGTTCATCACTTGCTGGACGACGAGATTCGAGTCCCCGAATATTTTCAGTCGAGTTGCTCCGCATGTCTTGGCCATTTTCATTCTGTGGAGCAGAGCCTCGTATTTGGCTTTATTATTAGAAGCTTGCGGAAAACTCATCCTTAACACATAATTTAATTTGTTGCCTTGCGGTGATATCAGGACTACTCCTGCTCCTGTGCCTTGGACTCCTTTTGATCTGTCGAAGTATATTGTCTATACACTTGATAGATCTGGTGGTCCTGTATTTTGTAGCTCTAGCCACTCTGCTGTGAAATCCGGTAACACCTGGGATTTGATTGCCTTTTGTTTTTCGTACGTGATGTCCAGGGGTGATAATTCGATTCCCCATAGGGAGACACGTCCTATTGCTGCAGGGTTATTCAATATATTGGATAGTGGGGCTTCGTTAACCACTATGATTGGATGCACTGCAACATATTGCCGTAGCTTTCGTGCTGTTGTGAATATGCTGTATGCAAGCTTTTGATAGTGTGGGTATCTCTGCTTTGTTGGAGATAGTACTTCGCTGAGGAAATATACTGGCCTCTAGACTTCATGGGCTTTTCCTTTTTTGCTTCTTTCGACTACTAATATTGTGCTTATCACTTGATGTGTGGCTGCAATATATAGTAGTATCGGCTCTTTTTCATTTAGTGCGACCAACACCGGCGGTGTGGAGAGCACTTTTTTCAGTTGAGCAAAAGCTGTATCTACTTCTTCTGTCCACTTGAATTTGTCGTCTGATTTTTTCATGAGTGCATAGAAAGGAAGCGCTTTTTCTCCCAATCGTGCTACGAATCGACTTAGTGTCGTGACGCGCCTGATACGTTGCAAACGTATCTATAATTTTTGATGCTCCATACTTATATTACACCAATTGCTATATGTTTTATCTACACTTTGTGTCACTTTTATAATTTATTTGGACTAACCTACTAATAGTTGCAAAAGTGCACAATGTTCTTATTTTACACTTTGATGTGTAGGAATTACCAAGAATACAAGTAGAAACCTTGTTGGAGTCAAATTGGGATTTTCCTGAAATCTGTGCCAGAATTCTTTTCGAAGATGGTCACGTTACGGGTCGAAGACGGTGTCAAACGGAAAATTCTTCAACTACAAAGTTGTAGGGAATTTCACGGCAAATGTTCTGGACATAAAATTCGCCTGATTCCGAGTCCGGACGGCCGAGTTAAGCCCGATCTAGTGCGGCCTAAGATGGAGAGATGGAAATCCGAGAAGCTATATAAGGGGTGGAAACCTAACTCGTGGGAGACACCTCCACCCACGAATTTGCAGCCACTAGAGCCACGTTTTCGCCTCCCCCATGGATCCCATCTCAATGGGGGAGGGCTCCCATGAAGCCATGAAGGGAGGGGGCTAAGGGGCGGCGCTCCCCCATGATGCCGGCGGCGGGGGAGTCCCCCGCGCCGCCGCCGGTGCCGCCGCCGGCGCCGCCGCCCGTGCCCCTCGCTGCTCATCTCCGCCATCTTCACCGCGATCTCCATCACCAACTCCTCCTATTATGCAGTGGTTCATCCTCCCACACACCTCTGTACCATCCTATGTAAACATGGTGTTTGATGCTATAATATTTATCCTATGATCTATATCATGTTTGCATAGTTTATTTGTTCTTAGATTGATTTGTTGAATGTCTTTGGTTCATTAGAGTTGTATGTTGATATGGTACTACCCTTTGGTGTCCATTATATTTATGCGCGTATGAATTAAACTTCTTAGGGTTAGTAGTATGTGCAAAAGGAAGGGGGTAGTCCTGCCGGAGCGACAGAAACCTGAGGACACGAACCGGAACGTTGCACGTATGAGAGTAAGAGGACCATTAACTTAAGGCTATGGTTGGGGAAACCTTAATGCATTGTTAGTATTTGCGGATGCTTGCTAACAATCCAATCATATAGTACTTGTAATTCCAAGTAGTGAAGTGCATGTATATTTAGCCTCTCCCACATAAAAAACTGCATCGAAGACAGTGAACCCAATTTATTCACTAATTGAACTTAGACAAAGCCACCACTATTACCACCACTTTTATACACTCATGGTACTGTTAGTTTATGATTACTTAGTATATTTTATTGCTGCAGCACTAACAATTACTTTTTTGTATTTATTATCTTGCAAAGCTATCTCTCATACCCGTATTGTTGCTCTAGTTTTATTTCCTAGATGATACAAACATTTAGTGTGCGTAGAGTTCTGTCAGCGGTTGATAGAACTTGAGAGAACATTTATCCTACCTTTAGCTCCTCGTTGGGTTTGACACTCTTACTTATCGAAAAGGCTACACACGATCCCCTATACTTGTGGGATATCAGCGTCCTGCGAGTTTCTGTATGTCGTGCAGTTTTGCTGGTTTCCCCATTGTTAATATTTCTTGGATCTTCTTTGGGTTTGTTTCTATACCTCTTGCTGACACCAGGAATCCCAGAAGTTGCCCTGCTGATACGCCAAAAGAATATTTTGTCGGGTTAAGCTTGAGCTTGTACCTATTTAAATTGTCGAAGGTTTCTGCCAAATCACTGATTAAGGACTCTTCTTTTCTTGTGGTGATGACCACGTCGTCGATATGGACTTGAATGTTGCATCCTATTTGACTTCCGAGGCAGTTTTGCATCATCCGCTGGTAGGTTGCTCCCGCGTTTTTAGGCCAAAAGGCATGACTTGATACAGAACACGCCGTATGGTGTGATGAAAGCTATTTTTTCCTCGTCCTCTTTCTTCAATTTGATCTGGTTGTAACCAGAATATGCGTCCAGGAAGGAAAGCCTTCCGCACCCCGCTGTTGAGTCTATTATCTGATCAATGCGAGGTAGAGGAAAGGGATCCTTTGGACAGTGTTTGTTGAGAGATGTGTAGTCGATACACACTCTTTGTACGTCTGTATTTTTCTTGGGGACAATGACTGGATTGGATACCCAGTTTGATGCTTTGATTTCTCGGATGAATCCTGCATTTTCTAGCCTATGTAGCTCGGATGCTATTGCTTTCCTTTTGGGTTCGTCAAATCGTCGCAGCGGTTGCTTGACT
This sequence comes from Dactylis glomerata, assembly GCA_007115705.1. NCBI lineage: Eukaryota > Viridiplantae > Streptophyta > Magnoliopsida > Poales > Poaceae > Dactylis > Dactylis glomerata. The sequence continues at coordinate 3,474,704 of QXEO01000180.1, read as the reverse complement.
GGCCTTGCTTTAGGATCCACATTTAGTGCGTGCTCAACGAGTTCCCTGGGAACCCCTGGCATGTCTGAAGGACACCAAGCAAAGATTTTCCAGCGCTCACAGAGGAACTCGACGAGCACGCTTTCCTATGCGGGGTCCAGGTTTACCGCTATGGAGGTGGTTTTGTTCGGGTCCGTAGGGTGGACCTGGATTTTCTTCGAGTCTTGGGTTCCGTCGAAAGCCTGATCTGGTAGGGATTGTCCGATGTCGGGTAGCACATTGTGGTCAGTTTCGCCCTTCAGCCTTGCGTATTCAGCTGTCATGCCGAAAGTTTGCGCCATCCTGTTGAATTCTTTGTCACAAGTGTTGGATACTTTGAAGCTGCCTTGTACCGTGATTGTTTCTTTGGGTCCTGGAATTTTGAGTGTTAGATATGCGTAATGAGGAACTGCCATGAATTTTGCAAATGCTGGGCACCCCAAGATTGCATGATATTGTGAAGACCAGTCCATGACTTCAAACTCTAACTTTTCTCTGCGATAATTCCTGCTATTGCCAAAGCAAACGTCGAGTTCTATTCTCCCGAGGGGGTAGTTTGCACCTCCTGGTACTATTCCGTGGAAAGAGCAATCTGCCGGCTTTAGACTTTCCAACGAGATGCACATTGCCTTCAGTTCTTGCGTATATTAAGTTTATGCCACTTCCTGCATCCATGAATACTCGCCCAACATCGTATCCCCCTATTTGTGCCTTCAACACCATTGGCGCGTGCCCTGGCCTTGGTACTTTCCTTGGGTGGTCTGCTCTGCTGAACCTGACTGGTTGATCGGACCATTTCAAGTACTCTGTTGTGGCTGGTGGTGATGATATTGCTAGATTTACTTGTCTGGATATGCTCTTCTATTCTTTCTTGGATTTTGGCACCGGTTAGATCATTGCAGATATATATACTTTTGATTCCAGATGTTTTGCTAGACGCTGTACTTGGTATCCTTGGCTTGTACTCTTTCCTCCCTGATGTGCTCCTTGGCTCGGGTCCAAAGCGCTTTGCAACCTTAAGAATGTTCTGCAATCCTTCATCTGGTGATTAGAAACTCTCTTCCCATCTAAGTACGCATAGTGGATGCGACAGGGGCCATGGAGCATGTCCTCCGCCGACGGGCTGGAGTACTTTTGCTTTTCTACTCCGCGATTGCCTCTTCCTTGAAACTCCCTGCTTTCATAGCCTTCCTTGTCCCTTCTTTCATATCCTGCGGCTATCTGGTTTTGCCTTGCGTGGCTATCTCCATCGCGGTACCTTCGCCTTTGCCTGCTTGCTCTGTCGACTTCTGGTGAACGTCCCCTTTTATTGTTATACACATCCTCTCCATCGACGAATCTATTGGCTACTTCCATTAATTCTGATACTGTCATAGGCTTTGTTCTTTCTAACTCTTCTACGAGGTCCGAATGGCAAAGGCCGGCCAAAAAGGCGTCTACTGCCCGCTTGTCGGAGACGTCTTCTGCAGAGTTTTTGATTATACTCCACCGATGTATGTAAGAGAGCAGAGTTTCATCTTTCCTTTATACGCATGACTTGATTTCTTCTAGTGACGCTGGGCGTTTATATGTTGATCGAAAATTTCTTGTGAATTGGCTCTCTAGTTCTCCCCAACTCCTGATGGAATCGTTGGGTAGAGTGTTTAACCAGGACCGCGCTGCGCCGGCAAGGTGTAACTGCAGACTTTGCTTTGCCGTTGCTCTCGTTCCTCCGAGTATTTGTACTGCTTGCAGGTAGTCTGATAACCATAGTGTGGGTTCTTGTGATCCATCATACTTTTGCTGATCATGTGGCAGCTTGAATCCTTTGGGTACCCGCGTTCTGCGAACCCTTCGGGTAAAGCATAGCGCGCCCATCTCTTTCTCATTGTCTTTATAATTTTCTTCTTTCCACGCGTAGCGCGCATTGTTTACTCTTGCTTGCGCTATGATATTCCTTGCGTCCTCCTTCCGTGCCTTACGCTTTTCGTCGCCTGATGACTCGCTTGTTTCGTTTTGCGAGGGTTGGCACTTAGAACTTTCCTTTCGCTTCTCCTTATGATATGTCGCATTTTTCTCTGGAAGATGTTTGCTTAGCCTGTCCTCTACCAACCCAAGGCTTCTTATTGCGCCTTGATGCATGTGCTCCCGCGGATCTCCAGGCTTTGGTTACGTAGTTAGTAGATACGCCTGTGCTGCTACTAATGTTGCCTCTGGCGTTTCTTGCACAAAATCCTCCTCATCATCTGATGGATGTGCACTTATGCTTTTTATGCAGCTTTCTTCTCTTGCCCATGCTGTTGTCCTCCTGCTGTGCTTCGGGTCTCTGTGCCTTTCTCTGCTGGACTCTGATGCGTCGTTGTATTCGTCCCAATATGCTCCACTTGACACGCTGTTGTTTTCTTGAATTCTCCTAAACTCATCTTTTTCCTCCCTCAATTTCTTTCTGCATTGATGTAGTGCGTATTGATACCCCATCAGAACTTCTCTTCTTGAATTGGCGGGTACTTCCGTGCCGTGATTGATGGCTGACATGATGATTCTCCACTCCCCGGTGGAGACGTGGATTTTTTCTTTCTCCTTCTTGCTGTTGCTCCTTGAGTTGTCGACTTGCGCATCGATTTATGCGTTACCTGCATGATCGTTCTCTTCTGCTGCTTCGGTGATAATGATGCATAATTGATGTATGCTTCTGGAGATGCCACTGCTTCCGGTGGCGAAGTCCCTTTGACTACCATATGATATGTCCAATGTTCCTTCTATGTCGGGTTCTTCCCGAGTTCCGTTGAATTCTTCGATTCTCTTTTGAGTATTTTCTGTTGCTGCGAAGCTGACCGGCGAGTTTACCTCGCTGGAAGAGCCCACAGATGATCCAGACATTGCGATTGTCTTGATTTTGCTTGCCGACGGACCCGATTTTGCTGGATCTGAAAGGCAAGTCGAACCCGAAGGTCCAATGTAGAAGCTCAGACTTCCGATTGTCAACTCCATATTCTGATTTTCGTCGACTTCTGGACTGCTGTTGGCTAAAAACGAAAAAGCCGTCGAATTCATGATTCCAACGCCCCTGCTCCCCACGGTCGGCGCCAATTGACGAGGGTTAACTCGACAAATGTCCAATATGGAGGACTTAGGATCGGGGGAGTAGGGTGTCGGATGAACTCGAAGGTAAAATCAGTCAAACAAGGTGCGTATCGAAAGTAAACGTGGTGGTGAACTTGGCTTGCTTTCATTCTGTCCCTCACCGTCCTCTCCTGGCCCCTATATATAGGTGGCCAGGTCTCAAGGAACGGGAGGGGTCCGATACATATTACAACATCGGTATACGACATAAACTCGTATTTCGACTAAGATTACACTTGAGCCTAGCTTAACGGGCCTCAGGGGTACTCAAGTAACGGGCTCTATTATCTATACCCTTGTCACTTAGTATGAAACCAAGGTTTAACCGAACCAGTAGGAGAAAGAACCAACTTCTGAAGGTTGATGCTAGCTGGCTTGGCGACTGCTCCAGACAATTTATATATGGCGCCTTATCTGGGGCATAGCTTTGCACCAGCAACAACATGGAACCTGCACACAACACAACCAAAGTACTTTGCCCCAACTTGCAGTGAGGTTATCAATCTCACCGGTTTGCTGTAAACAAAGGATTAAACATATCGTGTGGTAAAATATAGTTGTTTGCGAGAAAGTAAATAATGCTTGTAAATAGTAAACGGTAATATGAATATAAAAGAATGAACCGAGTTCCACAGTTCACTAGAGGTGTCTCTCCATAAAGATAAATAACATGCTGGGTAAACAAATTACAGTTGGGCAATTGACAGAATAAAGAATGCAAACAATGCATGTACATGTCATGAGGATCACTATGAGATTCACTTGGGCATTACAACATAATACATAGACCGTAATCCAACTGCATCTATGACTAATAATCCACCCGCCGGATATCATCCGAACAACCGTTGGGTATTAAGTTGCAAGCAATAGATTATCGCCTTAAGCAAAGTGTGTAAAGTAAACAATACAAATGTCCTTGGACACAAGATTGTTGTTTTCTCCCTAGTAGCAATAGCAAATCTACAACTTTAGAGGTTGTTGTCACTCCCCCAAGTTACCAGAGGCATGAACCCACTATAGAGCATAAATACTGCCTCTTGGAGTTACTAGCATCTACTCGGCCAAGATATCTACTAGCAACGGAGAGCATGCAAGATCATAAACAACATAGAGATGATAAATCACAAATCAACTTGACATAGTACTCAATATTCATCGGATCCCAACAAACACAACATGTAGAATTACATAACAATGATCTTGATCATGATAGGAAGCTCACAAGATCTAAACATGAAATACATGGAGGAGAAGACATCCATCTAGCTACTGTTATGGTCCCGTAGTCCAAGGTAGACTACTCACACATCACTCCAGAGGCAGGCATGGTGATGAAGAAGGCCTCTGGTGGTGATCCCCCTCTTCGGCAGGGTGCCGAGAAGAGTTTCTGGACCCTCCTGATCTCACGTCGACGACATCGGCGGCTTGCAGTATGTTTTCTGGAAAAGAGTTCGGGCCTTTAGGGTTTTCTCGCCAAGGAAAATATATAGGCGGAAGGGCGATGTCAGGGGGTGGACCAGGGGTCCACACCACCTGGTGGCGCGGGCTAGGGCTAGGCCGCGCCACCCTATGGTGCAGCTGCCCTCTGGCGCCCCTCTGTCTCTGCTTTGGACTTCGTCTTGTGTCGGAAAAAATAGGAACTTCAGCTTTTGTTTTGTCCAATTCTGAGAATATTTCCTGTGTAACTTTTCTGAAACACAAAAACAGCAGAAAATAGGGAACTGGCACTGTGGAATCTCGTTAATAGGTTAGTTCTGGAAAATGCATAAAAATGCCACGAAGTGTAACAAAACACAAAGCAAATGGTGCATAAACAAGCATGGAGCATCAAAAATTATAGATATGTTTGAGACGTATCAGCGAGCTCCACGATTTTTCTTCGACTTCTGCATTGGGGCTAGAGGCTCTCCCCTCTAACCAAGCCTCTCGCCTTTCCATTGTTCGAATCAACATCCGATAAGCCGAACGCACGGAAAAGATTCCTTTACGCTCATAATGCCATGCCCACATGTCACTCTGTCGCCTGTGACTTCATGGAATTTGCAGAATGATCTCCATGTCCATCAGCAACATCCACTCTCTCAGTTTTTGCTCGTCCCATTTCGTCATGGTTGCATCAATGAAATCAGCTACTTTGAGTGGAGGCTCGCCCGCCAGACAGGCTAGCGGCCACAACATGCCTTCTCTCGGCAGCCAGTTGTCATTCCATGGGTCAGTATCTTCCCCCGTACCGATTCGCTGAACCAGCCCCTGCTTCAGCACCTGCACTCCTTCATGTATTGCTCGCCAGACCTAGGATGCCGAAGATCCGACCCCAGCCTGCAATAGGCTTGTTTCCGGGAAATATACATCCTTCAAATCCTTTGCACTCAATGAATCCAGGCTCTGCATCATGCGCCACCCTTGCCTCGCTAGGAGAGCTAAGTTAAATAACTCAAAGTCTCTAAAACCCAAACCTCCCATTTGTTTCGGTTTACACATTTCCTTCCACGAAACCCAGCACATCTTCCTCTCCCCCTCGCGGAATCCCCACCAAAACTTCCGTAGTAGAGAGTTGATATGCTGACAAAGTCCACGTGGCAGCTTGAAACACGCCATGGAAAAGATCAACAGAGCTTGGGCCACAGATTTAATAAGAACATCTTTGCCTCTGAAAGATAAAAGGGCGCTCCAACCAACCTTGTATCCGGTTCCAAATTTGATCTTTAATGTACTTGAAAGCTCCTTCCCTAGATCGCCCCACATTGGAAGGCATCCCTAGGTACTTTGCATTTAGGGTCTCACTATGAACATCGAGGACATTTTTGACGCCCTCCTTCACCACACTTGGGCATCGCTTGTTAAAAAATATTGATGATTTATCCCAATTAATTCTTTGACCTGATTCCAAAAAAAATACTTATCTAGTAATTCTTGAATCTTCCCCGTACTTCCCGTATCAGCTTTGAAAAGCAGCAGGCTATCATCCGCGAAAAGTAGGTGGCTAACCGCCAGAGCTGACGTTGCAACCTTTAAACCATGGAGCTCTGATGAAAACCTATGGTGTTTTAAGAGGCATGAGAGGCCCTCTGCTGCTAACAAGAAGAGAGATGGTGAAATGGGGTCACCTTGTCTCACCCCCCTCGTGGGAGTAAATTCTCGAAGTTGTCCTCCATTGAACAAAACACGAAAAGAGACCATGGTCACTAATCTCATAACTGTTTTCACACATAAACGGTGAAAACCCAACTCTATCATGACTGCCTCAAGATAAGGCCACTCAAGCCGGTCGTAAGCTTTCATCATATCCAATTTTAGGGCACAGTAGCGATTATTTTTTGGCCCTATTCCGCTTCATGAAGTGAATGCATTCATAAGCGTGAAAGGAATATGCCCGAGAGGCAATAATAAAGTTGTTATTATATTATTCTGTGTTCATAATAGATGTTTATTTCTCATGCTAGAATTGTATTAATCGGAAACATTAATACTTGTGTGATTAATAAACTAAAAGGGTTCCTAGTAAAGCCTCTCTTTTATACTAGCTCGTTGATTAACCGATGATCAAGGTTTCCTGATCATGAACATTGGATGTTGTTAATAACGGGGTCATATCATTAGAAGAATGATGTGATGAACACTCACACCCATAGTACTAATAGCAATACGATCAAGTCATCAAGTTCATTGCTATATCAAACTCATATGAAATAGTTCTAATCCTCAGACCATGAGATCATGTTAATCACTGATACCGGAAGAGTGCTTTGATGATATCAAACGTCATACCGTCACAGGGTGATTATAAAGGTTGATTTGGGTATTCTGAAAGTATTAGTTGAGGCTCATGGATCAAGAGTGGAATTTGTCCGACCTGATGACGGGAAGATATTCTCTGGGCCCTTCTCGGTGATATTGCATTAGAATCGCTTGCAAGCATGTGACTAGGTCACAGGAATGCATTATCGCGGAACGAGTAAAGAGACTTGTCGGGAACGAGATCGAACTAGGTATGGTTGATACCAAATGATCGGATCTCGGACAAGTAATAATATCGCGAGACAAAAGGAATTAACTATGTTCGTTACTGGTTCACACGATCACTAGTTCATCGTTGAGTAAGTGGGAGTCATTGATACGTCCAATTTGTATCACTATTTTGTATCATAATTTACTGTTATTTATTGATATATTTCATATTTAGATATGATATTTATGTTATTTCCTTTGCTTTCACATGTTTGATGATCATCAGAGGAGTTGCTGTCGGAGTCAGGATTCTGCTGGAAAAAGGACCATCAAGAGACCATATTTTGAAGATCAGGAAAATTCCAGAAAAATACCCAGAAATTATATTTTCCCAGAAGACTCAGGAAGCCAGAAGGATGAGTCGAGAGGAGCCAGGGGGGCCCCACACGCCAGGGTGGCGCGGCCAGCCCCCTGGCCGCGCCAGCCCTGCGTGAGGCCGCCCTGGCCCACCTCTGGTCTCGCCCCTTCACGTACATCATCGTCCCCGAAAACCTAAGTCAAGGGGGGCTCAGAGTTAGACACAGCCGCCTCCGCGGGGCGGAGAACACCAGAGAGAGAAAAGCTCTCCGGCAGGGAGAAATCTGCCGGGGAAATTCCTTCCCGGAGAGGGGAGATCGTCGCCATCGTCATCACCATCGCACATGACTTCATCGGGATCATCATCATCATCTCCATCACCAGCACCTTCATCTCCACCATCACCACGCCATCCCGCTGTAACATCTTGAGTTGGATCTTGTTATATTCATAGGGGAAACTTTCCCGGTGTTGATTACTCTTGTAGTTGATGCTATTGAGTAGAACCGTTGAATTAAGGTTTATGTTCAGATTGTTATTTGCCATTATTTCACCTCTGATCATGATCCATATGATGTCTTGTGAGTAGTTCGATTAGTTCTTGAGGACATGGGAGAAGTCAAGATGTTAGTAGTGAATTATTGTTGAGAAATATTTAATGGTTTGATATTGTTGTGGTGCTATTTCACTAGTGGTGTCATGTGAACGTCGACTACATGATACTTCACCATTTATGGGCCTAGTGAGATGCATTGTGTATTTGGCTACCGATTGTGGGGTTGCTGGAGTGACAGAAACCTAAACCTCCGTTGAAAAACCATTGCACCAGGGAGCGTAGGATCTTAGAGTTTAAGGCTGTGGTTAGATTTATCTTAATTACTTTCTTGTATTTGCGGATGCTTGCAAGGGGTATAATCACAAGTGTGTATTTATCCTAGTGAGGGTAGTGCGCTAGCACAGGTTCACCCCCATAACACCTATCAAACCAATAAATACTATTGGCTCTATGAAGCGAAAGCTCTTGACATAAACTGATGTGTGTCCTCGAGAACGTTTGGTTATTATAAGTACACAACCGGCTTGTCCTTTGCTGAAGAAAGGATTGGGCCACTTGCTGCAATTGTTACTACTGTCTTTTACTTACTCGCACTTTATTTACTCGTATTACCAAATACCCCTGAAAACCTGTTTGCTAGTATTTACAGTGATTCCTTGATCAAAACCGCTCATCAACACCTTCTGCTCCTCGTTGGGTTCGACACTCTTATTTATCGAAAGTACTACGATACACCCCCTATACTTGTGGGTCATCAAGACTATTTTCTGGCGCCGTTGCCGGGGAGTGTAGCGCTATTGAAGAGTGGAATTGGTAAAGGTAACCGTCAGTGTGAGTATTGTTTTTATTTTGTCTTTTATTTTTGTTTTACTCTGCTATGGAGAACTCTCCATTTGGTTTCCTATTTGGAAACATATCTACTACCACTGCTGCACATGCGAAGGAACCACCACCGCCACCGCCTGCTGAAATTGATCCTTTTAAAATACCTATGAAAATTGTTGGGCGTATTATGGATAACTGCTATTCAGGAGATGGAACTGTCCATCCGGGTGATCACTTATTATTTATACATGAATTATGCGAGTTGTTCAGATGTGCAGGTATTTCACCAAGCCAGGTTAAGAAGAAATTATTCTCATTATCATTGAAAGGCAGAGCTGAAGAGTGGTATCGACTACTCCAAGATGGTCCATCTATGGCATGGGAGGATATTGTGCCTCTCTTTTATTCAAAGTTTTATCCTCCAAGTGAAATTCATAAAGACCGTAACCGGATATATAATTTTTGGCCTCATGATGGAGAGAGTATTGCCCAAGCGTGGGGGAGATTGAAGTTACTAATGCTCAAATGCCCCATTCATGAGCTCCCCAATAATATTGTTATTGATAATTTTTATGCGCGGCTTACTCTTCCTGATAAGGATTATTTGGATGCTTCTTGCTTTGGATCATTTACTCATATGAAAGAAGATGCTAAGTGGAAACTTCTTGACCGTATACAAGAGAATGCTGAAGGTTGGGAAAATGACAAAGGTAGGAAGTCAGGTATAAACTATGATTATGAATGCATTAAATCTTTTATGGGAACCGATGATTTTCATAGTGTTAGCACTGCTTATGGTCTTGATTCACAAATACTTGCTAATTGTCTTAAAGCTTTTGCCTCTTATCTTGATGTTCCAAAGAAAGATTGGAACAAATATCATGCGCCTTATAAAGATTCTATTAGTCATATACCTGCTGCAGCTACTGAAGTTTATAATGTTGATAGCATTGTGCCTGAACCTTATTTTGAGAAGACACCTTTCCCTGCTAAGGTAAAGAAGTATTCTACTTTGGTAAGTGTGTCTAATAAAAGTACTAAGAAAGCTGCAGAACCTGATGAGCAAATTACTATTAAGTCTCCTGTAGCTATATTGAAGGATCTTGTTACTAAAGATATAGGGGATGAATATATTCTTTTTTGTGAAGATGCTTCTAACATTCTCTCACATCCTAAAAAGCATAGGAAAACAAGTGTTCCCGTTATTTCTGTCAGGATTGGAGATCATTGCTATTATGGTTTATGTGATATTGGTGCTAGTGCAAGTGCTATTCCTTTAGAGCTTTACAAAGAAATCATGCACGAGATTGGCGCTTGTGAACTTGAAGATATTGATGTGGTTGTTCAGCTTGCTAACAGAGAGACTGTTTGGCCTCTTGGTATTGTTCGAGATGTGGAAGTTCTATGCGGTAAGACTAAATACCCCACTGATTTTCTAGTACTTGGTAAGGAGGCTAGTAAAACTTGTCCTATTATTTTTGGTAGACCATTTTTGAACACTTGTGGCGCCGTGATAGATTGTAAGAAGGAGAATTTTTTTACTAAGTTTAATGGAGAGTCTTATGAGTTTAATTTTTCCAAGTTTGCTAAGACTTCTTATGAAAATGAAACGCCTAATGAAAATTTTCGAGTTGAACAGCTTGCTTCTATTGCTCTTGCTCCTAATAATGCCTTGCAGCAATTCATGGAAGATCACGAAAGTGATGTTTTTAGCAAGGAAAGAGAAGAGATTGACGACATTCTTCTTCGTCAACCACCGTTACTCAAACATAATCTACCTGTGGAGGATCTTGGTACCACTTTGCCGCCTAAAGAAGATCCTGTGTTTGAATTAAAGCCTTTGCCTGACAATCTTAAATATGCTTATATTGATGATAAGAAAATATATCCTGTTATTATTAGCTCTAAACTTTTAGGGAAGGAAGAAGAAAGATTATTGGAGATATTGAGGAAACACCGAGGAGCTATGGGATATACTCTTGATGATTTAAAAGGGATTTCTCCCACTTTATGTCAGCATGCCATTAATATGGAGAAAGACGCAAAGCCAGTCGTGGAGCATCAACGCCGCCTAATTCCCAAGATGAAGGATGTGGTAAGAAATGAGGTATTAAAACTCCTTGATGCTGGTATTATTTATCCTATTGCTGATAGTAGATGGGTTAGTCCTGTTCATTGTGTTCCTAAGAAAGGAGGTATGACTGTTGTGCGTAATGAGAATAACGAGCTTATTCCTCAAAGGGTAGTTGTTGGTTATAGGATGTGCATTGATTATAGGAAGGTAAACAAAGTTACTAAGAAAGATCATTACCCTTTACCGTTTATAGATCAAATGCTAGAAAGGTTGTCTAGGAAGACTCATTTTTGTTTCCTTGATGGTTATTCTGGTTTTTCTCAAATTGCTGTTAAGAAGGATGATCAAGAGAAAACCACTTTTACTTGTCCTTATGGAACTTATGCTTATAGACGTATGCCGTTTGGTTTATGCAATGCTCCTGCTACTTTTCAAAGATGTATGTCTGCTATTTTTCATGGCTTTTGTGAAGAAATTGTGGAGGTCTTCATGGACAATTTCTCCGTCTATGGAACTTCTTTTGATAATTGTTTGCACAACCTTGATAAAGTTTTATAGAGGTGCGAAGAAACTAACCTTGTTCTTAATTGGGAGAAATGCCACTTTATGGTGAATGAAGGAATTGTCCTTGGACATAAAATTTCTGAAAGAGGTATTGAAGTTGACAGAGCAAAAGTGGAGGCAATTGAGAAAATGCCTTGTCCCAGAGATGTTAAAGGTATTCGTAGTATTCTTGGTCATGCTGGTTTCTATAGGAGGTTTATTAAAGATTTCTCTAAGATTTCAAAGCCTCTTACCAATCTTCTTCAAAAGGATGTACCATTTGTCTTTGATGATGATTGTAAGGAAGATTTTGAAACTCTTAAGAAGGCTTTAACTACTGCTCCTATTGTTCAACCACCTGATTGGAATTTACCTTTTGAAATTATGTGCGATGCTAGTGATTTTGCTGTTTGTGCTGTTCTTGGACAGCGCATAGATAATAAGTTGAATGTTATTCATTATGCTAGTAAGACTCTTGATGCTGCTCAGAAGAATTATGCTACTACTGAGAAAGAGTTTCTTGCTGTTGTTTTTGCTTGTGATAAGTTTAGATCTTACATTGTTGATTCTAAAGTTACTATTCATACTGATCACGCTGCTATTAGATATCTTATGACTAAGAAGGATGCTAATCCTAGGCTTATTAGATGGGTGTTGCTTTTACAAGAATTTGATTTGCATATCGTAGATAGGAAAGGTGCTGAAAATCCTGTGGCTGACAACTTGTCTAGATTGGAAAACATTTCTTTTGATCCTATTCCTGTTAATGATAGTTTTCCAAATGAAAAGTTGGCTGCAATTAATGTAACTTCGCGAGACCTTCCTTGGTATGCTGATTATGCTAACTTTATTGTTTCCAAGTATTTGCCTCCGACCTTTACAGCTCAGCAAAGAAGGAAATTCTTTTATGATTTGAGGCATTACTTTTGGGATGACCCACATTTATATAAAGAAGGAGTTGATGGTATTATGAGAAGATGCGTACCGGAATATGAGCAACAAGAGATATTAAGAAAATGCCATAGCAGCGCCTATGGAGGGCATCATGCTGGAGACAGAACCGCACAAAAGGTTCTACAATCAGGTTTTTATTGGCCAACCCTCTTTAAGGATGCCAGAAGGTATGTTTTATCTTGTGATGAATGTCAGAGAGTTGGTAATATTTCTAGACGCAATGAGATGCCTATGAATTACACTCTTGTTATTGAACCGTTTGATTGTTGGGGATTTGACTTTATGGGTCCTTTTCCTCCTTCAAAAGGCTATACCCATATACTTGTTGCTGTTGATTATGTTACTAAATGGGTAGAAGCTATACCTACAAAGAGTGCCGATGGTGAGACTTCGTTAAAAATGCTTAAGGATGTTATTTTTCCTAGGTTTGGTGTGCCTAGATATCTTATAACTGACGGAGGTTCTCATTTTATTCACGGTAGTTTTAGAAAAACTCTTGCTAAATATGATGTTAATCATAGAATTGCTTCTGCTTACCATCCCCAAACTAGTGGGCAGGTAGAGCTTTCAAATAGGGAGATCAAGTCTATCTTGCAGAAGACTATCAATAGATCTAGGAAAAACTGGGCTAGTAAGTTAAACGACGCTTTATGGGCTTATAGAACTGCTTATAAGAATCCCATGGGTATGTCTCCTTATAAGATGGTTTACGGAAAAGCGTGTCACTTGCCCTTAGAATTAGAACACAAAGCTTTTTGGGCAGTGAGAGAGCTTAATAGAGATTTTAAACTAGCTGGTAAGAAAAGGTTATTAGATTTGAGTTCTCTTGATGAGTGGAGAAACGAAGCGTATGAGAATGCCAGACTTTTCAAAGAGAAAGTCAAACAATGGCATGATAAGAGAATTCTTAAGAGAGAGTTTCATGTTGGTGAGAAAGTTCTATTGTATAGGTCTCGTCTCAGATTTTTTGCAGGAAAATTACTTTCGAAATGGGAAGGACCATATGTTATTGTGGAAGTGTACCGCTCAGGTGCTATTAAGATTGCTTCATTGAAAGATGATTCTACACAAGTGGTGAATGAGCAAAGACTCAAGCATTATATTTCTGGAGATTCTTATAATGAAGATGTTGATGTTATTGAAACAGTTTCTCCGGAAGAATTCATCCAAGACAAATTGCAGGTACCTGCAGAGTTTGCTTTCGAATAGGTAACAGTTCTAGTCAGAAAAGTTTCTCGAAAAGCTCTTCCTTTAATATTTTTGCTGTTTTTACTAAATATGAAAAATCACGAGACGAAAACAGGCAGGAAAAAGAGTCTGTGTGTCCCTCACACGTAGGTGGCGCGGGCCCACCCCTGGCCGCGCCACCTAGGTGTGAGAACACTCCGGAGCTCATTTCCGTCCCGGTTTCCTCCTGTGATTTCGTTTCGATGTATAATTTTCGCCAATTTAACCCCCCGGAGTCCCCGAGGTCTGTATATCGTTTTCTCGTCATGTTTTGTTTCGAGCTATTTCTGTCAGGGATTGCCCTCGGCTTTGGAGTTATAATGTCTTCGTCCGGTTCATCTAAAGAGAACCCTCTTGCGGATCCCATCAATCCGTATATGAGGGAGCTGAAGATGCATCTGAAGGAGTTGTCACTCAAGGATGGGGAGTTGCAGATTAAAGATGTTCAAGGACCCAAGGGAGAAGAGAGTCTCGAAGCAAGGATGGAAGCACTGGAACAGGAAGTTTTCAAATACAAGAAGATGGCGGAACGCGAGGTGGACATTATCTATAGGATTAATCAAGAGCTTGTTGCCAAGTACAAGAAGGAGACTACAGAGCTTTGGAAGGATGTCCTCTCACTCCAGGAGACGACTAGCCAATTACAAGCACAACTCTACGACGTGCAGAACCAAAATTGTGAGTATGAAGCTAGATTTCAACAAATGAGTGCTGCTGCAAGTTTCAGGATTTTGGAGACCAAGACATCCTTCCTTGACGGAGGACCTCTGCCTTGGAAGTACGACAACGATGAAGATCCACCGCCACCACCAAAGGAGTAATTCATCATCGGTATAGGCATCCCCTTGGCTTGTTCCAAACTTGGGGGAGTGCCGCGGTATCACATCATTACCTTTTGCTCATTTACTTTTCAAAGTAGAGTCATATCATGAATAGAGAAGTTATCGTATAGAATAGTTTGCAGTTTGGAAGTATCCTCCTTAGTTAGTTATCTATGTATCCCTTGGTGTGAGTTGCGGTAATAAAATATTAATGAGAAGTTTTATTGTTTACTTTTCGCACACTTTATGTTAGTTTGTAATCTCTCTTGTATGACTAGTCTTGTTGATTGGTATTGGTATCACATTGGGAGCATGAGTAGATTTAGTTGGTTTTGGCAAACCTAGCTTGGTCAGTAGCAACTTTACCTTGAGGTTTGAGTAGAAAAGAATAAAGAAGTGCTTGCAGTTACATCACTTCAGTTTTCCCTTATGTTTGGCTTATAAGCATTGTTATTCTTAAAGTTAAAATCGTTGTACCTTCAAGGGAGTTTGCATGATTGTTCTTATTATATGTATGTTTGTTTGTTTCATGCAACTCTTATGCTTGCTACCCAGCCTTGCTAGCCAAAAACCTGTACTGAGAGGAAATACTTCTCGTGCATCCAATTCCCAAAAGCCAAGTCACTTCCAAAGAGTCCACTATAAATTCCTATGCATGGTATTTCAAGCCATTCCAAGTAAATTTTCATGTGCTACCTTTCAAAAACCTTCAAACACTTCTCATTTTGTGCCACTATTTTTAGCTCATGAGGACGTAGTGGATGGGTTTGTTATCTTCCATACTAAATTAAGTACCCCTCGACTAGGCAGCTTCATCTGCTCGTCATTAATTTTGCAAGGGAGCTGGTCAGACCATTATAATCTCAAAAAGAAAAAAAAGAAAAAAGGCACTCCTCCAATGGAATGTGAAAGTTGGTCGGCACCCGATGGAATCGGTTAGCCATGGTTTGAGAAAGGAAAAAGGTGGGGAGGAGTGCAAAGCTATAAAAGAGCACCAAAGTGCCAATTAATCAAACAACTCGGAACCAAAGTGGGAGACTGAAAGGAATATGCCCGAGAGGCAATAATAAAGTTGTTATTATATTATTCCGTGTTCATAATAGATGTTTATTTCTCATGCTAGAATTGTATTAATCGGAAACATTAATACTTGTGTGATTAATAAACTAAAAGGGTTCCTAGTAAAGCCTCTCTTTTATACTAGCTCGTTGATTAACCGATGATCAAGGTTTCCTGATCATGAACATTGGATGTTGTTAATAACGGGGTCATATCATTAGAAGAATGATGTGATGAACACTCACACCCATAGTACGAATAGCAATACGATCAAGTCATCAAGTTCATTGCTATATCAAACTCATACGAAATAGTTCTAATCCTCAGACCATGAGATCATGTTAATCACTGATACCGGAAGAGTGCTTTGATGATATCAAACGTCACACCGTCACAGGGTGATTATAAAGGTTGATTTGGGTATTCTGAAAGTATTAGTTGAGGCTCATGGATCAAGAGTAGAATTTGTCCAACCTGATGACGGGAAGATATTCTCTGGGCCCTTCTCGGTGATATTGCATTAGAATCGCTTGCAAGCATGTGACTAGGTCACAGGAATGCATTATCGCGGAACGAGTAAAGAGACTTGTCGGGAACGAGATCGAACTAGGTATGGTTGATACCAAATGATCGGATCTTGGACAAGTTATAATATCGCGAGACAAAAGGAATTAACTATGTTCGTTACTGGTTCACACGATCACTAGTTCATCGTTGAGTAAGTGGGAGTCATCATGGATTTCCAGATCCCGCTGTTGATTATTGATCGGAGAGGAGTCTCGATCATGTCCACGTTATTCATGAACCGTAGGGTGACACACTTAAGGTTCGCCGTCGTTTTTGAGTGGATACGATACTCAGATCGAATTATAGGACAACATAAGGGTTGTTTCAAAAAAGCACCAAAACTGTTTCGGGATATCAAAATAACTCAAGGGTGTATTTGTTAATGTTTGTTAATTGAATGAATTAACAAATATTAAAGAAATAAAAATGTTTTATTAAATCAATAAGTGTGAATTTTAATTAGCATGAATGTCATGCAAAATTAAAATGGGGGTTACCTCATGTTGATGAGGGGGTTACCACCATGAAGGGAATGAAGATGGGGTTACCACCATGATGAGGAGGAGGAACCCCTCCTTGGGGCCGGCGCACCCCCCTTGGGGGCTGCCCCCTCCTCCCCTATAAAACCCCCTCCCTCTCCTACATGTATCACACTTCTTGATCCTCCCCTTCCCGCATAGTTGCTGCCCAATTTCCGTCTGAGCTTAGCGAAGCTCTGCCGGAATTGTAGCTCGTAGTTCATACACTTGGAGAAGTGTGTGGTGGAGTGTCCGGCGGATCCCTTCTTCCGCTGCCCCGCTAGACCGAGGGCGTGAAGGAGTCGACGACGAGCTGTACGTGTGACCGAGCACGGGGGCGCTGCCACTTGTGGCGCCGTGTACACGATCTTGTGATCGTCAAGTGAACCACTACGTCGACTACGTCAAGTGAACAACTACGTCGACTACGTGCGTCTACATCGACTCTCCATCGTCAACGTTTGTGCGGGAACGTAATCCCCGCTTACGGTCGTCGAGGGTTAGTCTCCGTTGCTACCACCTCGTAGAGTATCTTGGCTAGTTTATGTGTTCTTGCGTAGGAAATTTTTTGTTTTCTATGCTACGAACCCATCAAAGCGGTAGTAATATTGTCCGTGATCAAATGTCCCGGAACAAAAGCCGACAGTTCTTCCGATATGATGTCTCGAAGACACTCCTTTAGCCTATTAGCAATGACTTTAGAGGCTATCTTGTATATCACATTACACAAGATGATCGGTCTAAATTGACCCAACTCCTCCGGACTAGCCACTTTGGGAATAAAGACAACAAAAGTCTTATTAATAACCTCCAAATTATCCCCCCTTCAAAACCCGTAGAACCGCTAGGGTAACCTCCTCTCCGCAAATGTCCCAATGTGTTTGGAAGAAATGGGTAGGGAACCCATCTGGCCCTGGAGCCTTTGTTGGGAACATTTGGAATAAAACACTCTTCACTTCCCGCTCCTCAAAAGGTTTTAGAAGGGCGGTATTCATCTGATCAGTCACCTTTACAGGGATCGTGCCGATCACCTCCTCCATGTTCGAAACTCCTTTTGAGCTATATAAATTCTCGTAAAACTCTGCGTCAATGTTCGCCATATCATGTTCATCCTCTATAAACATCCCACACGGCTTCTTTAATCTCGATTTTTGGTTCCTCTTCTTCCTCTAGCTAGCTCTAAGGCGAAAAAACCGAGTGTTTCTGTCCCCTTCCGCAAGCCATTGTACTCGCGACCGTTGTCGCCACATAACCTCCTCCCTCTCATACAGTTCCACTAATCTCTGGACAATCTTAGTTTCCTTGTACGTGGGCTCTTGCCTCCTTGTGTCAGCTCTCAAGGCTACCAATCGGTCATTCAGCTCCTTTATCTTGCGTTCGACATTTTCGAATATGTTTTTGCCCCAATCCGCGGGAGATCCCAAAAGCTTCTCTAGCTTGCATTGAAGCTGATGCATAGACAATGCTTTCCCCTCTTCCTGCCACACTTCATCTAGGTGGGGTTTAAATCGATCGTGGGATTCCCACATAATCTCGTAGCGAAAGATTTTATCCTCCGTTGCACGATGCTGCCTAGGTGTCTCATGCCATCGTAGGAAAATCGGACAATGATCTGAGGTCACCCCTAACAAGTGGCGTAGTGTTACCAATGGGAACCTTGAGCTCCAAGCTGCCATCGCTAGTGCCCTGTCAAGCCGCACTTGGCAGAAGGAACCTCCCGTGACCCGTTTTTCAAAAGACCAACTATTGCCAACAAAACCCAAATCCGCAAGCTCGCATACATCTGCCTCAACCCTTGAATTTGAGCTAAACTTCGCTCTGCTACACCCTCATGTTCATGTTGGTGCAACACTTCATTAAAATCGCCTATGCACATCCACGACAAGTTCGTGGTAGATTTGATATACTTAAGCATATCCCAGGTTTTAAACCTCTCCGATGTCCGAGCCTCACCATACACGCATGTTAGTCTCCAGGGATCACCTCCTTTTTAGTGATAACTGCATCCACATGATTCCGAGAGTATGGCAAAATCTCTAACTTTATATCATTCTTCCAAAACATAACAAGACCACCACTACGACCCGAACTACTGATAGAAAAAGCTCGATCATATCCTAGCTGTCTTGCTAGTCCTTCAACCCGTGTTTTGTGTAACTGAGTTTCTAGAACACAAAGAATAGTAGGTTTAAACAGCCTTGCTAACTCGCAAAGCTCACGAACTGTCGCGTCGCTCCCCAGTTCACGACAGTTCCAGCAGATGCAACTCATTGGTCCTGGCGGCGCTTCGGTCTGGAGCCCGCCTTTGCATTGTTGATTTCCCTCTTCCTCTGCTTTTTCTGAATTGGTGGCTTCACATGTGAGACGGGCAGCTGCTTGCCCTTCTCATCATCCATAGGTACCACAACCAGCATTTCCACGGGCGACAGCGGCGGCACCTTCTCGGCTTGAACACCATTAGTGATCATCAACACCCCCAGACCTGGATTTGCTTTCTTAGGGTCAGTTTGGCCCTCGCCCTGGGGACGTTTGCGGGATTCAGACTCCCTTCCAGAGCCACACCCCCGCGGCCACCCCGAGTCGCCTCCCTAGCTGGTCCCTACTTCTTGCCCCATCGTCGACGGGTACCAATCATCCATCGGCGCCAACATCTACTCGCCGTATTGTTTATCCGCGTCTGCATGGACACCATCTCCACACTCCAACTCACCTTGACCAAATAAGCCACAGATAGCACAGAACCTTGGCAGCTTCTCAAACAACACTTGAAAGTGCAGTCTCTCTTGCTCCTCTGGATGCTAGCCCACGACTCTTGTCAGAGGTTTAGTAACATCAAGCTTCACTCTCACCCTTACAAAACTGGTGCCACTCGCCCCAAGGGCGTACAAGTCGACACCCAAAACTTGTCCAAGTCGTGCCGCCATGTCGCGCACGAGCTCGTCCTTCCGAAACAACGGCGGTATTCCCCTAATCCGAACCCAAGCATGGATCTGATTTAGTATGATCAATGTAGGGTCGGCCATTCCATCATACGGTTCAATTATGACCCCCATCTGCCGAAAAATCCAGGGTCCCTCGAGCATTACCCTGTTCCAGTCACCCAAACACGAGACATGGAGATGAACAGGTTCTCCTCCACCGGGTCGATCGACCACTGCATGGCAAAGCCCCAAACAACATCCATCTTCTGAAAAATGGCTGATTTCCAAACTATTTGTTCGCGTTTACCTTCACCACAGCCATCGAACGCGCGCTCTCGCACATGTTCACGAACTCCTCTCTCGGGAGGACAACATCGTCAAGCTCTTCGTCCTTCAACACCAATTTCTTCAGCAGTGCTTGCAGATCCACATGAGGCTTCGAGCGGGAGGAACCTCCTTCCTTTGGAAACTTGGCCTCCATGGCCTAGGGTTCTCTTGTCATGGAACCGAGCTGCCGCCGCTGCCGCACTTCTCCGCAACTGCCAAGGCCGGGTAGACGTGCTAGGCCGTCCCCGTAATCAGCCCGAGCAGCGCACGATCAGACGGGAGGGGCGAGGGCAAGATCGGAGCCGGAATACTCCCATCGCCAACGAGTTCGTCATCGCCAGCGCCGGTTGAAACCCTATAAAACCTGGTACTATACGTGGTGCTCCAATTTTGTTCAACTGTCCTTGGACAAACTTGACCATGGGCCCATGGCAAAGTGTGGCATGGCTGGCTAGGCCTAGAACGAGACAACCCTCAAAAGTCGAAGATGAGGCCTTGAAACCAAAGCATATCCAGCACAAAGCCTGGTCCATTCGGCCCAGGATCCAGGAGCGACCATCCCATCCCCCTCTGCTACTCTCCTCGTTCAAAATCCCCTCCCGTTCAGTCCAAATTCCAGCCTCCCCACTCTCCAGCCTCCAGCAGAAATCCCCATCTCCAGCCAAGCCAAGCACCATGATCAAGAAGCAGGAACCCTCCACCCCGGCGGCCGCGGCCGGCCGCACGCGGTGGAAGGGGCGGCTGCGCTCGCACTACGGGAGCCCTCTCAGCTCTCTCTCACCGTGGACCCGCTCCCGATCCAGGATCCGGGACGAGGACAAGGATGCCCGGAGGTGCTGCTCCTCCTGCGAGCATGTCACCCCGAAGACCCCCGGGACCGGGAGGCGCTGCTCCTCCTGCGACGAGGACGACGGCGGATCTGTGCGCCGACACCGGAGGGTTCTTACTCGCCGGTCGCCGCGGTGTGCCGGCCAGGATCCGGAGCACCCGATTATGCTCGACGAGGCGAACGAGGTACGGGATGTAGGGGATGTTTGGATTAGAGCCGTCGCTTACCCTACCAATATTTTGGTCGTTGACTGCTATCGGAGGCCTTGTTTGGATCAGCGCCGAATACCTCTAGCCAAACCAATTTTTTGGTCACACCATTCAGATTTCGCGCCCGCCCGTCGGCCAGATGCTGGCGGCGGAATTGTTTGCCATTTTTTTGGCGAGCCAATGTTGGTAGGGCTGAGCGAGGGCCCGATCCAAACAGCCCCGTAATGCTGATGTGCTTAGTTTCCGTCCCCTGCGCATTGTAGGTTCTGAGAAGGAGAGGGCATGATTTGTTCAAATTAAGTCTTTCTTCACCAGCTAGACAAAACCCAATTTTCTTCACAAAATTTCTCGCCATTTCTTGATTTCTGGGGATTTCGTTACAGAGACCAAACATATTTCAGTATGTCATGAACCAAATTTTTATTCTACTTGTCCAACATTCAACATAAGATTAGTTTCTTACTCGCATATTGTGCGCCACTAATGGCTTGTTCATCTGTCTCTTTATGTTTATCCATTCCAGTAAGTCATGTCTACCAAGTAAAACCTTGTTCTAACTAAAGATTTGCTTATTAGTTGTATGTTCTCTGGCACTAGTAGTTGGTTCAGCTGCTTCTTCATTTATATCCATTTCATTGTTGACAGGATGCATGTCATGCCTGTCCTATCATCATATCAATATGCTTGCTGAATGGAATGCTTGATTCAGTTCACGGTCCGCAGATGATAGCAAGTATCATGGATTATTAATTAGTGGTTCCCTTTCACCCTTTAACGTCATAGCACATGGCAAACGATGTTTTAACTTTTACCTTTTGTTGCAGGAATGCGAAGTCAGTGGTAACCAATCAGCGACTACGCCTATTGGAAAATCTGCACAGTTACATCGAGGTGATAAGAGTTCGAGCAAACGCTTAGTGAAGAAGGAAAGACACCACAAACAGACGCCACGGACACCAAATCCATGGGCCATTGCCCATAACAAGACCCCAAATACTGTTAAGAAAGACAGAAAACAAGAGAATCCAACGAGTAGACAGAGAAGTGCTGTAGTGAAGACTTCAAGAAGGATAAAAAAACACAAGGAGCTCCAGATATTGCATCAAGATTCCCAAGATGCTTCTGCCAGGAGAAAGACATCTTACAAAAAGCGTGAGATGCAGGAGCCAGTGGCCAGTTCTTGTGAGGAGTCAACAAGAAAGAGGAAGAGAGGAACAGGAAGAAAGTCGTCATCAAGGAAGAAAAGTCTGCAGGAGCCAAAATCTGATTGTAAAGAAATTACACCTATCACTGAACCCAGACACATCATCCACACGATTAGTGGAAATGATCCTTCTCCCATAGTGCAGCCTAAAATTGGTGATGATACACTGGTCAACACCAATGAATGCAAGGGAGAGCTAAGTGGGATTAAAGGTGGAGTACAGCAACAGCCTTGTGCTTCGGATGATTGGACAGAGGAGCAGGACCTGACATTGCGCCAGGCTTACTTCACTGCTCGACCATCGCCACATTTCTGGAAGAAAGTTTCCAAAATGGTATTGCACATCCTCCCATTTGTTTTCTTCAGTGGTTTGCTCATATCTTTGTAGTTGCAAGAGCTGTTTGATACTTAGCTGCACAAGTTGCCTTTAGAAAGCATTAATATGCATTGTTGTTTTGGCTTGATTAATAATACTAGAAAACAATGAGAATGCTGCAGTTAACATGTTGTTCTCGCCTTCTCGGAAAGGAGTTTCCAGTTTACAAATTTGTCCATAAGTGGACACGAGTTGTTTATAGGTCTTGTTGCTATGCTTTGCGATATTCCACTGCATGTTTTGTTGATGGTACTTATATTAGCAGTCAACCTAAACCATGTATGACGCTATACTTATGTCCAAAATTCTGCCATAGTCTAAAAGTCCCAACATACAGTAGTGTCTCTACGATAAGTAAGCTAAATAGTAGAGAGCACTTCCTGAAGTGGAGAACTGGTAAAATCTACAAGGGTTAGTAATCATGGTGAAAAAGAACATTTCACATTCGTTGTTTTTGCATTGAAGGGAAAGCTTAAATAGTGAATGCCATGATGTCAGTTTGCTATTTTATGGGGTATGCAATTTACAGAAGCATGCACGTGAGAGCTAGTAATGTTCATCTTTAAATTGAGAAATTCCTGTCAAATAAGTAGACACAGAAATGTGGCAATGGTTAGAAGTAATTTGTGGATTTGCAGGAAAGTGGCAATAACACATGGCATAAATTGTAAAAGTTAGTACAATGATGCTAATTAGATTATATCCTTTCTTCCCATCATATGTTGATGCCAACATGGATGTGGAGAACATGGTCATCAGAAGATTGTTCATGTTGTCAGTTACATGAGTAAGGCAAAAAAAATGCTTTGGGATTAGATTGCCAATATGCAGTTCTGCTCTGTAAATTTCGTCTCAGATGAAGTTGATATCTGCCATTTCTAGTGATGCTTTACCACATGGCTTTGATAATCTATTTTGTATTTAGCCGAAGTACTTCAGTGGTATGTCGTATAGATTACTCATCGGGATCTATCAAATAGAGTAGAACTGCTAGACTACGTTGAGTGATGCTCGAATGCCCTCTTGAAAAGGGAGGGAGTTCTAGGTGACTTGTTTCTTTATCCTATTTGTTAATTCAGCAATTGTTGATACACATCTTTTCAGGTGCCAGGGAAATCTGCTGAAGAGTGCTTTAACAGAGTTCATGCTGACCTTTCAACACCCACTCCAATGGCTCCTCGTGCTCGAACAAGTAAAACACAGTTTTCTCCTCTAGGACATTTCACGTTGTCTGATCCAAAATTTCCAAATCTCTTGGAACCTTTAGTCGGAAGAAGGACCGCCAAACAGAAGAGCCTAGCAGCACAGAAGACAGTGAGGCATTTGCTGAAGAAGCATTCCCTCATCGACCAAGCTCAAGAGGCTGATCACTTCTCTATATTTGAAACTTCACCATCTGCTTTACAGTTGAACATTCCACTTGAGGATTCTCCTGGGACCCCTGACAATTGTCTAAATTCCTTCTCCCTGAACAAGTTCAACCTGAGTTCTTCAGCTCGTAAGAGACCGTTGTCAAGGTTGAAATCTAAGCCTTCTGAACCGAGCCCAGAAGTTCTAAAGCCTATAAAGAATGTTGTTTTACACGAGAAGTACATTAATCAGTTGTCACGAAGAGAAGGCTCAAAAAAACCTCGTAAGAAAGCTGCTGGCACCATAGCAACTGATCCTGAGAGGCCTCTTTTGGAACAGCAAACTGGTGTTGTGAAGGCTGCAAAGAATGCTCTTATGTCAGAAGCAACAGATTTCATATGCCAGTTTAAGAAGTTGCAAGCCAACTCCCTTGCCAACATTCTGGAAAACAGTGAAAACGATGTGGATAATTGCATGTAGTGTCATACTAGTGGTTCCAAGCTGCTTTTAGCACATATGCTTGCCCCTCAATGTTAAAGCAGCTGGGTGGCCTGTTGTCAACTAACTTTAGTTAGTAAGATTGTAGGAGACCGACAATCAGTCATGCAAGTTATCGCTTACTATATTCTGTCAAGGAAGTTATCAAGGCATCACATACAGTATTCAAGACCTCATGTACTTCATTTCCATAGAGTTCAAGGCTATTTACATTGGATTATACTGTTAGTGATATACTGCATACACAGTATGATTTATTACCTGTTCTTTCCAGCATGTTAGGCGTGGACTGAATGTTCCAGCTCATAAGCTAGCTAAGCTTAGTGAGTTCTCCTTTTGCTCAGTGTGCGTGGGTGTACTCCGGATTGCATCCGTGAGGATATTTGTAATGAAATTTTGATTATGTGATCAATAAAGCCCACATTTCCCTCAAGAAAAAAGCATGATTTATTACATGATCAGAATATGTCGTGTAAGAGTAATTCTCAGAACTAGTGAACGAAGCTCTTCCCTAAGTTGACAAAGTATGACAGCTGATCATACAGATCGTCTGATAGACTGTTACTCATTCTTTTGATAAGTCTATTGATAGGCTGAAGGCTTGTAAGGCTAAAGCAATTGTAAAATTACAGTTCAACTGTCTGGTGTTACTGGAAGGTTTTCCCTTGTCCAAGTCTAGGAGTATTTGTTTTGCATTCCAGCCTCTGTTTCTGCACTATTTGGAAAATTGTCATGTTCTTTACTATGTAGCTGACCCATCTGTCAATCGTTGTATATATGCAGAAAGAGCAAAGGTTCAGCTACCTTTAGCGACCCCTGGGTCCCTACTTAGTTTTGATTTTGTATCTGGCTCTGTTCTATTATTGCTTTTGCTTGCTTATGTTGCCTACTCGTGATGTCGAATGTGCGTAGTTTGGCAGCATGAAGCCTGGGAAATCCTTGGGTCCATGGCAAATTCTGCATTATGTGAATATGTGTTCCGCATAGTCTAAAAAGAACCACATGGTGTACTGATAGGTAAAACATATGTTGAGCCTGACATCTCCATGTTCATTGTGCGGAACTGTTAAACGTTTGGCGGCAGAATACCAATGCCAGCATGTACTGGTATGGTATTTAGCAGGTAGTAGATGATTAGGCTTTCATGGTTTTACTCACCAAGTTATTCAGCCTGTTGGTCACAGGAGTTGTCTATTCACCAAAAAGTACAAGATTATTACACATTGTTTGAGTTACCAAGTGTTGTAGGACCTAGTTGTAAATAGGAAAAAATCCAGAGACTAAAATGTATAGACTATGTATATATGTGAAGGGGAACGAAGTGGATAAGTGGAGAAGCTTCAGTTCCTTTCTAGCCTGTACGGTTTATCCTCAAGAAATAAAGAAACAGAGTATGATTATGCTTGCTTGATGCCTGATTTCTTCATGGTATCAGAGCATCCGATCCAAGGGTGTGTAGCTGACCTTGGTCTGGTTTAATTTGTGCTATCCTCGGTGGGATTTGGTGGTCGTTTACTCGTCGTGATCGTGGCCGCCTTTGTGCGCCGCCGCTGCCGTCTTCGTCAAGGGCGCCGTCGTCCTCGCGCTGCTCCGCCTTCCGCCTTCGTTGCCGTTACTGCCGTCGTCATCGTGTTTCTCCGCGTCGCCATCATCCTCGTGCTGCCCCGCGTCGCCGTCCTGTCAAGTCGCTACCGGCCTCGTGCGGTGCTACTGGTCTGAAGTCTGAACCCGTTCCGGTGCTGCAAGAATTGCAGCTGTTCAAATTCGATTGTGACCATCTCAGGTACAAATCTGCTCAGTCCAGGTCTTGTGGTGGATTCTATTTCTTGATCTGTGGTTACTCGGTGGCAAGGAGTTTGGATTGTGTGCTTTGCTGAATCTAGTGTGAACTAGCTAGTAGTTGTTTCAGTATTCAAGAACAAGTTTAGCTGTTCAGTTGTCATGGCAGATCCTAGTAAGGACTCTGGTATTGAGAAACTGTGTGAAAGTATGCAACGTATGCTTGCACAGCTGATGGAGCAGGCTCAAACAAAGACAAGTGTTACCTCTGAAGTTTTAAAGACCCTAGAACCGAATCCCGTCAAGTTAACTGGTCCGGGCGATTTTTTTAGTTGGTCTCGGAATGCCACGCTGATCCTAGAGTCGCACGGTCTTCATAAATTTTTGAACAAAGATGAGGAAAAGCCAGCAGATGTCACACAGGAGCAGTGGGACCAGAACCAAAAGCGAGTTATGGTGTGGCTGTTGGGGTCGATGGAGAAGTCCGTGAGAGAGCAAGTCGAAGGTTTTCAGTCTGCAGCCGAGGTTTGGACAAGCATTGAAAAACAATTCTCAGGGAAATCAAATAAAATGCAGGTTAGCAGGATACTCCATGAAATGAGACATATCAAGCAAGAGCAAAAGACGGTGACTGAATACGCGGGGGAGATCAAGAAACTCTATCGAGACTTGGAGTACTTCCGACCATTCAAGGCACATGACCCTAGGGATGTGCCACTTCTTCGAGAGTGGTTTGAACCATTGTTGGTTCAGGCGTTCCTTGAAGGATTGAGCTCAGAATTTAATTTCCGTTCTCAGCTGATATTATCTACACCTGAATGGCCTACATTAGATCAGACCATTGCTAGTATACTTGAGGAAGAAACACGGTTGGCCAATCAGATCTCAATTCCACATGCAAATGTTGATAGCCGAGCTGCACTATCTTCAGTAAACCAAGTTCAGTCTCTTGGTAATAACCAAGCAAATGCTAGTAGATTTGACTATACGAGGAAGACTAGGGTGGTGTGTGACCATTGTAAAAGGGCAGGTCATTTGAAGAAAGATTGTTTTGATCTAGTTGGTTACCCTCCTGGATGGCAACGGAAACAGGTTGGCAGATTTACTGGTGGTAGTAGTAGTGGAAAAATGCCAAGTCGAAATCATCTCACATTATCAGGGAGGGAGCATATTGCTGTCACAGCCCAAGCACTTGAAGAATTTAAGTCCAAACTTATTGCGAATACTGCTGAAGGTTCTGCTGAAACTACCTCTGATGTTCATTCTGGGAAAGGTACGAGTGAACTTTTAACATCTTGGATAATTGATTCAGGGGCCACAAATCACATGACAGGCTCATCTAAAAACTTTTCATCATATGTCCCTCGTTCTGGAAGGGATAGGGTACGCATAGCTGATGGAACCTCAGCTCCAATAATGGGTTGCGGGGACATTAATTGCACTCCATCTCTATCTTTAAGCAGAGTCTTGCATGTTCCCAGTTTTCCAATAAATCTCTTATCAGTCAGTTCTATTACAAAGGCATTAAATTGTGGAGCTTGGTTTGATCCAACGACCTGTGTATTTCAGGATCTGAAGTCGGGAAGCATACTTGGGACCGGGACTGAACGAGATGGTCTCTATTATCTTGATGGAACATCGACTCCACTTGCCCTTAGTACTCAATGTCGCTCATCCACAGATGAGTTATTATTACTGCATTATAGACTAGGACATCTATCTTTCCGGTCTCTAGAACGTATGTTTCCCGCACTTTTAGCCTCTTGTTGCAAAGAGAAACTCGTATGTGACATTTGTGAACTAGCTAAACATACGAGGGCTAATTATCCTAGCAAAGGTGAGAGGAGCAGAGTACCTTTTGAAGTAGTTCACTCTGATGTTTGGGGTCCTTCATCTGTAACATCCCTGTTAGGAGAAAGGTGGTATGTGACGTTTATTGATGGTTTTAGTCGATGTACCTGGCTGTATTTGCTTAAGCAAAAATCTGATGTCATATGTGCATTTAAAAATTTCCACACTTTGGTGTCCAATCAGTACAATGCTAATGTGAAAATATTTCGTTCAGACAATGGAACTGAGTATGTTAATAGGGATTTTAGTAACTTCTTATCTTCACGTGGCATCATACATCAAACCACGTGTGTAAATACTGCTGAGCAAAATGGGGTTGCGGAACGAAAGAATAGACATTTGCTAGAAGTTGCTCGATCCCTAATGTTTATGATGAATGTACCAAAATTCCTTTGGGGTGAAGCCGTCAAGACTGCAGCATACTTAATAAATCGAATGCCATCAATGGTTCTAAACTATAAGACTCCAATCGAATGTCTCGGTGGTACTAACTCCTTTATTGTACCTCCCAAAGTTTTTGGGTGCACTTGTTTTGTTCATGACTACAGGAATTCAGTCGGAAAGCTCGATCCACGAGCAATCAAGTGCATCTTCGTGGGATACTCGCCAACTCAAAAAGGATATCGGTGCTGGAGCCCAACTGAGAAAAGGTTCTTTGTAAGTATGGATGTAACATTTCATGAGAAGGAACCTTTTTATCCTTCAAGCATCAGCTCTACTCATAGTAATAAAAGTCAGGGGGAGATCTCTAATAGTGATTATGTGTCAGGCCGTTCAGTACTAATTCCTATGATTGATAAATCTCAGCCCACTGATGAAATAGAGGCGGAGGAAAACACAAGCAGTGGTGAAGAAAATAGAAGCCCGTCTGTTGAAGAGGTAAGTGATACTTCATTGCCTCAACAAATAACAATACCAGGAGTATCTAATGTACCTAGCGAACCTGTTCATGATGTAGCTGAAAGTGATGGTGATCAGATAGCTGGTTCGCAAAGCCCACATGTACCAAGGAAGTCTGCTCTTGATACTACAGGAGAAGGTACTCTAAATCCCGTAGTAACATCTACCACTCCAGTAGCCGAACATCCAATTGCCTTGAGAAAATCTGTTAGGCGTACAGATATCCCAGCACGTCTCAAAGACTGTGTGGGATATGAGCATGATGTTGCTAAGTTTGTTTCGTATGAAAGGTGTAGCCCCTCATATAAAAGATTCATTGCATCATTAGACTCCACCTCTATTCCTAAAAATTGGGAAGATGCGTTGAGGGATCCCAAGTGGAAGGCAGCCATGCTAGAGGAAATGAGTGCTCTAGAGAAAAACAAAACTTGGGAATTAGTTGAATTACCATCTGGCAAGGAGGCCGTAGGGTGCAAATGGGTATACACTGTTAAACATAATCTTGAGGGCAAGGTAGAACGATTTAAAGCTCGCTTAGTGGCAAAAGGATATTCACAGGCTTATGGGATTGACTACGAAGAAACATTTGCACCAGTGGCCAAGATGAACACCATACGAACACTCATATCTTGTTCATCTAATCTAGGGTGGGATCTACATCAGCTAGACATAAAAAATGCCTTTCTTCATGGGGATCTTCATGAAGAAGTGTATATGCGTATACCTCCTGGTTTCAATACACCTCAGACTGATGGCAAGGTGCTAAGGTTACATCGGTCATTGTATGGTTTAAAACAGTCTCCTCGTGCATGGTTTGACCGTTTCCGTAGAGCTATAATTCAGATGGGGTATAAGCAGAGTAATGCAGACCATACTCTGTTTTACAAACATAATGGCGACAAGCTGACCATATTAATTGTCTATGTGGATGACATTATTATTACAGGAAGTGATGATCATGAAATTGGAAGATTGAAGGTGAATTTAGCAAAAGAGTTCGAAGTCAAGGACTTGGGGCAATTAAGATACTTTCTAGGAATTGAGGTGTCTAGGAGTGCAAAAGGTATCTATCTCTCTCAAAGAAAGTATATATTGGATTTATTATCAGAAACCGGGATGACAGGATGTCGTCCAGCATATACACCAATTGAACATAACCATCGTCTAGTTAAAGAAGGTGGATCACCGGTTGACAGAGAGCAATATCAAAGACTTGTTGGACGTTTGATTTATCTATCTCATACACGACCTGATATTGCGTTTGCTGTGAGTGTGGTTAGCCAGTTCATGCATGATCCTCGAAGTCATCATCTTAATGCAGTAATGAGAATAATTCGCTACCTCAAAGGGTGTCCTGGTAGGGGCTTATTATATGCTTCACATGGTAATTTGCAAGTTGAATGTTATACAGATGCAGACTGGGCAGGATCACTGGATGACAGAAGGTCTACTTCTGGATATTGTACATTCGTCGGAGGCAATCTCGTCACTTGGCGCAGCAAGAAACAAAATGTGGTGGCAAAATCTACTGCTGAAGCAGAGTTGAGAGCTATGGCACATGGGGTATGTGAAGTGCTCTGGTTGAAAATCCTATTAATGGAGTTAGGGTTATTTCAACATAAGCCATTACTATTATACTGTGATAATAAAGCTGCCCTTGATATTGCCCACAATCCAGTGCAGCATGGTCGAACGAAGCATATAGAGATCGACCGACATTTTATCAAGGAAAAGCTGGACCATGGAATTATCTGCATGCCATATGTGAGTTCTTCTGATCAACTAGCTGATATTTTAACCAAAGGTCTACCAGAAAAAGTGTTTTCAAGTCTATGTACCAAGATGGGGCTGTATGATGCATTCACCCCATCTTGAGGGGGAGTGTTGTAGGACCTAGTTGTAAATAGGAAAAAATCCAGAGACTAAAATGTATAGACTATGTATATATGTGAAGGGGAACGAAGTGGATAAGTGGAGAAGCTTCAGTTCCTTTCTAGCCTGTACGGTTTATCCTCAAGAAATAAAGAAACAGAGTATGATTATGCTTGCTTGATGCCTGATTTCTTCACCAAGTACTCCGTACTACTCACGACATGACACAAGTTAAGACGGCACTGCCAATTTCCTTGTCATGCTGCATTTGGCCCGTTACTTGACTGCGCCGCTCGCGATGTTCATCTGCTCATCACCTTCCGCAGCAGCTGCAGTTTCAGTGGCGACCGATAACTCTGCATGCAAGACAGACACACAAAGGTCTTAAAGCTTACAATTTATGATTTTCTATAGTAATTTCATCTAAAATTTGACAGCTTAGACTCATTTCCTATGCTTCCGGAAGTTTCTAGGTCCGCCACATGCTCATGTAAGAGTCCCTAGATTCAAAACAAAAATCGGCTCGCACACCACCAATCGGTCCCTGACTGAAACCGCCGCAAGTCGTTTTCAGTTTTGGCCAGTCCAGCTGCCATTTGTCACACACGTGCCGATTACCATTGACTCATGCAGCTTGCACGCTCGCAGCACCACAGAACTGTCGCAGCAGCGCCTCCACCGCACACAGTCTATCAGTATCACGTCCACGCAGTCTCCGCCGCGTCCCGACGACCCTGAAAATATCCCTCCGGCGCCGGGCAACCACCGCACGCCCCGCTGTTGCTGCAGATATTTCTCCAGCATATCACATCTTCGCCTTCGTCCACCGCGCGTCATTCCGACATTAGACACTCGTGCTACAGCGCATTGCCATGGCTACCATCACCACTCCTCCGGCGACTCTGCAGCCGTGCGAGCACGCCAGGAGCCGGGCGCTCCGGTCGCCTCCCCGCGCGTGGAGGAGGCGGCGCTGCCAGGCGGTACGAGCGGCGGCGACGGGCAGCGGCCGGCAGCTCGAGGCGACGGTCGCGGCGGCGGGCGGTGAGGACGGCGACGTGATCCGGAGGCTGCAGAACGGGCCGGACGTGCGCGGCGTGGCGCTGGAGGGCGAGAAGGGGCGGCCCGTGGACCTCACGCCGCTGGCCGTCGAGGTGATCGGCGAGAGCTTCGGGGAGTGGCTGCGGGAGAAGGGCGACGAGGAGGAGGACGGCCAGCGGCAGCTGCGAGTGTCCGTCGGCCGGGACCCCCGGCTGTCCGGGTCGCGGCTCAGCGCGGTGCTGTTCGCCGGGCTGGCCAGGGCGGGGTGCGCCGTGTTCGACATGGGTCTCGCCACCACGCCGGCCTGCTTCATGAGCACCATACTTCCTCGCTTCGACTACGACGCCTCGATTATGGTACGGCTAACCCGCGCACTCTTGTTTTCTTCGATCGTTTTACAGTGAGGTGAACTGTCCCGTGCTCTTTTAAATCGGTCTAACGAAGAACATGCCTTTAAATCGGTATAACGAAGAACATGTCTTTAAATCGGTCGATGAACAGAACAGATCAAGGACTGCCGAATCATACCATTTTATGACACCATAGCAACCGAAAATTCAATTAGGAACATATGAGCATATGCTCCTCCGCCGGAAAAAAACTTTTCAAAAATCAAAATATTGTGAATAAAAATTAAAATTATACATCTTGACATTCAATGTGCGTTCCCCAAATTTTACGGAAAACCAATAATTTTTATGTCATGTGTAAAAAAGACAAAAAAATATCTCATGCTAAGCTTTTTTTAGCACCGAATTTTATCATTTTTACACGTAGCATAAAAAATTATTTTTTGGTGAAACGACTTTGTGAGCATATAGAATGTCGATATCTACACACGAACTTTTTTATCACAATTTTTGACATTTTAAATTTAATTTAAAACAGATTTAAAAAACGAGAACATCCAAACACCATCCCATTAAATCCTCAGTGTTTCCTTACTTATGGCTTCTTCTTGAGCCAATATTTTTGTTCCATCTGCATAGCTTAGACAAACCATTTTGGTTATCACATTTACCAGATAAAAAACATACAAACTCTCTATATTATGTCAAATATTGAGAATAATTCTTGGTGTGTCGACTCCTAAACCATTGGACTTCGTCGTGATTTGTGCTAGACATGAGTTGTAACAAATATTTTTCAAGTTGTGCATGGGCTTGCAGCTGATAAAAATTTAATTTATGGTTCGTGTTAGTCATGAGTTGTAACTAAGATTTGATGGTATCACATTGACTGAAAATTAAGTTAATTCTCAGCTAAGAGAATTAGTCACTCAAACTTTAAGAAGTTTGAATCCAAATTTAAAAATTAATTATTAAGACTGTAAATTCACATATCATATTTATAGACTTCTCTTAAAATCTATTTCTAGAATATTACTTTATTTATCTTTTTTACATATATTTATTTATTTAATAAAAAAGTGGTCAAAGTCGCATCTTTAAAACTGTGTAAGTGTAAATGTCCGAAGCAACATCTATACCTGAAGTTTACATTTTTATTGTACTGATTCGCTCCTTCTATCTCGTCCTCTCGCCGCACAATCCCGTCCATCCGCTGACAGCCCAGACAACAAGCCTACGCCGCCAGAGGCCAGACGGCACACCTCTGCCGTCACCGTGTCCTTTCCCTCCGCTAGCTGCCAAGCTCTCTGACCCCCCGCGTTCTTCCCGCCGCCGTAAGCGCTCCTGGAACCAGCTGCAGCGCTTCTGCCCAGTCTCCAGCCGCCGCCCTGTACGCACCCATCTGCTCCCGTCGCCGGCCTGACGGGGCACTGGCCCAGTGGAGCTCGGAGCCCTCCGGTCTCGCCGGAGTTTAGGACAGGCTCCGCGCCGGGTTCCTGTCTCGCCGCCATCGCGAACACTGTGCACGGCGGAGGCGATGCGCCCGCGCCGCACATGTATTGGGAGGGGCAAATCAGGCGGGCGCCGCGCCTGGCAAGGAGCCGGCGCTGCACCTGGGGAGGGGCAGAGGTGGCTCAGGGACGATTATGAACACCTGGAGATCGTGGATGATTAGATGCAGACGATTTCGAGCACCTGAAAGCTCGTGGAAGACTGGAAAGGGGTGCCGTCAGCGATTTCGTTCTCCTCCTGACATTCCGAATTGATCTTTGTTTCTCACAGACTAATCTGTAGTTCTGTACTATACATAAGAAGGATGGACAAGCAGGTACCACTTAATATTTTTTTTTCATGTTACCATGGTAATGACCACAGTGTTTCTTTGAGTGTCTAACGGCAAGGCACATGTAAGCAGTTTTGTTCATCTTTTGTTATCTGAAACTGAGACGTAGAATCCTATCTGGTAGCTTCAGTCGAAGCCACGGTGTTGGGTTAAATAGGCAGCTTGGACCAAGTATCCTAACATTAGTGCAGGATACACTAATAAAGAAGTAAAAACATGCAGGATACACTAATAAAGAAGTAAAATCAAGCTGCAGAAACAAAGTAGTAGTAGATTTAAGATTTTCAGCACACAGCTTGACGAAACACAAATAGTATAGGACTGAGACTGAAATGGTGTCTGAAATAACATGTATTGAATTGTAGTTGAAGTGGACAAGATCTGCAAACAATAGTTAAGACCTTGCAACTCCAAGCATGTCAGACTGATAGAAATTTTGTTAACTAATTTTCCAAATTTATGGATCCTTGCTGAACTTTAAGTACATGCCATGCAAATCAGAATCCTCTGAACAATTATTTTCAGTGAATCAGTCTCCACATGAACAGGAGAGTGCAGCAACTAGAATCGTACATGTGGCCAAACCAAATTGACTTGTCAGCTTAGAACTTCATTTAGCCTATCCAGATAAACATGTACTGCATACAAGAAAACTTTGTACATTGTGAATTTTTCTTCAAGCATACAAGCCTAATGCAAAGATGTATACTTAACTGTTCATGAGAACTTAACTGTTCCTGATAGATGCCTCGAAGAGTAGCGACATTTATGCAAGCAACATGTCAAATTTGAACCAAAAGTAATGTTGACTACAATGTATGGTAATCACGCGAGCAGCCAAGCATATTGCTGATGTGCTATTTTCTACTATTTCTTAAGTCAACAATTTTTTCTCTTCGGCTGTAACGTGTGGGCACCATGCTATAATAATAAAAGACAGTCCCCTGCTTTCTCTAAAAAAAAAAATAGCCTCTTGCCCCGTTCAACATGACCGGCACGTATCCCGATCGGCAAATCCTGATCCTTAGCCTATTCCTTTGATCGATTTTGGGTTCGTATTGAGGATTTTGGTAGATAAGATACTTATTTGTGCCTTGTACAGGGGCGGAGGCAGGAAAATAATATAAGGGGGGCCAATGAAAGAAATCAGTGCACTAAAATTGTTAGGGAGGGCCAGACCACTAAAATACCTACTTTTGGGTGGTTTTTTGCATAAAAATCCAGGGGTATATAAGAAATTTCTCCATGTTAGGGGGGGCCAGGGCCCCTGCTGGTTCCCCCCTGTCTCCGCCACTGGCCTTGTACATTCTAAATATTCTGTCTCTGCTAATCTCAATTCTTGGTCTGCCACTGTTCATAGGGGATGTTCATTTTCTTGCTCATAGTCTGCAAGGCGATATGTCTACCATGAAAGACTGGTTCCATGTTCTTTAAATGATCATTTCTTCACTTGAAGAATCTTGCAAGGTCGACGACAGGATAGTCTCTATCTGGACGGTGTCATTCTACCCTAGGTTTTCCGTGAAACAATATGTAGAACTTTTTTATAGAACACAATTGGAAGTGTTTGGTCCAAATTCCTGAATTTATACGGATAGCTGAGTGCAATCATTTTGACTGCTTCCATGAAACTGTGTTTTATAAGTTTTGGGGAAATAGATGGGAGACAGCTGCTTGCTGTTACCATTTGCCTTGCTGACTTCATTTATTTTTTTCAACCTTAAGAGACTAATTTGTTGCTACATATCTAGGCATTTGTGCTAGTCCTAACTGAAGTCAAAACTTGACATGATTCGTAGAGGAGAATAGTGCATTTTGAGGTCGACATCTACCCCATGGTGAAATGAAATTCCTCGGACATGGGCCTCATGCATCACTGCTTGTCCGGACTGATTTCAGTGACGCTATAAAATTTAATCCATGATTCCTCTTACTTGCAGATGACCGCGTCACATCTTCCCTACACCCGCAACGGCCTCAAGTTCTTCACCAAGCGCGGCGGGCTAACCTCCGCCGAGGTGGAAGCGATCTGTGACCGTGCGGCATGCAAGTACGTCGCCAGGAAGATGGGCCTTGGCGGCGGCCTTGGCATGCCTCCAGTCATTACACGCGTCGACCTGATGAGAGCCTACTCGCAGCACCTCCGGGATATCATCAAGGAGCGCGTCGCCCACCCGACCCACTACGACACCCCGCTGAAGGGCTTCAAGGTCATCGTTAACGCCGGCAACGGCTGCGGGGGCTTCTTCACCTGGGATGTCCTGGAGAAGCTGGGCGCCGACACAACCGGCAGCCTCCACCTGGACCCCGACGGCATGTTCCCGAACCACATGCCCAACCCGGAGGACGCGACGGCCATGTCTCTCACGCGCAGTGCGGTGCTGGCCCACGGCGCTGACCTCGGCGTGGTGTTCGACACCGACGTGGACCGCAGCGGCGTAGTGGACGAGAGCGGCGCAGCCATCAACGGGGACCGGCTCATCGCGCTCATCTCCGCCATCGTGCTGGGGGAGCACCCAGGGACGACAGTGGTGACCGACGCGCGGGCCGGGGACGGGCTGACGCAGTTCATCGAGGACAGGGGCGGGAAGCACTGCCTGTACCGCGTCGGCTACCGGAACGTGATTGACAAGGGGGCGCAGCTGAACGCCGAAGGTGTCGAGACACACGTCATGATGGAGACAACCGGACACGGCGCGCTCAAGGAGAACTACTTCCTCGACGACGGCGCGTACATGGTGGTGAAGATCATCATTGAGATGGTCCGGATGAGACTGGCAGGACTAGAGGGTGGTGTAGGAAGCCTGATCAAGGATCTTGAGGAGCCTGCCGAGTCTATGCTGTTCAGGATGGACATCGTGGGCGAACTGAAGAATGCAAAACAACGTGGTGTGCAGGCAGTCGAGACTTTCAAGAACTACATCGAGGTGCGTCCACAACACAATTTAGTACTCCTAGTACTTCATGATTCATCGTGCTTTCGAATTACCCAAGGATCTACAATATACAATTATGAGTATATTCTTCTGAATTTCTGATATAGTGTTGTTTGTGCCTATGTTGCTCGGCATGATTTAGGAAGGGAAACTTGACGGCTGGGTGCTGGATGATTGTGGCGACTGCTCGGTTGATCAGGGATGCCTTGTGGACAACAACGATCATCCGATTGATGTTGATGCGTACATGTACAGGTATGCTGCTGGTTGCACACCATAATTCGTGTTCTTTCCTGACCTTACCCCATTTGTCAATAATATTGAGAATTTTTTACTATCAACACCATCTTGTTTCAAACATATTTCCTATCTGAGGGGAAAAAACTCATGAATATATGATATAGAGTGGACATGTTGAACTAAAGTTCTTTGTGAAAACAGAGCCAAATTTTATGACGAGTCTCAAAGACGATTGGGATGGGTTCACATTCGCCAAAGTGTTCATAACCCCAATATAGCACTAAACATGCAGTCTTCTGTTCCTGGTGGCTGCAAATCGATGGCAAGGAATCTTTTTGACAGGTGCACAATCCACACCAACTACAGGTCCAACTATTTACTTTGTTTGGACGCAACGAGTAATTATTTTACTTTGTGATTCCAGGTTTTTGTTGACAAGCGGAGTAAATGAATTTGTTGACATCAGTCAAGTACAGAACTTTGTAGAGTAGATCTTATCATCATGACCGAACACTGTATGTATAGCAGTCCAGATTCCAGACCCTAGTTGGCAATAAAGAGCTTACTCCTACATGCTGGTGAGCGTAGTGTGCCTACATATTCTCCTTCATTTAGAATATTGTATTATTCTTTTTAAATAAAGAACAATTACTAATTTTGTAAATAATGTGGTACAATGAATTATTAATTCATTTATATAAATCATCGATTTCAGTTAAGTTTGGGGTTTACGGTATCATATTGTTGCTTCTTAATCACTACCCAGTCTTTCCACACAACATTTTATTTCTCTTTTTTGTATCCTGGTTGTGATCTTGTGATGACGTTACCGCTTCTAAACATTTGCAACATTTTACCCTAGTTGTAACATTGTAATGAGTTTTACCCATATTTTATTGTTTTATTCAAACTAAAAAGCTAGATCAATTTATTAGGATGACATGACAACTGTACAAAACATAACTCAGACGTGTGCTTGTTAGGGCATTTCAAAATATTTCAAATATCATTAAACAGAGGGAAATTAATATGAAATGGTGTCATTTTTTGCCGAACATGTACACCCAATTCTCCCCCAATAAAATACAAGCATGATTTTTTTTTTAAAATAAAGAAAGACTTTATTCCATTAGCAAGAGATTAGTGTGAAAGGCCTCACACATGAAATGGAGAGAACATCTCTCGCAATACAAGGACCTACATCTGAAGATAGACATCTGAACGCTACGGGCCTGTTCTGCACTTTGATCGCTAACTTAGCTTGATGATGTGCCTTTACATTGAAGCATCTGTTGATATGTGTTAACCTGCTGCTAAGAAAAGATGGGGACGCTTGAAGATCGAAGTCTCAGTTCTGCCGATGCCAAAACAGAGCAATCTGTGTAGTATTGTGGTTCCTGGATGTGAAGGGCATCTGCTATTTCCGTAGCTAGGAGAAGTCCATATGCTTCGGCTTGGAGAGGAGACGGAGGAGAAAGAGCCGAAATATGCAGCTGCTGACAATTTCCATTGTCTCCAAGTTTTATGATGACACCAATGCTTGCAGAAGATAATTGCATAATTTCTTCATTTTCCCATGCCGCACAAAAAATTCGTTGACCTGCATCCAAAGATGGTTTTTGCTGGGTTCTTGGCTGCTGAGCAGCAGCAGTTACCAAGTGTTGATCCTGGGCTTCCTTCACGTCCTCTAGCTTCAAAGCCAGCATGATTGCATTAGCCGCCGGATATACATGCGATGGTTTACAGATTTTTCTACCAAACAAAGCCTCATTTCTTGCCTTCCAAAGGCACCCCAAGGATGTGTATAAGCTGGTTATATTATGTGGGTGAGCAGAATCAAGCAAAACCTTAAACATCTGTGGAATTGAATGGTTATGTTCAGCAAGTACCTCTATTCTCATATACCAAGGAGAGGAAAACCAACCAGCTTTTGAGAAAGGGCATAGAAAAAGCATGTGCAATTTCATCCTCTAGGCTGCCACATCTAGCACAATTTTCACTAATATGTTTGGAAAACTTACTCGCACGCTTACCGGTGGGAAGAGCTCGACGAAGAAGTTTCCAGGCAAAAGTTTGGACTCTTGGCGCCGTGAGTTTCTCCCTCCAAACCTGATTGAGAAGATTAACCGTCTGCTGTGGAACAATTTTCGGTCTCTGAGTTGCTGGTAGTGTTAGATTATTGAAGCAGTGTTTATATGCGCATTTTGAAGAGCAATCACCTGCAGGGGTTTGTTTTCAAACAAGAATGCCCTGTCCTGTAGCATTAATTATAGGGGTTTGCAGTATAGCATTAGCAGTTTGAGGAGTAAACAAAGAGTTGACAAGTTGACCATTCTAAGAATTTTTATTAGGCTCCCAAAGTATAGCTGGGTAAAGCAAGGAAGTTGTTGAATGATCAGATTATCATAAATAGTTTGCCACTGAGAGAACCAAGGTGAACTTCAAATGGAGCTGCTGCCATCAAGAATTTTGTAAAAGGAGGCCGAAGTTAAAAGCGGTCTTACCTTGAGAATTGCTGACCAATAGGCAGATTTTTGTATGTTTTTCTTCGCCCTCCAAATGGATATGTCGTTGTGGTACTTCGATTTGTGGGACACATAGTGCAGCGTTTTGGGTCACCAGCTACATGGAGCCGGGTTTTCAAAAATGCTATTTTGACGTTTCAAAAGATATACTGAAGAAAAAATCCAGATGTACTATAAAATAATGTACTCTACCAATGTGAAGGAACCTGAAGTCGGAATACCTCGTGTTTTGGGCTGCACATAAATGACCAAAATCAAGGAGACATACCATTGAAGTCTAATAGCAGGCGCGCTCCTGCGTCGCCCCCGCGCGACCAGGGGCGAAACCCTACCGCGCCCCCGCCTCCCTCCTCCTCCTCCCCTCCCTCCCAGCCGCCGCCGGCGAGAGCCGCCGGGCAAAGCTCGCGCGGTGCCGGCGGCAGCGGGCTCTCCTTTACCCGACGCGCGGAGGGCCGTGCGGGGCGGCGTCCTTCCCGGCGGCGGTGAAGATAGGCGGGGGCCGACGAGGCCTGGCGTGGCGGCGGCTGGCGAGCTGCGTCAGGGGTGGCCTCCCGTTGTGGAGCTGGTGGTCCGAGCGGCGGCGCATGGCGAGATGGTGGGCGAGCGGTGGAGCGGCGAGGAGGCGGCAGCGAGGGTGGCCTAGCGGCGCTGCTGCAGGGCTCCGATGTTGTCCCTGGTGGCGGCGGCCTGCTGCGGCAGCCACTGCAGGGGCGCAGCGCAGGTAGCCGGTGGTTGGCGGCTCAGGCCAGATCTGGGCCCATCTGGGCCCGATCTGGGTTTGAGGGCTGAGGCGTGGCTCAGCTGTTCGGTGGACAGCGACGGTGCGGCGGCTCTGGTTCGACCAGGCAGGGGCTGGAGGTGGAAGAAGGGTGGTTGCTGTAGGGTGATGGGCTAATCTCGGCCGTGCGGGTTGCTGCGGGCGTGGACTGCAACTCGGCAACAACGGCGTCGAGGTGCTGTGGTGGCGGCAAGGCAATCCGGCGAGGACGATGTGCTGCTCCAAGGCGTGGTGGGCAGGAGAGGTTTGCGAGACTCTGGATGAAAATCCTGCTCGGACTTAGGTCAGAGCCGGTGATGACGGCGCCTGCGGGTGTCGCTACCTCCTTGGAGGCATCATCGAGGAGTGCTGGA
The DNA here is from genome assembly GCA_007115705.1 of Dactylis glomerata. NCBI lineage: Eukaryota > Viridiplantae > Streptophyta > Magnoliopsida > Poales > Poaceae > Dactylis > Dactylis glomerata. The sequence continues at coordinate 3,433,953 of QXEO01000180.1, read as the reverse complement.
GCCTCCCAAACCTACTCGGTGTGGTGTCTCCGGGGTGAAAACCTAGATCGGTTTGTCCGGTCGGCGATGGCGGCGTCTTTGACGTCGTTTCTTTCTTGAAAGCATCGCTTTTGGAGACACGCACTTGTGGAGCACACGGATTCTGGTGCGGTGTTGTCCTGGTTGCTGCTGCTCAAGGTTGAGCTTCCAAGGTGCAATGTACATCATCGCCGACAACTCCAAGGTAGCACCTTTCTCAGGGCTAGCCAAGTCCTGCTACCCACCTGCCGACTCTTAGGCGCTCAAGGGTGGCTGGTACGTTGACGAGGGGAGTTCGGAGAGGATCGCTTCTTTGGAGCTGCTTGGCGTTGGTCGTGACGCGGCTTGTGGTTCAGTTTGGGCGAGGCCTTTGTATCGTTGTTGCTGTGGTAGTGTGTGGTGGCTAGTCTTTGGATTGGCGTTGTGTGTTGTAGCCATTTTTGGCGTTGTGTATCGGCCGTCGGCCTCTTCTTCTATGTGATAGATATGTCTCCCAGGACATATTCTCGAAAAAAAATGACCAAAATCTAACATAAAGTAGTGCATAGTGCAAAATTTTAATCCTACAAATTCTGCCAGATCTTGACATGTTTGTTAAGCACAGAGTATAAGGTATTTTGGTTTGAGATTTTGCATGGTGGTAGAGTACATCATTATCTGCACCTAGGATTTTCATCGGATATTTTTTAAGCTTTCAAATATTCTAACACGCAACATGTAATTTGACGATATACATCAATGTAGGGATTTGATGTAATAAATGCTCCCTTTAGTGCAAAATAATTGTCAAAACAATGTATATAGTCGACTTCATTGTATAGGTTTGTTTATTTCACGACAAGTATTTTGGACAAAGAAGTACTACATATTAAACCACTGACAGGCAAACGTATCGAGTATAGCTGCTTTGGGCGTGCCCTGACAGTCCTAGGCAACATGTGAACCTACTTGCCTGTCGCACGAAGAAGCTAGCTAGGGTAGGCAGGCATGCTCCTGGACACATTGTGGTCGAGATCACCTGCAGCTTGCCTGACGCTAGATCAGTAGACCATGCGTGTCTGCAGGCGAGCTAGGCGATCTAGACTCGAGCATGCGTACACTCCATCGATCTCGAGGTCACATGTTCTTATGAACTGCAGAAAGTGCGTTCCAGCAGCAGGATGCCGCTGCTATGATGATTCAGGCCGTTCTTGTGTAACAAAAGGAACCATCGAGAACAATGATCCATTAGACCTTTTTATCAGGTGACAGCGACATAATCATGCCAGTGAACAGCGGCCATGAGGCCGTTAACGACCTTTGGTTAGAGAAAGCCCATGCATTCGGTAGCTTCTGCTGTCCCAGTCCCCATTTGATGTTCCTTTTTAAAGGGTACTTGATACATAGAAAGGTTACATGCTCATCACTGCATCTGCATGCCCTGCTTTAAGCAAATTTTTTTTGAACATTTCCTGATCTCGTACGTAATTAGATTGCCAAAATATTCACTTAGATCTTCGCTGCTCCTGTTTTACCATCAGCAGTTACTAGTAGTATAGTTGTACTTTCAGATTGTAATGGTTCACTTTTCAGTGTACATACGCAAACTAATGTGGCATGTCATTCTTACGAGAGCACAAATACCGTAGCACATGCCCCAAGCTCCCATGCCGAAGTGGTAGGTCACATCCAAAGATCTAAAAAATTAATCCATTATTGGAAGAAATTCCAAACATTATATTTCATCAGAATATCAAATGCACCGAACAAAAATGATTAAGAAATAAAAACTTGTGTGTAAGTCCAGATAATATTCAAATTTAGTAACAATATGTTACACAATTACCAATGTATGAATCATGTCGGCAAAATGCAGAAGGATCCCCGAAAATACAAAAAAAATTCTGACATCAAATGCAGGATAAACCAAAGTGATTAATAAACCAAAGAATGCACCTACGAAAAATGCGAGTACGATTATATAATGTGAGAATAAACTTGCACCAAAGAAAAGTGATAAATAAACAAAAAATTGTGTGTAATTCTAAATATTCACATATAATGACCATATGTTATACAAATAGTGTTAAAGGAAAATTCATCACATAAACTCTAGCAAAATAAAAAGGCCTCCTGCAAACACTAAAAACATAAATGTCAAATACAAAATATTGATGTATGCAAACATAGTAATCCACATCCTTAAAAAAGGAAAGCTGGGAAAAATTGATTAATAAGTATTCCAATATATCCTCCTAGGAAAAATAGTAGCCAAATCCCTGGAAGAAGAGAGGTCTTTAAATTAACACAATGACAATACTTGTTAGTGAAATATCACAATTTAATAATAATTATGGAACAATAAGTGAAGTAAACACTAAAAATGACTATTGTGTGCTTTACAACTATGTCAAAAACATATTCCCTTGGATCAGTCAAATAAATCTATATTCACTCATGCATTTCTTTTACATTGTAGGACTCATATCCCATGATATCAAAATAACACATTTCCCTTTTCGTGCAGCCCTCAAAACATAACAATTAAAAATACCTTTAGTTGAAAAGCACAACATCTAGATCCCTTAATGTTGGATCCTTCCTGTTCAGAAATGTTTTGGATCTTGTCTATTTGATAGTTTCCCACAGTTTTGTGAGCTAACTTTTATATGCAAGTAAGAGCATCTCCATCAACGCTGCCCAAATAAGCGCCAACAGAGGCGTCGGCATGGGTGCAATTGGAGTATCCGCAGACGTTGTCTTCCTATTGGATTGCCGTTGCACACCGGCGCTCCTAGTACCGCCGACACCAATGGAGTTTGATCACCAAATTGCAATAACAAAGTGTATGAAAATCTAAAAATTATCTAGAGTTTTAAACTTACAACATTATTCAGAGTTTTAAGCACACAAATATTACGGAAGTATAATTATTCATACAACAATATAAATAGAAAATTAAACAAATCATTGAGCATTTCCTCTGAGAGTCCACAAATGCTCCACAAGATCCTCCTAAAGATGATTATGTTCGTCTCTATTCCGGATTTCTTGATGCATGGTGAGGAATGCAGCAAATTCGGCCGACACTTGATCAAGTTCGGCTAGAGGACCTTTGTGATCAAAGGGTTGGTCATCTTCCACCGATTCTTCATGCTCACACTTGATAATCATGTTGTACATGATCACACAACATTTAATGCACTCCCTCATTTGAGACTTCGACCAAGTTAGAGCAGATACCTGACAATAGCAAATCGCTGCTGAAGCACACCGAATACTCGCTCTACATCCTTCTGACAAGCCTCTTGACACATAGCAAAGTGAAATTCCTTCTCCGTGTTTGGCGCAGGAATGGTATTCACAAATATAGACCACTATGGGTAGATACCATCAGCGAGGTAGTGCCCTTTGTTGTAAGTGTTGCTGTTGACCTCGAAAGTCACCACAGGAGCTTGTCCCTCCGCCAGTCTCACAAACACAGGAGAGTGCTATAACAAATTGATGTCATTGTGAGTTCTCGCCATTCCAAAGAAAGCATGCCAAATCCAGATGTCCTGATCTGTCGCCGCTTCAAGTATCACACTGCACTCTCCGGTATGTCCTTTGTACAATCCTTGCCAAGCAAATGGGTAGTTCTTCCAACTCCAATACATGCAATCGATGCTCCCAAGCATCCCAGGAAATCCTCTAGTTGCATTTTGTGCCATGATTCTAGCAGTGTCTTGTTCAGTTGGGGCTTGCAAATAGTCCTTTCCAAACACTGCCACCATCGCCCGACAAAACGTGCCCGCAATTTCAAAGCTTGTTGACTCAGCCATGCATACGTAGTCCTCATTTGTATCACATGGAGCTCCATACGAAATGGACCGTAGGGTAGCCGTGCATTTCTGAACCGATGAGAACGTATTTAATCCCGTGCAATCTGGCTTCCACATGAAGTAGTCATCGTACTCTCAAACGCCGTACACAATCTTCAACAATGTTTCCTTATTCATCCAAAAATGACACTGGAATTCCTTAGATGTATTTTCTGCAACATTGCAAAAAATCCAAGTCAAGCAAAAGAGCACATGCGAGTTGATGCCGATTCTTGTTCTTCGCCTTCCCAACCTTGGAACCACCCCGGCTAGGGACAACGGAGAGCTGCTCTCAGTTGTCAAAACCATCATCCGTTGTTTTTTATCGACGGCGGAGTCGGCTTTGTCTTGCATCAACAACTTGTTGTCGCTGTCCATTGCCGCCGGCTTTGCAAATCAACAAACACCTTGTGGGCAACGTCGGCATAGGTGGTAGCGGCGGCTACTGGTTTGTAGGTGGTGAAGCGCGGGGAAGCAGCGACGAGATGGCCGACGTCTTCTCGGCGGCACGAGGTGGTGGTGAGAGGGGTCCAGGGGCACGATGGTGGCTCTCGGTGGCAATGGCGAATCTAGCGAGGGTGGAAGGCGAGATGGGATGAGCCGCCAGTATGTGTTTGCCAAAAGGGGCCCTGGGGTGACTTCTTGGTGAAATCTGATGTGGCGCTACGCGCCGACGCTCCCAAACGCTCCTGGCACGTTGGGGCCGGCTATTTTATTAGGCTCCAAAACACGCCAACCTTCTATTGAAGCCGCTCTTGTGAGTCCAAAATGACGTCGACGCTCTAATAGCCCTATTTTGAGAGATGTATTAGGAGCCTTGATGAAGATGCTCTAAGCAACCGATTATGGATGTTTTACGAAACATGCGGCTGAGTTGGACGGGAGAGTGAAGTTGCTAGTACTATTATGTTGTCACTCCTTGCTTTCCAACAATTAACACTTAGGTACTTAAAGCGTATTCAAAAAAATTAGAACGAAATATGTTGTATTTTGGACTCTGTAAAAATAACAAAATCACATAGAAAGACAAAGTTATGTTTTATGCGTACTGTTCATTACTGTTCATCGAGGACAAAAATCTCAGTTTGTTATTTTTTCTGAACCAAAACTACAACATATTTTGTTCTAAAAAATTACACACTGATAGAATACAACATTCTCGATATCATCATATTTTTTTTTTGGAATTTTTGAAGTGCTTAAATTCAAGTTTTTGGAGTTTCAAATTTCGATGGAGTTTGAGCTCCAAACGTCCGCTTTCATCAAGGGCAATTCTATTCCTTCTCTCAACACGTCGGTTCTTATGAACTCACTTCTCTGCATCACACCCATGCGTCTATTACACTTCACATGGGCCAATGTAGGGTCAAAGGTTAAAAAAAAATCCTACGAGGTCACACTCTGTCATTACTGACGGAATATTGCGGTGGGGTCAAAATCAGTAGCAGTTAATATCAATAATGAAGAGTTTCTAACATTTTCTTGGGTACCCCCACGTACGGCCCCACCCGGCAAATTTATAAAAAGGTACAATTGAGAAACCGTTTAGAGGGTGATTTGACAAGGGTACCGTAGGGGAAGCCCCTACGGTGTTATTTTTCATTAATGGAAAATATTTACAAGTATAAAAGAAGGCTTAAGCAAGCCTAAAAACAGTATAAGAGAGTCAAGGGGGGAAGAAGCTGAAGAAAAACAATAGAAAGAGAAGAAACCAGAGAGCTATGCTAGACATTCCTGAATCCAATCAGCGAGAGGCTGTACTAAATTTTCCTTGATCTTGTACTTGTGTAAACTGAGGTCAGAGCTAAAACGCACCCTCCATCTTGGGAAGCTAGGATCTTGGCCTCTGAAAATGAAGTCGTTCCTTTCCTTCCAAATATTCCAAGTGGCGCATGCCAAAATTTCCGTAAAGCAAGGGCCTGTAAATTGATTATGAGCTAGAAGAATTCTATCTTGCACAGCGATTGAGGTATCCCAGGTAATCTGAATTTTCTGCCAGCAGTTCACTGCAAACGGACACTCAAAGAACAGATGATGTGAGGTTTCAAGCGCTTGCGTGTTACACATAACGCAAAGGGTGTCACCATCTATTGTCCAATTTTTCCGAAGCATTAGATCTTGTGTATTAAGCCTATCCATCATAACAAGCCAAAGGAAAACCTTGAGTTTCGGCAGGCACCTTGATTCCCATATTGAATTTAGAGCTCTGTTTGTCGGAATAGCATCGAAAATGAATTTATAATATTTAGCAGAGGTATATGCTGTGCCGCCCCAACAGAATGATCTAGCATCCATAGCATCAGGTTGCAATTGGAGATCTTGAGTAATTCTCAGAGCATCAGAAAGTTCTTCAAATGCTTCAGTAGATAGGGGTAGAGCAAAAAGGTTAAATCGATCATCAGCTCCGATAAAATCTGCCACAGAGATGTCTTCATTGAGCGAGTAAGAGAAGAGCCTTGGATATCTATCACACAGTAAGTCGTCTGAGTTCCAAAAGTCTTTCCAGAAAAGAACTGTATCGCCGGATGCCACAGTAGTTGAGGTGATGCTTCTATAAATATTGGAAAGTTTGAAAATATCCCTCCACCAGAAAGATCCTCTGGTAGTTTGAGCATGCGGAGTAGAATTTGAGGAGTATAAAGACCAAACAAGTTTAACCCAAGGGATGTCCGCTTTACTATAGAACTTGTGAAGATGCTTCAGTAAAAGAGCTTGATTTTGTAGTTCAAAATTAATAATGCCAAGACCACCTTTATTCTTCGGCCGACAAACCAAAGACCAAGCTGCCAGGGACTGGGTCGAACCAGATTCTTCATCCTTTGCCCATAAACAGTGTCTTCTTGATCTATCCGCAATTTTAATAATTGTCTTGTGAATCTTCAGAGATGATAAATAGTGATTCGGCAGCGAAGTGGCACCCGGGAGTATACGCTCCCGGTTTCTGAGTTTTGATTTAAAAACATTTGGGTGTATCAGACAATTTATAAAAAAAATTAACACATACGTCTTGATATTCTATGTGCTCACAAAACTGATTTTGAAAAATCGACTTTTTTGTGGCATGTGTAAAAAACACAAAATTTGGTGTTAAAAATGGCTTTGTATGAGATATTTTTTGTCTTTTTATACATGCCATAAAAAATATCGGTTTTTCGCGAAACTTGACGTATACACATAGAATGTTAAGACGTAAGCACACAATTTTGGTTTGGAAATTTTTAACATTTCAAAATATTATTTTTAATGGCAGGAGCATATTCTCCCTTGTGCCGAATTGAATTTCTGAACCATTTACTACTAGTAGATTTTTATAGGTTAAATGTGGAGTACTTGTTAGCAATCCACTTGCTTTTTTATAATACAACACACTTCGAAACAAATACAGTCCTACGTAAAATCAAGTGGGGCTGACACTGTAATTCCGTATTTCTTTTTCTACTTCCATGTCGATGCTGCAAAACTGCCATTAAATACCTACGAATGCCCCACTCCGCAGAGACCAATAGAAATCTGCATCATACGATCGACCACTGCTCTTTATGTGGTTCAGTTAAAACAAGCTTTGACATATAGATACAATCCTCTGAAATATCAAGTGGGCCTTGACATTGTAGTCCTATCTTCACTTTTGAATGCCCCCAAGTGGCCACCAAATTCCTATCAATGCTCCACTGTGAAACACGACGCAAACCTGCATTATACGTCACGAACGACCAGTGAGCATGTCCCGCCACAACTAATTGATTACCGTCACAGTACACAGCGCAGTGTGCACTGTACAAACGGTATAAACTTAGCAAATACGCAAAACTTGGTCTAAACTTCATGTCTAGTGATCGTCTAGGCTTAGCAAACAACACAAAGCTTACGATTTATGATTTTTTCTAGCAATTTTATCTAAAATTTAGCTTAGCCTTATTTGTCCAAGCTTTCGAAAGTTTCTAGGTCCCCCATTGGATGTAATTGGTATAATCTTAGTATTAATATATTTCTTTTATTTAAAAAAATCTATAAACCAGTGAGCATGTCCCGCCGGGCAAATTGATGCACAGCGCACTGTACACTATACATGTTTGGCAAATACCTAAGCAAAACCCCCATAGGAACAAGGCGCATCGGGACGGCGCTTCCACAAAACAATTTTTTTTACTTGATAGAGGAGCTTAATTGCCTATTTTGATGGGATTGATATGTCCTATAGAATGCTTTGAGAATTGTGACAGGACATGCGCGAAAGTTGATTTGAGGGAATATATTAAGCACCGAAGGGCAAACATTTGCATGTTCGTGGTACATTTGTCCTTATGAACTATGTGTAAGCATCCTATCCATGCGTTTGTTACATTTTATATGAGTGAGTGCGGATCTAAGCTAGAAAAAAAAGCCTATGAAGTCATATCTGTCATTAGTGTCCTATTACTCCTATTGCAGTTGTTTTTTTTTAAAAAAATGAGGGCAAAAGCTTTGCTCAATCTATTAATTAAAAAAACAAAAATGTCCAATTAATTAACGGGGAACCGGGCAAAAAACATATAAGAACACCAACACCATGGGCCACGCTCACATCGCCACGGGGCTAAGCTCAAAACCTGGGAGCAACAAAGTTCAAACTCAAAACACCACTCCACCAAGACAAGAAAGTAATTCGTCGGCGCTAGAGAGAAGACACAATGACTACTATGGAAGGAGCAGACATAGGACACTCAAACGTAGATCCAACCCTTCGAGGAGCCCTCAGCACTGCCTAAGCTTCAGGGCCACCGCCCCGACATCCATCTGCTTCACCACGTGGAGCGGACCGTCAACACCACCTTCCAGGGCCGCCGCCCCGACATAACACCCCTCACACTCGGCCACCCGCAATCCAAACTCCATAAGGTAAATAGCTCGTATACCACGGCCGCCGTACCCAATTCCGGACCTAAAAGTCAAATTGCCTCCTCCGAGGCGTGTCGACCGAAAAGACAACTTCGTCGCACTTGTGACACAAGATTGTCATCCAAGACATGCGAGGAACTGCTCCGCCTCATGAAGCTTATGTCGCCATGGATCCCGAGGCCGCCGCCTCGATGCACAACCACCATATCCGGAATCGTTGCCCTGGCGCCCACCAACCCCAACGGAAGAGAAGCCGCGCACAACCGACAAAGCTGACTCACCAAGGTGACGCCCCGCAGTGGGATCATCTTCAACAAACCAGTAGTCAATTCTAATCACCAAGAGTAGTATGTATGTTTTAGTTGAGATGATGATGCCGTGAGAAAACTTTCTTTCCTCGCCAGGAGAAATCAAGCAAATATCTTAACAGTTTAGACAAAAAATTCTACTTGCACTGCTTGATTTGTAGTACTAAACCATGATTATTTGATTTGTAGGATAAAGTCCCAAAAAAAAATCCAACAATGTGTCTGAGCTATAATTATACTTGTATTCCCCATTGTTGTATTCCATTGTTTTCAGAATCATCCAAGGTGGCCGCCACTAAATTCCTATGAATGCACCACTGTGCGGACTCCAGTTCAAATGTGCATCATACGAGTCGACCAGTGAACATGTCCCGCCAGGCTAATTGATTACTTTCATTACTCATTACAGTGCAAACACGACGCAAACCTGCATCATACGTTAAGAACGACCAGTCAGCATGTCCCGCCACAACTAATTCATTACCGTCACAGTACACAGCTCACTGTGCATTGTACAGTTTTTTTTACATATACTTAGCAAATACGCAAAACGCGCCATACGAACGGGTTGCTCCAGCCCATCATCATCACCAGACCCCAGAGGTACATCCCAAAAGACACACTCATCACCGCGCCGTACGGCGGTGTAGGCGACCGGAGTCACCGGAGTCGGGGAGGGTGGTACCCTCTCCGACACCGGTCACAGGCTCACAGGCCTTTACCAGCCCTGACCGTGGTACACCCACCGACCGCCGGGTAAAGAAGAGTGGCAGGGGCTGGCTAATCCGCTGTTCATTCTTAAACCCATCGCCATTCCCCAACCCCAGCTCAACTCAGCTCGACCCAGATCCCAGCAGCTCGCTATCACTCGTGCCAGTGCCACTCTGCTCTTCCCCACCACACTCGCTTCTTCACTCCCCAGTTCACTTCCCAACACCGCCCCTGCCTCAGAGCTCGCTTGTCCGCTTCGCACAGGCCGAGGTCGCCGCACATGGCGCTGCCCCCTCTCCTCCTCCTGCTCTTCCTCCTGCTCGGCCTCGGCTCGCGCGCCGCTGTCCGGGCCGCGCTGCACGAGCGCGACGCGGCCGCGCTCCGGGACGTGCGGGCCAGCCTGCGCGACCTCCCCGGCTCACACTTCTTCGACTCCTGGGACGACGGCGACGCCGAGTCCAACCCGTGCTCCTATGCCGGCGTGGTGTGCGCGCCCGACGAGGACGACCCCTCCGGCGCGCTGCTCCGCGTGTCCGTGCTCACCCTCGGCAGCGGCCTCTCCGACTCGCCCGGCCTGGCCGGCACGCTCCCCGCCTCGCTCGCCAGCCTCGCCGCGCTCACCGACCTCGTCCTCTACCCGGGCCGCGTCGCCGGCTCCATCCCGCCCGACATCGGCTCCGGCCTCCGCCGCCTCCGGCTCCTCTCGCTCTCCGGCAACCGGCTCACCGGCCCGGTGCCCGAATCCCTCGCCACGCTGCCGGACCTCCACACGCTCGACCTCGGCAGCAACCGCCTCGACGGCGCCATCCCCTTGGGGCTGCTCCTCCCGTCCTCGCCCAGCCTCAAGGTGCTCATCCTGGCAAACAACGTCGGCCTCTCCGGGGAGATCCCCGCCGAGTTCTCCAGGTCTCAGCTCTTCCACGTCGACCTCAGCCGCAACTCCATCGCCGGCGCGCTCCCGCCGCTGCCGCCCACGCTCCGGTACTTCTCCGTGGCCGCGAACTCCATGGAGGGGACCCTCGACGGCGCGTTCGGCAACGGCGACGGTTCGCAGGCTCCCGCCGACCTGGCGTTCCTCGACCTCTCCATGAACGACTTCTCCGGCCCCATCCCGCCGCAGGTGTTCGCGCTCCCGAGCGCGTCCTCGCTGCTGCTCTCCCGGAACAACTTCACGGGCCCGCTCGCCGTGCCGGCCTCCGTGACGACGCCGCCGTGGGCGGTGGTGGATGTGAGCCACAACGCGATCTCGGGCGAGGTCCCGGAGGCGCTGGCGAGCGCGGGGAGCCTGTACGTGAACAACAACAAGATCTCCGGGGAGGTGCCGGAGTCCGTGGCGCACAGCGTGTTCGCGGGGCGGATGACGACGTTCTACGCGCAGCACAACTTCCTCACGGGGTTCCCGGTGCCGTCGTCCGGCCCGCTCCCGGACTCGGCCGCGCTCTGCCTCTCGTACAACTGCATGGACCTGCCGTCGGCGTCGGCGGCCGACGGCTGCCCCACCATCGGCGGGCCCCTGGAGGCCAGGCCGGCCGACCAGTGCCGGAGCGGCGGGTGAACGCCGACACTCCATGGCTGGCTGGCTGACAGGTGGGAGCTCGCCGTCGCGAACGGTGGCACGGGCGGCGGGTGATTCGGGTTCACACATTTTGGTTTTGGTTTTGGCTTGTCCGGTTGCTGTTTGAGCGGTGGATTTCATGTGATCGGGGTTTGAATTTATCCGTCGTCGGCCGGGCAACGGTCACACGGGGTTTGGTGCGTCTTCGTGAGCGTGTGTACTGTAGCTAGTACCTAGTAGCAGCAGTGTTTCGTGAGTGGTTTGGTTTTGTAGTGTACGTTGTGTCCAAAGGAAATACCGATCGTCAGCAGGGCAGTAATGCCAATTTAAGCGTTTCTGCCCATGCCTGCCCTACCAACCGCAAGAGGACGGCCTAACGCTGGCGTTGCTGTGTATGTATAGCTTATAGCTAGCTGGTTGATTTACTCTCTCCGTCGTGTTAATGTTCAAAAATTCAGACCTCACAATGTCGGTATATTTGTTTTTGCTCTTTTTTTTTTTAAAATGTAACATGTACCATTTGTTTGTGCAAATAGCCATGAAAATTCCACTTGGTTTTGTGCAATCATTGCTCGAAATGCCACTCCGACATAATTTGACTTGTCCAAGATGACAATCATGCCCTCTACGAAGCACATATTTTTAGGCCACTACAAATTGTGTACAATGCTACCCCTCCCCGCCACACGCACACCGACAACATAGGGGCACTACCTCGACAGTCCCCTTCGACCACACCGCGCCACCACAATCGTTGGCTTCTAACGCAGACGCGGCGGCGGTCGCTTCTCTCGTCGTCTAGGGCCGCTTTGAGCATGGCCGAGGGCAACTGCTAGATTGTCGTGAGTGTACGCCGAGGCGGCGCCTCCGAAGCTTGGTCAGCATCCTTGGTGGCGCGTCGACATTGCCAATGCCGCAGCGGCGCTAGATCTGTGGATTCCTCACCCAAATTTGACACCAGCGGTGGTGCATGGGTTGCGATTCATGCTGGATTTCCTGCCTGGCACGTATGCGTGGTGTAGGAGAGTTGCGACGCGTATGTGCCCTAGGCGCATGCCGAGGAGGGCAATGCATCAGTGGTCTAAGTGGGTTGACAGCGCCCATGGCATGAGGTGATGACGTATGGGGTGTTTGGCGGCAGACAACAGAGGCGTGATGTGCGAGGAGCAGCTCCGCATGAAATTGCCTCGACTTTAGTTAGGGCTGGTGATAGCGACACCAGTGGATCATCGTCTCCCTCATTGGAGGTGTTTGTCGTGTAACCTACACTGAGCTACCATATAAGAAGAGATACCCGTAATTGATCATTGTTCCATATAGAAGAATTACATAGAGTTCTCATCACATCTTACACCAGCTAATTCGAGAAAAATCAGACCATATGGAAGAAAAGTTTGGTTATTCTCCCTCCCCCACTTCCCTAATAATCTCCCTACACGGAAATTTAATGGAAAAAATACAGATATCTACAAGGGAAAAATGTAGATACATGAAATAAAGAATATAGACAAAAAATAATCAAATTGACATAGAAAATCGACAAACTCGTCACCGATGGTACCGTATACCACAAAAATAGATCAAACCATATCTAAAAAATCATCCACCCATCATACCTCTCGATTGACTAGAAAAGAAAACGCTAAAATGCTGGATCATGAGCATAAGCAGAGTACAAAATTAAAAGGAAAAACCTCAACCTAATCTAGAAATGAGGCATTCTTGCTGACTAAACAATCCCTCCTCAACTCAACGACAACATGTATGTCAACCTTCTCGCTTGTTCGCTTCGTCATTCTACCTCTTCTCACTCCTGTAGTTTGGTTAAAAACAGAAGTGGGAAGGGGAAACTACTCACGTGGCTCTTGACAGGTGGATAGTTCTCTGCTTCGTCAGTCTCACTGGTGACCTTTTCTAACTTGTCGCTCCTCTTTGCCCTCCACGTCGATACGTTTGGATCTGAGAAAATCCACTTGAGCCACAAGGGAGCGACGTGCAAGCCCGCATGAGCCATGGATTTGATCAGCGGAGTAACATTTGGATGAGTTTGACAACACATCCAAAATACTATCCCTCTGGTCCATAATAAGTGTCGCTGATTGGTGCTAAGCTTATTGTGCATAGGAGTGGATTAGTTTTTTTCTTTTTGAGCAAAATTGGAGTGGATTAGTTTTTTTCTTTTTGAGCAAAATTGGAGTGGATTACTAGTAGGCAACTAGCCATGTCGTATAGGCCCAATTATTACGACCAAGGCCCACGAAAACAACGGAAGGCAAGTATCGGTCTTGTAGGAGAAGGAATCGGAATTCTAAAGAAAAAAAGGAATCGTCCTTCCATATGTTTCCTCGGTTAGACGGCTAGGTGCCCTAAAAACGAAGATATCCTTGCTCGATGCGTCTTTTCCCTTGCCCTCTTCCCCGTCGTGCGCTCAATCTACAAAGCGCAGCAGGCTGCACTGTTTCCTACTGGTAGATTAGATCATGTTCTCCATGTCTTTTTTGAAACGAGGCAAAACACAAGGGTTCGCCATGTCGTCCGCCGAGAAGTCATCATCGCCGCCAGCCTCCTCCATTGTACCCAACACATCCAGGGGCTACCACATTCTCAAGATCGAGGGCTACTCTCTCACCAAAGAGACCCCCACGGGCGAGTTCCTCGATTCCCGCCAATTCTCCATGTGCGGCTATCGCTGGCGCATCCGCTACTACCCAAACGGCAACAACAGCGACAATGCCGATTGCATATCGCTCTTCCTCAAGCTCGACGAAACCGTCGCCAAGGAAGTGAAGACGCGGTCCAAGATTAGTTTTGTCGACAACTCAACCGAGGAGCACCCTTCTCTCGCATCGTCGGGAATAGATACCTTCGATCACCAGAATCATTCTTGGGGGCGTAGAAAGTTCATCAAAAGGGAAGACCTGGAGAAGTCCAAGCACCTCGTCGACGATTCGTTCACTGTCAGGTGCGACCTCGCCGTTATCAACGAGTTCCCCGACGACGAGATACCCGCGCCAAAGTTCGTCTCTGTGCCACCGACCGACCTGAGCCAGCACCTGCGCAATCTCCTCGCCACCGGGGAAGGCGCCGATGTGGTTTTCGAGGTCGCCGGCGAGACATTCGCCGCGCATCGGTGGCTGCTCGCTTCACGATCGTCGGTATTCGGGGCACAGCTCTTCGGCTCGATGAAAGAGAGCCACACACCAGATGTCATACACGTAGACGACATGGAGGCGCAGGTGTTCAGAGCGCTGCTATACTTCGTGTACACTGACACCTTATTTCCTGAGACAGAGACAAAAGAGGAGGAGGAATTGGACGTAATGTGCAAGCATCTGCTTATTGCGGCGGACAGGTATGATCTTGAGAGGCTAAAGCTAGTCTGTGAGGAGAAGCTATGCAAGCGCATCGATGTAAGCACGGTAGGAACAATCCTAGCGCTTGCTGAGCAGCATTACTGTGACGGTCTGAAGAAGGCATGCTTTCATTTTCTCGGCTCTCTACAAAATCTGAAAGCAGCCGCGGCCACTGACGGCTTTCAGGATCTGAGTACTTGTCCCTCTGTTTTAATAGAGCTGATTGCCAAGTGCTCACTCGGTCACTCGGTATAATTAGTTAAGCCATGGTTGCTGATGGAGTACTATTAGATACGTTGTCTTGCTTTACTAAAGTTCATTTACCTTTTCTGTTTTTGAATTTTTCTCTATTTTCTATAGAATTGTGTGGCTTAATGTGGTATGCATATAGACTCTTTTGCATTACCAATCAGATATAAAACCCTTTGCATGTTACTCATATCTTTTAAAAACCTTTAATTTTTGCTTGAATGAATAGCTCGGCTAGATGAAATATGAGCACCTCCGAAAGATGCAAGTGGATCACCATTAGGGTACTCTCCCCCAACCCGTTGCACCATCTCTCAATTTTCAATCTCTTTTATTTCTACCTTCTCTCCTATTGTAGAATAACATGTACTTGTATGACTATAGTTAAATACGAATATCGTACCCATATAATTGAATAACAATTCAAGTGCACATTTTCAGACATCATTTTTAACTTAATACCTAATAAATAGATTATGACTATTAAATGATGTAAGCACGATAGGGACGATCCCAACGCTTGCTAAGCAACATTACTATGACGGGTTAAAGGAGGTATGCTTTCATTTTCTCAGCTCTCCGCAAAATCTGAAGGCAGCCGCGACCACTGACGGATTTCAAGATCTAAGTAGTTCTCCGTCTGTTATTATAGAGTTGATTGTCAAGTGCTCTCTCGGTCACTCAGGTTAATTTGTTGAGCCAGGGTTGTTGATGGAGTACTAGCTATAAGATAGATGTCTTGCTTTACTAAAGTTCATTCACTTTTTCTTTGTTTTTGAAAATATCTCTATTTGCTATACAATTTTATAGTGTGGGATACATATTTTTTTGGTCTAATGGGACTCATCTTACTTTAAGAAAAAAAATCTTAGTTTGAGAAAATCTATATATGCCACGTAAGAGGAGCGCAATGGGTCTGGGTTTTGAACCTGTGTTTGCTTTCTTAGGCCTTCCATTAGGTTATTTGATTTTTTTGTTTAGTTTACATTTGGATACTAGACCATGCCAAAAACATCAGGATTTTCTTTGTCAGTATTGGTTTCTTTCTCCAGAAACCATAAATGTAGCCTAGCTCGGGCTTTAAAAAAATCCACAACATGAAAACATTGATGCATGTCACAATAGAAACACGTGTCGTGCCAACAAAATAGCAGCTGACTCAACTGCCCCGACCGCTGCATCGTCCCAGGGTGGCTCGGGGAAACCCCTTATTCCACCAAGGCCATCCTTTTTTTTGCGAATAAGATCTTGGCATTAAAAGAAACAATGAACAGTACAAAGCAACCCAAAAAAAAATGAAAATTACAACGAGATCCTTGAGAAGCCCTTCATCTTCAACCTCCAGACCGTGTCGACGGCGCGCCGCCGTTGCCGCTCCTCCCTGAGTCGGCCTGACGTTGTTGGTTGCGGACGGGAAGTCGCCGAACGGGTCAAGAAGACCACATCCGTCCCAGAGACGACGAAGAAGAAAGAACTGCCGATGAAGCTCCTTGACGATCCGAAGATCCCCACAGCCAGACGAAATCCTCGAAGACCAAACTACTCCCACAAGCCTCTCGACGTTGCCGCCGAGATGGGGTTGAAGCCGGGAAGACCTTATTGCACGAGGCGCCGCCACCACCACCACCTGAGCGCCGCCCCTACAAACTTTGACCCTACAAACGAAGAATGGAGCCCTCAAAACAGGAGATGGAGCCCTCCCACCGACGAGGACCGAGATCCACCACATCTCCATAGCCTAAAGGCTACAGAGACGGGCGATCTGCGGCGGCGCTGGCGGGAGGCAGATGGGTCTCGATCGCCTCTAGAGACTCTATCTTGGACGTATCATTTCGTGGCTCCACCAAGGCCATCCTTTCCCCCAGGCCTGTCCCTCCTCCTCCACCGCCGATGAGTCCACCGGGCTAAGCGCTGGGAGGGGCGGGGCTCTTCAGCTCGCTCGCAGCAACATTCGTTGGAAGGAGGCTTGCACTCGGCAACTCTGGACGGCTCGGCGGCTACCGTCGACATGGCATCCTCGCTGGCGTCGTGGTGGTCCCCTTCTCCCTGCTGTGCGGCGTGGGGTGGAGCTTCAGATTTCTTTCTTAGATGCAGTAGAGGAGGCTCGAGCTTTGGCTCCTGCAGGCATGGAGGGCGGGGTGGTGGCCCCCTCCTTGCTCTCTAGTGTGCTCCCGTGCGATTCGATGGTCTTCGGTTTGCTAGATGATGTTATGTTGGGTCGGCGTCTCGAGGTACCAGATCTGACCGGCTCGGCCTAATCCGGCTCGTCGCCTGCTGTAGCGGTGAGGTTTGTAGTTGCCAAACTACACACACTCGCTCTCACTCTCTGAACTCGAATGAAAAACGAAGGACACAAGTGGTTTTGCGCTGCGTGCAGAATGCAGCTTTTCTATTTCTCATTCACCTTATTAAGAAGATCGCCATGATCCACAAAGATAGCTAACAACCCAATCAAATCGCTGACCAGGCCTACTGAACGTGCCATCCCACGTTCGCCCGAGTCTTGCATGATCGCTACTGCTACTGCCGCAAATCTCGCATGCTCCATGCCATCCCATGGTGCGGGTAGTGCGGCCTAACTAACTAGCCTACAGAAGTGAAAATAGAACAACTAGATCGTGTCCATGAACAGGCTCACAGACACGCTATTATTTCATGCTAACTGCTAATTGAAGAATGGTTTCAGTGCTTGTCTGTCAGAGAGAGAAATGTGCAGAGTTTAGTCCAACACTTCACCCCTTAAACTTGCACCTGGATGACACCCAGTAGACGACGCAGCTCAATGAACCTGACGAAGCCGAGTGCCTTTGTGAGAATATCTACCAGCTGCTCCTCCGTGCGAACGTAATCGATATCCAGCTGTCCCTCTTCATAGCAGGATCTGATGAAGTGATATTTGATGTCGATGTGTTTAGTGCGTTCATGGTAAATGGGATTCTTGCACAGAGCGATAGCTGACTTGTTGTCCACCAGAAGCTTGAACTTGGCTGGATCCTTTCCGCTCAGATCGCCAAGGAGACGACTGAGCCATAGACCTTGGCATGCTGCAGCACCTGCAGCTATGTACTCAGCTTCTCAGCAGGACTGAGCTACACACTTCTGCTTCTGTGAACTCTAGGTGACAAGGTTGTTGCCTAGGAAGAAAGTGATGTCGGACGTGCTCTGGCTCTCCTTCTCCCTTTCTGTATCTGCAACCGAAAGACAGTGTCCCTTGCATGTACCTCAGAATTTGCTTGACAAGTGCCCAATGTGTTGCTGTGGGGTTCTCCATGAACCTGCTGGCTACTCCCACAGCCATGGCAATGTCTGGTCTCGTGTTCACGAGGTACGGGAGGCTGCCTATCACACTCCTGTAGAGTGTTTTATCAACCTCTCCACTGTCATCCTCTTTCTTTAGTTTCAGACGATAGTCCATGGGGGTGCGGCAACTGTTGCAGTTCTTCAGTCCCGCCACCTCCATTACTTTCTCTGCATATCTTCTTTGATAGAGAGTAATCTCATCTTCACCTTGAGTTACCTCGATCCCCAGATAGTAGCTGATCTGACCCAAGTCACTCATTGTGAACAGCTCTTGCATCTGTTGCTTGAAAATGGCAATGTCTTGAAGGTCAGTTCCAGTGATGATTAAATCATCGACATAAACTCCCACAAGCAGGTATCTGCTGCTGTTACCACGCCTGTACACAGCATGTTCCAACGGGCTACGAATGAAACCGAGGGAAACAAGTGAGGCATCAAGTTTGGCATACCATGCTCGAGGTGCCTGTCGGAGCCCATAGAGAGCTTTCTTCAGTTTCAACACTGAGCTTTCCTTCCCGGCAACGATGTATCCCGGTGGCTGGCTCACATAGACCTCCTCGCTGAGCACACCATTGAGAAATGCAGATTTCACATTGGTGGCTCGGTGTTGATGATGTAACTGACCGGCCAGTTGGAAACCCCAAGAGAAGGCGTGATGAATATAGCAGCAAGTTTTTCCTCAGTTATGAAACCAAGGTATGTCAATCCAGTAGGAAAAAGCCAAACGTCTGAAGGTGATGCCTTCTAGTTGCATGACACTCTAACAAGGGCGCCGTTAACGATTCTTGTTAGCACGTCTTCAACTAGCAGCAACGCGGAACCTGCACACACCACAACCAAGTACTTTGCTCCCAACTTACGATGAGGTTGCCAATCTCACCGGTTTGCTATAAACAAAGGAATGAGCTTATCGAGTGGAAAGCAATAGTAGTATGCGAGTAAAGTAAACAGTGCGAGTAAAGTAAATAGGTGATATCAATATAAAGGAAATTGGACCGAGGTCCACAGTTCACTAGTGGTGTCTCTCCATAAACTAAATAACAACATGCTGGGTAAACAATTTACAGTTGGACAATTGATAGAATAAAGACAACGTGCATATGTCGAGAGGATCACTATGAGATTTACTCTGGGCATTACAACAAGATACATAGACCGCCATCCAACTGTATCTATGACTAATAATCCACCCACGGGGATATCGTCCGAACACCCCATGAGTATTAAGTTGCGAATAACAGATAATTGCATTAAGCAAAGTGTGTAATGTAAACAAAGCATATGCTCTTGGACATAAGAATGTTATTTTCTCCCAAGTGGCAACAGCACATCTACAACCTTAGAGGTTTCTATCACTCCCCCAGATTAAATAGAGGCATGAACCCAACTATCGAGCATAAATACCCCCGCTTGGAGTCACTAGTATCTACTTGGCCAAGATAGCTACTAACAACGGAGAGCATGCAAGATCATAAACAACATAGAGATAACATAAGATAATATTCAGCACATCAACTCAATCATAACACCAATATTCATCGGATCCCAACAAACACAACATGTAGAATTACATAACGGTGATCTCGATAATGTAAGGCAGCTCACGAGATCTACACATGAAGCACATGGTGGAGAACACAACCATCTAGCTACTGCTATGGACCCATAGTCCAAGGTAGACTACTCACTCATTGCGCCGGAGGCAAGCATGGCAATGAAGAAGACCTCCGGTGGCGATTCCCCTCTCCGGAAGGGTGCCAGGAAGAGCTTCTGGACCCTCCCGATCTCGGGTCAACAACGGCGGCGGATCGCGATGTGTTTCTAGAAAATTGATCGGGTACTTAGGTTTTTCCCGTCGGGGGGTCTTTATAGGCGAAGGGGCAGCGTCAGAGGTGGACCAGGGTGGTCTCACCCATAGGGGGCACGGGCCAGGGGCTGGCCGCGCCGCCCTCTGGTGAGGCCAGCCTCTGGCTCGGCTCTGACTCCTCTTCGGTGTTATGGAAGCTTCGTTTAATATCTGGACGTTCGGCTTTTGTTTCATCCGATTCTGAGAATATTTCCCGTGTAACTTTTTTGAAATACAAAAACAGCAGAAAATAGGGAACTGGCACTGTGGCATCTTGTTAATAGGTTAGTTTCAGAAAATGCATAAAAATGCCACGAAGTGTAACGAAACACTAAGCAAATGGTGTAAAAACAAGCATGGAGCATCAAAAATTATCGATACGTTTGAGACATATCTGCATCCCCAAGCTTAACTCATGCTCGTCCTCAAGTAGGTAAGTGATAAAAAAAAATTTTTTTTTTGAGGTGACATGCACCTACACAATCTTAATCATCTATGTAAAGTATTGAGTGCTGGGATCAAAAGAACTTAAAACATGGGCATGAAAGATATAATCTTGATAGAAGAAAGTTAGCAACCATGTTATAACATGAAAATGAACACAAACAAAAGATCATGAAAATGAAACAATGAAAGTCAAACGTGTGTTCAAATTATAAGGAAAAACATAGCAAATAGTTTTCAGCTTGTCCTTCATGAGAGAGCAAAACATAAATGCATAGGACACCTTCAAGTTTAAGAGGGCGACTAGATACAAATAATTTAACAACAAGTGAAACCAACATCATGAATCAATCAATAAAAACTTTGGGACAATGCACATTATAATCAGAATGACAACTATGCTCTCTTAGACGGTGCATAAAGGTAGAAAATGGTGACTCAACATAAAAGTAAAAGAAAGGCCCTTCGCAGAGGGAAGCAGTGATTGCAAGTTTTATAAACCTTCAAAAATTATGGTACTTACTAGCTTTGAGCTCTTATTGCCCCCATCATAGGCATCTTGAATGGTTAAAGTTAATGTGAATACACTTATGATGCATATGCTTGACAAATCATAAGTTGAAAACCTCGTGTCCCGTGAAGTACAAATACCCAAACCTCATGCTACTTGACTTAGAGTCCCAAGCAAGCTCTTGTCATTGTAAGTATACATGTATCATCGAGAACTGCTAACGGGGTACCTCCGTGCCCAATGACATGGAACAATCCCACATCAAAATGACAGGACAAACAGACAATGAACACCTCGACATCTCTTTTATTTACCATTGGTATAGCTTTTTATTGTGAGATGCATCATCGAATGTTCACTATGGGCATGCTGTAAATTTCCACCATGAATTATGCATGGCTTAGATTAGCGGCCCAGACGTTTCTCTAACACATATACAAACTCCATGATCCTGCAAGATTCCCAAATTATTTCACATCGCGAGTATCCATAAACAAAAGATCACGATATCAACTCAAATAAGAAGTGCAATGTTGAAAGCTTGCCCCATGACGGCATGGCTGGGCTAATTTCCAACTTACAACTTGCAAGAATAACAACTCAACATAAGAGAGCCACAATGTCAAATTTTAAGAACGAGAAAAGTAAAGTGTGCCATCAGGCTCGTGAGAGCTTTACTGACCAATTTTCGCATAACACCAAAAAGAGTTTAATTTGAAGGATAGATAAAAGCAAGTCAAATATACTTTGGAATTGCAAATTGCTAATAGATATGTATGGTGGACACATTGGAACAACTTGGTTTTTAGGAGTTGGATGCACGAGTAGAGCTCATACTCAGTACAAAATGAGGGCTAGCAAAAGACTGGGAGCGACCAACTAAGAGAGCAATAATGGTCATAATCATGCAAAGCGACAAAGCAATATTAAAAGAAGCATAAGATGGCATCAAAAGTCAAAAACTAAATGATCATAGAGGCTTATAGCGACTTTGTATGAGTCTAACATGTGTGAGATTTTTTTAAAGGCTCATTAAGCAATCTCAGTCATTTGAGACAAGTCATGCTACAGCAAAACCACTATGCATACTATCAAAAAGACATCAAGCACGACATGCAAAAGCCCAGGCCGTAGTCTAAACAAGCTCCTTTTTGTACCACTTTTTTTGCATAATTTTTTTTCTCTTTTCCAACACCATTCGAACCTTTTTGAAATAACTCTTTTGATGAAAACCAACATGGACCAGAGGTCAAAATACACCTTGATATAAAGATATAAGAAGATCTAAACAAAAATCAAGGCGAAAAACGAAAGCTAAACGCAGTAGCAAAAAAAGAGAACACTCGTTGAACGATAAGAGTGAAAACATAGTGTTCTTTGCAAATGAAAAGCAAGACAACTTCTCCAAAAGAAATTTGTTGGGTCCAACCATTTATTGCAGCAAATAAAACTAAACAAAACTGAAAACATAAAACAACTGACGCTCCAAGAAAAACGCATGATGCATGAAGCAATAAAAATATAGTGTGTTGAAAGATGACCTGATTTTTGCCGATGAAGAAGGGGTGCCTCGGGGGCATCCCCAAGCTTTGACGCTTGTACCTCTTAGATATTTCTTGGGGTGCGTGGGCATCCCCAAGCTTGAGCTTTTGTCCATTCTTCAACTCATCTCATCATTCTCCAATCCCTACACTTGAAAACTTCCTTCATACAAAACTAAACACAATTCTATTAGCAATATTAGTGTAAGCATAATAATGAATCAACCCCTTTTTGGTTCAGGTTTCAACTCAAATCCACCACGTATAAAGTATATACTTCTGTAGCAACTTCCCCAAAAGTTCCGTGATCAAGAGAATTCACAAAGAAAGCGATAAAGAGGCAAACACAAATAGTGGCAGAAATCTGTCAAAATAGAACAGCTGACAAAGGTCGATTTTTTCAAGGGTTTTCTGTTGCTCAAATCAAAAAGTGTATAAATAATGAAAGTTTGGATATAACCTGGGGCATATGCACAAGAAATCGCAGGTCAAAAAGATATACTAAGAATTTTCACAAATTTTTACGGTGCAGCACCAAAATCTGTTTCAGGACAGCAACATCCCCAAATCTTACCTCACTGAAATTAGAGGCTTCTCTTGGCACAAAAACAAAATAAAAATGATAAGGAGCAGTTATTACAGTAGTAATAACTTTCAAGACTCAAATAAAAGAAAAAGTACAGAAAGTAAACATTGGGTTATCTCCCAAGAGTGCTTTTCTTTAACGCCTTTGAGCTAGGCGCAGAAAGTGCGAATCAAGTAATATCAAGTGATGAAGCATCAAGTTCATAATTTGCTCTAAGAATAGAGTCAAAAAGTAATTTCTTTCTCTTTCTAGGGAAGTGTTCCATACCTTTCTTGAGTGGGAATTGATATTTGATGGTGCCTTCCCTCATATCAATGATGGCACCTACAGTTCAAAGAAAGGGTCTTCCCAAAATAATAGGACATGAAGCATTGCATTCAACATCCATGACAAGAAAATCAATGGGAACAAGGTTATTTTTAACCATAATAAGAACATCCCTAATTTTCATAAGAGCATTGGTAATATGCTTAGTAAAAGCAACATTTATAGGACTAGCATTGAGACTCAAAGCAAGCTTTTGCAAGAACAAAATAACTTCAGATATATTGCAGCCATCAACATCAAAATCATTGAAAGAAATAGAGCTATCATCTCCTACACTCTGAAAAATTTCAGCATTCTTTTGAGAAATTTTTTTTGCTGTTTTGGGCTTTTTAACACAAGGAGTAGGAGTTTTCTCTACACCAATCAAAGTAAGAGGATTGCTAGCATTTGGAACAGCATCATTAGAGGTAGTAATGGTACATACCTTCATCTTTCTAGCCATATCATCTTCTCTTTCCCAACTGGCATGCAATTCTGCTAATATCCTAACATTTTCATCCATTTTTAACTTGGATAGCATTAGCAGTGGCAAAAGTATTGTTCTCCTTCACCTCATTAGGCAACACTTTTAGTTTCAGAAGTTCAACATCAAGAGCAAGGCTATCAACTTTAGAAGCAAGAATATCAGTTTTGCCTAACTTTTCATCAACATACTTGTTAAAAGCAGTTTGCTTACCGATGAAGTCCTTGAGCATGAATTCAAGCTCAGAGGGCGTGGCCCTAGTGTTGTTGGAGGAATTACCATAAGAGTTACCATAACCATTACCATTGGTAGAAGGATACGGCCTATAATTGTTACTAGCAAAATTGTTCCTATGAGCATTGCTGCTGAAATTATTGTTTCTAATGAAGTTTACATCAACATGTTCTTATTGAGCAACCAAAGAGGCTAAAGGAACATTATTAGGCAACATGAGTCCTATCATTAGAAAGCATAAGCATAATAGCATCAATCTTATCACTCAAGTAAGAGGTTTCCTCAACAGAATTTACCTTCTTACCTTGTGGAGCTCTCTCGGTGTGCCATTCAGGATAATTTACCATCATATTGTCAAGAAGCTTGGTTGCGGCGCCCAAGGTAAGGGATATAAAAGTGCCTCCAGCAGCTGAATGCAATAGATTTCTTGAAGAAAAATTTAGTCCTGCATAAAAAGTTTGGACAATCATCCAAGTAGTCAGTCCATCAGTAGGGCAATTATTTATCATAAATTTCATTCTTTCCCAAGCCTGAGCAACATGTTCATTATCAAACTGACTAAACTTCATAATATTGCTACGCAAAGCTATAATCTTAGCAGGAGGATAGTATCTTCCAATAAAAGCATCCTTACGCTTAGCCCATAAATCAATACTATTTTTAGGCAAAGACAGCAACCAATCCTTAGCTTTTCCTCTCAAAGAAAAAGGAAACAACTTAAGCTTAATAATATCACTCTCTACATCCTTATATTTCTGCATCTCACATAGCTCAACAAAATTGTTGAGATGAGCTGCAGCATCATCAGTACTAGCACCAGAAAATTGCTCTTTCATAACAAGGTTCAATAAACCAGGTTTAATCTCATAAAATTTGCAGTAGGAGCAGTTGGCGCAATAGGAGTGCAGATAAAATCACTATTATTAGTGCTAGTAAAATCACACAACATGGTGTTCTCATGAGTACCCATTCTAGCAAAGCTAAAAGCAGACAAGTAAAAATAACAACTAATAGGAAACTAATTTTTTGTGTTTTTGATAAAACGATGCAAGTAAAAATAAAGTAAAGCAAAACAATAAAGAAAGTAAAGGATGTGCGTGCGAAACTCCCCTTGCAGAAGTCTTCTTTTTCCCCGGCAACGGCGCCAGAAAACTTGTTGGTGGCTCGGTGTTGATGATGTAAATGACCGGCCAGTTGGAAACCCCAAGAGAAGGTGTGATGAATATAGCAGCAAGTTTTCCCTCAGTTATGAAACCAAGGTATATCAATCCAGTAGGAAAAAGCCAAACGTCTGAAGGTGATGCATTCTAGTTGTGTGACACTCTAACAAGGGCGCTGTTAATGATTCTTGTTAGCGCATCTTCAACTAGCAGCAACACAGAACCTGCACACAACACAACCAAGTACTTTGCTCCCAACTTATGATGAGGTTGTCAACCTCACCGGTTTGCTGTAAACAAAGAAATGAGCATATCAAGTGGAAAGCAATAGTAGTATGCGAGTAAAGTAAATAGTGCGAGTAAAGTAAACAGGTGATAGCAATATAAAGGAAATTGGACCGGGGTCCACAGTTCACTAGTGGTGTCTCTCCATAAAATAAATAACAACATGCTGGGTAAACAAATTACCGTTGGGCAATTGATAGAATAAAGATAACGTGCATATGTCGAGAGGATCACTGTGAGATTTACTCTGGGCATTACAACAAGATACATAGACCGCCATCCAACTGCATCTAGGACTAATAATCCACCCACGGGGATATCGTCCGAACACCCCATGAGTATTAAGTTGCGAACAACAGATAATTGCATTAAGCAAAGTGTGTAATGTAAACAAAGCATATGCCCTTGGACATAAGAATGTTGTTTTATCCCTAGTGGCAACAGCACATCTACAACCTTAGAGGTTTCTGTCACTCCCCCAGATTCAATAGAGGCATGAACCCAACTATCGAGCATAAATACCCCCTCTTGGAGTCACTAGTATCTACTTGGCCAAGATAACTACTAACAATGGAGAGCATGCAAGATCATAAACAACATAGAGATAACATAAGATAATAGTCAGCACATCAACTCAATCATAACACCAATATTCATCGGATCCCAACAAACACAACATGTAGAATTACATAACGGTGATCTCGATCATGTAAGGCATCTCACGAGATCTAAACATGAAGCACATGGTGGAGAAGACAACCATATATCTACTGCTATGGACCCATAGTCCAAGGTAGACTACTCACTCATCGCGCCGGAGGCAAGCATGGCGATGAAGAAGACCTCCGGTGGCGATTCCCCTCTCCGGCAGGGTGCCGAGAAGAGCTTCTGGACCCTGCCAATCTCGGGTTCACGACGGCGGCAGATCGCGATGTGTTTCTGGAAAATTGATCGGGTACTTAGGTTTTTCCCGTTGGGGGGTCTTTATAGGTAAAGGGACAACGTCAGAGGTGGACCAGGGTGGTCTCACCCATAGGAGGCGCGAGCCAGGGACAGGCCGCGCCGCCCTATGGTGAGGCCAGCCTCTGGCTCGGCTCCGACTCCTCTTCGGTGTTCTGGAAGCTTCGTTTAATATCTAGATGTTCGGCTTTTGTTTCGTCTAATTCTGAGAATATTTCCTGTATAACTTTTCTGAAACACAAAAAGAGCAGAAAACAGGGAACTGGCACTGTGGCATCTTGTTAATAGGTTAGTTTTGGAATATGCATAAAAACACCACGAAGTGTAACGAAACACTAAGCAAATGGTGTAAAAACAAGCATGGAGCATACAAAATTATAGATACGTTTGAGACGTATCACACATCCATATGGTGTACTTCCCAGCCAAAGTGAGCAGCAAGTGCAAGCAGAAACTTCATTGTCTCCATCCTAGCCACCGGTGCAAACACCTCCTCGAAGTCCACCCCATGTCCCTAAGCATAGCCTTTCGCGATGAGGCACGCTTTGTACTTGATGAGCTCGCCAGCAACATCACGTTTCACCTTGAAGACCCATTTCAGCCCGATTGCTTTGTGGCCATGCAGGAGTGAAGACATCTCCCAGGTTTTGTTCTCAGTGATGGATGCCATCTCTTCGTCCATTGCAGCGCGCCATGCTTCATCGGCGATTGCCTCGTCGATGCTCGGGGGTTCTTCTGCTGCCAGCATGCACTCTCGTGCGGTTCTCGGACAGCATTATCTTCAGTGGCATCGTAGACGCATGATAAGCGTCGGTACCGCATTGCCCCGGCCTCAGTGTCCCAAGCATCGTCTTGGGATAGTGGTGTAGCCCAGCGGATGTCTAACGATGCAGCTGGTGTCTGATGGCTAGTTGATGAAGGAGATTATTCTTCTTCGTCCCCCAGTAGCAATCCTTGTGCGTGGTGAATGACCAGCCCGTTGGGAACCCCAAGAGGAAGGTATGATGAGTATAGCAGCTGGTTTTCCCTCAGTTAAGAAACCAAGGTTTAATATCGGTCAGGAGAGGAGAGACAATGACGACTAAAGGTGATGCTTGCTAGTTTGCGATAGCAGCGGACAATTTATATATGGCGCCTCGTCCAAGCTTTGCTTGCTAGCTGCAACGTGGAACCTGCACACACACAGCCAAGTACTTTGCTCCCAACTTACGATGAGGTTGTCAATCTCACCGGTTTGCTTGAAACAAAGGTTATGAGTGTATCGAGTGGAAAACAATATAGTATGTGAGTAAAGTAAACAGTACGAGAAAAGTAAACAGGTGATAGCAATACGATGTAAATAGGACCGGGGTCCACAGTTCACTAGTGGTGTCTCTCCATAGATAAAATAACACATGCTGGGTAAACAAATTACAGTTGGGCAACTGATAGAATAAAGATAACGTGATATGTCAAGAAGATCATTATGAGATTTACTCTGGGCATTACAACAAAATACATAGACCGCCATCCAACTACAGCTATGACTAATAATCCACCCCCAGGGATATCAATCCGAACACCCCAAAAGTATTAAGTTGCGAACAACAGATAATTGCATTAAGCAAAGTGTGTAATGTAAACAAAGCATATGCCCTTGAGCATATGAATGTTGTTTTCTCCCTAGTAGCAACAGCACATCTACCACCTTAGAGGTTTGTGTCACTCCCCCAGGTGAAATAGAGGCATGAACCCACTATCGAGCATAAATACCCCCTCTTGGAGTCACTAGCAACTACTCGGCCAAGATAGCCACTAACAACGGAGAGCATGCAAGATCATAAACAACATAGAGATAACAAAAGATATAATTCAGTACATCAACTTAATCATAAACACCAATATTCATCGGATCCCAACAAACCAAACATGTAGAATTACATAACGGTGATCTCAATCATGTAGGGCAGCTCATGAGATCTAAACATGAAGCACATGGTGGAGAAGACAACCATCTAGCTACTGCTATGGACCCATAGTCCAAGGTAGACTACTCACTCATCGCTCTGGAGGCAAGCATGGCGATGAAGAAGACCTCCGTTGGCGATTCCCCTCTCTGGCAGGGTGCCAGGAAGAGCTTCTGGACCCTCCTGATCTTCGGGTCGACGGCGGCGGCGGATCGCGATGTGTTCTGGAAATCTGATCGGGTACTTAGGTTTTTTTCCGTCGGGGGGTCTTTATAGGCGAAGGGGCGTCGTCAGAGGAGGGGCCAGGCGCCCTCACACGGGGGTGGCGCGGGCCAGGGGCTGGCCGCGCCGCCCCTGTGTGTGGGCCCCTGGTGCCTCGCCTCCTACTCTCCTTCGGATCTCTGAAAGCTTCCGGGTAAAATAAGACTTCAGGAACTTGTTTCGTCCAATTCCGAGAATATTTCCTGTGTATCACTCTGAAACACAAAAATAGCAGAAAATAGGAAACTGGCACTGTGGCACTTGTTAATAGGTTAGTTTCGGAAAATGCATAAAAGTGCCACCAAGTGTAACGAAACAATAGGCAAATGGTGTAAAAACAAGCATGGAGCATCAAAAATTATAGATACGTTTGAGACGTATCAAGCATCCCCAAGCTTAACTCCTGCTCGTCCTCGAGTAGGTAAGTGATAACAAAAGAATAATTTTTGAGGTGACATGCACCTACACAATCTTGATCATATATGTAAGCATTTGTGAGCTGGGATCATAAGAACTTAAAACATGGGCATGAAGATATAATCATGACAATAAGAACTTAGCAACCATGTTGTAACATGCAAATGAACACAAACAAAAGATCATGAAAATGAAACAATGAAAGTCAAACGTGTGTTCGAATCATAAGGAAAAACATACAAATGGTTTTCAGGTTGTCCTTCAAAGAGAGCAAAACATAAATGCATAGGACACCTTCAAGTTTAAGAGGGCGACTAGATACAAATAATTTAAGAACAAGTGAAACCAATCAATATGAGTCAATCAATGAACTTTGGGACAATGC
Source organism: Dactylis glomerata (assembly GCA_007115705.1). NCBI lineage: Eukaryota > Viridiplantae > Streptophyta > Magnoliopsida > Poales > Poaceae > Dactylis > Dactylis glomerata. Next base: position 3,404,376 of record QXEO01000180.1, on the reverse strand, counting down.
ATATCACACTAAGAATGACAACTATGCTCTCTTAATGGTGCATAAAGATAGAAGGTGGTGACTCAACATAAAAGTAAAAGAAAGGCCCTTCGTAGAGGGAAGCAGTGATTGCAAGTTTTATAACCTTCAAAAATTATGGTACTTACCGGCTTTGAGCTCTCATTGCCCCCATCATAAGCATCTTGAATGGTTAAAGTTAATGCGAGAACAATTATGATGCATATGCTTGACAAATCAGAAGTTGAAAACCTCGTGCCCCGTGAATACGAGTACCCAAACTCATGCTACTTTACTTAGAGTCCCAAGCAAGGCTCTTGTCATTGTAAGTATATGCATATCATTGAGAACCGCCAATGGGGTACCTCCGTGCCCGATGACATGGAACAAGTCCACACCAAAATGACAGGACAAGCAGACAATGAACACCTCGATATCTCTTTTATTTGCCTTTTGTTTAGCTTTTTATTGTGAGATGCGTCGTCGAATGTTCACCATGGGTATGCTGCAAATTTCCACCATGAATTATGCATGGCTTAGATTGGCGGCCCGGCGTTTCCCTAACACATATACAAACTCCATGATCCCCACAAGATTCCCAATTCATTTCACACCGCGGGCATCCATAAACAAAAGATCACGATATCAACTCAAATAAGAAATGCAATGTTGAAAGCTTGCCCCATGACAGCATGGATGGGCTAGAATCCAACTTACAACTTGCAAGCATAACAACTCAACATAGGAGACCACAATGTCAAATTTTTAAGAACAGGAAAAAGTAAAGTGTGCCTTCCGGTTCGTGAGAGCTTTACTGACCGAATTTCGCATAACACTGGTAAGAGTTTAATTTGAAGAGAAAATAAAAGCAAGTCAAATTTACTTGGAATAGCAAATTGCTAGTAGGTATGTATGGTGGACACTTTGGAAAACTTTGGCTTTTAGGAGTTGGATGCACGAGTAGGGCTCATACTCAGTACAAGGCGAGGGCTAGCAAAAGACTGGGAGCGACCAACTAAGAGAGCAATAATGGCCATAATCATGCAAAGCGACAAAGCGACATTAAAAGAAGCATAAGATGGCATCAAAAGTCAAAAACTAAATGATCATGAAGGCTATTGGTGACTTTGTAAGAGTCTAACATGTGTGAGCATGCGCCAAGTCAACCCAAATAAAGCATCAAGGAGAAAACTAAAATAATGCTTCCATACAATAAAAAACAACGCATGATTTTTTCAAAGGCTCATTAAGCAATCTCAGTTATTTGAGACAAGTCATGCTACAGCAAAACCACTAAGCATACTATCAAAAAGACATCAAGCATGACATGAAAAAGCCTAGGCCGCAGTCTACACAAGCTCCTTCTTGTACCACTATTTTGCACAAAGCTTTTTCTCTTTTCCAACACCATTTGAAATTTTTATAAACACCTCTTTTGATGAAAACCAATAAAGATCAGAGGCAAAAATACACCTTGATTAAAAGATATGACAAGATATGAACGCAAATCAAGGCGAAAACGAAAACCAAAAGCAGTAGCAGAAAAAGAAGAACACTCGATGAACGATAAGAGTGAAAACTAGAGCGTTCTTTGCAAATGAAAACGAGACAACTTCTCCAAAAGAAATTTGTTGGGGTCCAACCATTTATTTCAGCAAACAAACAAACTAAACTAACTAAGAAAACTACAACAACTGACGCTCCAAGAAAAACACATAGTGCATGAAGCAATAAAAATATAGTGTTTTGAAAGGTGACCTGATTTTTGCCGATGAAGAAGGGGTGCCTCGGGGGCATCCCCAAGCTTTGACGCTTGTACTTCTTGGATATTTCTTGGGGTGATGCATGGGCATCCCCAAGCTTGAGATTTTGTCCATTCTTCAACTCATCTTATCATTCTCCAATCCCTACACTTGAAAACTTCCTTCATACAAAACTAAACACAAATCTATTAGCAACATTAGTGTAAGCATAACATATAATCAATCCTCTATTTGCTTCAGGCTTCAACTCAAAACCACCACATATATAGCAAATACTACTGTAGCAACCTCCCAAAAAGTTCCGTGATCAAAAGAACTCAAAAGAAAGCGATAAAGTGGCAAACACAAATATTGGCAGAAATCTGTCAAAACTGAACAGCTGACAAAGGTCGAATTTTTGAGGGATTTTCTGTTGCTCAAATCAAAAAGTGTTCAACTAAGAAAAGTTTGGATATAACCTGGGGCATATGCACATGAAATCGTAGGTCCAAAAGATAAACAAAGAATTTTCACGAATTTTTACGGTGCAGCACCAAAAACAGTTTTAGGACAGCAACATCCCCAAATCTTTACCTCACTCAAATTAGAGGCTTTTCTTGGCACAAAAACGAAATAAAAAGGATAAGGAGTAGTCATTACAGTAGTAATGACTTCCAAGACTCAAATAAAAGAAAAAGTACTGAAAAGAAACATTGGGTTATCTCCCAAGAGTGCTTTTCTTTAACGCCTTTGAGCTAGGCGCAGAAAATTGCGAATCAAGTATTATCAAGTGATGAAGCATCAAACTCATAATTTGCTCTAAGAATAGAGTCAAAAAGTAATTTCTTTCTTTTCCTAGGGAAGTGTTCCATACCTTTCTTTAGTGGGAATTGATATTTGATGGTGCCTTCCCTCATATCAATGCTGGCACCTACAGTTCGAAGAAAGGGTCTTCCCAAAATAATAGGACATGAAGCATGACATTCAACGTCCATAACAAGAAAATCAATGGGAACAAGGTTATTTTTAACCATAATAAGAACATCATTAATCCTTCCCAAAGGTTTCTTCTTAGCAATATCAGCAATAGGGACATCAAAATAACATTTTTCAAGCGGTGGTAAATTAAGCATGTCATAAATCTTTCTAGGCATGATAGAAATACTAGCACCTAGATCACATAAAGCAGGCTTTTGCAAGAACAAAATAACTTCAGATATATTGCAGCCATCAACATCAAAATCATTAAAAGAAGTAGAGCTATCATCTCCCACACTCCAAAAAATTTCAGCACTCTTTTGAGAAAAAGTTTTGGCAGTTTTAGGCTTTTTAACACAAGGAGTGGGAGTTTTCTCTACACCAATCAAAGTAAGAGGATTGCTAGCATTAGGAGCAATATCATTAGAGGTAGTAATGGTACATACCTTCATCTCTCTAGCCATCTCATCTTCTCTTTCCCACCTGGCATGCAATTCCGCTAACAATCTAATATTTTCATCAATTCCAACTTGGATAGCATTAGCGGTAGCAAAAACATTGTTCTCTTTCACATCATTAGGCAACACTTTTAATTTCAGAAGTTCAACATCATGAGCAAGGCTATCAACTTTAGAAGCAAGAATATCAATTTTGCCTAACTTTTCCTCAACAGACTTGTTAAAAGCAGTTTGCTTACCGATGAAGTCCTTGAGCATTACCTCCAGCTCGGAGGGCGCGGCCCTAGTGTTGTTGTAGGAATTACCATAAGAGTTACCATAACCATTACCATTGGTAGAAGGATACGGCCTATAATTGTTACTAGCAAAATTGTTCCTATAAGCATTGTTGTTAAAATTATTGTTTCTAATGAAATTCACATCAACTTGCTCTTCTTGAGCAACCAGAGAGGCCAAAGGAACATTATTAGGATCAACACGAGTCCTATCATTAGCAAGCATAGCCATAATGGTATCAATCTTATCATTCAAGGAAGAGGTTTCCTCAACAGAATTTACCTTCTTACCTTGTGGAGCTCTCTCGGTGTGCCATTCGGAATAATTTACCATCATGTTGTCGAGTAGCTTTGATGCGGCGCCCAAGGTAAGGGTCATAAAAGTGCCTCCAGCAGCTGAATCAAGTAGATTCCTTGAAGAAAAATTCAGTCCTGCATAAAAAGTTTGGATAATCATCCAAGTAGTCAGTCCATGAGTGGGGCAATTCTTTATCATAGATTTCATTCTTTCCCAAGCTTGAGCAACATGTTCATTATCAAACTGAGTAAACTTCATAATATTGCTGCGCAAAGCTATAATCTTAGCAGGAGGATAGTATCTACCAATAAAAGCATCCTTACACTTAGCCCATGAATCAATACTATTCTTAGTCAAAGACATCAACCAATCTTTAGCTTTTCCTCTCAAAGAAAAAGGAAACAGCTTGAGCTTAATAATATCACTATCAACGTCCTTATATTTCTGCATCTCACATAGCTCAACAAAATTGTTGAGATGAGCTGCAGCATCTTCAGTGCTAGCACCAGAAAATTGCTCTTTCATAACAAGGTTCAATAAAGCAGGCTTAATCTCATAAAAGTTTGCAGCAGTAGCAGGTGGTGCAATAGGAGTGCAGATAAAATCACCATTGTTTGTGCTAGTAAAGTCACACAACTTGGTGTTTTCAGGATTGGCCATTTCAGCAAAACGAAAGTAAACAAGTAAAAACAACTACCAAGGATTATAATTTTTTTGGGTTTTTGAATAAAAGCAATGCAAATAAAATAAATAAAGTAAAGCAAAACAATAACAAAGTAAAGGATGTGTGTGCGAAAAACTCCCCTCGCAGAAGTCTTCTCTTCCTCCCCAGCAACGGCGCCAGAAAAACAGCTGATGGCTAGTTGATGAAGGAGATTATTCTTCTTCGTCCCCCAGCAGCAATCCTTGTGCGTGGTGAATGACCAGCCCGTTGGGAACCCCAAGAGGAAGGTATGATGAGTATAGCAGCTGGTTTTCCCTCAGTTAAGAAACCAAGGTTTAATATCGGTCAGGAGAGGAGAGACAATGACGACTGAAGGTGATGCTTGCTAGTTTGCGACAGCAGCGGACAATTTATATATGGCGCCTCGTCCAAGCTTTGCTTGCTAGCTGCAACGTGGAACCTGCACACACACAGCCAAGTACTTTGCTCCCAACTTACGATGAGGTTGTCAATCTCGCCGGTTTGCTTGAAACAAAGGTTATGAGTGTATCGAGTGGAAAACAATATAGTATGCGAGTAAAGTAAACAGTACGAGAAAAGTAAACAGGTGATAGCAATATGATGTAAATAGGACCAGGGTCCACAGTTCACTAGTGGTGTCTCTCCATAGATAAAATAACACATGCTGGGTAAACAAATTACAGTTGGGCAATTGATAGAATAAAGATAACGTGATATGTCAAGAAGATCACTATGAGATTTACTCTGGGCATTACAACAAAATACATAGACCGCCATCCAACTGCATCTATGACTAATAATCCACCCCCGGGGATATCAATCCGAACACCCCAAAAGTATTAAGTTGCGAACAACAGATAATTGCATTAAGCAAAGTGTGTAATGTAAACAAAGCATATGCCCTTGAGCATATGAATGTTGTTTTCTCCCTAGTAGCAACAACACATCTACCACCTTAGAGGTTTGTGTCACTCCCCCAGGTGAAATAGAGGCATGAACCCACTATCGAGCATAAATACCCCCTCTTGGAGTCACTAGCAACTACTCGGCCAAGATAGCCACTAACAACGGAGAGCATGCAAGATCATAAACAACATAGAGATAACAAAAGATATAATTCAGTACAACAACTTAATCATAAACACCAATATTCATCGGATCCCAACAAACCAAACATGTAGAATTACATAACGGTGATCTCAATCATGTAGGGCAGCTCATGAGATCTAAACATGAAGCACATGGTGGAGAAGACAACCATCTAGCTACTGCTATGGACCCATAGTCCAAGGTAGACTACTCACTCATCGCTCCGGAGGCAAGCATGGCGATGAAGAAGACCTCCGTTGGCGATTCCCCTCTCCGGCAGGGTGCCGGGAAGAGCTTCTGGACCCTCCTGATCTTCGGGTCGATGGTGGCGGCGGATCACGATGTGTTCTGGAAATCTGATCGGGTACTTAGGTTTTTTTCTGTCGGGGGGTCTTTATAGGCGAAGGGGCGTCGTTAGAGGAGGGGCCAGGTGCCCTCACACGGGGGTGGCGTGGGCCAGGGGCTGGCCGCGCCGCCCCTGTGTGTGGGCCCCTGGTGCCTCGCCTCCTACTCTCCTTCGGATCTCTGGAAGCTTCCGGGTAAAATAAGACTTCAAGAACTTGTTTCGTCCAATTTCGAGAATATTTCCTGTGTATCACTCTGAAATACAAAAACAGCAGAAAACAGGAAACTGGCACTGTGGCACTTGTTAATAGGTTAGTTCCAGAAAATGCATAAAAGTGCCACCAAGTGTAACGAAACAATAGGCAAATGGTGTAAAAACAAGCATGGAGCATCAAAAATTATAGATACGTTTGAGACGTATGAGTGTCCTTGGCGATGAGGACGGTGTCGATGGCGTGCTCTCCAGCTGGGACGGTGTCGAAGCGATGCTTGTCGATGGCGTGCTCGCTGGCAGGGATGGCGTCGAAGCACTGCTTGCCACCGGCGAGATGCCTCGAGTTGGACCAGACGTTGTCCAGGCGCCATTATCCACTTCCACCGTGCCATCTTCGAGGATGTACGTGAAGTTGAACAAGGTGGCCGCCGATGTCGGCTCGTGCTCCGCATCCCAGTTCCAGACCCTGTTTTCTTCAAACATAACATCACAGGTTACCTGGAGTTTGTCTGCCGCTGGATCATACACATGATAGCATTTTGACGCCTTCTCGTAGCCGATGAAGAGCATCTTCGTCGATCGATCAGACAGCTTGCTGATCCCTGGCCCAACCTTCTTGACATGGGCGATGCACCCGAATACACGCATGTGATGTACGTTCGGCTTGCGTCCGTGCCAGGCCTCATATGGTGTCACGCCGCTCAGAGCACGTGTTGGGCACCAGTTGAGGATGTAGACTACAGTTCTGACGGCCTCGCCCCAGAACCGCGGTGGCACGGCCATGCTCTTCAGAAGACATCTTGACATCTCAACAACGGTCTGATTTCTTTGCTCAACAACACCATTCTGCTGGGGCGAGTACGACGCCATCGTGTAGTGCTTGATCTCATTCTCCTCACAGAGCTGCCGGAATTCACTAGAGTTGAACTCCCCTCCACGATCTGAGCGGAACGCTCTGAGCTTGCAATTGCCAGCTGCTTCAGCTGCTGCGTTGATCTTGCAGAACCGCTGGAACGCGTCACTTTTGGCCTTGAGCACCTCCAGCCACATGTACCTGCTCTAGTCATCCACGACGAGGAGGAAGTAGCTGTTACCTCCTGGCGTCACCGGTGAGATGGGTCCACAGAGGTCTGTGTGAACCAACTCGAGGCCATGGTCAGCTCTAAAAGTCGACGCGTAGGGGAACGACGTTTGGTGCTGCTTTCCAAGGGTGCAGCCGTCGTAGTACTCCTCCACGCACTCGACGCTGGGCAGCCCGTGCACCATGTTGCGCTTGGACAGTGTGTGCAGTGCTCGGAAGTGGAGGTGACCAAAACGGGCGTGATACGTCTCCAACGTATCTATAATTTTTGATGCTCCATGCTTGTTTTTACACCATTTGTCTATTGTTTCATTACACTTAGTGGCACTTTTATGCATTTTCTGGAACTAACCTATTAACGAGTTGCCACAGTGCCAGTTCCCTGTTTTCTGCTGTTTTTGTGTTTCAGAAGTGATACACAGGAAATATTCTCGGAATTGGACGAAACAAGTTTCTGAAGTCTTATTTTACCCGGAAGCTTCCAGAGATCCGAAGAGGAGTAGGAGGGGGCCACCAGGGCCCCACACGCAGGGGTGGCGTGGCTAGCCCCCTGGCCACGCGGGCCCCACGTGAGGGCGCCTGGCTCCTCCTCTGACATCGCCCCTTCGCCTATAAAGACCCCCCGACGGAAAAAACCTAAGGACCCCGATCAGATTTCCAGAACAGATCGCGATCCGCCGCCACTGTCGACCCGAAGATCGCGAGGGTCCAGAAGCTCTTCCCGGCACCCTGCCGGAGAGGGGAATCGCCACCGGAGGTCTTCTTCATCGCCATGCTTGCCTTCGGAGCGATGAGTGAGTAGTCTACCTTGGACTATGGGTTCATAGCAGTAGCTAGATGGTTGTCTTCTCCACCATGTGCTTCATGTTTAGATCTCATGAGCTGCCCTACATGATTGAGATCACCATTATGTAATTCTACATGTTTGGTTTGTTGGGATCCGATGAATATTGGTGTTTATGATTAAGTTGCTGTACTGAATATTATCTTTTGTTATCTCTATGTTGTTTATGATCTTGCATGCTCTCCCTTGTTAGTAGCTATCTTGGCCGAGAAGTTGCTAGTGACTCCAAGAGGGGGTATTTATGCTCGATAGTGGGTTCATGCCTCTATTTCACCTGGGGGAGTGACAGAAACCTCTAAGGTGGTAGATGTGCTGTTGCTACTAGGGAGAAAACAACATTCATATGCTCAAGGGCATATGCTTTATTTACATTACACACTTTGCTTAATGCAATTATCTGTTGTTTGCAACTTAATACTTGTGGAGTTCTCGGATTGATTCACCACAAGTGGATTATTAGTCATAGATGCAGTTGGATGGCGGTCTATGTATCTTGTTGTAATGCCCAGAGTAAATCTCATAGTGATCTTCTTGACATATCACGTTTATCTTTATTCTATCAATTGCCCAACTGTAATTTGTTTACCCAGCATGTGTTATTTATCTATGGAGAGACACCACTAGTGAACTGTGGACCCCGGTCCTATTTCCATCATATTGCTATCACCTGTTTACTTTACTCGTACTGTTTACTTTACTCGCATACTATATTGTTTTCCACTTGATACACTCATAATCTTTGTTTCAAGCAAACCGGTGAGATTGACAACCTCATCGCAAGTTGGGAACAAAGTACTTGGTTGTGTGTGTGCAAGTTCCGCATCACCTTCAGTTGTTTGTCTCTCCTCTCCTGATCGATATTAAACCTCGGTTTCTTAACTGAGGGAAGACTAGCTGCTATACTCATCATACCTTCCTCTTGGGGTTCCCAACGGGCTGGTTATCCACCATGCACAAGGACAGTCTGCGCCCACGTCAGCTTGGATGCAGCAGCTAATTTTCTGGCGCCATTGCCGGGGAGGAAGAGAAGACTTATGCGAGGGGAGTTTTTCGCACACACATCTTTTACTTTGTTTTATTGTTTTGCTTTACTTTATTTATTTTACCTGCATCGTTTTATATCAAAAACCCAAAAAAATTAGAATCCTTAGTAGTTGTTTTTACTTGTTTACTTTCATTTTGCTGAAATGGCCAATCCTGAAAACACCAAGTTGTGTGACTTTACTAGCACAAAAAATAGTGATTTTATCTGCACTCCTATTGCACCACCTGCTACTGCTGCAAACTTTTATGAGATTAAGCCTGCTTTATTGAACCTTGTTATGAAAGAGCAATTTTCTGGTGCTAGTACTTGTAACATCCCAAGATTTTATCAAATTATGGGGGAAATTTTCTGCTTTTGTTTTGCTTGAGATGTTTGGAAATTCACAGGGTTTAAAAACTTTTTGAGTTTATTTGAAAGCTTTATTAGAAAACTATTTTAAACTTTCTATTATTTTCTTAAAGAACTTCTTTGAGAAAGGTCAAGTATCAAAATACTATTTTTCCATGTTTTATTCAAACCTATGCAAGCTACTTGCAAAGGATACCTCCTAAAAATGTTTCTTTTGTCTAAAAGGGTTTGCATTGCAAAAGGCGATTTGAAAACAATTTGTAAATAATATTTTATAAAGTGTTATCCTCTTATTTTAAAAGGATTATTTTCAAGCGCTAATCCAACATATTGCTTTATGCACAATAAAGCATGTTGGCCAATTTAAAAAGACCTTCTTGAAAATGATTTTGTTCATGGAAATTGTCCCATTACTGTTTTAAAATGCAGTGTTGAAGTTTACAAAAATTTAGAAATTGGTTTGACCTTGTTTGGATGCAATATGCAAAATCTATGGAAGAAAAGGAAAATAGAAAAAGGAAAAAGAAGAAAGAAAAATAAATAAAAAGGGCCAGGGGGCACCGTTTCGGCCCAGTAGAAGAAGCAACCCGTGGCCCAACAAGGCCCCTCCCGAACCGGTATCCCTCTCCCCTCTCTCTCCCCGCTGACAGGCCAGACCCACCGGTCAGGTCCTTCTCCCTCCCCCAGCCGTTACTCCTCACTGGTAACCGACGCCGCCGATCACGCCCCACTCCCCCTCGTTAATCCGCAGCGGAAACGGCTCCCCGACCATGCATATAAAATGCCCCAACACTCCTCCATCTCCCTTTCGTCCTCTCGCTCGAGACGCCACCAACCCGACGGAATTGCTCGTCGACGTCCGCAGGTAACGACGGAGCGCCTCGCCGATTCCGACGTGGTAGAGCCCTCCCGTGCCCTCTCTTCGACTCCCCTCTCTCTCTCTCTCTCTCCTCCCAGCACACCCCTTGATGTCCTCAGCCTCTTCTACCCTGCAGGAAATCATCGCAGACTTCTTCTCCAAGAGCGCCCGACGTCGGAGATCCCTCCAACCGCCTCTCCCCACCTCTACTGGAAGCGAATCTCGACGAAGACCACGCTCCCGAGTTCGCCACGCCGCGCTGACGACCGTCGTAGCCTCGCCGTTGCCCAGAGACCCTCGGAAACGTCGCCGGCGTCCATCCTTGGCCGCGACCTCGCCGGAACCCTAGCAAGCCCGGTGAGCTCCTCCCCCTTTTAATCTTGCCATCCGATCTTGATCCAATGGATCGGACAGATCACTTAAGTGAAGAGGTATCCTCAGATCTGGTGCGTTCCTTCCTGTTTTAATCCGACGGCCCTCAATCGCAATCCGACCGAATCGGTATCAACCAGTGCCGTGACGCCACATCACCAGCCCCTGTCAGCCCCGGTTAGATCCAGTCAAACTAGATTCAAATTCGATTTACAAATTCCAGATTTTGTACTGATCTTGTAAAATCAATATAAAATCTTCTGTAAGTCCAAAAATAGCAAATAATATACCGTTGGAATCCTTAGGAAATATAGAATCCATTAGTACAATAATATCTTATATTTTATGGGTTCAATTTGAAACTATTTTCAAATTGAATCAAACATGTCTGCAAGCTTATTAATTTCATATCTTTTGAATCAAGTGTCAAAAAATCACAAATTTGTAGTCCTTGGAATCCTCTCAACTTGTAGAATATCATAGGATCAAGAAAATCCAAATTTGATACGTGCACACACTTTGTGCATTCAAATCTATCCAAATCACTAATTTGACCATATCTTGAGTTCTAAAATTTATTTTAGAATGACTCCAATTGCAGTGACTTTGTCTTACTGCAAGCTATCCAGTGGCATCACTCCCATAGTTTCTTGAACCACTTCACAATTATTCAAATTCTAATATGAGAATTTGAGTAGTTCCTATATAGATAAATCTATTTCTGTTCAGTAATGTTTCCTTCTACCATAGCAAATCCTATATTCATACCTAGTCCTCAATGTTATCTAAACAACATCTTGATCAGGATCACATTCACTTAGACCTATCTTGTATAGTACCCACTTATTCAAATTACAAATGTGTCATTTGAGTAAAGTGTGATACTTTCAATCTTAGTTTCTACCTTTGCTACTATGGTATTGATCAAATCAACATCATGGTACTTAACCCAATCCCATTTACTCATTAGGAACCATAAGCCATGTTTTCAAACATCATCTATACATATCCTTACCTATAGCTATCTAATCATGTCTACTCAATCTTAGCCTTGCATTGAACTATTCAATTTGCATTTGAGTTAATTGAGTACTTCAATGTAATAAGAATCCTAGCCTAAGCTTAAGTGTAATATATACTATTTAAGAATAATTGTTGTCACAGTTATTCAATAGTATTGCTATTGCACTATCTTATCTCTTATGTGATTTACCCACATGAGATATTCCATGATTCAACATGTTTTGATAAAGCATAAAGACCTCACTCATCATATTTTGTCTAATTCATATATGTACTCAAATTGCAATTGTGCTACTTGAGTAGAATATGAATTCATCTCAAACTTAGGTTCTATTAATGTGGAGTTGTTATAATCCATACCATAGTATGTGTTATACACCATGTTGATCAATGAACCATTTGAGCCATGTCCTCCAATATCAATCTTTTTCCAATCACTTGACCATCCCAATCCAATGCTTACTTAATCTTATCTCATGTATTGAACTATTCGATTTACAAATGAGTTGATTGAGTAACTCAATACTTCATGAATCTTTACCCAATGTCTAAGTGTTATACATACTATTTAAGAGTAATTGTTGTCACATTTACTCAATAGTGTTGTTGTTGCACAAATCGACTCTTGTGTAGTTTATTACACATGAGCTATTCCTAAAACTCTTATATGCTTTAATAAAGCATAAAAACTTCATCAATTATTTTATGCCTAATCCAATTCTCTCTCGAATCATATTGATCTTCCCCAACTAAGCTCTCAAATTCATATTCCACAATTCATGATCCTTTGCCATATCTTTCTTGTCATAACATCTCAATACATCTAAATTGTTAAACAAACACTTTTCAATTGTTTGTTTGTTTGATTGTGTTGTATGGATTGTTTATGGTATGCTATTTCTTATGCTATAGTTTTTGCGAAGAGCTACGTGCTTAGTTGAGAAAAGTGGAAAGATCGTATTCTTCAAAAAAGGCAAGTGACACACATGTCCCCTACCCATTTTACTTATGCATTAGTATAATCACCTCTTGTAGTATGCATGATAGGTGATTTACTCAACTGTTTTATCAAATGCTTAGATCCTAGTAGTTGTAGCAATCCCTCAAACCCCACCTGATAGGATGCTAAATACTTTGTTAATATTGATGCCATGCTAAGATCACTTGGAAAGTGTTTTGTGAAAAAGTTAAGAACTTCAACTAAAATGAAACACCTGGGTGGATTGGTTTGATAAGATGAGGCGAGGTAGGTGGGTTCTGGGACGCATGCCTTGTAAGAGGATGTGGGAACAGAATACCGCTCGGGATGGCCACCCAGGAACAAAGAGATGGCTATGTCTTCCATGCTTAGTGTACTTCCAGTGCAGCCTTATGACATTATGGGCTCTGTCTTGACTGATTAGATGTGGGAGTACAACTTGTCGGCAAGAAGATGGTGGTAGCTAAATTATAGGTTGGGAACGGATCTTGCCCAGTTAGTTGTCCTCTCCTCAAAAAGGTCTCGTTTCATTTTATGTATGGGCATAAAATGAATCGTAAGGTGAACGTGCACAACCCTTGCAAGGTGTCAAAACTAATCGATTAGCCGTGTCCTCGGTTATGGACAATTGAGTCTCTAGACATGGAATGTACGGAATAATATCATCACCATTTCTGAATTATTAAAATTTGTCTAGAAACCCCTAGGTAGGAACTAAGGACCATACACTCCGAGGGGTGGTGGTGCCTGAGGTTCCAAACTTTGTTGAGTTGCGCCCAGAACTACATACCGGCCAGTATGTAGTGTATGGGGGTTGTCTTGACCCTTGAAAAATAAAATTTGTTGAAAGAAAGTTATAAAAAGGACTATAGGATAAAATTGGCTTTATGCAAATCAGCCTATGAGATCCACCAACCAAATGTCATGTAGTATAGTCTTTCCACAAAAATGCCACCAAATATGTGTCAATTGCCAGTACATCATTGTACTGACCCCTCTGGGGCTGCATATTCAAACGTGCAGGTTTTATTTCGAGTAAGGAACCAGGAGTAGGATCTCGAGACTACATTCCAACATGTCTGCCTGTGGCACGTGATGAAGAATGGAGGCTCACTGCAACTATGCTTTATGCTGTGTACTCATAAGGTAGAAGACCTTTGTAATTGGATTTAGATTGTAATATTGATGCTATTGCAATGATTACTATATTTTGTACTGTGGTGCTATCTACTGATCCAGGGAACGGCACAATACACAGGAGTTCTGTCTTTAGCAAAAGGCAGGGCGTTACAGAATGGTATCAGAGCATAGTGTTGCCTGTAGGATCGAGACCCTAGGTTTGGAATTAGAAATAGGAAGGACCTAGGATAAAAATCTCTATCTCATCTTGCTTCTGTTAAAAAAAAATCATCTTGAAAACCTCTTGTATTTCTCCCCTACTTCATTTTCAAATGAATTCCCTAGATGACCGAACTCTGGAAACCATCAACAAAGGATAGAAGATCACAATGTGCCAGAAGTGTGAGAATGATACTCCATATGTTTTCCCTGACTCAACGTGAAGAACTACATTGAAGGCCAAACGAAGAACCTGGAGAAAGACTCAAGTGGGGACTTCATAATACTCAGCAAGACCTCAAGGAAGAAAAGGAAGACACTACCACATTGAAGGAAACCATAAACCAACTTCAATGTGACATGGAATCTGAACTTAGTGATCAAGGAGACCTCATCAAAACCAAGGATGAACAGATTGCCGATCTACTAAAGCAGCTGGACCAGAACAATGGATCTGCTTAGAAGGAAAACCAAGAAGCCTTAGTTGGACCTCCATTTAGGAAACTTTAATAAACAACGATGTGTAATAAACGTTATGGTCATACCGACTTGTGGATGATCGTACCTCCCCGTTTGTTTGAAAACTAGTTTGCTTGTTATGATGAATGTTTGTTAGATATTGCTTGTAGGATAAATTGTTTTGATCTATTATTTTGGGTAGGAATCTTCTTTAGATCTCTTCTATCTAATTCTTATCTATGCTAAGACCTAAACTTGTCCTAAAACCCAAACCGGAGTTTTCTCAACGACAAAATGACTTCAATGACCCTCAGTTGGAGATAAGGATACAGAGCAAACAGAGCAATGTAAAGAGCAAATAGAGCAATGGAAAGAGCAAACAGAGCAATGGAAAGGATTTTATTCCCTCTTGAATGGCAAACCAAAGGATCTGCAACTTAAGGATTATTGCCATGAGCTTTGTTGAAAACCTCTAGCTAGGAACGATAGATTTTGTTTTCAAGATTCAAAATAAGATTTGAGAACTTGGTTCCAATTTCAACAAAACTTTTGTTTAAAAGCTAGTGAGGTTGACCAAGAGTTAGAATGCGAGATGCACCAAACCAAATACAAGGTAATGATTGAGTGCGACATGGATTCGCGCCCATGACGACTACTCATATTATTCGCTCTTGTATGAGGAATGGTAAATCTAGAGAGACATACCTACCTAAGAGACGACGATGTTAAACCATAACCTTAGGAGGATAATATATTACATCCCTTATAGTGAGCCAGTGTGGCCAAAACGTAGGACTACGGTGAGAACTTGGACTTTAACGACTACACGAATCAAAAACATTTTGCTCAGTGGGCTTTGAAGACGGAGACTATTCAGCTTCGGCTACAGCCTGTTCGACTACCTCCCTAAGCCTATAAAAGAGAAGCCACTCCTCTCCAGAAAGTCACAACAGAGACAGCCACCACTACCTATGCGATTACCTCCTGATTCCAAAGCTTTACGCCACCAAAGTCTACCCCATCCCGACCCGCGACATTATAAAGCAACTCTCTAAATCCCTGAAACTAATCCCCTACCCATGAGAGCTTCGTTAGATTCCTCTTCCCCGCAAAGGAGTTCATCTTCGAGATATGATCAAGTTGTTCAGCGCCTTTCAACAACTATGAAGACGGTTGCTAAAAGAATTCTTAAGGACCATCTGGTACCTGTGGCAAGTAGCACGACTTGCTCCGGTAACTTGAATGGGTTCAACAATGCTGGTTATAAGGCGACCTTCCGTCCCTTAAAGGTGCGAGTATCTCTTACAGAGTCCACCTTGTTTACCCCTATGAAATGCATGAGAAGACTACAGAGAGATGTCATCCTAATTCATTGGTATGTGTGGTCACACCATGTTCGTGGGGCAAGCATGCAGTACTTGGCACTGAGTTATCTTTTGAGATTCTGGAACGAAAATCAGCTAAAAAGCAACAAGGAGTATGGTGATAGCCTGTATGCTGTCTTGGCCTTGGTGAGGACCGACCAAGAAAAGGCTAGATACACATTCTTGGAAGATGTACAACAACCAGGATGGTTACCAGAACAAAATGGTATCGTGAAAAATTGAAGATCAGAATGGTATAAGGAAGCAACCATAAGATGAAGAACCTCTAAGGATGATGATAAAGAAGTTGAAATGATGAGAGGATACCCTCTCAGCTTGGTCTTCTGAATGACCCAAAGAGGAGACAACTCAGCTTGGTCCTCTGATTGAACCAAAGAGTGACTCCTCAGTGTCCAAAGTAGTTCAACAACTACCCCGTTGGATAGGAAGCTCTACAATAGAGTAAGGTTACCTTAAGCAGCCCCATAAGGAAGGTTGGTGCCCAGATTTGTGAATAGACACCCACCTACTGTAAATGAAGAAGTAGACTACCTAGTTGATGACAACGCGATGGATGATATCTGCTTATCACCAGAATTGGATGAAACCCTTGGTGTACCCACTTTTGATCATAGTGGTGGACATCGAAACTTCTGAGAAGAGCGATTCAGGGAAAATCGCACAACAGTGAATGCAAGCTGGGAACAAAATGCAAGTGCCTAAGGAAGCATCAAGATACCACCAAGAGAAATTTTCTTTTAAGGGTGGTAGCCACCCAGATGCCTAAACCCAGATAACCTAATACCTACTTTCTTTCTAGCCTCTCCAATCTCGGGGATGAGATTTCTTTTAAGGGTGGTAGTCTGTAACATCCCAAGATTTTATCAAATTCTGGGGGAATTTTTTTGCTTTTGTTTTGCTTGAGATGTTTGGAAATTCACAGGGTTTTAAAACTTTTTGAGTTTATTTGAAAGCTTTATTAGAAAACTATTTTAAACTTTCTATTATTTTCTTGAAGAACTTCTTTGAGAAAGGTCAAGTATCAAAATACTATTTTTCCATGTTTTATTCAAACCTATGCAAGCTACTTGCAAAGGATACCTCCTAAAAATGTTTCTTTTGTCTAAAAGGGTTTGCATTGCAAAAGGCGATTTGAAAACAATTTGTAAATAATATTTTATAAAGTGTTATCCTCTTATTTTAAAAGGATTATTTTCAAGCCCTAATCCAACATATTGCTTTATGCACAATAACGCATGTTGGCCAATTTAAAAAGACCTTCTTGAAAATGATTTTGTTCATGGAAATTGTCCCATTACTGTTTTAAAATGCAGTGTTGAAGTTTACAAAAATTTAGAAATTGGTTTGACCTTGTTTGGATGCAATATGCAAAATCTATGGAAGAAAAAAGAAAACAGAAAAAGGAAAAAAGAAGAAAGAAAGAAAAATAAATAAAAAGGGTCAGGGGGCACCGTTTCGGCCCAGTAGAAGAAGCAACCCGTGGCCCAACAAGGCCCCTCCCGAACCGGTATCCCTCTCCCCTCTCTCTCCCCGCTGACAGGCCGGACCCACCGGTCAGGTCCTTCTCCCTCCCCTAGCCGTTACTCCTCACTGGTAACCGACGCCGCCGATCACGTCCCACTCCCCCTCGTTAATCCGCAGCGGAAACGGCTCCCCGACCATGCATATAAAATGCCCCAACACTCCTCCTCCATCTCCCTTTCGTCCTCTCGCTCGAGACACCACCAACCCGACGGAATTGCTCGTCGACGTCCGCAGGTAACGACGGAGCGCCTCGCCGATTCCGACGTGGTAGAGCCCTCCCGTGCCCTCTCTTCGACTCCCCTCTCTCTCTCTCCTCCCGGCACACCCCTTGATGTCCTCAGCCTCTTCTACCCTGCAGGAAATCGTCGCAGACTTCTTCTCCAAGAGCGCCCGACGTCAGAGATCCCTCCAACCGCCTCTCCCCACCTCTACTAGAAGCGAATCTCGACGAAGACCACGCTCCCGAGTTCGCCACGCCGCGCTGATGACCGTCGTAGCCTCGCCGTTGCCCAGAGACCCTCGGAAACGTCGCCGGCGTCCATCCCTGGCCGCGACCTCGCCGGAACCCTAGCAAGCCCGGTGAGCTCCTCCCCCTTTTAATCTTGCCGTCCGATCTTGATCCAATGGATCGGACAGATCACTTAAGTGAAGAGGTATCCACAGATCTGGTGCGTTCCTTCCTCTTTTAATCTGACGGCCCTCAATCGCAATCCGACCGAATCGGTATCAACCAGTGCCGTGACGCCACGTCACCAACCCCTGTCAGCCCCGGTTAGATCCAGTCAAACTGGATTCAAATTCGATTTACAAATTCCAGATTTTGTACTGATCTTGTAAAATCAATATAAAATCTTCTGTAAGTCCAAAAATAGCAAATAATATACCGTTGGAATCCTTAGGAAATATAGAATCCATTAGTACAATAATATCTTATATTTTATGGGTTCAATTTGAAACTATTTTCAAATTGAATAAAACATGTCTGCAAGCTTATTAATTTCATATCTTTTGAATCAAGTGTCCAAAAATCACAAATTTATAGTCCTTGGAATCCTCTCAACTTGTAGAACATCATAGGATCAAGAAAATCCAAATTTGATACGTGCACACACTTTGTGCATTCAAATCTATCCAAATCACTAATTTGACCATATCTTGAGTTCTAAAATTTATTTTAGAATGACTCCAATTGCAGTGACTTTGTCTTACTGCAAGCTATCCAATGGCATCACTCCCATAGTTTCTTGAACCACTTCACAATTATTCAAATTCTAATATGAGAATTTGAGTAGTTCCTATATAGATAAATCTATTTCTGTTCAGTAATGTTTCCTTCTACCATAGCAAATCCTATATTCATACCTAGTCCTCACTACTAGGAAAACAGCTATAGGTAGCAGAGTTACCCATAGCGCATTTAAAAGTTGGTGCGCTGCGGGTATTTACCCGTAGCGCACCGTTCACTATGCGCTATAACTATGTCAACTACCCGTAGCGCACCACATCTAACCGTGCGCTACGGGTATTTGTAGGCCCAAAAAGCTGGTATTCCTCAACTTACCCGTAGCGCACAGACAAGACATGCGCTGCGAGTAATTTTACTATCTGTAACGCATTGTTGACCCGTGCGCTATGCGTATAATAATCGTCAGATCACACCGCATGGGACAAATAACCCGCGAAGCTCATTCCCCACAGAACGCTCATCTCGACCGTCCACGCAAGCCAATCTAACCGACGTATCTCTACCCAACCAAACCCTAGCAACCTGTCCTCGCTCCTGATCTGATCCACCTCCCGCCGCCGCCATCCGGAGACCCACCCGCCGCCGCCCTTATCCATGCGCGAGCTGGGCTCCTCGGCTCGTCCGCGGTCACTGCCCGGTCGCCGACACCGCCGTCATCCGGAGGTGGGCGTCAACACGGACGACGACCACACACTCGCAGCCATGGCGGATCCCAATCGCCAGTAGCCTGCTGGAGACTGAGGACCTCGATCCTCCACCTCGAGCTCACCGGCCAGCCACGGTACCCATTTCATCTCCTCTCCTCTCCCCACCTCCCTGCGTCCGGTGTTTACTTCAATTTCATCTTTTTACTCCTCCTGCAGAATTGTTCGATTTCTGGGTGGGGAGGTGGAGCTCCCCGCCTGGTTCTGTTGGGCGGTAGCGCAGACCAAGGACGCCGGGAGGAGGGAGGCCGCATGAATGCTTATGTTCGGCGCTGCAGCTGGGTGTCTTCTGGACGCCCAAGACAACGCACAAGGGCGGGGGGGGGGGGGGGGGGGGGGGGGGGGGGCGACCTGGAGAAGCATGCCTGATTACCGACCACCAACAGGTATTCCCCCATTCGCCTGCTGAGCTATAGTCCCACGATTGTTTGATACGGCTACAGATTAGGTTGCCTCCATCTAGCTAGCTTTCACGCCATTATGTTTTGGCCTAGAATTTGTCTTCTTGCGGCAGCAAATTCAACTCAATGCTCAAGATGAACATTGGCAAATTAGTAGAGCCGCCCTCCCACGAAGGTATCCTGTTGAATCCCACCTCAGTAGTCGTGTGCTATACTGGAGGTATAAATAATGAAATCTATGCAGCTACATGGCACTTTTTAGACTACTGCAAAAATGTTAATTTTTATGCTTGCTCTAAATTAATACAATAAGTTTTGGTAAGTAGAGGATGCCTAAGATTATTTCAAAGATGTACCTGCCTATCAGTCTGCTATATATATATTACTATCCATGATTAGTCGGTTTGCACTAATTTTACTTAACCTTGACTTTCTGTTCAAATATGCAAATTCAGATTTTCTTCTTTTTTGGGTTAATTTCTAAGTTTCAAAAGTTTTTCTTCAGATTATATTACATCAAAACAAACCAAATGGAACTATTCCCAATATTTTTATGTTAGCTCCAAATTTCTGCTGCAACGCACGGTAATTGTAATAGTGATGCCACCCCTGTTTAATTCTGCTTTGGTGTTCATTTTTTTGAATCTAGTTGTCTATGCTATGATGGGATGTGGGTGACCAGGCACTATAGTTGATTTGTGTATGTAGATGACCACATGACTGCCTTCAGCATCTATATATGTAAACTTAATTCACATGTGTTCTAGTTCATGGGATGATCTACATTTATTTCTTAAACTGAATTTACACACATCCAGAACACATATAAGTTTGCCAAGTAAGTTTGACCAAGAATCAAAGCCTTTTCTCCCTTATTATGTGCTCTATGTATACACTGCATTGGTTGAATCTAATTATGATGTCAATAGCGATTAAATTTTCTTACCCTAGCTGGGATATTTTGATCATGCTAATGATTAAATTGCAGCAATGCATAATTCGTAAGGCATCAATTGTTGAATTGAATTTAGATGTCAAAAGTGATTAAATTTTATTACTCTGGCCTAATTTTTATTTCAAGTAGCTGCTGGGAAGGTGCGTAGAAGTACCTGCTTGCCTCTCATTTTGAAGATATCCACTTCAGGGTGCGTATCGTCTTCCTCACCCCCTATTTGTTCTTGCTTTGTGGCATTCCATTTGGTTGATCTGTGCTATTTGTGCATTGGGTCATTACACCATGACTAATTTTGATAAAGATAACAATGGTTATCTGTTATACCCCTCGGTTATCACTGACATTTCATGCTAAAAGCTATCTCATTTCTTTGGGATTTGTTCAGCTTAGGGATTTTATGTATGGTCTGTTCTGCTTAGGATTGAAACTTGACATACCATAATTATTTTTCTTATCATATACAAAACTGCAACTTTTTGTTCGTATTTGCTCTTATCTTGCTTCAGTGTAGGGATTAATTTACACCATGTAGATTGTAGATAGCTATTCTTTACTAGTTCTGCATGTGTGTCACATAGTTCAATTCAATTAGGAGCAGCAACAGTCACTTCAGTTTTTTGCAGTTTGATATTCACCTAACAACACTGAATAGATTCAGATAGCTCCACACTTTGCAACTTTTGACACTGTTGTTTGCGCTCAGTGAATCAATTCTAAATTCAGCTGAAGATGGCATCACTAGACTCTCACCCTCTTTTGGAGGACATGGCTATCATGGGCAATGGCGGCGGCATCCTCTTCAAGGATGCCTCCATCATGGACAACGACGGTGGCAAGGTAACGCTGGCTCGTCGGCGCCGGAACTGTTGAAGGAAGCGGAGGCGGAGGCACGGACGCACGCCGCCAGCTGTATGCGGCCAGGTAGGTGGAGCTGCGGCGAGACGGTAGAATACATAGGATGCATGGAAAGTAACTCTACATGTAGATGTTATTTATTTACTCAACTGCTATTATTTTTGGGAGGTACTTTGCTTATTCTTTTGTTCTTGGTATTGTCTACACAATTTTCTACAGCTGTATGATTCTAATATTGTAATAAATATCTAATTTTGGCCAGGTATAAACTGAATTGAAAGTCGTAGTGGTGGGCAAGAAGCTGCAATGGAAGATAGGAAAGGAACCTAACGGAATATAGAAAATACTATGGGTTCACCTTTCATTGCCTTAGTACTAGTCTGATGCTATGAGTTTCATTGTGTAGTACTAGTCCGCTGCCAAGCTTTGTTGTTTGGGATGTTGTTTTTCCTGTACCAAATAGTCTTGATTTGTAGATTTTTGTAATAAATATTTAATTGTGAACTTGGTGTGAATATTTTGAACAGATTGTATGTGTATTTAACAAGTCACAAAGTTTAACGTGCACAATGATCCATGTGGCGTCTATATGTAGCAGTATGTGGCATCTATATGTAGCAGTTTGTTTTTGAAACCGTGGGTGCGAGGGGAGCTCGCGTCGGGATAAAAACCAAATACCTGTAGCGCACCTGCCATGCGCTACGGGTAATTTAGATACCCGTAGCGCATGTGTTGATGCGCTGCGGGTAGAAATATTCGTAGCGCATTAGTATATGCGCTACGGGTATCTAAATTACCCATAGCGTATGTGCAGGTGCGCTATGGGTAATGTATTACCAGTGGCGTGGTACCCGCAGCGCGGGGGACATGCGCTACGGGTAGCAAATACTGATGCGCTGCGGGGGTAGCTGTTTTTCTAGTAGTGCCTCAATGTTATCTAAACAACATCTTGATTAGGATCACATTCACTTAGACCTATCTTGTATAGTACCCACTTATTCAAATTACAAATGTGTCATTTGAGTAAAGTGTGATACTTTCAATCTTAGTTTCTACCTTTGCTACTATGGTATTGATCAAATCAACATCATGGTACTTAACCCAATCCCATTTACTCATTAGGAACCATAAGCCATGTTTTCAAACATCATCTATACATATCCTTACCTATAGCTATCTAATCATGTCTACTCAATCTTAGCCTTGCATTGAACTATTCAATTTGCATTTGAGTTAATTGAGTACTTCAATGTAATAAGAATCCTAGCCTAAGCTTAAGTGTAATATATACTATTTAAGAATAATTGTTGTCACAGTTATTCAATAGTATTGCTATTGCACTATCTTATCTCTTATGTGATTTACCCACATGAGATATTCCATGATTCAACATGTTTTGATAAAGCATAAAGACCTCACTCATCATATTTTGTCTAATTCATATATGTACTCAAATTGCAATTGTGCTACTTGAGTAGAATATGAATTCATCTCAAACTTAGGTTCTATTAATGTGGAGTTGTTATAATCCATACCATAGTATGTGTTATACACCATGTTGATCAATGAACCATTTGAGCCATGTCCTCCAATATCAATCTTTTTCCAATCACTTGACCATCCCAATCCAATGCTTACTTAATCTTATCTCATGTATTGAACTATTCAATTTACAAATGAGTTGATTGAGTAACTCAATACTTCATGAATCTTTACCCAATGTCTAAGTGTTATACATACTATTTAAGAGTAATTGTTGTCACATTTACTCAATAGTGTTGTTGTTGCACAAATCGACTCTTGTGTAGTTTATTACACATGAGCTATTCCTAAAACTCTTATATGCTTTAATAAAGCATAAAAACTTCATCAATTATTTTATGCCTAATCCAATTCTCTCTCGAATCATATTGATCTTCCCCAGACTAAGCTCTCAAATTCATATTCCACAATTCATGATCCTTTGCCATATCTTTCTTGTCATAACATCTCAATACATCTAAATTGTTAAACAACACTTTTCAATTGTTTGTTTGTTTGATTGTGTTGTATGGATTGTTTATGGTATGCTATTTCTTATGCTATAGTTTTTGCGAAGAGCTACGTGCTTAGTTGAGAAAAGTGGAAAGATCGTATTCTTCAAAAAAGGCAAGTGACACACATGTCCCCTACCCATTTTACTTATGCATTAGTATAATCACCTCTTGTAGTATGCATGATAGGTGATTTACTCAACTGTTTTATCAAATGCTTAGATCCTAGTAGTTGTAGCAATCCCTCAAACCCCACCTGATAGGATGCTAAATACTTTGTTAATATTGATGCCATGCTAAGATCACTTGGAAAGTGTTTTGTGAAAAAGTTAAGAACTTCAACTAAAATGAAACACCTGGGTGGATTGGTTTGATAAGATGAGGCGAGGTAGGTGGGTTCTGGGACGCATGCCTTGTAAGAGGATGTGGGAACAGAATACCGCTCGGGATGGCCACCCAGGAACAAAGAGATGGCTATGTCTTCCATGCTTAGTGTACTTCCAGTGCAGCCTTATGACATTATGGGCTCTGTCTTGACTGATTAGATGTGGGAGTACAACTTGTCGGCAAGAAGATGGTGGTAGCTAAATTATAGGTTGGGAACGGATCTTGCCCAGTTAGTTGTCCTCTCCTCAAAAAGGTCTCGTTTCATTTTATGTATGGGCATAAAATGAATCGTAAGGTGAACGTGCACAACCCTTGCAAGGTGTCAAAACTAATCGATTAGCCGTGTCCTCGGTTATGGACAATTGAGTCTCTAGACATGGAATGTACGGAATAATCTCATCACCATTTCTGAATTATTAAAATTTGTCTAGAAACCCCTAGGTAGGAACTAAGGACCATACACTCCGAGGGGTGGTGGTGCCTGAGGTTCCAAACTTTGTTGAGTTGCGCCCAGAACTACATACCGGCCAGTATGTAGTGTATGGGGGTTGTCTTGACCCTTGAAAAATAAAATTTGTTGAAAGAAAGTTATAAAAGGACTATAGGATAAAATTGGCTTTATGCAAATCAGCCTATGAGATCCACCAACCAAATGTCATGTAGTATAGTCTTTCCACAAAAATGCCACCAAATATGTGTCAATTGCCAGTACATCATTGTACTGACCCCTCTGGGGCTGCATATTCAAACGTGCAGGTTTTATTTCGAGTAAGGAACCAGGAGTAGGATCTCGAGACTACATTCCAACATGTCTGCCTGTGGCACGTGATGAAGAATGGAGGCTCACTGCAACTATGCTTTATGCTGTGTACTCATAAGGTAGAAGACCTTTGTAATTGGATTTACATTGTAATATTGATGCTATTGCAATGATTACTATATTTTGTACTGTGGTGCTATCTACTGATCCAGGGAACGGCACAATACACAGGAGTTCTGTCTTTAGCAAAAGGCAGGGCGTTACAGAATGGTATCAGAGCATAGTGTTGCCTGTAGGATCGAGACCCTAGGTTTGGAATTAGAAATAGGAAGGACCTAGGATAAAATCTCTATCTCATCTTGCTTCTGTTAAAAAAAAATCATCTTGAAAACCTCTTGTATTTCTCCCCTACTTCATTTTCAAATGAATTCCCTAGATGACCGAACTCTGGAAACCATCAACAAAGGATAGAAGATCACAATGTGCCAGAAGTGTGAGAATGATACTCCATATGTTTTCCCTGACTCAACGTGAAGAACTACATTGAAGGCCAAACGAAGAACCTGGAGAAAGACTCAAGTGGGGACTTCATAATACTCAGCAAGACCTCAAGGAAGAAAAGGAAGACACTACCACATTGAAGGAAACCATAAACCAACTTCAATGTGACATGGAATCTGAACTTAGTGATCAAGGAGACCTCATCAAAACCAAGGATGAACAGATTGCCGATCTACTAAAGCAGCTGGACCAGAACAATGGATCTGCTTAGAAGGAAAACCAAGAAGCCTTAGTTGGACCTCCATTTAGGAAACTTTAATAAACAACGATGTGTAATAAACGTTATGGTCATACCGACTTGTGGATGATCGTACCTCCCCGTTTGTTTGAAAACTAGTTTGCTTGTTATGATGAATGTTTGTTAGATATTGCTTGTAGGATAAATTGTTTTGATCTATTATTTTGGGTAGGAATCTTCTTTAGATCTCTTCTATCTAATTCTTATCTATGCTAAGACCTAAACTTGTCCTAAAACCCAAACCGGAGTTTTCTCAACGACAAAATGACTTCAATGACCCTCAGTTGGAGATAAGGATACAGAGCAAACAGAGCAATGTAAAGAGCAAATAGAGCAATGGAAAGAGCAAACAGAGCAATGGAAAGGATTTTATTCCCTCTTGAATGGCAAACCAAAGGATCTGCAACTTAAGGATTATTGCCATGAGCTTTGTTGAAAACCTCTAGCTAGGAACGATAGATTTTGTTTTCAAGATTCAAAATAAGATTTGAGAACTTGGTTCCAATTTCAACAAAACTTTTGTTTAAAAGCTAGTGAGGTTGACCAAGAGTTAGAATGCGAGATGCACCAAACCAAATACAAGGTAATGATTGAGTGCGACATGGATTCGCGCCCATGACGACTACTCATATTATTCGCTCTTGTATGAGGAATGGTAAATCTAGAGAGACATACCTACCTAAGAGACGACGATGTTAAACCATAACCTTAGGAGGATAATATATTACATCCCTTATAGTGAGCCAGTGTGGCCAAAACGTAGGACTACGGTGAGAACTTGGACTTTAACGACTACACGAATCAAAAACATTTTGCTCAGTGGGCTTTGAAGACGGAGACTATTCAGCTTCGGCTACAGCCTGTTCGACTACCTCCCTAAGCCTATAAAGAGAAGCCACTCCTCTCCAGAAAGTCACAACAGAGACAGCCACCACTACCTATGCGATTACCTCCTGATTCCAAAGCTTTACGCCACCAAGTCTACCCCATCCCGACCCGCGACATTATAAAGCAACTCTCTAAATCCCTGAAACTAATCCCCTACCCATGAGAGCTTCGTTAGATTCCTCTTCCCCGCAAAGGAGTTCATCTTCGAGATATGATCAAGTTGTTCAGCGCCTTTCAACAACTATGAAGACGGTTGCTAAAAGAATTCTTAAGGACCATCTGGTACCTGTGGCAAGTAGCACGACTTGCTCCGGTAACTTGAATGGGTTCAACAATGCTGGTTATAAGGCGACCTTCCGTCCCTTAAAGGTGCGAGTATCTCTTACAGAGTCCACCTTGTTTACCCCTATGAAATGCATGAGAAGACTACAGAGAGATGTCATCCTAATTCATTGGTATGTGTGGTCACACCATGTTCGTGGGGCAAGCATGCAGTACTTGGCACTGAGTTATCTTTTGAGATTCTGGAACGAAAATCAGCTAAAAAGCAACAAGGAGTATGGTGATAGCCTGTATGCTGTCTTGGCCTTGGTGAGGACCGACCAAGAAAAGGCTAGATACACATTCTTGGAAGATGTACAACAACCAGGATGGTTACCAGAACAAAATGGTATCGTGAAAAATTGAAGATCAGAATGGTATAAGGAAGCAACCATAAGATGAAGAACCTCTAAGGATGATGATAAAGAAGTTGAAATGATGAGAGGATACCCTCTCAGCTTGGTCTTCTGAATGACCCAAAGAGGAGACAACTCAGCTTGGTCCTCTGATTGAACCAAAGAGTGACTCCTCAGTGTCCAAAGTAGTTCAACAACTACCCCCGTTGGATAGGAAGCTCTACAATAGAGTAAGGTTACCTTAAGCAGCCCCATAAGGAAGGTTGGTGCCCAGATTTGTGAATAGACACCCACCTACTGTAAATGAAGAAGTAGACTACCTAGTTGATGACAACGCGATGGATGATATCTGCTTATCACCAGAATTGGATGAAACCCTTGGTGTACCCACTTTTGATCATAGTGGTGGACATCGAAACTTCTGAGAAGAGCGATTCAGGGAAAATCGCACAACAGTGAATGCAAGCTGGGAACAAAATGCAAGTGCCTAAGGAAGCATCAAGATACCACCAAGAGAAATTTTCTTTTAAGGGTGGTAGCCACCCAGATGCCTAAACCCAGATAACCTAATACCTACTTTCTTTCTAGCCTCTCCAATCTCGGGGATGAGATTTCTTTTAAGGGTGGTAGTCTGTAACATCCCAAGATTTTATCAAATTCTGGGGGAATTTTTTTGCTTTTGTTTTGCTTGAGATGTTTGGAAATTCACAGGGTTTTAAAACTTTTTGAGTTTATTTGAAAGCTTTATTAGAAAACTATTTTAAACTTTCTATTATTTTCTTGAAGAACTTCTTTGAGAAAGGTCAAGTATCAAAATACTATTTTTCCATGTTTTATTCAACCTATGCAAGCTACTTGCAAAGGATACCTCCTAAAAATGTTTCTTTTGTCTAAAAGGGTTTGCATTGCAAAAGGCGATTTGAAAACAATTTGTAAATAATATTTTATAAAGTGTTATCCTCTTATTTTAAAAGGATTATTTTCAAGCCCTAATCCAACATATTGCTTTATGCACAATAACGCATGTTGGCCAATTTAAAAAGACCTTCTTGAAAATGATTTTGTTCATGGAAATTGTCCCATTACTGTTTTAAAATGCAGTGTTGAAGTTTACAAAAATTTAGAAATTGGTTTGACCTTGTTTGGATGCAATATGCAAAATCTATGGAAGAAAAAGAAAACAGAAAAAGGAAAAAGAAGAAAGAAAGAAAAATAAATAAAAAGGGTCAGGGGGCACCGTTTCGGCCCAGTAGAAGAAGCAACCCGTGGCCCAACAAGGCCCCTCCCGAACCGGTATCCCTCTCCCCTCTCTCTCCCCGCTGACAGGCCGGACCCACCGGTCAGGTCCTTCTCCCTCCCCTAGCCGTTACTCCTCACTGGTAACCGACGCCGCCGATCACGTCCCACTCCCCCTCGTTAATCCGCAGCGGAAACGGCTCCCCGACCATGCATATAAAATGCCCCAACACTCCTCCTCCATCTCCCTTTCGTCCTCTCGCTCGAGACACCACCAACCCGACGGAATTGCTCGTCGACGTCCGCAGGTAACGACGGAGCGCCTCGCCGATTCCGACGTGGTAGAGCCCTCCCGTGCCCTCTCTTCGACTCCCCTCTCTCTCTCTCCTCCCGGCACACCCCTTGATGTCCTCAGCCTCTTCTACCCTGCAGGAAATCGTCGCAGACTTCTTCTCCAAGAGCGCCCGACGTCAGAGATCCCTCCAACCGCCTCTCCCCACCTCTACTAGAAGCGAATCTCGACGAAGACCACGCTCCCGAGTTCGCCACGCCGCGCTGATGACCGTCGTAGCCTCGCCGTTGCCCAGAGACCCTCGGAAACGTCGCCGGCGTCCATCCCTGGCCGCGACCTCGCCGGAACCCTAGCAAGCCCGGTGAGCTCCTCCCCCTTTTAATCTTGCCGTCCGATCTTGATCCAATGGATCGGACAGATCACTTAAGTGAAGAGGTATCCACAGATCTGGTGCGTTCCTTCCTCTTTTAATCTGACGGCCCTCAATCGCAATCCGACCGAATCGGTATCAACCAGTGCCGTGACGCCACGTCACCAACCCCTGTCAGCCCCGGTTAGATCCAGTCAAACTGGATTCAAATTCGATTTACAAATTCCAGATTTTGTACTGATCTTGTAAAATCAATATAAAATCTTCTGTAAGTCCAAAAATAGCAAATAATATACCGTTGGAATCCTTAGGAAATATAGAATCCATTAGTACAATAATATCTTATATTTTATGGGTTCAATTTGAAACTATTTTCAAATTGAATAAAACATGTCTGCAAGCTTATTAATTTCATATCTTTTGAATCAAGTGTCCAAAAATCACAAATTTATAGTCCTTGGAATCCTCTCAACTTGTAGAACATCATAGGATCAAGAAAATCCAAATTTGATACGTGCACACACTTTGTGCATTCAAATCTATCCAAATCACTAATTTGACCATATCTTGAGTTCTAAAATTTATTTTAGAATGACTCCAATTGCAGTGACTTTGTCTTACTGCAAGCTATCCAATGGCATCACTCCCATAGTTTCTTGAACCACTTCACAATTATTCAAATTCTAATATGAGAATTTGAGTAGTTCCTATATAGATAAATCTATTTCTGTTCAGTAATGTTTCCTTCTACCATAGCAAATCCTATATTCATACCTAGTCCTCACTACTAGGAAAACAGCTATAGGTAGCAGAGTTACCCATAGCGCATTTAAAAGTTGGTGCGCTGCGGGTATTTACCCGTAGCGCACCGTTCACTATGCGCTATAACTATGTCAACTACCCGTAGCGCACCACATCTAACCGTGCGCTACGGGTATTTGTAGGCCCAAAAAGCTGGTATTCCTCAACTTACCCGTAGCGCACAGACAAGACATGCGCTGCGAGTAATTTTACTATCTGTAACGCATTGTTGACCCGTGCGCTATGCGTATAATAATCGTCAGATCACACCGCATGGGACAAATAACCCGCGAAGCTCATTCCCCACAGAACGCTCATCTCGACCGTCCACGCAAGCCAATCTAACCGACGTATCTCTACCCAACCAAACCCTAGCAACCTGTCCTCGCTCCTGATCTGATCCACCTCCCGCCGCCGCCATCCGGAGACCCACCCGCCGCCGCCCTTATCCATGCGCGAGCTGGGCTCCTCGGCTCGTCCGCGGTCACTGCCCGGTCGCCGACACCGCCGTCATCCGGAGGTGGGCGTCAACACGGACGACGACCACACACTCGCAGCCATGGCGGATCCCAATCGCCAGTAGCCTGCTGGAGACTGAGGACCTCGATCCTCCACCTCGAGCTCACCGGCCAGCCACGGTACCCATTTCATCTCCTCTCCTCTCCCCACCTCCCTGCGTCCGGTGTTTACTTCAATTTCATCTTTTTACTCCTCCTGCAGAATTGTTCGATTTCTGGGTGGGGAGGTGGAGCTCCCCGCCTGGTTCTGTTGGGCGGTAGCGCAGACCAAGGACGCCGGGAGGAGGGAGGCCGCATGAATGCTTATGTTCGGCGCTGCAGCTGGGTGTCTTCTGGACGCCCAAGACAACGCACAAGGGCGGGGGGGGGGGGGGGGGGGGGGGGGGGGGCGACCTGGAGAAGCATGCCTGATTACCGACCACCAACAGGTATTCCCCCATTCGCCTGCTGAGCTATAGTCCCACGATTGTTTGATACGGCTACAGATTAGGTTGCCTCCATCTAGCTAGCTTTCACGCCATTATGTTTTGGCCTAGAATTTGTCTTCTTGCGGCAGCAAATTCAACTCAATGCTCAAGATGAACATTGGCAAATTAGTAGAGCCGCCCTCCCACGAAGGTATCCTGTTGAATCCCACCTCAGTAGTCGTGTGCTATACTGGAGGTATAAATAATGAAATCTATGCAGCTACATGGCACTTTTTAGA
This sequence comes from Dactylis glomerata, assembly GCA_007115705.1. Lineage (NCBI taxonomy): Eukaryota > Viridiplantae > Streptophyta > Magnoliopsida > Poales > Poaceae > Dactylis > Dactylis glomerata. The sequence continues at coordinate 3,373,410 of QXEO01000180.1, read as the reverse complement.
CTACTGCAAAAATGTTAATTTTTATGCTTGCTCTAAATTAATACAATAAGTTTTGGTAAGTAGAGGATGCCTAAGATTATTTCAAAGATGTACCTGCCTATCAGTCTGCTATATATATATTACTATCCATGATTAGTCGGTTTGCACTAATTTTACTTAACCTTGACTTTCTGTTCAAATATGCAAATTCAGATTTTCTTCTTTTTTGGGTTAATTTCTAAGTTTCAAAAGTTTTTCTTCAGATTATATTACATCAAAACAAACCAAATGGAACTATTCCCAATATTTTTATGTTAGCTCCAAATTTCTGCTGCAACGCACGGTAATTGTAATAGTGATGCCACCCCTGTTTAATTCTGCTTTGGTGTTCATTTTTTTGAATCTAGTTGTCTATGCTATGATGGGATGTGGGTGACCAGGCACTATAGTTGATTTGTGTATGTAGATGACCACATGACTGCCTTCAGCATCTATATATGTAAACTTAATTCACATGTGTTCTAGTTCATGGGATGATCTACATTTATTTCTTAAACTGAATTTACACACATCCAGAACACATATAAGTTTGCCAAGTAAGTTTGACCAAGAATCAAAGCCTTTTCTCCCTTATTATGTGCTCTATGTATACACTGCATTGGTTGAATCTAATTATGATGTCAATAGCGATTAAATTTTCTTACCCTAGCTGGGATATTTTGATCATGCTAATGATTAAATTGCAGCAATGCATAATTCGTAAGGCATCAATTGTTGAATTGAATTTAGATGTCAAAAGTGATTAAATTTTATTACTCTGGCCTAATTTTTATTTCAAGTAGCTGCTGGGAAGGTGCGTAGAAGTACCTGCTTGCCTCTCATTTTGAAGATATCCACTTCAGGGTGCGTATCGTCTTCCTCACCCCCTATTTGTTCTTGCTTTGTGGCATTCCATTTGGTTGATCTGTGCTATTTGTGCATTGGGTCATTACACCATGACTAATTTTGATAAAGATAACAATGGTTATCTGTTATACCCCTCGGTTATCACTGACATTTCATGCTAAAAGCTATCTCATTTCTTTGGGATTTGTTCAGCTTAGGGATTTTATGTATGGTCTGTTCTGCTTAGGATTGAAACTTGACATACCATAATTATTTTTCTTATCATATACAAAACTGCAACTTTTTGTTCGTATTTGCTCTTATCTTGCTTCAGTGTAGGGATTAATTTACACCATGTAGATTGTAGATAGCTATTCTTTACTAGTTCTGCATGTGTGTCACATAGTTCAATTCAATTAGGAGCAGCAACAGTCACTTCAGTTTTTGCAGTTTGATATTCACCTAACAACACTGAATAGATTCAGATAGCTCCACACTTTGCAACTTTTGACACTGTTGTTTGCGCTCAGTGAATCAATTCTAAATTCAGCTGAAGATGGCATCACTAGACTCTCACCCTCTTTTGGAGGACATGGCTATCATGGGCAATGGCGGCGGCATCCTCTTCAAGGATGCCTCCATCATGGACAACGACGGTGGCAAGGTAACGCTGGCTCGTCGGCGCCGGAACTGTTGAAGGAAGCGGAGGCGGAGGCACGGACGCACGCCGCCAGCTGTATGCGGCCAGGTAGGTGGAGCTGCGGCGAGACGGTAGAATACATAGGATGCATGGAAAGTAACTCTACATGTAGATGTTATTTATTTACTCAACTGCTATTATTTTTGGGAGGTACTTTGCTTATTCTTTTGTTCTTGGTATTGTCTACACAATTTTTCTACAGCTGTATGATTCTAATATTGTAATAAATATCTAATTTTGGCCAGGTATAAACTGAATTGAAAGTCGTAGTGGTGGGCAAGAAGCTGCAATGGAAGATAGGAAAGGAACCCTAACGGAATATAGAAAATACTATGGGTTCACCTTTCATTGCCTTAGTACTAGTCTGATGCTATGAGTTTCATTGTGTAGTACTAGTCCGCTGCCAAGCTTTGTTGTTTGGGATGTTGTTTTTCCTGTACCAAATAGTCTTGATTTGTAGATTTTTGTAATAAATATTTAATTGTGAACTTGGTGTGAATATTTTGAACAGATTGTATGTGTATTTAACAAGTCACAAAGTTTAACGTGCACAATGATCCATGTGGCGTCTATATGTAGCAGTATGTGGCATCTATATGTAGCAGTTTGTTTTTGAAACCGTGGGTGCGAGGGGAGCTCGCGTCGGGATAAAAACCAAATACCTGTAGCGCACCTGCCATGCGCTACGGGTAATTTAGATACCCGTAGCGCATGTGTTGATGCGCTGCGGGTAGAAATATTCGTAGCGCATTAGTATATGCGCTACGGGTATCTAAATTACCCATAGCGTATGTGCAGGTGCGCTATGGGTAATGTATTACCAGTGGCGTGGTACCCGCAGCGCGGGGACATGCGCTACGGGTAGCAAATACTGATGCGCTGCGGGTAGCTGTTTTTCTAGTAGTGCCTCAATGTTATCTAAACAACATCTTGATTAGGATCACATTCACTTAGACCTATCTTGTATAGTACCCACTTATTCAAATTACAAATGTGTCATTTGAGTAAAGTGTGATACTTTCAATCTTAGTTTCTACCTTTGCTACTATGGTATTGATCAAATCAACATCATGGTACTTAACCCAATCCCATTTACTCATTAGGAACCATAAGCCATGTTTTCAAACATCATCTATACATATCCTTACCTATAGCTATCTAATCATGTCTACTCAATCTTAGCCTTGCATTGAACTATTCAATTTGCATTTGAGTTAATTGAGTACTTCAATGTAATAAGAATCCTAGCCTAAGCTTAAGTGTAATATATACTATTTAAGAATAATTGTTGTCACAGTTATTCAATAGTATTGCTATTGCACTATCTTATCTCTTATGTGATTTACCCACATGAGATATTCCATGATTCAACATGTTTTGATAAAGCATAAAGACCTCACTCATCATATTTTGTCTAATTCATATATGTACTCAAATTGCAATTGTGCTACTTGAGTAGAATATGAATTCATCTCAAACTTAGGTTCTATTAATGTGGAGTTGTTATAATCCATACCATAGTATGTGTTATACACCATGTTGATCAATGAACCATTTGAGCCATGTCCTCCAATATCAATCTTTTTCCAATCACTTGACCATCCCAATCCAATGCTTACTTAATCTTATCTCATGTATTGAACTATTCAATTTACAAATGAGTTGATTGAGTAACTCAATACTTCATGAATCTTTACCCAATGTCTAAGTGTTATACATACTATTTAAGAGTAATTGTTGTCACATTTACTCAATAGTGTTGTTGTTGCACAAATCGACTCTTGTGTAGTTTATTACACATGAGCTATTCCTAAAACTCTTATATGCTTTAATAAAGCATAAAAACTTCATCAATTATTTTATGCCTAATCCAATTCTCTCTCGAATCATATTGATCTTCCCCAGCTAAGCTCTCAAATTCATATTCCACAATTCATGATCCTTTGCCATATCTTTCTTGTCATAACATCTCAATACATCTAAATTGTTAAACAAACACTTTTCAATTGTTTGTTTGTTTGATTGTGTTGTATGGATTGTTTATGGTATGCTATTTCTTATGCTATAGTTTTTGCGAAGAGCTACGTGCTTAGTTGAGAAAAGTGGAAAGATCGTATTCTTCAAAAAAGGCAAGTGACACACATGTCCCCTACCCATTTTACTTATGCATTAGTATAATCACCTCTTGTAGTATGCATGATAGGTGATTTACTCAACTGTTTTATCAAATGCTTAGATCCTAGTAGTTGTAGCAATCCCTCAAACCCCACCTGATAGGATGCTAAATACTTTGTTAATATTGATGCCATGCTAAGATCACTTGGAAAGTGTTTTGTGAAAAAGTTAAGAACTTCAACTAAAATGAAACACCTGGGTGGATTGGTTTGATAAGATGAGGCGAGGTAGGTGGGTTCTGGGACGCATGCCTTGTAAGAGGATGTGGGAACAGAATACCGCTCGGGATGGCCACCCAGGAACAAAGAGATGGCTATGTCTTCCATGCTTAGTGTACTTCCAGTGCAGCCTTATGACATTATGGGCTCTGTCTTGACTGATTAGATGTGGGAGTACAACTTGTCGGCAAGAAGATGGTGGTAGCTAAATTATAGGTTGGGAACGGATCTTGCCCAGTTAGTTGTCCTCTCCTCAAAAAGGTCTCGTTTCATTTTATGTATGGGCATAAAATGAATCGTAAGGTGAACGTGCACAACCCTTGCAAGGTGTCAAAACTAATCGATTAGCCGTGTCCTCGGTTATGGACAATTGAGTCTCTAGACATGGAATGTACGGAATAATCTCATCACCATTTCTGAATTATTAAAATTTGTCTAGAAACCCCTAGGTAGGAACTAAGGACCATACACTCCGAGGGGTGGTGGTGCCTGAGGTTCCAAACTTTGTTGAGTTGCGCCCAGAACTACATACCGGCCAGTATGTAGTGTATGGGGGTTGTCTTGACCCTTGAAAAATAAAATTTGTTGAAAGAAAGTTATAAAAAGGACTATAGGATAAAATTGGCTTTATGCAAATCAGCCTATGAGATCCACCAGCCAAATGTCATGTAGTATAGTCTTTCCACAAAAATGCCACCAAATATGTGTCAATTGCCAGTACATCATTGTACTGACCCCTCTGGGGCTGCATATTCAAACGTGCAGGTTTTATTTCGAGTAAGGAACCAGGAGTAGGATCTCGAGACTACATTCCAACATGTCTGCCTGTGGCACGTGATGAAGAATGGAGGCTCACTGCAACTATGCTTTATGCTGTGTACTCATAAGGTAGAAGACCTTTGTAATTGGATTTACATTGTAATATTGATGCTATTGCAATGATTACTATATTTTGTACTGTGGTGCTATCTACTGATCCAGGGAACGGCACAATACACAGGAGTTCTGTCTTTAGCAAAAGGCAGGGCGTTACAGAATGGTATCAGAGCATAGTGTTGCCTGTAGGATCGAGACCCTAGGTTTGGAATTAGAAATAGGAAGGACCTAGGATAAAAATCTCTATCTCATCTTGCTTCTGTTAAAAAAAAATCATCTTGAAAACCTCTTGTATTTCTCCCCTACTTCATTTTCAAATGAATTCCCTAGATGACCCAACTCTGGAAACCATCAACAAAGCATAGAAGATCACAATGTGCCAGAAGTGTGAGACTGATACTCCATATGTTTTCCCTGACTCAACGTGAAGAACTACATTGAAGGCCAAACGAAGAACCTGGAGAAAGACTCAAGTGGGGACTTCATAATACTCAGCAAGACCTCAAGGAAGAAAAGGAAGACACTACCACATTGAAGGAAACCATAAACCAACTTCAATGTGACATGGAATCTGAACTTAGTGATCAAGGAGACCTCATCAAAACCAAGGATGAACAGATTGCCGATCTACTAAAGCAGCTGGACCAGAACAATGGATCTGCTTAGAAGGAAAACCAAGAAGCCTTAGTTGGACCTCCATTTAGGAAACTTTAATAAACAACGATGTGTAATAAACGTTATGGTCATACCGACTTGTGGATGATCGTACCTCCCCGTTTGTTTGAAAACTAGTTTGCTTGTTATGATGAATGTTTGTTAGATATTGCTTGTAGGATAAATTGTTTTGATCTATTATTTTGGGTAGGAATCTTCTTTAGATCTCTTCTATCTAATTCTTATCTATGCTAAGACCTAAACTTGTCCTAAAACCCAAACCGGAGTTTTCTCAACGACAAAATGACTTCAATGACCCTCAGTTGGAGATAAGGATACAGAGCAAACAGAGCAATGTAAAGAGCAAATAGAGCAATGGAAAGAGCAAACAGAGCAATGGAAAGGATTTTATTCCCTCTTGAATGGCAAACCAAAGGATCTGCAACTTAAGGATTATTGCCATGAGCTTTGTTGAAAACCTCTAGCTAGGAACGATAGATTTTGTTTTCAAGATTCAAAATAAGATTTGAGAACTTGGTTCCAATTTCAACAAAACTTTTGTTTAAAAGCTAGTGAGGTTGACCAAGAGTTAGAATGCGAGATGCACCAAACCAAATACAAGGTAATGATTGAGTGCGACATGGATTCGCGCCCATGACGACTACTCATATTATTCGCTCTTGTATGAGGAATGGTAAATCTAGAGAGACATACCTACCTAAGAGACGACGATGTTAAACCATAACCTTAGGAGGATAATATATTACATCCCTTATAGTGAGCCAGTGTGGCCAAAACGTAGGACTACGGTGAGAACTTGGACTTTAACGACTACACGAATCAAAAACATTTTGCTCAGTGGGCTTTGAAGACGGAGACTATTCAGCTTCGGCTACAGCCTGTTCGACTACCTCCCTAAGCCTATAAAAGAGAAGCCACTCCTCTCCAGAAAGTCACAACAGAGACAGCCACCACTACCTATGCGATTACCTCCTGATTCCAAAGCTTTACGCCACCAAAGTCTACCCCATCCCGACCCGCGACATTATAAAGCAACTCTCCAAATCCCCGAAACTAATCCCCTACCCATGAGAGCTTCGTTAGATTCCTCTTCCCCGCAAAGGAGTTCATCTTCGAGATATGATCAAGTTGTTCAGCGCCTTTCAACAACTATGAAGACGGTTGCTAAAAGAATTCTTAAGGACCATCTGGTACCTGTGGCAAGTAGCACGACTTGCTCCGGTAACTTGAATGGGTTCAACAATGCTGGTTATAAGGCGACCTTCCGTCCCTTAAAGGTGCGAGTATCTCTTACAGAGTCCACCTTGTTTACCCCTATGAAATGCATGAGAAGACTACATAGAGATGTCATCCTAATTCATTGGTATGTGTGGTCTCACCATGTTCGTGGGGCAAGCATGCAGTACTTGGCACTGAGTTATCTTTTGAGATTCTGGAACGAAAATCAGCTAAAAAGCAACAAGGAGTATGGTGATAGCCTGTATGCTGTCTTGGCCTTGGTGAGGACCGACCAAGAAAAGGCTAGATACACATTCTTGGAAGATGTACAACAACCAGGATGGTTACCAGAACAGAATGGTATCGTGAAAAATTGAAGATCAGAATGGTATAAGGAAGCAACCATAAGATGAAGAACCTCTAAGGATGATGATAAAGAAGTTGAAATGATGAGAGGATACCCTCTCAGCTTGGTCTTCTGAATGACCCAAAGAGGAGACAACTCAGCTTGGTCCTCTGATTGAACCAAAGAGTGACTCCTCAGTGTCCAAAGTAGTTCAACAACTACCCCGTTGGATAGGAAGCTCTACAATAGAGTAAGGTTACCTTAAGCAGCCCCATAAGGAAGGTTGGTGCCCAGATTTGTGAATAGACACCCACCTACTGTAAATGAAGAAGTAGACTACCTAGTTGATGACAACGCGATGGATGCTATCTGCTTATCACCAGAATTGGATGAAACCCTTGGTGTACCCACTTTTGATCATAGTGGTGGACATCGAAACTTCTGAGAAGAGCGATTCAGGGAAAATCGCACAACAGTGAATGCAAGCTGGGAACAAAATGCAAGTGCCTAAGGAAGCATCAAGATACCACCAAGAGAAATTTTCTTTTAAGGGTGGTAGCCACCCAGATGCCTAAACCCAGATAACCTAATACCTACTTTCTTTCTAGCCTCTCCAATCTCGGGGATGAGATTTCTTTTAAGGGTGGTAGTCTGTAACATCCCAAGATTTTATCAAATTCTGGGGGAATTTTTTTGCTTTTGTTTTGCTTGAGATGTTTGGAAATTCACAGGGTTTTAAAACTTTTTGAGTTTATTTGAAAGCTTTATTAGAAAACTATTTTAAACTTTCTATTATTTTCTTGAAGAACTTCTTTGAGAAAGGTCAAGTATCAAAATACTATTTTTCCATGTTTTATTCAAACCTATGCAAGCTACTTGCAAAGGATACCTCCTAAAAATGTTTCTTTTGTCTAAAAGGGTTTGCATTGCAAAAGGCGATTTGAAAACAATTTGTAAATAATATTTTATAAAGTGTTATCCTCTTATTTTAAAAGGATTATTTTCAAGCCCTAATCCAACATATTGCTTTATGCACAATAAAGCATGTTGGCCAATTTAAAAAGACCTTCTTGAAAATGATTTTGTTCATGGAAATTGTCCCATTACTGTTTTAAAATGCAGTGTTGAAGTTTACAAAAATTTAGAAATTGGTTGACCTTGTTTGGATGCAATATGCAAAATCTATGGAAGAAAAAGAAAACAAAAAAAGGAAAAAGAAGAAAGAAAAATAAATAAAAAGGGTCAGGGGGCACCGTTTCGGCCCAGTAGAAGAAGCAACCCGTGGCCCAACAAGGCCCCTCCCGAACCGGTATCCCTCTCCCCTCTCTCTCCCCGCTGACAGGCTGGACCCACCGGTCAGGTCCTTCTCCCTCCCCCAGCCGTTACTCCTCACTGGTAACCGACGCCGCCGATCACGTCCCACTCCCCCTCGTTAATCCGCAGCGGAAACGGCTCCCCGACCATGCATATAAAATGCCCCAACACTCCTCCTCCATCTCCCTTTTGTCCTCTCGCTCGAGACGCCACCAACCCGACGGAATTGCTCGTCGACGTCCGCAGGTAATGACGGAGCGCCTCGCCGATTCCGACGTGGTAGAGCCCTCCCGTGCCCTCTCTTCGACTCCCCTCTCTCTCTCCTCCCGGCACACCCCTTGATGTCCTCAGCCTCTTCTACCCTGCAGGAAATCGTCGCAGACTTCTTCTCCAAGAGCGCCTGACGTCAGAGATCCCTCCAACCGCCTCTCCCCACCTCTACTGGAAGCGAATCTCGACGAAGACCACGCTCCCGAGTTCGCCACGCCGCGCTGACGACCGTCGTAGCCTCGCCGTTGCCCAGAGACCCTCGGAAACGTCGCCGGCGTCCATCCCTGGCCGCGACCTCGCCGGAACCCTAGCAAGCCCGGTGAGCTCCTCCCCCTTTTAATCTTGCCGTCCGATCTTGATCCAATGGATCGGACAGATCACTTAAGTGAAGAGGTATCCTCAGATCTGGTGCGTTCCTTCCTCTTTTAATCCGACGGCCCTCAATCGCAATCCGACCGAATCGGTATCAACCAGTGCCGCGACGCCACGTCACCAGCCCCTGTCAGCCCCGGTTAGATCCAGTCAAACTGGATTCAAATTCGATTTACAAATTCCAGATTTTGTACTGATCTTGTAAAATCAATATAAAATCTTCTGTAAGTCCAAAAATAGCAAATAATATACCGTTGGAATCCTTAGGAAATATAGAATCCATTAGTACAATAATATCTTATATTTTATGGGTTCAATTTGAAACTATTTTCAAATTGAATCAAACATGTCTGCAAGCTTATTAATTTCATATCTTTTGAATCAAGTGTCCAAAAATCACAAATTTGTAGTCCTTGGAATCCTCTCAACTTGTAGAACATCATAGGATCAAGAAAATCCAAATTTGATACGTGCACACACTTTGTGCATTCAAATCTATCCAAATCACTAATTTGACCATATCTTGAGTTCTAAAATTTATTTTAGAATGACTCCAATTGCAGTGACTTTGTCTTACTGCAAGCTATCCTGTGGCATCACTCCCATAGTTTCTTGAACCACTTCACAATTATTCAAATTCTAATATGAGAATTTGAGTAGTTCCTATATAGATAAATCTATTTCTGTTCAGTAATGTTTCCTTCTACCATAGCAAATCCTATATTCATACCTAGTCCTCAATGTTATCTAAACAACATCTTGATTTGGATCACATTCACTTAGACCTATCTTGTATAGTACCCACTTATTTAAATTACAAATGTGTCATTTGAGTAAAGTGTGATACTTTCAATCTTAGTTTCTACCTTTGCTACTATGGTATTGATCAAATCAACATCATGGTACTTAACCCAATCCCATTTACTCATTAGGAACCATAAGCCATGTTTTCAAACATCATCTATACATATCCTTACCTATAGCTATCTACTCATGTCTACTCAATCTTAGCCTTGCATTGAACTATTCAATTTGCATTTGAGTTAATTGAGTACTTCAATGTAATAAGAATCCTAGCCTAAGCTTAAGTGTAATATATACTATTTAAGAATAATTGTTGTCACAGTTATTCAATAGTATTGCTATTGCACTATCTTATCTCTTATGTGATTTACCCACATGAGATATTCCATGATTCAACATGCTTTGATAAAGCATAAAGACCTCACTCATCATATTTTGTCTAATTCATATATGTACTCAAATTGCAATTGTGCTACTTGAGTAGAATATGAATTCATCTCAAACTTAGGTTCTATTAATGTGGAGTTGTTATAATCCATACCATAGTATGTGTTATACACCATGTTGATCAATGAACCATTTGAGCCATGTCCTCCAATATCAATCTTTTTCCAATCACTTGACCATCCCAATCCAATGCTTACTTAATCTTATCTCATGTATTGAACTATTCGATTTACAAATGAGTTGATTGAGTAACTCAATACTTCATGAATCTTTACCCAATGTCTAAGTGTTATACATACTATTTAAGAGTAATTGTTGTCACATTTACTCAATAGTGTTGTTGTTGCACAAATCGACTCTTGTGTAGTTTATTACACATGAGCTATTCCTAAAACTCTTATATGCTTTAATAAAGCATAAAAACTTCATCAATTATTTTATGCCTAATCCAATTCTCTCTCGAATCATATTGATCTTCCCCAGCTAAGTTCTCAAATTCATATTCCACAATTCATGATCCTTTGCCATATCTTTCTTGTCATAACATCTCAATACATCTAAATTGTTAAACAAACACTTTTCAATTGTTTGTTTGTTTGATTGTGTTGTATGGATTGTTTATGGTATGCTATTTCTTATGCTATAGTTTTTGCGAAGAGCTACGTGCTTAGTTGAGAAAAGTGGAAAGATCGTATTCTTCAAAAAAGGCAAGTGACACACATGTCCCCTACCCATTTTACTTATGCATTAGTATAATCACCTCTTGTAGTATGCATGATAGGTGATTTACTCAACTGTTTTATCAAATGCATAGATCCTAGTAGTTGTAGCAATCCCTCAAACCCCACCTGATAGGATGCTAAATACTTTGTTAATATTGATGCCATGCTAAGATCACTTGGAAAGTGTTTTGTGAAAAAGTTAAGAACTTCAACTAAAATGAAACACCTGGGTGGATTGGTTTGATAAGATGAGGCGAGGTAGGTGGGTTCTGGGACGCATGCCTTGTAAGAGGATGTGGGAACAGAATACCGCTCGGGATGGCCACCCAGGAACAAAGAGATGGCTATGTCTTCCATGCTTAGTGTACTTCCAGTGCAGCCTTATGACATTATGGGCTCTATCTTGACTGATTAGATGTGGGAGTACAACTTGTCGGCAAGAAGATGGTGGTAGCTAAATTATAGGTTGGGAACGGATCTTGCCTAGTTAGTTGTCCTCTCCTCAAAAAGGTCTCGTTTCATTTTATGTATGGGCATAAAATGAATCGTAAGGTGAACGTGCACAACCCTTGCAAGGTGTCAAAACTAATCGATTAGCCGTGTCCTCGGTTATGGACAATTGAGTCTCTAGACATGGAATGTACGGAATAATCTCATCACCATTTCTGAATTATTAAAATTTGTCTAGAAACCCCTAGGTAGGAACTAAGGACCATACACTCCGAGGGGTGGTGGTGCCTGAGGTTCCAAACTTTGTTGAGTTGCGCCCAGAACTACATACCGGCCAGTATGTAGTGTATGGGGGTTGTCTTGACCCTTGAAAAATAAAATTTGTTGAAAGAAAGTTATAAAAAGGACTATAGGATAAAATTGGCTTTATGCAAATCAGCCTATGAGATCCACCAGCCAAATGTCATGTAGTATAGTCTTTCCACAAAAATGCCACCAAATATGTGTCAATTGCCAGTACATCATTGTACTGACCCCTCTGGGGCTGCATATTCAAACGTGCAGGTTTTATTTCGAGTAAGGAACCAGGAGTAGGATCTCGAGACTACATTCCAACATGTCTGCCTGTGGCACGTGATGAAGAATGGAGGCTCACTGCAACTATGCTTTATGCTGTGTACTCATAAGGTAGAAGACCTTTGTAATTGGATTTACATTGTAATATTGATGCTATTGCAATGATTACTATATTTTGTACTGTGGTGCTATCTACTGATCCAGGGAACGGCACAATACACAGGAGTTCTGTCTTTAGCAAAAGGCAGGGCGTTACAGTACTGAAGATGCTGCAGCTCATCTCAACAATTTTGTTGAGCTATGTGAGATGCAGAAATATAAGGATGTTGATAGTGATATTATTAAGCTCAAGGTGTTTCCTTTTTCTTTGAGAGGAAAAGCTAAAGATTAGTTGCTGTCTTTGACTAAGAATAGTATTGATTCATGGGCTAAGTGTAAGGATGCTTTTATTGGTAGATACTATCCTCCTGCTTAGATTATATCTTTGCGTAGCAATATTATGAAGTTTACTCAGTTTGATAATGAACATGTTGCTTAGGATTGGGAAAGAATGAAATCTATGATAAAGAATTGCCCCACTCATGGACTGACTACTTGGATGATTATCCAAACTTTTTATGCAGGACTGAATTTTTCTTCAAGGAACCTACTTGATTCAGCTGCTGGAGGCACTTTTATGTCCCTTACCTTGGGCGCCGCATCAAAGTTACTCGACAACATGATGGTAAATTATTCCGAATGGCACACCGAGAGAGCTCCACAAGGTAAGAAGGTAAATTCTGTTGAGGAAACCTCTTCCTTGAATGATAAGATTGATACCATTATGGCTATGCTTGCTAATGATAGGACTCATGTTGATCCTAATAATGTTCCTTTGGCCTCTCTGGTTGCTCAAGAAGAGCAAGTTGATGTGAATTTCATTAGAAACAATAATTTTAACAACAATGCTTATAGGAACAATTTTGCTAGTAACAATTATAGGCCGTATCCTTCTACCAATGGTAATGGTTATGGTAACTCTTATGGTAATTCCTACAACAACACTAGGGCCGCGCCCTCCGAGCTGGAGGTAATGCTCAAGGACTTCATCGGTAAGCAAACTGCTTTTAACAAGTCTGTTGAGGAAAAGTTAGGCAAAATTGATATTCTTGCTTCTAAAGTTGATAGCCTTGCTCATGATATTGAACTTCTAAAATTAAAAGTGTTGCCTAATGATGTGAAAGAGAACAATGTTTTTGCTACCGCTAATGCTATCCAAGTTGGAATTGATGAAAATATTAGATTGTTAGCGGAATTGCATGCCAGGTGGGAAAGAGAAGATGAGATGGCTAGAGAGATGAAGGTATGTACCATTGCTACCTCTAATGATGTTGCTCCTAATGCTAGCAATCCTCTTACTTTGATTGGTGTAGAGAAAACTCCCACTCCTTGTGTTAAAAAGCCTAAAACTGCCAAAACTTTTTCTCAAAAGAATGCTGAAATTTTTCGGAGTGTGGGAGATGATAGCTCTACTTCTTTAAATGATTTTGATGTTGATGGCTGCAATATATCTGAAGTTATTTTGTTCTTGCAAAAGCTTGCTTTGACTCCCAATGCTAGTTCTTTAAATATTGCTTTTACTAAGCATATTACCAATGCTCTCATAAAGATTAGGGATGAAAAGTTGAAGCAAAAAGCCTCTGTTCCCAAGAAGTTAGAAGATGGTTGGGAACCCATCATTGATATGCATGTTAATGGTTATGATTGCCATGCTTTATGTGATCTAGGTGCTAGTATTTCTATCATGCCTAGAAAGATTTATGACATGCTTGATTTACCACCGCTTGAAAAATGTTATTTTGATGTCCCTATTGCTGATGTTGCTAAGAAGAAACCTTTGGGAAGGATTAATGATGTTCTTATTGTGGTTAACAATAACCTTGTTCCCATTGATTTTCTTATTATGGACGTTGAATGCCATGCTTCATGTCCTATTATTTTGGGAAGACCCTTTCTTCGAACTGTAGGTGCCAGCATTGATATGAGGGAAGGCACTATCAAATATCAATTCCCACTAAAGAAAGGTATGGAACACTTCCCTAGGAAAAGAAAGAAATTACTTTTTGACTCTATTCTTAGAGCAAATTATGAGCTTGATGCTTCATCACTTGATGTTACTTGATTCGCAATTTTCTGCGCCTAGCTCAAAGGCGTTAAAGAAAAGCACTCTTGGGAGATAACCCAATGTTTTCTTTTCAGTACTTTTTCTTTTATTTGAGTCTTTGAAGTCATTACTACTGTAATGACCGCTCCTTATCTTGTTTATTTCGTTTTTGTGCCAAGATAAGCCTCTAATTTGAGTAAGGTAAAGATTTGGGGATGTTGCTGTCCTGAAACTGTTTTCGGTGCTGCACCGTAAAAATTCGTGAAAATTCTCTGTTTATCTTTTGGACCTGATATTTCTTGTGCATATGCCCCAGGTTATATCCAAACTTTTGTTAGTTGAACACTTTTTGATTTGAGCAACAGAAAATCCCTTAAAAATTTGACCTTTGTCAGCTGTTCAGTTTTGACAGATTTCTGCCAATATTTGTGTTTGCCACTTTATCGCTTTCTTTTGAGTTCTTTTGATCATGGAACTTTTGGGGAGGTTGCTACAGTAGTATTTGCTATATATTTGGTGTTTTTTAGTTGAAACCTGAAGCAAAAAGAGGTTGATTATATGTTATGCTTACACTAATGTTGCTAATAGAATTGTGTTTAGTTTTGTATAAAGGAAGTTTTCAAGTGTAGGGATTGGAGAATGATGAGATGAGTTGAAGAATGGACAAAAGCCCAAGATTGGGGATGCCCATGAATCACCCCAAGAAATATCCAAGAATTACAAGCGTCAAAGCTTGGGGATGCCCCCGAGGCACCCCTTCTTCATCGGCAAAAATCAGGTCACCTTTCAAGACACTATATTTATATGGCTTCATGCACTATGTGTTTTTCTTGGAGTGTCAGTTGTTTTAGTTTTCTTAGTTGGTTTAGTTTGTTTGTTTGCTGCAATAAATGGTTGGACCCCAACAAATTTCTTTTGGAGAAGTTGCCTTGCTTTTCATTCGCAAAGAACGCTCTAGTTTTCACTCTTATTAAAAATCGAGTGTTCTTCTTTTTTTGCTACAGCTTTTGGTTTTCGCCTTGATTTGCGTTCAGGCCTTGTCATATCTTTTCATCAAGGTGTATTTTTGCCTCTGATCTTTATTGGTTTTCATCAAAAGAGGTGTTTATAAAAATTTCAAATGGTGTTGGAAAAGAGAAAAAGCTTTGTGCAAAATAGTGGTACAAGAAGGAGCTTGTGTAGACTGCGGCTTAGGCTTTTTCATGTCATGCTTGATGTCTTTTTGATAGTATGCTTAGTGGTTTTGCTGTAGCATGACTTGTCTCAAATAACTGAGATTGCTTAATGAGCCTTTGAAAAAATCATGCGTTGTTTTTATTGTATGGAAGCATTATTTTGGTTTTCTCCTTGATGCTTTATTTGGGTTGACTTGGCGCATGCTCACACATGTTAGACTCTTACAAAGTCGCCAATAGCCTTCATGATCATTTAGTTTTTGACTTTTGATGCCATCTTATGCTTCTTTTAATGTCGCTTTGTCGCTTTGCATGATTATGGCCATTATTGCTCTCTTAGTTGGTCGCTCCCAGTCTTTTGCTAGCCCTCGCCTTGTACTGAGTATGAGCTCTACTCGTGCATCCAACTCCTAAAAGCCAAAGTTTTCCAAAGTGTCCACCATACATACCTACTAGCAATTTGCTATTCCAAGTAAATTTGACTTGCTTTTATTTTCTCTTCAAATTAAACTCTTACCAGTGTTATGCAAAATTCGGTCAGTAAAGCTCTCACGAACTGGAAGGCACACTTTACATTTTCCTGTTCTTAAAAATTTGACATTGTGGTCTCTTATGTTGAGTTGTTATGCTTGCAAGTTGTAAGTTGGATTCTAGCCCAGCCATGCTGTCATGGGCAAGCTTTCAACATTGCACTTCTTATTTGAGTTGATATCGTGATCTTTTGTTTATGGATGCCCGCGGTGTGAAATGAATTGGGAATCTTGTAGGGATCTCACAATAAGAAGCTAAACAGAAGGCAAATAAAAGAGATGTCAAGGTGTTCATTGTCTGCTTGTCCTGTCATTTTGGTGTGGGCTTGTTCCATGTCATCGGGCACGGAGGTACCCCATTGGCGGTTCTCAATGATATGCATATATTTACAATGACAAGAGCCTTGCTTGGGACTCTAAGTAAAGTAGCATGAGGTTTGGGTAGTCATATTCACGGGACACGAGGTTTTTAACTTATGATTTGTCAAGCATATGCATCATAATTGTTCTCGCATTAACTTTAACCATTCAAGATGCTTATGATGGGGGCAATGAGAGCTCAAAGCCGGTAAGTACCATAATTTTTGAAGGTTATAAAACTTGCAATCACTGCTTCCCTCTGCGAAGGGCCTTTCTTCTACTTTTATGTTGAGTCACCACCTTCTATCTTTATGCACCATTAAGAGAGCATAGTTGTCATTCTTAGTGTGATATGCATTGTCCCAAAGTTCATTGATTGATTCATATTGTTGGTTTCACTTGTTCTTAAATTATTTGTATCTAGTCGCCCTCTTAAATTTGAAGGTGTCCTTTGCATTTATGTTTTGCTCTCTTTGAAGGACAAGCTGAAAACCATTTGTATGTTTTTCCTTATGATTTGAACACACGTTTGACTTTCATTGTTTCATTTTCATGATCTTTTGTTTGTGTTCATTTGCATATTTACAACATGGTTGCTAAATTCTTATTGTCAAGATTATATCTTCATGCCCATGTTTTAAGTTCTTATAATCCCAGCTCACCAATGCTTACATATATGATCAAGATTGTGTAGGTACATGTCACCTCAAAAATTATTCTTTTGTTATCACTTACCTGCTCGAGGACGAGCAGGAGTTAAGCTTGGGGATGCTTGATACGTCTCCAACGTATCTATAATTTTTGATGCTCCATGCTTGTTTTTACACCATTTGTCTATTGTTTCGTTACACTTAGTGGCACTTTTATGAATTTTTCGGAACTAACCTATTAACGAGTTGCCACAGTGCCAGTTCCCTGTTTTCTGCTATTTTTGTGTTTCAGAAGTGATACACAGGAAATATTCTCAGAATTGGACAAAACATGTTCCTGAAGTCTTATTTTACCCGGAAGCTTCCAGAGATCCGAAGAGGAGTAGGAGGGGGGCCACCAGGGCCCCATACGCAGGGGTGGCACGGCCAGCCCCCTGGCTGCGCGGGCCCCGCGTGAGGGCGCCTGGCTCCTCCTCTGACATTGCCCCTTCGCCTATAAGGACCTCCCGACGGAAAAAACCTAAGGACCCCAATCAGATTTCCAGAACATATCGCGATCCGCCGCCACCGTCGACCCGAAGATCGGGAGGGTCCAGAAGCTCTTCCCGGCACCCTGCCGGAGAGGGGAATCGCCACCGGAGGTCTTCTTCATCGCCATGCTTGCCTCCAGAGCGATGAGTGAGTAGTCTACCTTGGACTATGGGTCCATAGCAGTAGCTAGATGGTTGTCTTCTCCACCATGTGCTTCATGTTTAGATCTCATGAGCTGCCCTACATGATTGAGATCACCGTTATGTAATTCCATGTGTTTGGTTTGTTGGGATCCGATGAATATTGGTGTTTATGATTAAGTTGCTGTACTGAATATTATCTTTTGTTATCTCTATGTTGTTTATGATCTTGCATGCTCTCCGTTGTTAGTAGCTATCTTGGCCGAGTAGTTGCTAGTGACTCCAAGAGGGGGTATTTATGCTCGATAGTGGGTTCATGCCTCTATTTCACCTGGGGGAGTGACAGAAACCTCTAAGGTGGTAGATGTGCTGTTGCTACTAGGGAGAAAACAACATTCATATGCTCAAGGGCATATGCTTTGTTTACATTACACACTTTGCTTAATGCAATTATCTGTTGTTTGCAACTTAATACTTGTGGAGTTCTCGGATTGATTCACCACAAGTGGATTATTAGTCATAGATGCAGTTGGATGGCGGTCTATGTATCTTGTTGTAATGCCCAGAGTAAATCTCATAGTGATCTTCTTGACATATCATGTTTATCTTTATTCTATCAATTGCCCAACTGTAATTTGTTTACCCAGCATGTGTTATTTATCTATGGAGAGACACCACTAGTGAACTGTGGACCCCGGTCCTATTTCCATCATATTGCTATCACCTGTTTACTTTACTCGTACTGTTTACTTTACTCGCATATTATATTGTTTTCCACTCGATACGCTCATAATCTTTGTTTCAAGCAAACCGGTGAGATTGACAACCTCATCACAAGTTGGGAACAAAGTACTTGGTTGTGTGTGTGCAGGTTCCGCATCACCTTCAGTTGTTTGTCTCTCCTCTCCTGATCGATATTAAACCTTGGTTTCTTTATTGAGGGAAGACTAGCTGCTATACTCATCATACCTTCCTCTTGGGATTCCCAACGGGCTGGTTATCCACCATGCACAAGGACAGTCTGCTCCCACGTCAGCTTGGACGCAGTAGGGCGTGCCAGCGCCACATCGCGTCCTCCGTCTTGCTCATCAGGCATGTCGGTGCGTCATGCGTGAGCACACTGGTGTAGAGTCGGTTTCCGATGCGCTTGACACGGGGGAGCAGCTTGCTCGCTGGATCGTGGATCGTCATCATGCCGTTGGCGATGCCGATCTTGTAGCCGCCCTCATCCAGCTGGCCTACGGAGATTATGTTGCTCCGCAGGCTAGGGATGTAGTACATGTCCACGAGAACGCGCTGCTCGCCGGTTTGTCCGTGGAAGACAACGGATCCTTTTCTGCAGATCTTGACGACGGAGCCATCACCGAACTTCACCGTGTCGTGCACGGTGTTGACGAGCGTGGCGAGCACTTGGCGCAGCCCTGTCATGTGACTGCTGGCACCGGTGTCAAAGTATCAGAGACTATCTGGATATGGCACAGGGATTACCTTCTCCTCGTTGAGGAAGATGGCCTGGTTCTCCTTTGACTCCGTGACGACGACCATCATCAATGCCAGTGCTTCTTCCTCTGCAGCTTGTGCCAAGTTGGCTTGTTGCTGCTCGTGATCTCGCTTTGCCTTTCTGCACTCCTTGGCCTAGTGACCGGTCTTCCCACAGTACCTGCAATTGCCCTTTCTGTGTTCACCTTTGCCAGTGTTGTCTGTCGCGTTCCCGGCGGTCTTGCCGGAGTCGTGCTTGGGCTTGTGTGCAGGTTTGCTTCCTGACCCGGATCCTCCCGATCCAGGTTGACGATTTGCGGCGCGGGTGAGCCACTCTTCTTCTGTCAGGTACAGCTTCCCGCCCGTCGCCAATTCAGGCTCACCGCGCCAATCGGACTGCTGCTTCAGATCAATGATACGTCTCAAACGTATCTATAATTTTTGATGCTCCATGCTTGTTTTCACACCATTTGCTTAGTGTTTTGTTACACTTTGTGGCATTTTTATGCATTTTCTAGAACTAACCTATTAACAAGATGCCACAGTGCTAGTTCCCTGTTTTCTGCTATTTTTGTGTTTCAGAAAAGTTACACAGGAAATATTCTCGGAATTGGACGAAACAAAAGCCGAACCTCCTATTATTTAACGAAGCTTCCAGAAGACCGAAGAGGAGACGGAAGGGGCCACGGGCCGGCCACACAGTACGGCGGTGCGGCCAGCCCCTGGCCCATGCCCCCTATGTGTGAGACAGCCCTGGTCCACCTTTGATGACGCCCCTTCGCCTATAAGAAGCCTCCCAACGGAAAACCCTAAATGAATTGGCATTTTTCCCAGAATAGTTCCGCAGCTCCGCCGCCGTCAAAGACAAATTTTGGGGGACATAAGTCTTTGTTCCGGCACCCTGCCGGGACGGGGAAGTGCCCCTGGAGCCATCTCCATTGGTCTCCATCACCGTCTCTGCCGTCTCCATCGACCTCACCACTATCTCCATCGCAGTTGCTATCTCCTATGATGAGGAGGGAGTAGTTCTCCCCCGGGGCTAAGGGCTCTACCGGTAGCTATGTGGTTCACCTCTCTCTCCCATGATGTGATCTTTATGTGATCGTGAGCTTTGTATCTAGTTGAATTGGTAGATGCTATTATTCAGATATTATGCTACTCCCGTGCTTTATATTTGTGATCTTCGCAGACACCTTGTATCATGATGTGAAGGTGACAGTGTGCGCATCATGTGTGTCTTTTTGGTTAATGTCTCTATGAATTGTTGGTGTTTGTTGGAACCATCTAGTACGTTCACGGTGACAGTGTGGGACAATCTAGTTTGGGGAAATACGAACTTTGAGGAGTGCTTCGTAGCCCTACGCATGATTAGTGTTCGTTTTCCATTGGAGAATTGTTTTGAGTTGCATATTGATGATAGTATCTATTGGTTCAATTATGTTATATTTGTTGAGAGTGTGTCCACTAGTGAAAGTATGATCCCTAGGCCTTGTTTCCAAGCTTTGCACACCGTTTACTTTTAGTTTTGTTACATGTTTGCTCACAGCGATACTTATTTCAGATTACATTTAATACTTATAATCATCACTACTACTTGTATTTCACTATCTCTTCGCCAAACTAGTGCACCTATACATCTGACAAGTGTATTGGGTGTGTTGAGGACATAAGAGACTTTATGTATCGTAATTGCAGGGTTGTTTGAGAGGGATAGCTTTGACCTCTTCCTCCCTGAGTTCGATAAACCTTGGGTGATCCACTTAAGGGAAACTTGCCGCGGTTCTATGAACCTCTGCACTTGGAGGCCCAACACTGTCTACAGGAATAGAAGCGTGCGTAGACATCAAGCTTTTTTCTGGCACCGTTGCCGGAGAGGTAAGGTAAAAGGTACTCGCATCCTCCTGTGTGAGTGCTCAAAGTTATTTCTTTTAGATTCTGCAATTATATCTTTTTGTTTCTTGTTTTTATTTTCACTAGTTAGGCTTAATGGAAAACAAAGAGTTCTTTAGTATTTTTCCTACGTTAGGATATGAAGTGTTTGAAGAGAAAATCAAAAAACCTTTGGAGCTTAATTTGCATGCTAATAGTGTTGTTAGTATGAATGCTTTGAACACCATTATTGCTACTGCTATAGAAAAGTCTAAGCTTGGGGAAGCTGGTTTTGCTAAGCATGATATTTTTAGTTCCCCAGCTTTAGTGGAGAAAGTTTGCTCTGATGATATTTTATCTCCCATATGTGATGTTTCTTATGATGCTTGTGCTCCTCATCCTTTTAAAATACCTATGAAAATTGTCGAACGTGCTATGAATAACTGCTATTTAGGAGATGGAACTGTCCATCCTGGTGATCATTTGCTCTTTATACATGAATTATGCGAGTTGTTCAAGTGTGCAGATATTTCGATGAACCAAGTTAAGAGGAAGTTATTTTCTTTATCACTGAAGGGCAGAGCTGTGGAATGGTATAAAACACTGAAGGATGGCTGACCTATTGATTGGGAGGAAATTGTACCTCTCTTTTATTCTAAATTCTATCCTTCTAGTGAAGTTTATAAAGATAGGAATTATATTTATAATTTTCATCCGCATGAGGGAGAAAGCATTGCCCAAGCGTGGGGAAGATTAAAGTCACTAATGCTCAAATGTCCTATTCATGATCTTCCCTGTAATATTGTTATTAATAATTTTTATGCAAGGCTTTCAGGATATTATAAGGACTATCTAGATGCATGCTTTGATGGGTCTTTCACAAGCAAGGAGGTTGACGCTAAGTGGGATCTGCTTGAAACAATTCAAAGCAATATTGAAGATTGGGATAACAAAAAAGGTAAAGGATCAGGTATAAATTATGAGTATGATTGCATTAAGTCTTTCGCTGAAATTGCTGATTTTCAAGAGCTTAGTGCTAAATATGGTCTTGATCCTCGAATTATGGTTGATTGTTTTAGAGCCTTTGCTTCCCATATTAATGTTCCTAAGGGAAATGGGGACGTGTATCACGAACCTTTTAAAGAAACTTGCATAGAAAGTGATATTATTGTTGATGATTGCAATAAACATGCTCTAACTTCTGAAACTCCTATTTCTTATAAGCATGTTAATTTTTGTGGAGTACATAGACCTTGTGAACAGAGTTACGAAAAATAAGATTATTGTATCCACCACAGGAATGAAGAAACCCGAATGTGGCACAAGGCTCTAGATTAACTTGGTGAAAAGGTTTGTGAGCTTTATCCTTTTCTTTGTGAACTTTGCGATGACACGGGTCATTTTAATTTTCAATGCTCAAGCCCTAATAGTCACCTTTGTAATCGAATGAGTACCGCAAGTTTGTATTGTGATGACAAGATTACTCTCAATCAGTATGATGAGCTTACTTTGTTTTTGGGGTGTGAAGAGATATATAGAAAGACTTCTTTGGTAGATATGAGTGTTTTTGATATTAATAGCACCCTTCATAGTTGTCGTCTCTATTGTGTTAAAGATTGCCACGCAAATACTTACATACAAAATCTTATAAAACATGATGTTTTGCCAAGCTATGACAGGACTGATAGATGTTTCCATCTTATTAATAGAGAGGAGGATTCCTCCATAGTTTCTCCTGTTGTTTCTGTTAGTAAACCAGATTATGTGGAGAAGATGCCTTTCAAGTCTCTCCCTCCCGAAGAAGAGAGTAAGAAGAGTAAGAAGAAGAAGAAGAGGAGTAAAAGGCGAGAGGAAACGGTATCTTCCCCTAAGCATGTTGTTCCTATTATAGATTATGATAATTCTGATCTTGATGATGTTCCCTTGCCTGTTACCTATGTTAGTGATCATGATTGGGAAAAGCACTCTACTTTTGATATTGAAAATCTTTTTGGTACCAATTCTGAAAATTATAAGATTAATAATTGTTGTACCATTAGTACTATCCATGTTCCTTCTTATGATGATATGTTTGATGAATATGCTTTGCAAAATAGTTGTTCTCTCGCTTATGATGATACTAATCCTCTAGTTTATGATGGCTATGATGATGAGTATAATATTTTCAGTTCACCTACTTTTGAGGAGAAAATTAGTTATGATTACAATATGCCTCCTGTTTTTGATGATTATGGTGATGAGAATAATTATTCTGTTGAATCTGCTCCTACTACGATTGTTCATGTGGGGAGTATTAATTCTTTTATGCATGTGGCTCATGATAAGGATGCTTTATGTGATAGTTATATTGTTAATTCTATTCATGATGCTACTGAAAGTTACTATGAGAGAGGGAAACATGGTTTGATGGATCTCAACAATATTAAGTTTCCCCTCTCTATGTTGCAAATCTTGAAGTTGCACTTGTTTTATCTATCCATGTTTGCTACTATGTGCCTCATTGATTTATTTTCTTACAAGATTCCTATGCATAGGAAGTGGTTTAGATTTAAATGTATTTCATATTTGCTTTTTAATGCTCTCTCTTGCTTCAAGTTCCTTTATGGCACCTTTGCCTTAAGTTCTTTTCGGGCGCCTATGTGAGCATTTTCTGAAATTACTGCGCCTAGCTCAAATGCGTTAAAGAAAAGCACTCTTGGGTGATAACCCATTGTTTTACTTTTAGTTCTTTTTCTTTTATTTGAGTCTTGGAAGTTATTACTATTGTAATAACCGCTCCTTATCATTTTTATTTCATTGTTGTGCCAAGAGAAACCTCTAATTTGAGTGAGGTAAGATTTGGGGAAGTTGCTGTCCTGAAACAGATCTCGGTACTGCACCGTAAAAATTCGTGCAAATTCTCAGAATATCTTTTTGACCTGAGATTTCTTGTGCATATGACCCAGGTTATATCCGAACTTTCATTAGTTTTACACTTTTTGATTTGAGCAACATAAAACCCTTTAAAAAATTGACCTTTGTCAGCTATTCTATTTTGACAGATTTCTGCCACTATTTGTATTTGCCTCTCGATCGCTTTCTTTTTGAGTTCTTTTGATCACGGAACTTTTGGGGAAGTTGCTACAGTAGTATATGCTTTATATGTGGTGGTTTTGAGTTTGAAACTGAACCAAAAAGGGTTGATTTATTATTATGCTTATGCTAATGTTGCTAATAGAATTGCTAATGGATAAAAGCTCAAGCTTGGAGATGCCCACGCACCCCAAGAAATATCCAAGAGGTACAAGCGTCAAAGCTTGGGGACGCCTCCGAGGCACCCCTTCTTCATCGGCAAAAATCAGGTCACCATTCAAGACAGTATATTTTTATTGCTTTATGCACTATGTGTTTTTCTTGGAGCGTCACTTGTTTTTGCTTTCAGTTTTCTTTTGTTTTGGTTGCTGCAATAAATGTTTGGATCACATCATGTTTTTGGAGAGAGACTTGTTTCGTTTTTCATTTGCCAAGAACACTTTAGTTTTCACTCTTATCGTTTAATGAGTGTTCTCTTTTTCTCGAACTACATTTAGCTTTTGTTTTTTGTCTTGATTTTTGTTCAGATCTTGTTTTATCTTTGCATCAAGGTGTATTTGGACCTCTGGTCCGTGTTGGTTTTCATCAAAAGAGTTGTTTCAAAAAGGTTCGAATGGTGTTGGAAAAGAGAAAAAGTTTCATGCAAAAAAAAGTGGTACAAAAAGGAGCTTGTTTAGATTGCGACTTAGACTTTTTCATGCCATGCTTGATGTCATGATTTTTGCTGTAGCATGACTTGTCTCAAATGACTGAGATTGCTTAATGAGCCTTTGAAAAAATCAGGCATTGTTTTTATTATTTGGAAGCATTAATTTGTTTTTCTCATTGATGCTTTATTTGGGTTGGCTTGGTGCATGCTTAAAACATGTTTGACCCATACAAAATCGACATAAGCCTCTATGATCATTTAGTTTTTGACTTATGATGCCATTTTATGCTTCTCTTAATGATATTTTGTCGCTACGCATGATTATGGCCGTTATTGCTCTCTTAGTTGGTCGCTCCCAGTCTTTTGCTAGCCCTCATTTTGTACCGAGTATGAGCTCTTCTCGTGCATCCAACTCCCAAAAACCAAGTTATTCTAATGTGTCCACCATACAAACCTATTAGCAATTTGCTATTCCAAAGTACATTTGACTTGCTATTATCTATCCTTCAAATTAAACTCTTTTTGGTGTCATGCAAAAATTGGTCACTAAAGCTCTCACGAACCTGATGGCATACTTTACTTTTCTCATTCTTAAAAATTTGACATTGTGGCTCTCTTATGTTGAGTTGTTATGCTTGCAAGTTGTAAGTTGGAAATTATCCAAACCATGCCGTCATGGGGTAAGCTTTCAACATTGCACTTCTTATTTGAGTTGATATCGTGATCTTTTGTTTATGGATACTCGTGATGTGAAATAAGTTGGGACTCTTGCGGGATCATGGAGTTTGTATACGTGATAGAGAAATGCCTGGGCCGCTAATCTAAGCCATGCATAATTCATGGTGGAAATTTACAGCATGCCCATTGTGAACATTCGACGACGCATCTCAAAATAAAAAGCTATACCAATGGTAAATAAAAGAGATGCCGAGGTGTTCATTGCCTGTTTGTCCTATCATTTTGATGTGGGCTTTTTCCATGTCATCGGGCACGGAGGTACCCCATTGGCGATTCTCGATGATACGTGTATACTTACAATGACAAGAGCTTGCTTGGGACTCTAAGTCGAGTAGCATGAGGTTTGGGTATTCGTACTTCACGGGACACGACGTTTTCAACTTATGATTTGTCAAGCATATGCTTCATAATTGTACTCGCATTAACTTTAACCATTCAAGATGCCTGATAACCCACAAGTATAGGGGGTGTATCGTAGTACTTTCGATAAATAAGAGTGTCGAACCGAACGAGGAGCAGAAGGTGTTGACAAGTGGTTTTGATCAAGGATTCACTGTAAATACTAGCAAACGGGTTTTCAGGGGTATTTGGTAATGCAAGTAAATAAAATACGAGTAAATAAAATACAATAACAATAATTGCTGCAAGTGGCCCAATCCTTTCTAGAGCAAAGGACAAGCCGGTTGTGTAACTTATGATGACCAAACGTTCTCGAGGACACACGGGAGTTTCTGTCAAGTGCTTTCGCTTCATACAGCTAAATAATCTTTATTGGTTTGATAAGTGTTATGGGGGTGAACCTGTGCTAGCGCACTACCCTTACTAGGATAAATACACACTTGTGATTATACCCCTTACAAGCATCTGCAAATACAAGAAAGTAATTAAGATAAATCTAACCACAGTCTTAAACTCTAAGATCCTACACTCCCTGGTGCAATGGTTTCCCAATGGAGGTTTAGGTTTCTATCACTCCAGCAACCCCACAATTGGTAGCCAAATACACAATGTATCTCACTAGGCCCATAAATGGTGAAGTATCATGTAGTCGACGTTCACATGACACCACTAGTGAAATAGCACCACAACAAATAAATATCAAACTATTAAATATTACTCAATATAATTCCACTACTAACGACTTGACTTCTCCCATGTGCTCAAGAACTAAACGAACTACTCACAAGACATCATATGGATCATGATCAGAGGTGAAATAATGGTAAATAACAATCTGAACATAAACCTTAATTCAACGGTTCTACTCAGTAGCATCAACCACAAGAGTAATCAACACCGGGAAAGTTTCCCCTAAGAATTTGACAAGATTCAACTCAGGATGTTACAGCTGGATGGCGTGGTGATGGTGGAGATGAAGGTGCTGGTGATGAGGATGATGGTGATGATGATCCCGATGAAGTCCGGCGCGATGATGATGACGATGGCGACGATCTCCCCTCTCCGGGAAGGAATTTCCCTGGCAGATTTCTGCCTGCCAGAGAGCTTTTCTCTCTCTGGTGTTTTTCACCCCGCAGAGGCAGCGGTGTCTATCTCTGAGCCCCCTTCTTGACTTAGGTTTTTGGGGATGATGAAATACACGAAGGGGCGATGGCAGTAGTGGGCCAGGGTGGCCTCACCACAGGGCGGCGCGGCCAGGGGCTGGGCCGCGCCCCCTGGTGGTGAGGCTGCCCTGTGGCCCCTCTCGCCTCCTCCTTCTGGCTACTTTAGTCTTCTGGTAATATATAATTTCCTGGTATTTTTCTGGAATTTCCTGATCTTCTGAAATATGGTGTCTTGACGGTCCTTTTTCCAGCAGAATCCTGACTCCGGCAGCAAATCCTCCAATGATCATCAAACATGTAAAAACAGAGGAAACAACACAAGTATCACCTCTAAATGTGAAATATATCAATGAATAACAGTAAATTATGATACAAAATAGTGATGCAAAATGGACGTATCAACCCCCCCAAGCTTAGACCTCGCTTGTCCCCAAGCAAAAACTAAACTCGATAAACAGGACCACAGGTTTATGGAGTGAAGTGTCGATAATCAAAATACGAACAAGAAGCATCACATTCACCAAGGCACAAGTTATAATAGACAGCAACTTCCCTTTATATGATACAGACTTGCAATAAAGTAAAAGGGAATCACAAATAAGGATGCACAAGGTAAACTATAATTGGTGATGGCAAACCTTAGTTCTTGGTCAGAGAACAATGAACAAACTATACTTATTTTTGAACGGAGCCTTTTTAAAACAGAGCTAATATAGCAAAAACCATATGCTCAATGAAACAAACTTTTGCATTCATAGAAAGCTTTCAAAGATATATTCCTTCAGACAAAAGCATTATACTAACAAAAGAAATTAGTAAACATGATTAAATGGATCAACATATGGATGAGTGAAACATAACAACTCAAATGCTTGCTTGAGATAGAAGGGAATAGGTTGACTCAACATAAAAGTAAAAGACAGGCCCTTCGTAGAGGGAAGCAGGGATTAAACATGTGCTAGAGCTTTTCATTTGTAAAACAGAGGTAAAAGTTGTTTTGAGAGGTGGTTGCTTTTGTCAACAACTAGCAACGGAGTTCTTGATATCTTCCATACTAAACAAGTGAGAGAGGTTCCGAGATGTTGATTAATTGGCACATTGGTGCTCTTTTATAGCTTGGCACTCCTCCCCACCTTTTCCTTTCTCAAACCATGGCTAACCGATTCCATCGGGTGCCAACCAACTTTCACATACCATGGAGGAGTGCCTTTTTCTTTTCCTTTCGAGATTACAATGGTCTGACCAGCTCCCTTGCAAAATTAATGACGAGCAGATGAAGCTGCCTAGTCTAGGGGTACTTAATTTAGTATGGAAGATAACAAACCCATCCACTACGTCCTCATGAGCTTAAAACAGTGGCACAAAATGAGAAGTGTTTGAAGGTTTTTGAAAGGTAGCACATGAAAATTTACTTGGAATGGCTTGAAATACCATGCATGGGAATTTATGGTGGACTCTTTGGAAGTAACTTGGTTTTTGGGAGTTGGATGCACGAGAAGTATTTCCTCTCAGTACAGGTTTTTGACTAGCAAGGCTGGGTAGCAAGCATAAGAGTTGCATGAAACAAACAAACATATATATAATAAGAACAATCATGCAAACTTCCTTGAAAATATAATGATTTTAACTTTGAGAATAATAATGCGTATAAGCCAAACATGAAGGAAAACTGAAGTGATGTTACTACAAACACTTCTTTCTTCTTTTCTACTCAAACCTCAAGGTAATGTTGCTACTGACCAAGCTCAGTTTGCCAAAACCAACTAAATTTACTCATGCTCCCAAAGTGATACCAATACTAATCAACAAGACTTAGTCATATAAGAAACATTGCAGACTAAAATAAAGTGTGCGGAAAGTAAATGATAAAACTTCTCATTAATATTTCATTACCGCAACTCACACCAAGGGACACATAGATAACCAACTAAGGACGATACTTCCACACTGCAAACTATTCTATAAGATAACTTCTCTATTCATGATATGACTCTACTTGAAAAGTAAATGAGTAAAAGGTGATGATGTGATAGCGCGGCACTCCCCCAAGCTTGGAACAAGCCAAGGGGATGCCAATACCATGATGAATTACTCCTTCGGCAGTGGTGGGTAGTCTTTAATAAGCTTCTCAATCAAATCTTTCAAATCATCGATCTTGTGACTGAGGTTATGAATGATCTCTGAATTGTGCTCAATACGGCTCATGAACCTGTCAGCCAGAGAGTCCCAACTCTTGACTTTATTTCCCCATCCTTCTTCACACTTGGAACTTTCTCTCCCTGCATTGTTAGAACGATTTATATCCCAACCAGAAGGCAATCGTGATCTAGGCACCTTTTGAATCTGATGTTCATGAATTAGAGTATGAAAAGGGTTGTTGCTTGACGGAGATGCCCGTGGAGCTAAGATGTGGCGCGGCACACCCCCTCCGGTTCTTATACGTGCACTCTTCTTGAACTTGTCATGACTTGTCACCACCCCAATGCTTCCGATCATGGTGCTCGGGCGTGAACTTTGATCTTCTTCCATCTCTTCTTCCTCGGCCTCACTTTCAACTTCTTCCTTCAGCTGAAGGTCTTGGTGGTCATCTTTCGAAGGTGACTTATCCTTGTCGTCGCTTGAAGAGTCCATGATCCGCCCAAAACTGAGAACAATCTCCTGACAGAAACAGCTCGAAACAAAAACACAACAAGGAAACGATATACAGACCTCGGGTAATCTGGGGGTTATATAGGCGAAAATTATACATCGAAATGAAATCACAGGAGAAAACCGGGATGTAAACGAGCTTCGGGGTGGTCTCACCATAGGGCGGCGCGGCCTGGGGTGGGCCCGTGCCCCCTAGTGGTGAGGAGCCACCGGACTCCGTCTCCTGCCCATTTTCATCTCGTGATTTTTCATATTTAATAAAAACATCAAAAATATTAATGGAAAAGTTTTACGCGAACCTTTTCTGACTAGAACTGTTACCTATTCGAAAACGAACTCTGCAGGTTCCTGCATATTGTCCTGGATGAATTCTTCCGGAGAAACCGTTTTAATAACATCAACATCTTCATTATAAGAATCTCCAGCAATATAATGTTTGAGTCTTTGCCCATTCACTACTTGTGTAGTGTCATCTTTTAATGAGGCAATCTTTATCGCACCTGAGCGGTACACTTCCACAATAACATATGGTCCTTCCCATTTAGAGAGTAATTTTCTTGCAAAAAATCTGAGATGAGACCTATACAATAGAACTTTCTCACCAACATGAAACTCTCTTTTAAGAATTCTCTTATCATGCCATTGTTTGACTTTCTCTTTGAAAAGTCTGGCATTCTCATAGGCTTCGTTTCTCCACTCATCTAGAGAACTCAAATCTAACAACCTTTTCTTACCGGCAAGCTTAAAATCCCTATTAAGCTCTTTCACTACCCAGGCTTGATTTCTCTATTTGAAAGATCTACCTTCCCACTAGTTTGGGGATGATAAGCAGAAGCAATTCTATGATTAACATCATATCTAGCAAGAGTTTTTCTAAAACCGCCATGAATAAAATGAGAACCTCCATCAGTCATAAGATACCTAGGCACACCAAACCTAGGAAAAATAACATCCTTAAGCATTTTTAACGATGTCTCACCATCGGCACTCTTTGTAGGTATGGCTTCTACCCACTTGGTAACATAATCAACAACAACAAGTATGTGAGTATAGCCTTTTGAAGGAGGAAAAGGACCCATAAAGTCAAATCCCCAACAATCAAATGGTTCAATAACAAGAGTGTAACTCATAGGCATTTCATTGCGTCTAGAAATATTACCAACTCTTTGACATTCCTCACAAGATAAAACATACCTTCTAGCATCTTTAAAGAGGGTTGGCCAATAAAAACCTAATTGTAGAACCTTTTGTGCGGTTCTATCTCCAGCATGATATCCTCCATAAGCGCTTCCATGGCATTTTCTCAGTATTTCTTGTTGCTCATATTCTGGTATGCATCTTCGCATAATACCATAAACTCCTTCTTTATATAAGTGTGGGTCATCCCAAAAATAATGTCTCAAATCATAAAAGAATTTTCTTCTTTGCTGAGCTGTAAAGGTTGGAGGCAAATACTTGGAAACAATAAAGTTAGCATAATCAGCATACCAAGGAAGGTCTCGCGAAGTTACATTTATTGAAGCCAACTGTTCATTTGGAAAACTATCATTAACAGGAATAGGATCAAAAGAAATGTTTTCCAATCTAGACAAGTTGTCAGCCACAGGATTTTCAGCACCTTTACTATCTATAATATGCAAATCAAACTCTTGTAAAAGCAACACCCATCTAATAAGCCTAGGCTTAGCATCTTTCTTAGACATAAGATATCTAATAGCAGCATGATCAGTATGAATAGTAACTTTAGAATCAACAATGTAAGGTCTAAACTTATCACATGCAAAAACAATAGCAAGAAACTCATTCTGAGTGGTAGCATAATTCTTCTGAGTAGCATCAAGTGTCTTACTAGCATAATGAATAACATTCAACTTATTATGTATGCGCTGTCCAAGAACAGCACCAACAATAAAATCACTAGCATCACACATAATTTCAAAGGGTAAATTCCAATCTGGTGGTTGAACAATAGGAGTAGTAGTTAAAGCCTTCTTAAGAGTTTCAAAAGCTTCCTTACAATCATCATCAAAGACAAATGGTACATCTTTTTGAAGAAGATTAGTAAAAGGCTTTGAAATCTTAGAGAAATCTTTAATAAACCTCCTATAGAAACCAGCATGGCCAAGAATACTACGAATACCTTTAACATCTCTGGGACAGGGCATTTTCTCAATTGCCTCAACTTTTGCTCTGTCAACTTCAATACCCCTTTCAGAAATTTTATGTCCAAGGACAATTCCTTCATTTACCATAAAGTGGCATTTCTCCCAATTAAGAACAAGATTAGTTTCTTCACACCTCTGTAAAACTTTATCAAGATTGTGCAAACAATTATCAAAAGAAGTTCCATAGACGAAGAAATCGTCCGTGAAAACCTCCACAATTTCTTCACAAAAGCCATGAAAAATAGCAAACATGCATCTTTGAAAAGTAGCAGGAGCATTGCATAAACCAAACGGCATACGTCTATAAGCATAAGTTCCATAAGGACAAGTAAAACTGGTTTTCTCTTGATCTTCCGGTTTAACAGCAATCTGAGAGAAACCGGAATAACCATCAAGAAAACAAAAATGAGTCTTCTTAGATAACCTCTCTAGCATTTGATCTATAAACGGTAAAGGATAATGATCTTTCTTAGTAACTTTGTTTACCTTTCTAAAATCAATGCACATCCTATAACCAACTACTACCCTTTGAGGAATAAGCTCGTTATTCTCATTAGGCACAACAGTCGTACCTCCTTTCTTAGGAACACAATGAACAGGACTAACCCATCTACTATCAGCAATAGGATAAATAATACCAGCATCAAGGAGCTTCAATACCTCATTTCTTACAACTTCCTTCATCTTAGGAATTAAGCGGCGTTGATGTTCGACAACTGGCTTTGCGTCTTCCTCCATATTAATAGCATGCTGACATAAAGTGGGAGAAATCCCTTTTAAATCATCAAGGGTATATCCCATAGCTCCTCGATGTTTCCTCAATATCTCCAATAACCTTTCTTCTTCCTTTCCTGAAAGCTTAGAACTGATAATAACAGGATATATTTTCTTATCATCTATATAAGCATATTTAAGATCATCAGGTAAAGGTTTTAATTCAAAAACAGGATCTTCCTTAGGTGGTAAAGTGGTACCAAGATCCTCCACAGGTAAATTGTGCTTGATCAACGGTGGTTGATGAAAGAAAATATCATCAATTTCTTCTCTTTCCTTCCTGTAGACATCACTTTCATGGTCCTCCATGAATTGCTGCAAAGCATTATTAGGAGCCAGAGCAATAGAAGCAAGCTGTTCAACTCGAAAATTTTCATTAGGCATGTCATTTTCATAAGAAGTCTTAGCACACTTGGAAAAATTGAACTCATAAGATTCTCCATTAAACTTAGTAAAAAAATTCTCCTTCTTACAGTCTATCACAGCACCACAAGTATTCAAAAAGGGTCTACCAAAAATAATAGGACAAGTTTTACTAGCCTCCGTACCAAGTACTAGGAAATCAGTGGGATATTTGGTCTTACCGCAAAGAACTTCCACATCTCGAACAATACCCAGAGGCCAAACAGTCCCTCTGTTAGCAAGCTGAACAACCACATTAATATCCTCAAGTTCACCAGGACCAATCTCATGCATGATTTCTCTGTAAAGCTCTAAAGGAATAGCGCTTGAACTAGCACCAATGTCACATAAACCATAATAGCAATGATCTCCAATCCTGACAGAAATAACAGGAACACTTGTTTTCCTACGCCTATTAGGATGTGAAATAATGTTAGTAGCACCTTCACAAAAGGAGAGGAAGAAGCCAATACGACTGAAGGTGATGCTTGCTAGCCTAGTGACACTCCAAAAAGGGCACCGTTTATGATCAAACGAGTTAGCGCGTCTTCAACTAGTAGCAACGTGGAACCTGCACACAACACAACCAAATACTTTGCTCCCAACTTACGATGAGGTTGTCAATCTCACTGGTTTGCTGTAAACAAAGGAATGAGCGTATCGAGTGGAAAATAGTAATAGTATGCGAGTAAAGTAAACAATGCGAGTAAAGTAAATAGGTGATAGCAATATAAAGGAAATAGGACCGGGGTCCATAGTTCACTAGTGGTGTCTCTCCATAAGATAAAATAACACATGCTGGGTAAATAAATTACAGTTGGGCAATTGATAGAATAAAGACAATGTGATATGTCGAGAGGATTGATACGTCTCAAACGTATCTATAATTTTTGATGCTCCATGCTTTTTTTTGCACCATTTGCCTTGTGTTTTGTTACACTTTGTGGCATTTTTATGCGATTTCCGGAACTAACCTACTGACAAGATGACACAGTGCCAGTTCCCTGTTTTCTACTATTTTTGTGTTTCAGAAAAGCTACACAGGAAATATTCTCGGAATCGGACGAAACAAAAGCCAGAAGTCTTATTTTTCCCGGAAGCTTCCCGAAGACCGAAAGAGAGCTGGAGGGGGGCCAGAGGCTGCCCTCACACATAGGTGGCGCAGCCCAGGCCCTGGCCACGCCACCCTGGTGTGAGGAGCCCCTGGCTGCCCCTTGACGACGCCCCTTCGCCTATAAGAAGCCTCGGGACGGAAAACCCTAGGGGAGTCGGCGAAATTTCCAGAACAGTTCCGTAGCTCTGCCGCCGCTGTCAACGAATTTCGGGGGACAGAAGTCTCTGTTCCGGCACCCTGCCGGGATGGGTAAGTGCCCTCAGAGCCATCTCCATCGGTCTCCATCGCCGTCTCCGCTGTCTCCATCGACCTCACCGCCATCTCCATCAACCTTGCTGTCTCCTATGATGAGGAGGGAGTAGTTCATCCCCGGGGCTGAGGGCTCTACCGGTAGCTATGTGGTTCACCTCTCTCTCCCATGATGTGATATTTATGTGATTGTGAGCTTTGTATCATGTTGAACAAGTAGATGTTATTATTCAGATACTATGTGTACTCTAGTGATGTTATTAAAGTAATCTATTCCTCCTGCCATGGTGTAACGATGACAGTGCGTGCATCATGGTGGTACTTGGTCTAGGCTACGATTGTGATCTTTTATGGATTATGAGAATAATTATCACTATGATAGTATTGAAGTGATCTATTCCTCCTTTCATGGTGTAATGTTGACAGTGTGTGCACCGTGTTAGTACTTGGTCTAAGTTGCAATAATATTTATCTTGAGTTGTGATTTGATTTGGATATCTCTATGAGCGGTGTTTGTCAAGTACTTGATGAACTTTAAGGGGTGCTTCTGTAGCCACTACGCAATGATTAGTGTTATTCAATAGGAGAGTAATTCAGAGTACCATAGTGAAGAGAAGTTATTTATTTGTTCAATCATGTTATATTTGTTGGGAGTGTGTCCACTAGTGAAAGTATGATCCCTAGGCCTTGTTTCCAAGCTTTGCACACCGTTTACTTGCTATTTTGTTACATGTTCGCTTGCTGCCATTTTTATTCCAGATTGCATTTAGTACTTATAATCATCTATACCACTTGTATTTCACTATGTCTTCGCCGAACTAGTGCACCTATACATCTGACAAGTGTATTGGGTGTGTTGGGGACACAAGAGACTTTCTATATCGTAATTGCAGGGTTGTTTGAGAGGGATAGCTTTGACCTCTTTCTCCCTGAGTTCGATAAACCTTGGGTGATCCACTTAAGGGAAACTTGCTGCTGTTCTACAAACCTCTGCACTTGGAGGCCCAACACTGTCTACAAGAATAGACGCGTGTGTAGACATCAAGCTCTTTTCTGGCGCCGTTGCCGGGGAGGTAAGGTAAAAGGTACTCGCATCCTCCTGTGTGAGTGCTCGGAGTTATTTCCTTCAGATTCTGCAATTACATCTTTTTGTTTCTTATTTTTATTTTCACTAGTTAGGCTTAATGGAAAACAAAGAGTTCTGTAGTCTTTTTCCTGAGTTTAGATATGAAGTGTTTGAAGAGAAAATTGAAAAACCTTTGGAGCTTAATTTGCATGCTAATAGTGTTGTTAGTATGAATGCTTTGAACACCGTTATTGCTAATGCTATGGAAAAGTCTAAGCTTGCGGAAGCTGGTTTTGTTAAGCATGATATTTTTAGTTCCCCAGCTTTAGTGGAGAAAGTTTGTTCTGATAATATTTTATCTCCCCTATGTGATGTTCCTTCTTATGATGATATGTTTGAAGAATATGCTTTGCGAAATAGCTGTTCTCTAGCTTGTGATGATACTAAACCTCTAGTTTATGATGGCTATGATGATGAGTATAATATTTTCAGTTCACCTATTATTGAGGATAAAATTAGTTATGATTACAATATGCCTCCTATTTATGATGATTATGGTGATGATAATAATTATTCTATTGAATTTGCTCCTACTACTATTGTTCCTATGGTGAGTATTAATTCTTTTATGCATGTGGCTTATGATAGGGATGCCTTATGTGATAGTTATATTGTTAATTATATTCATGATGCTACTGAAAGTTATTATGAGAGAGGGAAACATGGTTTGATGGATCTCAACAATATTAAGTTTCCCCTCTTTATGTTGCAAATCTTGCAGTGGCACTTGTTTTATCTATCCATGCTTGCTACTATATGCCTCGTTGATTTATTTTCTTACAAGATTCCTATGCATAGGAAGTGGTTCAGATATAAATGTCTTTCACACTTGCTTTTTGATGCTCTCTATTGCTTTAAGTTCCTATATGGTGCCTTTGCCTCAAGCTCTTATATGGCGCCCACATGAGCATCTTTGCAAATTACTGCGCCTAGCTCAAAGGCGTTAAAGAAAAGCACTCTTGGGAGATAAACCATTGTTTATTTTTAGTACTTTTTCTTTTATTTGAGTCTTGGAAGTCATTACTACTGTAATGACCACTCCTTATCTTGTTTATTTCGTTTTTGTGCCAAGAGAAGCCTCTAATTCGAGTGAGGTAAAGATTTAGGGATGTTGCTGTCCTGAAACTGTTTTTGGTGCTGCACCGTAAAAATTCGTATAAATTCTCTGTTTATCTTTTGGACCTTCTATTTCTTGTGCATATGCCCCAGGTTATATCCAAACTTTCGTTAGTTGAATACTTTTTGATTTGAGCAACAGAAAACCCCTCAAAAATTCGACCTTTGTCAGCTATTCTGTTTTGACAGACTTCTGCCAATATTTGTGTTTGCCACTTTATCGCTTTCTTTTTGAGTTCTTTTGATCACGGAACTTTTGGGAAAGTTGCTACAGTATTATATGCTATATATGTGGTGGTTTTGTGTTGAAACATGAAGCAAAAAGGGTTGATTCTATGTTATTCTTAAACTAATGTTGCTGATAGATTTATGTTTAGTTTTGTATGA
Source organism: Dactylis glomerata (assembly GCA_007115705.1). Lineage (NCBI taxonomy): Eukaryota > Viridiplantae > Streptophyta > Magnoliopsida > Poales > Poaceae > Dactylis > Dactylis glomerata. The sequence continues at coordinate 3,336,503 of QXEO01000180.1, read as the reverse complement.
AGGAAGTTTTCAAGTGTAGGGGTTAGAGAATGATGAGATGAGATGAAGAATGGACAAAAGCTCAAGCTTGGGGATGCCCATGCATCACCCCAAGAAATATCCAAGAAGTACAAGCGTCAAAGCTTGGGAATGCCCCCGAGGCACCCCTTCTTCATCGGCAAAAATCAGGTCACCTTTCAAGACACTATATTTTTATTGCTTCATGCACTATGTGTTTTTCTTGGAGCGTCAGTTGTTTTAGTTTTCAGTATTAGTTTATTTTAGTTTGCTGCAATAAATGGTTAGATCACATCATGTTTCTTTTGGAGGAGATGAACTCATTTTCATTGCCAAGAACACTCTAGTTTTTCACTCTTATCGTTCAACGAGTGTTCTCTTTTTCTGCTACTGCGTTTAGCCTTTGTTTTTTGCCTTGATTTTTGTTCAGATCTTGTTTTATCTTCCCATCAAGGTGTATTTTGACCTCTGGTCCATGCAGGTTTTCCTCAAAAGAGTTTCCTCAAAAAGGTTTCAAATGGTGTTGGAAAAGAGAAAAAGCTTTGTGCAAAATAGTAGTACAAGAAGGAGCTTGTGTAGACTGCGGCTTAGGCTTTTTCATGTCATGCTTGATATCTTTTTGATAGTATGCTTGGTGGTTTTGCTGTAGCATGACTTGTCTCAAATAACTGAGATTGCTTAATGAGCCTTTGAAAAAATCATGCATTGTTTTTATTGTATGGAAGCATTATTTTGGTTTTCTCCTTGATGCTTTATTTGGGTTGACTTGGCGCATGCTCACACATGTTAGACTCATACAAAGTCGCCAATAGCCTCTATGACCATTTAGTTTTTGACTTTTGATGCCATCTTATGCTTCTTTTAATGTCTCTTTGTCGCTTTGCATGATTATGGCCATTATTGCTCTCTTAGTTGGTCGCTCCCAGTCTTTTGCTAGCCCTCGCCTTATACTGAGTATGAGCTCTACTCGTGCATCCAACTCCTAAAAGCCAAAGTTTTCCAAAGTGTCCACCATACATACCTACCAGCAATTTGCTATTCCAAGTAAATTTGACTTGCTTTTATTTTCTATTTGAATTAAACTCTTACCGGTGTTATGCGAAATTCGGTCAGTAAAGCTCTCACGAACCGGAAGGCACACTTTACTTTTTCCTGTTCTTAAAAATTTGACATTGTGGTCTCTTATGTTGAGTTGTTATAACTGCAAGTTGTAAGTTGGAGACTAGCCCAGCCATGCAGTCATGGGCAAGCTTTCAACATTGCACTTCTTAATTGAATTGATATCGTGATCTTTTGTTTATGGATGCCCGCGGTGTGAAATGAATTGGGAATCTTATGGGGATCATGGAGTTTGTATATGTGTTAGGGAAACGCCAGGCCGCTAATCTAAGCCATGCATAATTCATGGTGGAAATTTGCAGCATACCCATGGTGAACATTCGACGACGCATCTCACAATAAAAAGCTAAACAAATGGCAAATAAAAGAGATGTCGAGGTGTTCATTGTCTGCTTGTCCTGTCATTTTGATGTGGGCTTGTTCCATGTCAACGGGCACAGAGGTACCCCATTGGCGGTTCTCAATGATATGCATATATTTACAATGACAAGAGCCTTGCTTGGGACTCTAAGTAAAGTAGCATGAGGTTTGGGTACTCGTATTCACGGGACACGAGGTTTTCAACTTATGATTTGTCAAGCATATGCATCATAATTGTTCTCGCATTAACTTTAACCATTCAAGATGCTTATGATGGGGGCAATGAGAGCTCAAAGCCGGTAAGTACCATAATTTTTGAAGGTTATAAAACTTGCAATCACTGCTTCCCTCTGCGAAGGGCCTTTCTTCTACTTTTACGTTGAGTCACCACCTTCTTTCTTTATGCACCATTAAGAGAGCATAGTTGTCATTCTTAGTATAATGTGCATTGTCCCAAAGTTTTCATTGATTGATTCACATTGTTGGTTTCACTTGTTCTCAAATTATTTGTATCTAGTCGCCCTCTTAAACTTGAAGGTGTCCTATGCATTTATGTTTTGCTCTCCATGAAGGACAAGCTGAAAACCATTTGTATGTTTTCCTTATGATTTGAACACATGTTTGACTTTCATTGTTTCATTTTCATGATCTTTTGTTTGTGTTCTTTTTCATGTTTATAACATGATTGCTAAGCTTTTATTGTCAAGATTATATCTTTCATGCCCATGTTTTAAGTTCTTATGATCCCAGCTCACAATGCTTCATGTCACCTCAAAAATTATTTCTTTTGTTATCACTTACCTACTCGAGGACGAGAAGGAGTTAAGCTTGGGGATGCTTGATACGTCTCAAATGTATCTATAATTTTTGATGCTCCATGCTTGTTTTTGCACCATTTGCCTTGTGTTTTGTTACACTTCGTGGTGTTTTTATGCGATTTCCGGAACTAACCTATTGACAAGATGCCACAGTGCCAGTTCCCTGTTTTCTGCTGTTTTTGTGTTTCAGAAAAGCTACACAGGAAATATTCTCGGAATCGGACGAAACAAAAGCCAAAAGTCTTATTTTTCCCAAAAGCTTCCCGAAGACCGAAAGAGAGCCGGAGGGGGGCCAGAGGCCGCCCTCACACATAGGTGGCGCGGCCTAGGCCCTGGCCGCGCCACCCTGGTGTGAGGACCCCTGGCTGCCCCCTGACGATGCCCCTTCGCCTATAAGAAGCCTCGGGACGGAAAACCCTAGGGGAGTCGGCAAAATTTCCAGAAGCTCCGCCGTTGCCATCGATGAATTTCGGGGGACAAAAGTCTCTGTTCCGGCACCCTGCCGGGATGCGGAAGTGCCCCCGGAGCCATCTCCATCGGTCTCCATCGCCGTCTCCGCCGTCTCCATCGACCTCACCGCCATCTCCATCAACCTTGCTGTCTCCTATGATGAGGAGGGAGTAGTTCATCCCCGGGGCTGAGGGCTCTACCGGTAGCTATGTGGTTCACCTATCTCTCCCATGATGTGATCTTTATGTGATCATGAGCTTTGTATCATGTTGAACAAGTAGATGTTATTATTCAAATATTATGTGTACTCTAGTGATGTTATTAAAGTAATCTACTCCTCCTGCCATGGTGTAACGATGGCAGTGCGTGCATCATGGTGGTACTTGGTCTAGGCTACGATTGTGATCTTTTATGGATTATGAGAATAATTATCACTATGATAGTATTGAAGTGATCTATTCCTCCTTTCATGGTGTAATGTTGACAGTGTGTGCACCGTGTTAGTACTTGGTCTAAGTTGCAATAATATTTATCTTGAGTTGTGATTTGATTTGGATATCTCTATGAGCGGTGTTTGTCAAGTACTTGATGAACTTTAAGGGGTGCTTCTGTAGCCACTACGCAATGATTAGTGTTATTCAATAGGAGAGTAATTCAGAGTACCATAGTGAAGAGAAGTTGTTTATTTGTTCAATCATGTTATATTTGTTGGGAGTGTGTCCACTAGTGAAAGTATGATCCCTAGGCCTTGTTTCCAAGATTTGCACACCGTTTACTTGCTGTTTTGTTACATGTTCGCTTGCTGCCATTTTTATTCCAGATTGCATTTACTACTTATAATCATCTATACCACTTGTATTTCACTATCTCTTCGCCAAACTAGTGCACCTATACATATGACAAGTGTATTGGGTGTGTTGGGGACACAAGAGACTTTCTGTATCGTAATTGCAGGGTTGTTTGAGAAGGATAGCTTTGACCTCTTCCTCCCTGAGTTCGATAAACCTTGGGTGATCCACTTAAGGGAAACTTGCGGCTGTTCTACAAACCTCTGCACTTGAAGGCCCAACACTATCTACAAGAACAGACGCATGCTTAGACATCAAGGATCACTATGAGATTTACTCTAGGCATTACAACAAGATACATAGACCGCCATCCAACTGTATCTATGACTAATAATCCACTTGTGGCGAATCAATCCGAGAACTCCACAAGTATTAAGTTGCGAACAACAGATAACTGCATTAAGCAAAGTGTGTAATGTAAACAAAGCATATGCCCTAGAGCACATGAATGTTGTTTTCCCCCTAGTAGCAACATCACATCTACAACCTTAGAGGTTTCTGTCACTCCCCTAGATTAAATAGAGGCATGAACCCACTATCGAGCATAAATACTCCCTCTTGGAGTCACTAGCAACTACTTGGCCAAGATAGCTACTAACAATGGAGAGCATGCAAGATCATAAACAACATAGAGATAACATAAGATAAAATTCAGTACATCAACTCAATCATAACACCAATATTCATCAGATCCCAACAAACACAACATGTAGAATTACATAACGGTGATCTCGATCATGTAAGGCAGCTCACGAGATCTAAACATGAAGCACATGGTGGAGAAGACAACCAACTAGCTACTGCTATGGACCCATAGTCCAAGGTAGACTACTCACTCATCGCGTCGGAGGCAAGCATGGTGATGAAGAAGACCTCCAGTGGTGATTCCCCTCTCCGGCAGGGTGCCAGGAAGAGCTTCTAGACCCTCCCGATCTTCGGGTCGACGGCGGTGGCGGATCGCGATTTGTTTTAGAAAAGTGATCGGGTCTTTATGTTTTTCCCGTCGGGGGGTCTTTATAGGCGAAGAGGCGGCATCAGAAGTGGACCAGGGGGCCCACACCATAGGCCGGCATGGGCCAGGGGTGGGTCGTGCCCCCTCGAGGTGTGGCCACCCTCTGGTCCGGCTCCGTCTCCTCTTCGGTGTTCTAGAAGCTCCGTGAAATATCTGGACGACTGGCTTTGGTTTCGTCCAATTCTGAGAATATTTCCTATGTAACTTTTCTGAAACACAAAAATAGCACAAAACAGGGAACTGGCACTGTGGCATCTTGTTAATAGGTTAGTTCCGGAAAATGCATAAAAATGCTACGAAGTGTAACGAAACGCTTAACAAATAGTGTAAAAACAAGCATGGAGCATAAAAAATTATGGATATGTTGGAGACGTATCAGCATCCCCAAGCTTAACTCCTGCTCGTCCTCGAGTAGGTAAGTGATAACAAAAGATATAATTTTTGAGGTGACATGCACCTACACAATCTCGATCATCTATGTAAGCGTTGAGCGCTGGGATCAAAAGAACTTAAAACATGGGCATGAAAGATATAATCTTGATAGAAGAAACTTAGCAACCATGTTATAACGTGAAAAGAACACAAACAAAAGATCATAAAAATGAAACAATAAAAGTCAAACGTGTGTTCAAATCAGAAGAAAAACATAGGAAATGGTTTTCAGCTTGTCCCTCATGAGAGAGCAAAACATAAATGCATAGGACACCTTCAAGTTTAAGAGGGCGACTAGATACAAATAATTTAAGGACAAGTGAAACCAACAATATGAATCAATCAATGAAAACTTTGGGACAATGCACATTATACTCAGAATGACAACTATGCTCTCTTAGATGGTGCATAAAGATAGAAGGTGGTGACTCAACATAAAAGTAAAAGAAAGGCCCTTCGCGGAGGGAAGCAGTGATTGCAAGTTTTATGAACCTTCAAAAATTATGGTACTTACCGGCTTTGAGCTCTCATTGCCCCCATCATAAGCATCTTGAATGGTTAAAGTTAATGCGAGAATACTTATGCTGCATATGCTTGACAAATCATAAGTTGAAAACCTCGTGTCCCATGAAATACGAATACCCAAACCTCATGCTACTTTACTTAGAGTCCCAAGCAAGCTCTTGTCATTGTAAGTATACACGTATCATCGAGAACTGCCAACGGGGTACCTCCGTACCCGATGACATGGAACAAGCCCACATCAAAATGACAGGACAAACAGACAATGAACACCTCGACATCTCTTTTATTTACCATTGGTATAGCTTTTTATTGCGAGACGCGTCGTCGAATGTTCACTATGGGCATGCTGTAAATTTCCACCATGAATTATGCATGGCTTAGATTAGCGGCCCAGGCGTTTCTCTAACACGTATACAAACTCCATGATCCCACAAGATTCCCAATTCATTTGACACCGCGAGTATCCATAAACAAAAGATCACGATATCAACTCAAATGAAAGATAGTGCAATGTTGAAAGCTTGCCCCATGACGGCATGGCTGGGCTAATCCCCAACTTACAACTTGCGAGCATAACAACTCAACATAAGAGACCACAATGTCAAAATTTTAAAATGAGAAAAGTAAAGTGTGCCATCCGGTTCATGAGAGCTTTACTGACCAATTTTCCCATAACACCAAAAAGAGTTTAATTTGAAGGATAGATAAAAGCAAGTCAAATATACTTTGGAATAGCAAATTGCTAATAGGTATGTATGGTGGACACAATGGCAAACATGGTTTTTAGGAGTTAGATGCACAAGTAGAGCTCATACTCAGTACAAAATGAAGGCTAGCAAAAGACTGGGAGCGACCAACTAAGAGAGCAATAATGGCCATAATCATGCATAGCAACAAAGCGACATTAAAAGAAGCATAAGATGGCATCAAAAGTCAAAAACTAAATGATCATAGAGGCAATGGCGACTTTGTATGAGTCTAACATGTGTGATCATGCGCCAAGACAACCCAAATAAAGCATCAAAGGAGAAAACCAAAATAATGCTTCCAAATAATTAAAACAACACATGATTTTTTCAAAGGCTCATTAAGCAATCTCAGTTATTTGAGACAAGTCATGCTACAGCAAAACCACTAAGCATACTATCAAAAAGACATCAAGCACGACATGCAAAATCCTAGGCCGCAGTCTATACAAGCTCCTTCTTGTACCACTTTTTTGCATAAAGCATTTTGTCTTTTCCAACACCATTCAAACTTTTTATAAACAACTCTTTTTATGAAAACCAATATGGACCAGAGGTCAAAATACACCTTGATAAAAATATATAACAAGATCTGAACACAAATCAAGGTGAAAATCGAAAGCTAAACGCAGTTTTAGAAAAAGAGAACACTTGTTGAAATTATAAGAATGAAAAACGGAGTGTTCTTGGCAAATGAAAAGCAAGGCAACTTCTCCAAAAGGAATTTGTTCTGGTCCAGGAATTTATTGCAGCAAATAAAACTAAACAAAACTAAAAACTAAAAACAACTGATGCTCCAAGAAAAAACGCATAATGCATGAAGTAATAAAAATATAGTTTGTTGAAAGGTGACCTGATTTTTGCCGATGAAGAAGGGGGTGTGATACGTCTCCAACGTATCTATAATTTTTGATGCTCCATGCTTGTTTTTACACCATTTGCCTATTGTTTCGTTACACTTAGTGGCACTTTTATGCATTTTCCGGAACTAACCTATTAACGAGTTGCCACAGTGCCATTTCCTGTTTTCTGCTGTTTTTGTGTTTCAGAAGTGATACACAGGAAATATTCTCGGAATTGGATGAAACAAGTTCCTGAAGTCTTATTTTACCTGGAAGCTTCCAGATATCCGAAGAGGAGTAGGAGGGAGGCCACCAGGGCGCCACACGCAGGGGCGGCGCGCCCAGCCCCCTGGCCGCGCGGGGCCTGCGTGAGGGCACCTGGCCCCTCCTCTGACATCGCCCCTTCGCCTATAAAGACCCCCCCGACGGAAAAAACCTAAGTACCCGATCAATTTTCCAGAACACATCGCGATCCGCCGCCGCGTCGACCCGAAGATTGGGAGGGTCCAGAAGCTCTTCCCGGCACCCTGCCGGAGAGGGGAATCGCCACCGGAGGTCTTCTTCATCGCCATGCTTGCCTCCAGAGCGATGAGTGAGTAGTCTACCTTGGACTATGGGTCCATAGCAGTAGCTAGATGGTTGTTCTCCACCATGTGCTTCATGTTTAGATCTCATGAGCTGCCCTACATGATTGAGATCACCGTTATGTAATTCTACATGTTTGGTTTGTTGGGATCCGATGAATATTGGTGTTTATGATTAAGTTGCTGTACTAAATTATATCTTTTGTTATCTCTATGTTGTTTATGATCTTGCATGCTCTCCGTTGTTAGTAGCTATCTTGGCCGAGTAGTTGCTAGTGACTCCAAGAGGGGGTATTTATGCTCGATAGTGGGTTCATGCCTCTATTTCACCTGGGGGAGTGACAGAAACCTCTAAGGTGGTAGATGTGCTGTTGCTACTAGGGAGAAAACAACATTCATATGCTCAAGGGCATATGCTTTGTTTACATTACACACTTTGCTTAATGCAATTATCTGTTGTTCGCAACTTAATACTTGTGGAGTTCTCGGATTGATTCACCACAAGTGGATTATTAGTCATAGATGCAGTTGGATGGCGGTCTATGTATTTTGTTGTAATGCCCAGAGTAAATCTCATAGTGATCTTCTTGACATATCACGTTTATCTTTATTCTATCAATTGCCCAACTGTAATTTGTTTACCCAGCATGTGTTATTTATCTTATGGAGAGACACCACTACTGAACTGTGGATCCTGGTCCTATTTACATCATATTGCTATCACCTATTTATTTTACTCGTACTGTTTACTTTACTCGCATACTATATTGCTTTCCACTCGATATGCTCAGAATCTTTGTTTCAAGCAAACCGGTGAGATTGACAACCTCATCGCAAGTTGGGAACAAAGTACTTGGTTGTGTTGTGTGCAGGTTCCGTGTTGCTACTGGCCGAAGACGAGTCAACAAGTATCGTTAACGGCGCCCTTGTTGGAGTGTTATTAAGCCAGTCTGCATCACCTTCAGTCGTCATTGTCTCTCCTCTCCTGACCAACATTAAACCTTGGTTTTTTTAACTGAGGGAAGACTAGCTGCTATACTCATCATACCTTCCTCTTGGGGTTCCCAACGGGCTGGTTATCCACCACGCACAAGGACAGTCTGCTTCCACGTCAACTTGGCACCATCAGTAATTTCCTGGCGCCATCAACAAGTAGCAACGGCCAGGGAGGTGTCGGGCTAGGGCGGGTCGCCTGCCAGAGGAAGAAGGAGGTCCCAACAGGTGGGGTCCACCTGTCTGCGGGAGAGGAAGGAGAGGATGTACCCCTTCGAGGTTTCGCCCGGCTGGGCCTCGGGCCAGTTCTGGGGCTAGGCCAGATTGGCTCCCCCGACCTATTTTCCATTTCTTTATTTCTTTATTTCTTTTTCCTTTTCTTTTCTGATTTTCTAATTTGTTTCATATATTTTGCAAATTTGATTCAAATTAATTCAAACAATTTGCTAAGATCTTCTAATATTCACTGCAGTGTTTTAAACCAGTAATAGAATTAGTTTTCAAAACAAAGAGGGGTTTTCAACAAAAATTTATGAATATAGCAAAGGGACTTGCTTGCATAACATGAAATATGAATGGGGGTTTGAAAATAGTTCTTTGAAAATAGGAGAATTATATTTGATAAAAATGAGATTCATTCTCAATCATAGTTTTGAAATACAACCTTTATAAACTCATTGAAATTTATTCTTTTGCAAGCAAGCTTGCATAAATTTGAATAAAAGGATGAAAATAGTAATTTGAAATCTTTCATTTTCTCAAAGAAATTCTTCAAGAAAAGATAGAAAGTTTAAAATAGTTTTCTAACAAAGCTTTTAATTAACTAAAAACTTTTAAATCCTTGTGAAATTTCAATCATCACAAGCAAAACAAAAGCAAAAAATTTCCCCCAAAATTTGATAAAATCTTGGGATGTTACACTAAGTGAGTAGAAGCTATACCTTCAAAGAGTGCTGATGGTGAGACCTCATTAAAAATGCTTAAGGATGTTATTTTTCCTAGGTTTGGTGCGCGTAGATATCTTATGACTGATGGAGGTTCTCATTTTATTCATGGTAGTTTTAGGAAGACCCTTGCTAGATATGATGTTAATCATAGAATTTCTTTAGCTTATCATCCCCAAACAAGTGGGAAAGTAGAATTATCAAATAGAGAAATTAAGTCTATCTTGCAAAAGACTATTAGTAAATCTAGAAAAAATTGGGCTTATAGAACTGCTTATAAAAATCCTATGGGTATGTCTCCTTACAAAATGGTTCATGGAAAAGCTTGTCACTTGCCTTTAGAATTAGAACACAAAGCTTATTGGGCAGTGAAAGAACTTAATAGAGATTTTAAACTTGCTGGTAAGAAAAGGTTTCTTGACTTGAGTTCTTTAGATGAATGGAGAAGTGAAGCTTATGAAAATGCTAGACTCTTTAAAGAGAAAGTTAAAAAATGGCATGATAGGAGAATTCTTAAGAGAGAGTTCCATGTTGGTGAGAAAGTTCTATTGTATAGGTCTCATCTCAGATTTTTTGTAGGAAATTACTCTCAAAATGGGAAGGACCCTTTGTTATTGAAGAGGTGTATCGTTCAGGTGCAATAAAAATTGCTTCACTAAAAGATAACACTACGCAAGTGGTGAATGGGCAAAGACTCAAACATTATATTTCTGGAGATTCTTATAATGAAGATATCAATATTATTCAAGTGGTGACTCTGGAAGAATTTATTAAAGAACAAATCCAAGAAACTACAGGGTCCGTTTTCGAATAGGTAACAGTTTTAGTAAGAAAAGTTTGTGTTAAACTTTCCTGCTTTTTTTGTTGTTTTTATTAAATATGGAAAATTATGAGACAAAAACAGGTAGGAAACAGTGCCCGAGGGCACCACACCACCCCATGGCGCGGGCCCCCTGGCCGCGAGACCGCGTGGTGTGGCCGCCTCGGAGCTCGTCTCCAACCCAATTTCATCATGTGCCTTCCTTTTGTTGTTAAACTTTATGCTATATAATCCCCCGGATCCCCTGAGGTCCGTATATCATTTTCCCATCGTGTTTTCATTTTGATCTATTTCTGTCAGGGGCTGTTCTCTGTTTTAGAGGGACCATGGTCTCTGCCAACAACGACAAGGGCAAGAAGCCTTCAAAAGATCACCAAAACCCCAAGTTGGAGGAGGAGGTCAGGATTGAAGCTGAAGAAGAAATAGAAGAAGACCAGCGTTCGTGCCCTCGCACCACCGTTGCAAGCATTGGAGTGGTGGAAAACCCTCGCAAGTTCAAGATAGGTGCGCGGATGAGCACTAGAGGGAAGGTTCCACGCCACTTCTTAGCTCCAAGGACACCTTCTTCAGGCAACAACAACCCCTTCCATACTCTATTACATGAGCATCAATTCCAAAGGGTGCCTAAGGCAAAGTTACCCTCTAGTTGGAATATAGATCGTTCTAACAGTGCAGGGAAAGGAGGCTTTAAGTGTGAAAAAGAGTGGGGAAATAATTTCAAGAGCTGGGATTCACAGTCTGACAAGTTCATGAACCGCATTGAGCACAATACGGAGTTCATTTGTATTCTCACCTACAAGATTGATGAGTTGAAGGAATGGCTGATAAGCTTATTAAGGATTCATCACCACCACCGAAGGAGTAATTCATCATTGGTATTGGCATCCCCTTGGCTTGTTCCAAGCTTGGGGGAGTGCCACAGTATGACATCATTATCTTTTACCCTTTTACTTTTTAGTAGAGTCATATCATGAGTAGAGAAGTTATTGATACGTCCATTTTGCATCACTATTTTATATCATAATTTACTGTTATTCATTGATATATTTCATATTTAGAGATGATACTTATATTTTTTTCTCTGTTTTTACATGTTTGATGATCATTAGAGAACTTGCTGCCGGAGTCAGGATTCTGCTAGAAAAAAGACCATCAAGACACCATATTTCTGAAGATCAACAATTCCAGAGAAATACCCAGAAATTCATATATTACCGAAAGACGAAAGTAGCCAGAAGGAGGAAGCAAGAGGAGCAGCAGGGGGGCCACACCACTAGGTGGCGCGGGCCCACCCCTGGTCGCGCCGCCCTATGCTTGAGGCCACCCTGGCCCACTCCTGCCATTACCCCCTCGCGTATATTGTCGTCCCCGAAACCTAAGTCGAGGGAGGATGAGAGATAGACACCGCCGCCTCTGCGGGGCGGAAAATACCGAGAGAGAAAAAGCTCTCCGGCAGGCAAAAATCTGCCAGGGAAATTTCTTCTCGGAGAGGGAAGATCGTCGCCATCGTCATCACCATCACGCTGGACTTCATTGGGATCATCATCACCATCATCATCAGCAGCAGCTGATACGTCCAAAACATATCCACTTTCCCGAACACCTTTGCTATTGTTTCTCCTCTAATTTGTGTGTTTTGAATACAACTAACACGGACTAACGCTGTTTTCAGCAGAATTGCTCTGGTGTCTCGTTTTTGTGCAGAAATCCAACTTTCAGTAAAAATTCGGGAAAAATTGGCAAAAATCCTATTTCACCAGAAGACCCACGGAGCTAGAAGATGAGACGGAGGGGAGGCACGAGGCCTCCACACACACAGGGGGCGCGGCCCAGCCCTGGCCGTGCCCACCTGTTGTGAGGGTGGCTCGGCGGTCTCCTCGACCTCTCCTTCTGCCTACATATACCCCCTAACCTGAAAATATCGGGGAGACGGCGTTTTTCCCAGATAGACTTCCGCTGTGCTGCCGCCATCAGAAACCGTGATTCGGAACCAGAAACTATGTTCTGGCACCCTGCTGGGACGGGGATTTGGAGGAGATCTTCATCACCATCATCACCGACGTCCCTCCATCGACCATCCATGACTCCCCCATCCATGTGTGAGTAATTCCCCCGCTGTAGGTGAGGGGATGGTAGGGATTGGATGAGATTGTTCATGTAATTTGATATGAGATTGTTAGGGCATAGTGCCTAGTATCTTTATTTAGTGCCTATGACATTGTTGCAACTTGTTGTGCTTAATGCTTGTCACTTTGGGCCCGAGTGCCATGATTTCAGATCTGAACATGTTATTATTTCTATGATGATACTTGTTGTTTATGGTCTTACCTACAAGTTGTATACACATATTGTTGTCCGGAACCCGAGGCCCCAAAGTGACAGAAATTGGGATAACCGGAGGGGATGGCTATGATGTGAGGATCACATGTGTTCACCGAGTGCTAATGCTTTGCTCCGGTACTTTATTAAAAGGAGTACCTTAATTACCAGTAGTTTCCCTTGAGGCCCTGCTGCAACAGGCTGGTAGGACAAAAGATGTCGTGCAAGTTTCTCCTTGTGAGCACGTACGACTATATACGGAACACATGCCTATGATTGTTAGTACTAAAATGCTTTATCATTATTTATCTGCAATTGCCCATGTCTCATTGATTTCATGAATTATCTTATCCATGCAACGCCCGTACATCCATCCCTATGTCTACAGTATTTGTTCCTACTGTTTACTATTGCTACTATTACCGCTGCTATTTTACTACTGTTGTTACTGTTTCACTACTATCACCACTATAAAACTGTTGCTACTGATAAACCACTGCGAGCAAGACTGTTTCTAGGTGCAGCTAAATTGACAACTCATCTGTTAAGGCTTACATATATTCTTTGGCTCCCCTTGTGTCGAATCAATAAATTTGGGCTTTACTTCCCTCGAAGACTGTTGCGATCCCCTATACTTGTGGGTCATCAAGACTATTTTCTGGCGCCGTTGTCGGGGAGCATAGCTTTATTTGTAAGTTCACTTGGTATTCACATTGTTTGCTGCAATCCTTTCATCATGGGTAAACCTCGTGATGTAAAAGTTCCTATATTGCCATCCACTACAAGAAGAGGTACGACTTTGAACACTTCTGTTGCTCTTGATTCACTATCTGTTATGATTAAGTTGCTTACACCACCACATGCACACGCTACTGCTACTACTTCTACTGAGTTTGAAAATGCCACTGATAATTTAGATGATGCTTCTACTGTGCTTGATGAGAGTGATTCACTAGGTTCCTTTTTAGATGCTACAATTGCTAGAGCTAAGTTGGGAAACACCACTGTTACACCTGTTAGTTCACCTGAGTCTAGGAAATGTCCTAGTGATGATTATGATGATGCTTATATTGAGCTTGACGATGATTTTATTGCTGAAGCTTGTGCTACTCGTGATGCTAAAGCTGTTAAGGAACTTTTAGCGAGATGTGCTGTTAGATATAAATTGTCTCCTGATCCTAAGTTTGCTGCTTCTCCCATAGATATTAGAGACAAGGATTATGATTTCTCTTTAGATTTATCTTACATATCAATTGTTGAGAAAACTCCTTTTTGTCTAAAGTTGAAAGTGCTATGGAGCACATGAATGAGCTTTCTACTTTGAGTAATTTGTTTTCTGATGATATTAAGCTCCGCACTTATTTTGTTGCTAAGATTTTTCCTTTCTCGTTGAAAGATGCAGCTAAAACGTGGTTTAATAGCTTGTCTCCTGGATCTATTCATAGTCTTATTGCTTTGGTTAATGCTTTCTTTCAAAAATATTTTCCTGCTAGTGCTCAACATGCTGCTGTGCAGAAAATCTTTGATTTTGAACAGGGAAAAGGAGAGATATTGCCTGAATCTTGGACAAGGTTTTGTTCTTTAATTAGAGCTTTTCCCAAAGAGCCATTGCCTAAAACTGAACTCCTTGATATATTTTATAATGGACTAACTGATGAATCTAAGTCATATTTGGATAGTTGTGCTGGTTGTGTTTTCAGGGAAAGAACTCCGGCTGAAGCTAAAGAACTAATGGCTAAAATAAGCCAGAATCATGATGATTGGACTCTAGTTGAGCCAACACCAGCACCAACACCTACGCCAGTCCCAGAGCCTACGCCGAAGAAGAGAGGGATGATTGAATTAAATGATGAAGTTATGAAGGAAGCTAAGAAATCTCTTAAGGAGAAAGGTATTAAATCCAAAGATGTGAAGAATTTACCTCCTACAGAAGAATTATGTAAGCCAATCCCTCACTCATCTACTATTGAGATACACTCTCTCCAACGTTTTGATGATAGACATATTCCTTATTCTAAACCTCCTGATCAATGCTTAGATGAATTTGATAATTTTATTGTTAAGCAAGAAAATTTTAATAGAATGGTGCAGAATCATTTGTTGGAAAATTCTAGAGCTATTAACAAGTTGCAGGATATTGTGGAGAGAACCTCCAATGATGTGAAGATACTTGTTAAACATTTTCAAATGGTTCAAACACAAATTGATTAGCTTATCAAGGTGCAAAAAGATTTGCTAGTAAATGCTTCAAGAGAGAAGCAAGCATGTGAAATTCGCACAAGAGGAGGTGCTACCACTCAAGACCCCTTATATCCTGAAGGACATCCTAAGAGGATCGAGCAAGATTCTCAACGCACTTCAAGAGATGATATTCCTTCCAAGAAGAAGAAGAAGAAGAAGAAGCATAAAACAACTGCAGAATCCTCTAATGCAGGTAAAGATCCTAACAGTGTTTCTATTTCTGATGCTGAAACTGAACCAGGTGATGCTTCTGATAAAGAAGAAGTTGAAGAGGAACCAGAAAAGATTGATAAGAATGCAAAGTACACCAAAGAAGACTTCATTTCCAACAAGCATGGTAATGAGAGAGAACCTTGGGTACAGAAACCAATGCCTTTTCCTGGTAAGAAACACAAATCCAAGGAAGAAGAACACTACAACAGGTTTTGTGAATGGATGAAACCTTTATTTTTGCAAATTCCTTTGACTGATGCTATTAGAATGCCTCCTTATGCAAAGTTTATGAAAGATATTGTTACTAACAAAAGGAAGATTCCTAATGAGGAAATTTCCACTCTACTTGCTAATTATTCTTTTGATGGTAAAGTTCCGGAGAAGCTTGGAGATCTAGGTATACCAACTATTCCTTGCTCCATTAAAAATAATTATGTTAGAACTGCTTTATGTGATTTGGGAGTTGGAGTTAGTGTCATGCCTTTTTCTCTTTATAAGAGACTTGATCTAGAAAAATTGGTATCGACTGATATATCTTTGCAAATGGCTGATAAGTCTACTACTATTCCTATTGGTATATGTGAAAATGTTCCTGTTCAAGTTGCTAACAGTTGTTTGATATTAACTTACTTTGTTGTGTTGGAAATGCCTGAAGATGATAATATGTCTATTATTCTTGGGAGACCTTTTCTAAACACTGCAGGTGCTGTTATTAATTGCAATCAAGGAAAAGTAACTTTCAATGTCAATGATAAAGAGTACACGGTCTATTTTCCCAAGAAGGTTGATAGAAAGAATGCTCTAAATTCCGTCAAGAATGTTGAGACCATCAGAGTTGGTCAAATTATTTGTTCAGAGCGAAAGCCCAAGGAAGAATATAAAATTGTTATGATTGGGACTATGTCTATCAAAGTTGAGGTAACATAAGCATTTAGTGAAGTGCAAAGTTATGCCTCATATAAAGTTAGTTTGGTAACAAGACTTGATCAACCTTGTTAACAAAGTGATTTTATATGAATGAAACTTCGTTTTCACCGCATGCACTCTACCTCACTTATATTTACTTTCACCAATTTTATTCCTTTAGCTTAGTTACATGATTAAGAGTATCTCAGAGCTGCTGCATACTTGGCTTTGATTTGTTTGAAATCATTTCATCTTCGTTTTTGCGAGTTTTTATCGATATGCCAATTTCTGAAAAATCCTCAAAAATAAAGTTTCTTGAAAAATTCCAGAAAATTCTTTATAAATTTTTTATGTCAAAAATGGGACATAGAGGCACCTGGAAGACACCAGGAGGGGCTGCCACGCCACCACACACACAGGGGCGCGGCCCAGCCCTGGCCGCGCCCACCTGCTGTGAGGGGGCCCCACCTGGCCTCTCACTTATCTCTTCTTCCCCAGCTCTTTCTCTCTCCCAAAAAACAACGACACACCAGCTCAAACTCGAGTTCTTGCTGTTCTTCATCGCAATTTTTTGATCTCCTTGCTCAGCCCATCATTTCTGCTGAGATTTGGAGCATTTGTTCTCCGGTATGTGACTCCTCCGCTTGTCCAAGTAGAATTTCTTTTGGTGAAGTATTTCTTGAGTATTTTAGCATTGTAGGTGGCAGGATAAATGAGTATGCATGCTTGTTCTATTGCTTAGTAATGTTATTTTGATGCATGTTAGCTCTCTAGTAACTCACTATAGTAGTCTCCTACATTTGCTTGTCTCAAAATCACTTTTTATGAGGTCTGTTAAAAATTTCAGAAATGGAGGAGAATGCATATAAACTCTCTCAACATGAACTAGAAGTGCAAGAAGTCATGAGAGTTCACCGTGAAGAGAGGGTCTTTCCCTCACACTATCCATGCTCAGACTTTATGAATGCTGCTGGAATCCTGCAGGGCTTCCAAACTTTAATCTCTAATGCAGGATTGGAGCATTTTATTGATGGTGAACCTCCCCAATATGTTAAACTAACAATGTCTGTGGTGCAGGATTTCAGATTTAGTTGGTCCACTTCTAACCCCATGGTTCATTATAAAATCTATAACAAATCTGTGGACTTGCCTCTTGATGTTTTCTATACAGCTATTAGAGTACCACAGTGGGGATCGCTCGAGAAGATAAGGGGACAGCCTAGGCCATTGTTGGAACTATATGAGGAGATTTGTCAAGGCAGGAGCTTCACAGGAGAGGGTGGTAAAATTCGAAATATTCATTTCCCATCCATTCGATATTTTGCCTTCTTTATTACCAAATGTGTTCTTGCTAGGAAAGCTGCAAGTAAATTATCTCTCCATGATCTAGCTTTTATTGCTGCTGCTTTGAGACATGATAGGACATACCATTTGGGTGCCTTAATAGCTTTCCGTCTTGATGTTAACCGTGAGAAAATGGGAATCTATGGAGGACTTATAGCTTCACGCCTTTTAGCTTTGCATGGTGTAGTGCCTCATTTTCTAGACATGCAGTTCCCTGAGGAGAAACTTGATCTTAATTCTATGATTCATCATAAGTTTGTTTCTCCTCCTGCTAGCTTGATTAATTTAACTTTTGAGCTAACCTTTTTCAAGAAGTCTACGTGGAAGGTAGTGAAGACTGATCGATCGGTCCGTTTGCCTGCACCTCTTTTGTTTAACCTTGATCGCAGGAATGGATGGTCGCTCATGGAGGATGAGCTTGGCGCGTACGTAGAGGAGCACCCGCCGCCTGTGCACGATGAGGAGGGCGCCGAGGAGTCGGGTCAGCCCTCCAACATTGCGAATTTCCCATATGAGAAGCCTTATTATGATTATGCGCCATCAGCTTCATCTTCATGAGAGCCGGGGTATGATTACACCCATGATGACCCACCAGCTTGGAGCAACTACCAGGGCTGGAATTGATCTCCACTTAGGCCAAAAGCCTAAGCTTGGGGGGAGGTACGCCGATGATTCACTCATCTACATATCATATTTTGTCGGCCCTATGTATATCCATGTTTCGCTTTCTTTATTGTTCTTGTTCTTATTTCCACTTTCCAAAACACAAAAAGACCAAAAATATTTCCGTTGTTTCTCTCTATTTGTTTCTTTAGCTTTCTACCTTTGGTTTGCTTTACTTGCTATTTTCGGTATTGGTATTTGAAAAATCCAAAAATATTTTGCATTGTTTGCGTTTTCCTTTCGTTCTTGTTTCAAAATCGAAACCCCAAAAATATTTGTTGTTCTTCTTCGGTTTTATAAAGTTTGTTGCTGAGTTCAGTCTCCCGTGACTCCATTGGAGCTTGGTATTCACTTTATATTATTCAAGCCACAAGTGAAGAGCAATAATGACGACATATGACAATCCGAGATGTGGTAAGAGGCTGGTATGGACTCTATTTGTTTTCATTTTTGTACATATACTCATCTATGTGGACATGCTTAGTTGGTTCATGTAAGGTATATGTTATCTAATGGATGCTTTGTAGTTCTTGCTCTCATATGATTAGTTTCAATTTACTAATAGTTTGTAGCATGTCATGTAGACGCTTGCAAGCATTGTTTTATTCATAATATGGTATGCTATTGTGGTATCCTCCTCTGAAAGTTTCATTTGAATCGACTTGGCACATGCTCAAGCATGCATATGACTGAACAAAAAGTCAATTAAGCCTCGATGATTTACTTTGCCTCAGAGTTCTTGCATCATTTTTATGCCTATATTAATTTTGTTTTGTCGCAAACATGATTATGACAGTTATTGCTCTCTCGATTGTCGCTTCCCAGTCTTTTGCTAGCCTTCACTTGTACTGAGTATGAGCTCTACTCGTGCATCCAATCACCAAAAACCAAGTCTACCAAAGAGTCCACTATAAATTCCTATGCATGGTATTTGCAAGCCATTCCAAGTAAATTTTCATGTGCTACCTTTCAAAACCTTCAACTATTTCTCATTTTTGTGCCACTATTTTTAGCTCATGGGGACGTAGTGGTCGGAATTGCTATCTTCCATATTAAATTGAGTACCCCCTCGACTAGGCAGCTTCATCTGCTCGTCATTAATTTTGCAAGGGAGCTGGTCAGACCATTGCAATCTAATTTTAAAAGAAAGAAAAAAGGCACTCCTCCATGGTATGTGAATGTTGGTGGGCACCCGATAGAATCGGTTAGCCATGGTTTGAGAAAGGAAAAAAGGTGGGGAGGAGTGCCTGATACGTCTCCAACGTATCTATAATTTTTGATGCTCCATGCTTATTTTTACACCATTTGCCTATTATTTCGTTACACTTCGTGGCACTTTTATGCATTTTTCGGAACTAACCTATTAACGAGTTACCACAGTGCCAGTTCCCTGTTTTCTGCTGTTTTTGTGTTTCAGAAGTGATACACAGGAAATATTCTCAAAATTGGACGAAACAAGTTCCTGAAGTCTTATTTTACCCGGAAGCTTCCAGAGATCTGAAGGAGAGTAGGAGGGGAGCCACCAGGGCCCCACACGCCAGGGCGGCGCGGCCAGGGCCCTGGCCGCGTGAGCCTGGCATGAGGGCGCCTGGCTCCTCCTCTGACATCGCCCCTTCGCCTATAAAGACCCCCCGACAGAAAAAACCTAAGTACCCGATCATTTTTCCAGAACACATCGCGATCCGCCGCCGCCGTCGACCCGAAGATCGGGAGGGTCTAGAAGCTCTTCCCGGCACCCTGGACTATGGGTCCATAGCAGTAGCTAGATGGTTGTCTTCTCCACCATGTGCTTCATGTTTAGATCTCATGAGCTGCCCTACATGATTGAGATCACCGTTATGTAATTCTACATGTTTGGTTTGTTGGGATCCGCTGAATATTGGTGTTTATGATTGAGTTGCTGTACTGAATATTATCTTATGTTATCTCTATGTTGTTTATGATCTTGCATTCTCTCCATTGTTAGTAGCTATCTTGGCCGAGTAGTTGCTAGTGACTCCGAGAGGGGGTATTTATGCTCGATAGTGGGTTCATGCCTCTGCTTAACCTGGGGGAGTGACAGAAACCTCTAAGGTTGTAGATGTGCTATTGCTACTAGGGAGAAAACAACATTCATATGCTCAAGGGCATATGCTTTGTTTACATTACACACTTTGCTTAATGCAATTATCTGTTGTTCACAACTTAATACTCATGGGGTGTTCGGATTGATATCCCCGGGAGTGGATTATTAGTCATAGATGCAGTTGGATGGCGGTCTATGTATTTTGTTGTAATGCCCAGAGTAAATCTCATAGTGATCTTCTTGACATATCACGTTTATCTTTATTCTATCAATTGCCCAACTGTAATTTGTTTACCCAGCATGTGTTATTTATCTTATGGAGAGACACCACTAGTGAACTGTGGACCCCGGTCCTATTTCCATCATATTGCTATCACCTGTTTACTTTACTCACACTGTTTACTTTACTCGCATACTCTACTATTTTCCACTCGATACGCTCATAACCTTTGTTTCAAGCAAACCGGTGAGATTGACAACCTCATCGCAAGTTGGGAGCAAAGTACTTGGTTGTGTTGTGTGCAGGTTTCGCGTTGCTACTGGTCGAAGATGAGTCAACAAGTATCGTTAAACGGCGCCCTTGTTGGAGTGTCATTAAGCCAGTCTGCATCACCTTCAGTCGTCGCTGTCTGCTTTTCTCCTAAACGATATTAAACCTTGGTTTCTTAATTGAGGGAAAACTAGCTGCTATACTCATCATACCTTCCTCTTGGGGTTCCCAACGGGCTGGTCATTCACCACGCACAAGGACTGTCTGCTACATGTCAGCTTGGCATCAGCAGCTTCTTTTCTGGCGCCGTTGCCGGGGACCGAAGAAGAATAATCTCCCTCGTCAACTGGGCGCCATCAAACACTAGCAGCTTCTTTTCTGGCGCCGTTGCCGGGGAAGAGTGGAAGACCTCTGCAAGGGGAGTTTTTTGCATGCACATCATTTACTTTGTTTTATAGTTTTGCTTTACTTTATTTTTACTTGCATCGTTTTATCAAAAATACAAAAAAATTAGTTTCTTCTATAGTTGTTATTTTTGTTGGTCTATTATTGTCTTGCTTTATCATGCTTTCTATCAATGGTTGGTTTCTTTGAAACTAAATCTTTTTGGCAAGGTGGGTTCATGGAAGAGCAGCAAAATTATTATGATGAACACCGCTTGTCACAAAAAGGGAAACACTTATGGGAACAAATCAATAGATTATATATCATTGCTAGAAATGTGTGCTCTACTTATAATGTTACTTATTGCTTTGATGAATCTTGTTGCTGTAGGAGCTATAAACACCTCCCTTTTCAATGTGAGTATAATGATGATGTTACCATATCTTCTTATATTATTGGAAATTATGACTTTTATGATGTGGAACAAATTGAAGAATTTATTGCTTGGAAGGGTGCATTTGAACTTGCTTATTTGCTTGAAAATACTGATGATGCACCTTATAAATATGAGGTTTATGATATACTCACATTTTGCTTTGATAATTACAAGGAAGGAAATGGCTATATTCTTAAGTATCTTAATATATGCTCTCCAACGGAAGAGACTAATGCCTTGAAGGAGCCTATGGAAGAAGAAATTGGAAGCTCATTGGATGAAAAAGAGGAGGAGAGTGATGATCAAGAGGAGGAAGAATGGAGTTACCCATGTCTACCTCCCAATATGAGTAACTCTTTAACTAATATCTTATTTGATCGCCCTCCATGCTTAACAAAGGAGGGTGAGTATGATATTTATATTGTTGAGTTTGTTCATGATGCTACTGAAAATTATTATGAGAGAGGAAAATATGGTTGTTGGAATTCTCATGTTACTAAAACACCTCTCTTTACATTGGAAGTTCCGAAGTTTCTCTTGTTCTATCTACCCATACTTGTTACTATGTGCTTCCTTAATTTATTTTCTTACAAGATTCCTATGCATAGGAAGTGGGTTAGACTCAAATGTGTTTTATATTTGCTCCTTGATGCTCTCTTTTGCTTCAATTTATATTTCTTATGTGAGCATCTTCTCAAATTTTCTACGCCTAGCTCAAAGACGTTAAAGAAAAGCACACTTGGGAGATAACCCAATGTTTTATTTTCAGTAATTCTTCTTTTATTTGAGTCTTGGAAGTCATTACTACTGTAATGACCGCTCCTCATCTTGTTTATTTCGTTTTTGTGCCAAGAGAAGCCTCTAATTTGAGTGAGGTAAAGATTTGGGGATGTTGCTGTCCTCAAACTGTTTTTGGTGCCGCACCGTAAAAATTCGTATAAATTCTCTGTATATCTTTTGGACCTGCGATTTCTTGTGCATATTCCCCAGGTTATATCCAAACTTTTGTTAGTTGAACACTTTTTGATTTGAGCAACATAAAATTCCTCAAAAATTCAACCTTTGTCAGCTGTTCAGTTTTGACAGATTTCTGCCAATATTTGTGTTTGCCACTTTATCGCTTTCTTTTGAGTTCTTTTGATCACGGAACTTTTGGGGAGGTTGCTACAGTAGTATTTGCTAGATATGTGGTGGTTTTGAGTTGAAACCTGAAGCCATAATAGGGTTGATTATATGTTATGCTACACTAATGTTGCTAATAGAATTGTGTTTAGTTTTGTATGAAGGAAGTTTTCAAGTGTAGGGATTGGAGAATGATGAGATGAGTTGAAGAATGGACAAAAGCTCAAGCTTGGGGATGCCCATGCATCATCCCAAGAAATATCCAAGAAGTACAAGCGTCAAAGCTTGGGGATGCCCCCGAGGCACCCCTTCTTCATCGGCAAAAATCAGGTCACCTTTCAAAACACTATATTTTTATTACTTCATGCACTATGTGTTTTTCTTGGAGCGTTAGTTGTTTTAGTTTTCTTAGTTGGTTTAGTTTGTTTGTTTGCTGCAATAAATGGTTGGACCCCAGCAAATTTTCTTTTGGAGAAGTTGCCTTGCTTTAATTAGCAAAGAACGCTCTAGTTTTCACTCTTATTAAAAATTGAGTGTTCTTCTTTTTCTGCTACTGCTTTTGGTTTTCGTTTTCGCCTTGATTTGCGTTCAGACCTTGTCATATCTTTTCATCAAGGTGTATTTTTTCCTCTGATCTTTATTGGTTTTCATCAAAAGAGGTGTTTATAAAAATTTCAAATGGTGTTGGAAAAGAGAAAAAGCTTTGTGCAAAATAGTGGTACGGGAAGGAGCTTGTGTAGACTGCGGCTTAGGCTTTTTCATGTCATGCTTGATGTCTTTTTGATAGTATGCTTAGTGGTTTTGCTGTAGCATGACTTGTCTCAAATAACTGAGATTGCTTAATGAGCCTTTGAAAAAATCATGCGTTGTTTTTATTGTACGGAAGCATTATTTTGGTTTTCTCCTTGATGCTTTATTTGGGTTGACTTGGCGCATGCTCACACATGTTAGACTCTTACAAAGTCGCCAATAGCCTCTATGATCATTTAGTTTTTGACTTTTGATGCCATCTTATGCTTCTGTTAATGTCGCTTTGTCGCTTTGCATGATTATGGCCATTGTTGCTCTCTTAGTTGGTCGCTCCCAGTCTTTTGCTAGCCCTCGCCTTGTACTGAGTATGAGCTCTACTCGTGCATCCAACTCCTAAAAGCCAAAGTTTTCCAAAGTGTCCACCATACATCCCTACTAGAAATTTGCTATTCCAAGTAAATTTGACTTGCTTATTTCTCTTCAAATTAAACTCTTACCAGTGTTATGTGAAATTCGGTCAGTAAAGCTCTCACGAACCGGAAGGCACACTTTACTTTTTCCTGTTCTTAAAAATTTGACATTGTGGTCTCTTATGTTGAGTTGTTATGCTTGCAAGTTGTAAGTTGGATTCTAGCCCAGCCATGCAGTCATGGGGCAAGCTTTCAACATTGCACTTCTTATTTGAGTTGATATCGTGATCTTTTGTTTATGGATGCCCGCGGTGTGAAATGAATTGGGAATCTTGTGGGGATCATGGAGTTTGTATATGTGTTAGGGAAACGCCGGGCCACCAAACTAAGCCATGCATAATTCATGGTGGAAATTTGCAGCATACCCATGATGAACATACGATGACGCATCTCACAATAAAAAGCTAAACAAATGGCAAATAAAAGAGATGTCGAGGTGTTCATTGTCTGCTTGTCCTATCATTTTGGTGTGGGCTTGTTCCATGTCATCAGGCACGGAGGTACCCCATTGGCGGTTCTCAATGATATGCATATACTTACAATGACAAGAGCCTTGCTTGGGACTCTAAGTAAAGTAGCATGAGGTTTGGGTACTCGTATTCACGGGGCACGAGGTTTTCAACTGATGATTTGTCAAGCATATGCATCATAATTGTTCTCGCATTAACTTTAACCATTCAAGATACTTATGATGGGGGCAATGAGAGCTCAAAGCCGGTAAGTACCATAATTTTTGAAGGTTATAAAACTTGCAATCACTGCTTCCCTCTGCGAAGGGCCTTTCTTCTACTTTTATGTTGAGTCACCACCTTCTTTCTTTATGCACCATTAAGAGAGCATAGTTGTCATTCTTAGTGTGATATGCATTGTCCCAAAGTTCATTGATTGATTCAAATTGTTGGTTTCACTTGTTCTTAATTATTTGTATCTAGTCGCCCTCTTAAACTTGAAGGTGTCCTATGCATTTATGTTTTGCTCTCTTTGAAGGACAAGCTGAAAACCATTTGTATGTTTTTCCTTATGATTTGAACACATGTTTGACTTTCATTGTTTCATTTTCCTGATCTTTTATTTGTGTTCATTTGCATGTTTACAACATGGTTGCTAAGTTCTTATTGTCAAGATTATATCTTCATGCCCATGTTTTAAGTTCTTATGATCCCAGCTCACAAATGCTTACATATATGATCAAGATTGTGTAGGTGCATGTCACCTCAAAAATTATTCTTTGTTATCACTTACCTACTCGAGGACGAGCAGGAGTTAAGCTTGGGGATGCTTGATACATCTCCAATGTATCTATAATTTTTGATGCTCCATGCTTGTTTTTACACCATTTGCCTATTGTTTCGTTACACTTCGTGGCACTTTTATGCATTTTCCGGAACTAACCTATTAACGAGTTGCCACAGTGCCAGTTCCCTGTTTTCAGCTATTTTTGTGTTTCAGAAGTGATACACAGGAAATATTCTCGGAATTGGACGAAACAAGTTTCTGAAGTCTTATTTTACCCAGAAGCTTCCAGAGATCCGAAGGAGAGTAGGAGGGGGGCCGCCAGGGCCCCACACGCCAGGGCGGCGCGACCAGGGCCCTGGCCGCACGAGCCTGGCGTGAGGGCACCTGGCTCCTCCTCTGACATTGCCCCTTCGCCTATAAAGACCCCCCGACGGTAAAACCTAAGTACCCGATCACTTTTCCAGAACACATCGCGATCCACCGCCGCCGTCGACCCGAAGATCGGGAGGGTCCAGAAGCTCTTCCCGGCACCCTGCCGGAGAGGAGAATCACCACCGGAGGTCTTCTTCATCGCCATGCTTGCCTCCGAAGCGATGAGTGAGTAGTCTACCTTGGACTATGGGTCCATAGCAGTAGCTAGATGGTTGTCTTCTCCACCATGTGCTTCATGTTTAGATCTCATGAGCTGCCCTACATGATTGAGATCACCGTTATGTAATTCTACATGTTTGGTTTGTTGGGATCTGATGAATATTGGTGTTTATGATTGAGTTGCTGTACTGAATATTATCTTATGTTATCTCTATGTTGTTTATGATCTTGCATGCTCTCCGTTGTTAGTAGCTATCTTGGCCGAGTAGTTGCTAGTGACTCTGAGAGGGGGTATTTATGCTCGATAGTGGGTTCATGCCTCTGCTTAACTTGGGGGAGTGATAGAAACCTCTAAGGTTGTAGATGTGCTGTTGCTACTAGGGAGAAAACAACATTCATATGATCAAGGGCATATGCTTTGTTTACATTACACACTTTGCTTAATGCAATTATCTGTTGTTCGCAACTTAATACTCATGGGGTGTTCAGATTGATATCCCCGGGAGTGGATTATTAGTCATAGATGCAGTTGGATGGCGGTCTATGTATTTTGTTGTAATGCCCAGAGTAAATCTCATAGTGATCTTCTTGACATATCACGTTTATCTTTATTCTATCAATTGCCCAACTGTAATTTGTTTACCCAGTGACAAGGGTATAGCTAATAGAGCCCGTTAGTTGAGTACCCCTGAGGCCCGTTGAGTTAGGCCCAATTGTAATGATAGTCGAATACGAGTTATTACCGTATGTCGATATTTGTAATCTGTATCGAACCCTACCCGATCCTCGAGACCTGGCCACCTATATATAGGGGCCAGGAGGGGACGGTGGAGGGCAGATTGAAAGCAAGCCAGGTTGAACACCCAAGTTTACTTTCGATATACACCTATTTCGACTAACTTTACCTTCGAGTTCATCCGACGCCCTATCTCCCCGATCCTAAGTCCTTCATCTAGGACATTTGTCGAGTTACCCCTCGTCAATTGGCGCCGACCGTGGGGATTCTGGGCGTCGGAATCATGAATTCGACGGCTTTTTCACTTTTAGCCAACAGCAGTCCAGAAGTCGACGAAAGTCAAGAGGTGGAGCTAACAATTGGAAGTTTGAGCATCTTCATCGGGCTGTCGGGTTCCTCTCGCCTTTCGGATTCGACAAAACAAGATCAAGATCCGTCGGCACAAGAACCCGAAACAACAGTAGTGATGGAGTGTTCTGAAGGCTCTTCCAGCGAGGTAAACTCGCCGGTCAGCCTAGAAGAAACGCAAAAAGGAAAGATCGCAGAAGGCGACGAAGAAAAAGAAAATTTCGACGTGGAAGTCCAACTCGACAATATCTCAGACAATTCAACGGACACATGGAAAACAGGGTTAGAACTTTCTGAGGACAGCAACTCGATCTTTTCAAGCTTTAATAGCAACATCAGCAAGCAGTGCCAAGTACTCGCCATCGTGGGCGACAACTCAGAAGAATTTGATGAAAATAACAACCCAGTGATAAACCCAGCAAATATCGACAGAGGAGCAAATCATCTAGCAGAAGGGCAAACAGTGGAAACCCTCGCAGCCAGGGAGAAAATTCGACTATCAGTCGACGAGTGGAAAACAATAAGAGAAGCCGTAGAACACGGCAAACCAATACCATCAAGCTCCAGCAAAGACATGCTTTTTGGGTATCATTATGCCCTCAGGCAGCAAGCAAAGCAATTAGCAAAGGAAAAGGTAGAGATACAAAGAAGAAAAGATTCAGCCATTGCAGCCAGCGAAGCTGCCCGCAGAGCACGAAGCGACGCATCATACAGCAACGCAAGGAAAAATCGTCGACATGGCTCAAGGTATGACAACCTCGAGTACTCCGACAAGCAAAGTATTTACAAAAACCTCGACTCGTCCTTCCTATCGGTCGACGAGCAGGGAAACATCCTACCAAAAACTCCTGAAGCAGCACTAGTGGCAGCACAAGCATATCTACTTACAACTCGACCAAGTCCAGGAGATCCTAGGGAGCATATGCATAGAGCAGCACTAAATGGACTCAATATGGTGGGCCACAAGCTATCAGCAAAAGGAGAAGAAGCACATCACCACAAGGAAACGCACAAAGCAAGATCACCTCGCCGTCACAATAGTCCTCGGCATAGAAGCAGCAAACGCCGATCTCGATCACCATCACCAAAGCAGCACGGTGGAACTCGAAGATCGCGATCCCCAAACGAAAGGCGCGACTATGAGGACGACGAAAAGGAGATGGGGGCATTGTGCTTTACTCGTAGGGTTCGCACCACTCCAGTTCCTAAGGGATTCAAGCTACCTCATGACCAGCAAAAGTACGACGGCTCGCAGGAACCACAATCATGGCTCGCAGATTACCTGCAAGCAGTTCAAATACTAGGAGGAACCAAAGAAACAGCAATGCAAAGTTTGCAGTTACACCTCACCGGAGCGGCAAGGTCGTGGTTGAGCAAACTAGAGAAAGAATCCATTGGAAGCTGGGAAGACCTCACAAAGCAATTCACAAACAACTTCAGATCGACGTACAAACGGCCAGCATCAATAGAAGAAGTCAAGGCATGCGTACAGCAACGCGACGAAACACTACGGGCATACATCCAAAGATGGAGCCTGATCAAAAATTCAGCAGTCGAAGTTTCAGACGAAAGAGCAATAGACGCGTTCATCATTGGATTAAGGCGAAGAGACCTAGTCGAAGAGATGGGTAGAATCAAGCCAAAAACAGTGTCAGATCTCATGGACACAGCAAACAGATTTGCAGATGGAGAAGATGCGTGCAACAACAAACGGACATGATCTCCAGAGGACAACAAAAGAAACAGATACGGAAGCCAAAGGAGACGATCCCAAAACTACGACACCTACGGCTCTCATAACCAAGTCGCCGCAGGATATAAAGACAACAGTTATTAGGGAAACGAACGCAGAAGCTCGGGATATCGCAGCTACGGAAGAGAGGATTACAAGAAGTTCCCACCAAGAGAATCCGGAGAGTACAACCCATCGCCAGAGGATATGCTCAACGGGCCTTGTCATATACACTCAGCGTTCATCGACGGAAAGCGAGTATCGAGGCACGCAATGAAAGACTGCACAACATTCTTAAAGCTACAAGAAGCAGCAATTAACAAACAAACCGAAGCAAGGCGACAAGGATTCGAAGGCAGTAACAATCCCTCGACAAGCAAGCAAGGAAACAACGGAGCCCCCCAAGGGCAAGACCAGCAAAACAAAGAGCACGACGACGATGACGAAGGGTACGTCCCATCAAAAGGACACATCACAGCAATGATACAACCAGTGCCCAAGTCGAACAAAGAAGAAAAGAGCATAACTCGACAAGTCAATTTAGCAGTCATGTCACCGCCAGCTACAACAGAATATCTGCATTGGTCAGAACAACCAATCGAGTTCAACAGAGAGGACCACCCCATAACAGTACCTCGGCCAGGAAACGCGCCTCTGGTACTCAAAGCTCAAATCGGCGCGTATGATGTCGACAGAATATTCATGGACGCGGGGAGTGGAATTAACTTGATATACGCGAAAACACTCCGAGCAATGCATATATCACTAGAGTTTCTGAAGCCAACAGACTGTTCCTTCCATGGAATCGTACCAGGAAGTGCCAATTACCCGTTGGGTCGAATAGCACTCAATGTTTGCTTCGGCAACCGACAAAACTACAGAAGGGAGAAACTAGACTTCGAAGTCATGGACTGGCCATCACAATATCACGCGATCCTCGGACGACCCGCGTTTTCGCGATTCATGGCAGTACCTCACTACACATATTTGGTACTTAAGATGCCAGGACCAAAAGGAATAATTACAGTGAAAGGAAGTTTTGAAGTTTCAGATCTCTGCGACAGGGAATTCCACAAGATGGCGCAAAATTTTGGCGTAATAGCCAACCATGCGGAAAAGGCAAAGAGCGCAACTACAGAAGGCGTCAAGCTACTCGAAGGATGCACCGCGGAACCCGAAACGAAGAAGCCACGAACAGGAACATCAGGAGAAGACAAAGGCGCGGAAGAGAAAGGGAAAACCACGACGACATAGGCATCATCAAAGCAATAGAGTAGAACAATGAAGGCTGTAAAAGCCACGAGTTATTCCAGGGGCAATGCCCTCTAGATCCAGAACACGGGTCACAGGCCGGATCTCTTGGGTCACCTCGTGTATCTTACATTAAAAGTATAAATAAAGACAAAGCGTTCCTCATATTCGAGTTTACGAGTCTTTCAAAAAGAAGATGCGGCAAACGCACGAGCCATACAAATACGCCTTGAGAATAAGTTTCAGACATATAGTCGCGAAATAAATAGTCTCTCGCGTTCCACGCATACTTTACAACATCGGGTTGTCAGAATCATCTACGCCTAAAGGATCTAAATAATGATACTCGCGGAAAAACGCAGCATCTGCCTCTAGAAGCCTAGCTACAAGTCTTCGAGCAGGTTGAAGCGTGTTCTCCATATGAACCCGAAGGCTAGCTCCACCTGGAGCCAAACTCAGGGACATAGTGCTATAATTCAACCTCGGCTGCCACTTACGTATCCACCCGAGAGCAAAATTGGCACCAGCCACTAAGTTCAGCTCTATGAGCCTATGAATTCGATGGCTAGATCGGAAAGCATCAAGAAGAAGTGGGAAAGTTGCAGGCAAAGGATTACGGGGAAGCATGATGGAATGCATAGTTGTAAGAGCCCGCCGGCAACCATCAACTGACTCGCCAATGTGCTGGGCATGGTCTTGAAGTAATACAATGGCGCTACGGCGTGGAGGATCAGACCACAGAGTCTCATAGCCAGTCGACATCTTTTCCAAAGCAGCGTTTCGTTCAGCAACTCGACGTTCTTCAGCGGCAAAATCCAAGCAAGTACCTACAATGACAAATATATCACAGAAGAGGTGCACAAACAGCCAAAAGAAGAAGTCGAAAGATAACTCACATCGCAACAGCTCGCCAGCAGACTCGACAATTCCAAGAATGAAAGACTCGCACTCTTCATTGTGAACAACCTTCGCCGTCAAGCGGGAGACCTTTTCTTCAAGTGAAGAGATTTTCTTCATATAGCCACTGGCCTGGCTAGCCTTTTTAATAGCCATCTGCGCTTGGCGTTTAGCCAAGGATAGGCGAGTCTCAAGGTCGGAAATCCTGGAAGAATATTCTTCGCAGTGACTACATCGACTAAGAGTCGACGAAATCTGAGGATTGAATCCATGAGCAGAGGAAGGAGCAGAAGGATGAGAAGAAGGATTACTGCCACGCATCGACTACAAAAGGAAAGAAAGGAAAAGCTATTTCAGAAAGGCAGCATAAAAACTTCTTACGAAGCGGATATATTTACATAAGAGTACAACCCTATGACTAAGTTTCTCGGGTTGTACCTACTTGGAGTGTTTTACATTAAAAAGGAGGAAACTAAATACTACAAAGAGGTTGAATCTACGCCACCTCAGCATTGTGCTCCGTGGCAGAAGAGGGCACGGCAGCTTCCTCGCCAGAAGTCGATGGTGGTACTGGATCTTTCACCACCGAAGCCGATGCAGCAGGCACTGAAGAGGCTGCCGAAGGAGAAATAGTCGACAGCAGCGCAGGTGCTAGCTTCTTCGCCTTCTCGAAGAAAATCTTCATCTCATCCCGGGAGTAGCCGTGAGGGGCGTTCACTTTCTCCCAATCAAAGTCCGTCCCATGAGCGAGAGACAATGCAATGGCACCTTCAGCGCCACGCTTAATGGAAAGAGCTTTGAACTGAAGAAGAGGGTCTTCAGTGGTGTCGAAGGATTTGGCGAGTTCAGTCAAGTTACCCTTCGGAACTGCCGCCTTTTTATTCGGCCACAAGCCGACAAACAGTCACGATAAAACACGACTAACCAATTCAAAGTTTTCCTGGATAGATATCCAGTTTTCCTCGAGTTGATTAACCGCATCCATGAGAGGATCGTCATCTGTTTGAAGGGACGACGGAGATACCCCTGTGAATTCTACAGCAATAAGAAAGACAAGAAAAGGCAAGTGTCAACAAGCACACTATCGCAACAGGAGATGAAAATAGAAGATAAGTCGAAGAACTTACGTTCGGCAGCAGAAGACATAGCGTGAAGACGTTCTGCTACGGCCTGCTCCCGTTGAGTATTTTCCTTCTGAGCATCAGCCAAAGCCCTTTCCGCTTTCTTCGCCTTCGTAAGCGCAGATTTCTGCGACTTCTCAGCAATGGCTTTAGCAGCGGTCGCAGCATCATAAGCTTTTTGCGAGGCTTTCAGCTCTGCCTCCAGTGAAGCAATTCGAGCATTGGCGGCTGCTAAAGTAGCTGCATAAGAAGTCGACAAGGAATCAGGTATATAATGAAGGATACAGTACAGAAGGCAAATAGTGATTGGACGTCAAAAATTGTACCTTCGGAAGCTTTCGCAACCTTTAGGTACCCCGCACACTCCGTGCCCAGGGCGATAAATCTCTTGATCAAAGCCTGATAAAATAAGGGTATAAGAGAAGAATTGCATGAAAGGAAAGAAGGAATGAAAGAATCGCTCACATCATCATAAGAAACTGCAGAAGCATGGGCCTCCAGAGAAACTTCGGCTTCTTTGGTCTTCTTCGCGCGTTTCAGGGCTCGAGCTTGAGGAACCTTCTTTACAGAAGCCCTGGTAGTCCTCGGAGCAGCATAAGGTTCGACAGGCTCATCAGTCGCCACAGGAGAAGGTGGTAAAACAGCTGTTGCACATGTTGGTGGTTCTTCATCATCACTGCATGAAAAGTATAAGTTATAAAGCAAGAAGCAAAGAACAAAGCAATTGAAAAAGTTCGACTACAATACTTACGATGCAAGCATGTCGAAGTATTCCATATCTTCTGCGACAGCGGGGGTTTTCCCAGCCGCGGCAGAACTCGACGAGGCAATGTCATCGACACGTTTTCTTTTCTTGTCG
The DNA here is from genome assembly GCA_007115705.1 of Dactylis glomerata. NCBI lineage: Eukaryota > Viridiplantae > Streptophyta > Magnoliopsida > Poales > Poaceae > Dactylis > Dactylis glomerata. The sequence goes on along the minus strand of QXEO01000180.1, from coordinate 3,303,839 downwards.
ACACCAACATCTTCAGCAACAATAGGAGGAATCGATGTCGAGGAACTGGTTTCCTCTTCTGAATCTTCGACATCATCTCCGTCCTGACTTTCGTCAGCCTCGGGGGCTTCAGATGCGGGAGATGCTAAATCAGCAGGAAGGGGCCCTCCCTCTGGAAGAGGGGGGCGCGAAACGATGAATTGGTGACCCTGCATATTGATAAATCAGCAGAGTGCGGAGGCAAAGAGTAATGGAAGTCGAAATTATGAAAAGCTTGACAGAAAGTAGATGCAGCAATGTATACCTCAGGAGTAGGGTGCACGGAGTCGAAGAAATCTGCCTTCAAGTCAGCAACTGAGTGCTCCTTGGTAAGCTTGGTGAGATTCCTAACTCGCTTGTCGACATCTTCTTTCGTCACCAGATCCTCCGAAATACGAGTAGGGTCCTCTAGGCCAGAGTAAGTCCAAAGCTTGGTGAGGCGGTGCTGTAGGGGTTGAACTCGACGTTGTATGAAAAACGCCATGAGTTTAATACCCGATAAAGCACCTCCTAAGCCTGTTTTCAGAGTTTGAATGCGGGATAGAAGGGGAAGAATTTCTGCAACCTCCGCATCTGAGGGAAGCGAATCCCATGACTTCAACTTCTTCACCTCTTGAAAAGCGTCAAAGGGAGGAAGACCGAATTCATCTTCAGGAGAGGATTTACGGTCCTTGATATAAAACCACTTTGTCCTCCACCCCTGGACAGATGCGGCCATGGAAAACTCAAGATATTGCGCCTCAGGGCGCACAGAAACAACGGCTCCGCCCAGTTCGGGTTTCCTTGCCAGAGAAACATTGGGGCGGAGTCGAAAGAGTGATCTCCAGAGAGTAAAGTGAGGCTCAATGCCCAAGAAGGACTTGCAAAGAGTCACGAAGCAGGCAATGTGTAGAAGAGAATTCGGTGTAAGCTGGTGGAGCTGTACACCGTAAAAAAACAGAAGCCCACGAAGAAATTCGTGGGCAGGGAGAGAAAAACCTCGGAGGAGAAAAGCAAGAAACATTACCCGATAGCCGCTCGGGGGCTTCGGGATCCGTTCGGTACTGGGGAAGATGATGGAATCTTCGGCGGCGACGAAGCCGTCCGCCTTGGCCTTCTGCACCTCCTTCTTGGAGATGGTGGAGCGAACCCAGCTGGTGGCGGAGGTTTTGGCCATGATGTTCTTAGTGGCCAGGTGCTTCACGCGCATCCAATACGAAGTACGCTTGGGGGCTCTGAGCGAGAGAAGGACGCAAAGGAGATCAGCAATGGAGGCGGCGGAGGGAATGAGCTGGTAAACAGTGCGATTCCCCACTACGCCATTTATATATCTTCTGGGAGAAGGATCGTGGGCTGAGACGTGGCGAAAAGATCGGAAACGGCAGCCCACTAACGGTCAAAAATCGTGCAGCCCGTTAAACGGTCACAAAATCGTGGAAGTTACAGTATTACCCATAAAGCGGTATGCATTGATGAAGAGTTACGTCATCATTGATGCAATAAAGTAAATATATACAGGAAAAAGGATGGCGCCGACAAATTCGGACTTTATAAAGAGGATCATATGAGAAGGATTTTTTGGTTACAGCCTTGGGGGCTGTTACTCTTATATCAAATAGAATTCTTCATTTGGAGTACTGGGCTTGTACTCGACAACAAGGTGTTTTTTGAAACTATCTCGAGTTGAAGAACTTCAAAGTCGACGTATTTCGAGTTGAAGTATGATGAGTTGTATTATCTCTAGAGCCTATACTCGAAAAACTCTTTTTTCGACTATAGCCTCGGGGGCTACTCCCATCGGGAGCGCTGGGCGCGCACCCGAAGATATTTTAAACATTGAAGATTGAAGAAGTGTTACTCCCATCGGGAGCGAGTTTTATGGTTATAGAAACCCGAATATTTTCAGTCAAATTTTGACTGCGATTCTCGAGTTGCGTTATCGCAACGAAACTCGAATGCCGTGACTTGTCACGAAGGTAAGACCCCGGGATCCGTCCTGTGTGGCCTGGTATACGCACATGGATGCGCTCTGCTGGTATGTATCCGTGTCTACGACACGAAGAAAATCCTGGTGGACGCACTGGGTACCCTGAGAATCACTGGGATTCATTCTTTGTAAGTCCTAAATGCGGCAAAAGAGTGGGTTTGACCGGTATCCCAAATTCAAGTCCAAGGGGATTGAATTTGAAGTAGGTGGCAAGTATCTGTTCCGGCAGTTAACTGACCTCTTGATCCGTCAGAGTTGTCAGGCTTGTTCATCAAAACCCCTTGCGAAAGAATATCATGAAATATAAGTCGAAAGACCAAGTCGAAGATTTGAAGATATGAAGAATTGATCAAGTCGAAGATTTCAAGATTAGAGATTCAACCTGAATCTGCAATTCTGGTAGAATCTCAGGGGCTACTGACAAGGGTATAGCTAATAGAGCCCGTTAGTTGAGTACCCCTGAGGCCCGTTGAGTTAGGCCCAATTGTAATGATAGTCGAATACGAGTTATTACCGTATGTCGATATTTGTAATCTGTATCGAACCCTACCCGATCCTCGAGACCTGGCCACCTATATATAGGGGCCAGGAGGGGACGGTGGAGGGCAGATTGAAAGCAAGCCAGGTTGAACACCCAAGTTTACTTTCGATATACACCTATTTCGACTAACTTTACCTTCGAGTTCATCCGACGCCCTATCTCCCCGATCCTAAGTCCTTCATCTAGGACATTTGTCGAGTTACCCCTCGTCACCCAGCATGTGTTATTTATCTTATGGAGAGACACCACTAGTGAACTGTGGACCCCGGTCCTATTTCCATCATATTGCTATCACCTGTTTGCTTTACTCGCACTGTTTACTTTACTTGCACTGTTTACTTTACTCGCATACTCTACTGTTTTCCACTCGATACGCTCATAACCTTTGTTTCAAGCAAACCGATGAGATTGACAACCTCATCGCAAGTTGGGAGCAAAGTACTTGGTTGTGTTGTGTGCAAGTTCCGCGTTGCTACTGGCCGAAGACGAGTCAACAAGTATCGTTAAACAGCGCCCTTGTTGGAGTGTTATTAAGCCAGTCTGCATCACCTTCAGTCGTCGCTGTCTGCTTTTCTCCTAAACGATATTAAACCTTGGTTTCTTAACTGAGGGAAAACTAGCTGCTATACTCATCATACCTTCCTCTTGGGGTTCCCAATAGGCTGGTCATTCACCACGCACAAGGACTGTCTGCTACACGTCAGCTTGGCATCAGCAGCTTCTTTTCTGGCGCCGTTGCCGGGGACCGAAGAAGAATAATCTCCCTCGTCAACTGGGCACCATCAAACGCTAGCAGTGCCAAAGCTTTATAAAAGAGCACCAATGTGCCAAAATTTCAAAGAACTCGGAACCGCTCTCACTTGTTTATTATGGAAGATAGCAAGTCCCCATTGCCAGTCGTTGACATGAAACAACCACCTCTCAGAATAAATCTTTATCTCTATTTTACAAATGAAAAGCTCTAGCACATGTTAAATCACTGCTTCCCTCTGTGAAGGGCCTTTCTTTTACTTTAATGTTGATTCTTCATCTTCTAACTTTAAGCACTTCTTGAGAGCATAGCTGTTATTCTTAGTGTAATGTGCTTGTCCCAGAACACGGTTAATTGTGGTATAACTTTGATGCTTGTATCTTTGATATTTTTACTTCTAGTCTTCCTTTGGACTTCAGAGGTGCCTCAGCATTTATGTTTTGCTCCACAAATAAAGGCAAGCTGGATACCACTCTTCCATATCATTTATGCATATTATAATCTTGTAGCTTCTTATGTTCATGTTACTTGTTATTAGTGCATTGTCACTCTTTCATAGCTTGCTTGACTATGAAGTGACATTAGTGCATATTTCTTATTATGAATTGCCTGAGTATTTGATCATATAGTTAGTATATATACATCATATGAAGCAAATGTGTTTGTGAAAGTTTCTTTTATCGCTCTCAGTTGTTAACTGAATTGCTTGAGGACAAGCAAATAGCTAAGCTTGGGGGGAGTTGATACGTCCAAAACGTATCCACTTTCCCGAATACTTTTGCTATTGTTTCTCCTTTAATTTGTGTGTTTTGAATACAACTAACACGGACTAACGCTATTTTCAGCAGAATTGCTCTGGTATCTCGTTTTTGTGCACAAATCTAACTTTCAGTAAAAATTTGGAAAAAATTGGCAAAAATCCTATTTCACCAGAAGACCCACGGAGCCAGAAGACGAGACGGAGGGGAGGCACGAGGCCTCCACACACACAGGGGGCGCGGCCCAGCCCTGGCTGCGCCCACCTGTTGTGAGGGCGGCTCGGCCATCTCCTCGACCTCTCCTTCCGCCTACATATACCCCCTGACCTGGAAATATCGGGGAGACAACGTTTTTCCTAGATAGACTTTCGCTACGCCGCCGCCATCAGAAACCACGATTCGGAACCAGAAACTCCATTCTGGCACCCTGCCGGGATGGGGATTTGGAGGAGATCTTCATCACCATCATCACCGATGTCCCTCCATCGACCATCCATGATTCCCCCATCCATGTGTGAGTAATTCCCCCGCTGTAGGTGAGGGGATGGTAGGGATTGGATGAGATTGTTCATGTAATTTGATATGAGATTGTTAGGGCATAGTGCCTAGTATCTTCTATTAGTGCTTATGACATTGTTGCAACTTGTTATGCTTAATGCTTGTCACTTTGGGCCCGAGTGCCATGATTTCAGATCTGAACTTGTTATTATTTCTATGATGATACTTGTTATTTATGGTCTTACCTACAAGTTGTATACACATATTGTTGTCCGGAACCCGAGGCCCCAAAGTGACAGAAATTGGGATAACCGGAGGGGATGGCTACAATGTGAGGATCACATGTGTTCACCGAGTGTTAATGCTTTGCTCCGGTACTTTATAAAAAGGAGTACCTTAATTACCAGTAGTTTCCCTTGAGGCCCTGCTGCAACAGGCTGGTAGGACAAAAGATGTCATGCAAGTTTCTCCTTGTGAGCACGTACGACTATATACGGAACACATGCCTATGATTGTTAATACTAGGATGCTTTATCATTATTTATCTGCAATTGCCCATGTCTCATTGATTTCATGAATTATCTTATCCATGCAACGCCCGTACATCCATCCCTATGCCTACAGTATTTGTTCCTACTGTTTACTATTGCTACTATTACCGCTGCTATTTTACTACTACTGTTACTGTTTCACTACTATCACCACTATAAAACTATTGCTACTGATAAACCACTGCGAGCAAGACTGTTTCCAGATGTAGTTGAATTGACAACTCATCTGTTAAGGCTTACATATATTCTTTGGCTCCCCTTGTGTCGAATCAATAAATTTGGGCTTTACTTTCCTCGAAGACTGTTGCGATCCCCTATACTTGTGGGTCATCAGCAGCACCTTCATCTCCACCATCACCACGCCATCCCATTGTAACATCTTGGGTTGAATCTAGTCAAATTCTTTGGGGAAACTTTCCCGGTGTTGATTACCTTTGTAGTTGATGCTATTGAGGGAACTGTTGAATTAAGGTTTATGTTCAGATTGTTATTTACCATTATTTCACCTCTGGTCATGATCCATATGATGTCTTATGAGTAGTTCGTTTAGTTCTTGAGGACATGGGAGAAGTCGAGATGTTAGTAGTGAAACTATGTTGAGTAATATTTAATGGTTTGATATTTATATGTTGTGGTGTTATTCTACTAGTGGTGTCATGTGAACGTCGACTACATGATACTTTACCATTTATGGGCCTAGTGGAATGCATTGTGTATTTGGCTACTAATTGTGGGGTTGCCGGAGCGACGAAAACCTAAACCCCCGTTAGGAAACCATTGCACCAGGGAGCGTAGGATCTCAGAGTTTAAGGTTGTGATTAGATTTATCTTAATTACTTTCTTGTATTTGCAGATGCTTGCAGGGGGTATAATCACACGTGTGTATTATTCCTAGTAAGGGTAGTACGCTAGCACAGGTTCACCCCCATAACACTTACCAAACCTATGAAGATTACTTAGCAGCATGAAGCGAAAGCTCTCGACAGAAACTCTCGTGTGTCCTCAGAAACGTTTGGTAATCATAAGTTACACAACCGGCTTGTCCTTTGCTCTAGAAAGGATTGGGCCACTTGCAGCAATTACTATTATTGTCTTTTATTTACTCGTACTTTATTTACTTGCATTAACAAATACCCCTGAAAACCCGTTTGCTAGTATTTATAGTGAATCCTTGATCAAAACCACTTGTCAACACCTTCTGCTCCTTGTTGGGTTCGATACTCTTATTTATCGAAAGTACTATGATACACCCCCTATACTTGTGGGTCATCAGTTTGGTCGGATAGTTGCCGGATACGGTCACGGATACAGCTAGTGATTAACGGATACGAAAAAGGATATGGTTTTACTGATATCTGACCGTATCTGAAGATATACCATATTTCACGGTTATATCCGGACAATATCTGACAAAATATCCGGCAATGATTTGTTGAGTACGTGACTGGGGAGATAAGATTAAAGAGAGTTATACATTTTATCTTAAAGTACACAAACACCACTACGCAAGGCACAAGATAGTTTTATATGAATATATATTTATGTATGTAGAAAAAATTACAAGCTAATTTTACTTTATTATCAACGAGAGATCCGACAAAATGTTTGTCCGCAACCGAACTGTATTCGCTCCATATTCGGTCCATATTCGTTACTGATAGACTCTGATTCCATATTCGTATCCGCACACTATCCGCTCCGATTCCGAATCCGAGAAAATATGGTAACGAATACGGTTTCACTACTATTCATTTGTATCCACTCCATTTTCACCCCTACTGAGAGGGAATGCTTCTCGTGCATCCAAACCTTGAACCAAAACACATGCCATTTGTGTCCACTATATCTACCTATTAGCATCATTGCTATTCCAAGTATATTACACATGTTTTTTCTATCTTCCAAATTTTGTTATGAGAAAATTAGTGAGTAAAGCTCTCACGAACTTGATGGCACATTTATTTTCTTGCACTTAATAATCTTGAACCATGTGACTATCTTATGAAATTATATGCTTGCAAATTGTGAGTTGGGAGTTAGCACAACCATGCTTTTATGGGGCACGCTTTCAACATTGCACTTATTCCTATTTACTTGATATCATGTTCTTTTGTCTATGGATGCTTAGCGGTGTGAAATAAATGGAAACTTGTAAGATCATGGAGTTTGCATATGTGTTAGAGAAACGCCTGGGCCGCCAACCCAAGCCATGCATCATTCATGGTGGAAATTTATAGCATACCATAGTGAGCATTCTATGAAGCATCTTCAATAAAAAACTATGCCCATAGTAAATTAAAGGATTGCTGAGATGCTCATTGTCTGTTTGTCTTGTCATTTTGGTATGGGAAAACTCCTATATCATGGGGCAGGAGGTAACCGTGTGGCGTTCTCAATGATACATGTATGCTTACAATGACAAGAACTTATTTGGGACCTAAGTTGAGTAGCATGAGTTTTAGGTACTCGTATTCAAGGGGCATAAGGCATTCAACTTGTGATTTGTCAAGCATATAACTCATAATTGCCCTCACATTAACCTTAACCATTCAAGATGCTTATGATAAGGGTAATGAGAGCTGAAAGCTAATGAGTACCTGATACGTCTCAAATATATCTATAATTTTTTATGCTCCATGCTTGTTTTACACCATATGCTTTGTGTTTTGTTTACACTTCGTGGCATTTTTATGCATTTTCCGAAACTAACCTATTAACGAGATGCCATAGTGCCAGTTCCTGTTTTCTGCTATTTTTGTGTTTTAGAAAAGTTACACATGAAATATTCTCAGAAATGGACGAAACAAAAGATGAAGTTCCTATTTACCTGACACGAAGACGGAGTCCAGAGGAGAGATGGAGATGGACCAAGGGGCAGCCGCACCATAGGGTGGCGCGGGCCACCCCTGGTCGCGCCACCAGGTGGTGTGACCACCTGGTCCACCTCCTGACATCGCTCTTCCGCCTATAAATTCCCCTCGATGGGAAAACCCTAGAGAGATGAACATTTTTCCACGAAACATACTGCAAGCCACCGCCATTGTCGTCCCAAGATCGGGAGGGTCCATAAGCTCTTCCCGGCACCCTGCCGGAGAGGGGAATCACCACCGGAGGCCTTCTTCATCACCAGCCAGCCTCCGGAGTGATGCGTGAGTACTCTACCTTGGACTATGGCTCCATAGCAGTAGCTAGATGGTTGTATTCTCCTCCATGTGCTTCATGTTTAGATCTTGTGAGCTGCCTATCATGATCAAGATCATCGTTATGTAATTCTACATGTTGTGTTTGTTGGGATCCGATGAATATTGAGTACTATGTCAAGTTGATTTGTGATTTATAATGTCTATGTTATTTATGATCTTGCATGCTCTCCGTTCCTAGTAGATATCTTGGCCGAGTTGATGCTAGTGACTCCAAGAGGGAGTATTTATGCTCGATAGTGGGTTCATGCCTCTAGTAATCTGGGAGAGTGACAATAACTTCTAAGGTTGTAGATGTGCTGTTGCTACTAGGAAGAAAACAACAATCTTGTGTTCAAGGACATTTGTATTGTTTACATTACACACTTTGCTTAAGGCAATAATCTGTTGCTTGCAACTTAATACCCAACGGTTGTTCGGATGATATCCAGTGGGTGGATTATTAGTTATCGATGCAGTTGGATTACGGTCTATGTATTATGTTGTAATTCCTAAGTGAATCTCATAGTGATCTTCATGACATGTACATGCATTATTTTGCATTCTTTATTTTGTCAATTGCCTAACTGTAATTTGTTTACCTAGCATGTTATTTATCTTTATGGAGAGACACCTCTAGTGAACTGTGGATCCCGGTCCATTCTTTTATATTTATATTACCTTCTACTGCAAGCACTGTTTACAATCTGCAAGCATTATTTACTTACTGCAAAGAAACATTGATTTCCACACAATATGTTTAATCCTTTGTTATCAGCAAATCGGTGAGATTGACAACCTCACTGTAAGTTGAGGCAAAGTATCTTGGTTGTGTTGTGTGCAGGTTCCACGTTGCTTCTGGCACCAAAGCCACGCACCAAAATTTTTCTGGCACTATTGCAAAAGTCAGTTAGCAACAACCTTTAGAAGTGATTTGTTTCTCCTACTGGTTCGATTAAACCTTGGTATCATAACCGAGGGAAAACTTACTGTTGTGCTCATCATACCTTCCTCTTGGGGTTTCCCAACTGGTCCTGTGAGACATCAAGACTTTTTCTGGCGCCGTTGCCGGGGAGAAAGAGGATTTCTGCGAGGGGAGTCTCTCACTTCCAATCTTTTCACTTTGTTATTGTTTTTCTAGTGTTTCTTTAATTTATTTTTGTTTGCATCTTTTTATCAAAAAATACAAAAAAAAATAGTTCCTTTTATAGTTGGTACTTTGTTACTTTATTTTTATTTCATTATGTTGATTCTGGAGTATGTTCTGAAAGACTTATCAGTAGGTAGTGGTTCTATAATTAGGAAAGATAATATTGAAGAGTTCTTTAATCATGTCAGTAAGCATAAAGATGTTGAGGATAGATCTTTAGCCGAACTTGCTCCTAGTTATGAAGTTGTTGCTGCTTACTTAGTTCACATGTTGGAGGCCAGGTTTGTTAACCTTAACCCCATAATGCAGCAAATGTTTCTTAACCTTCATGATATTGAAGACGCTAAAAAGATGGATTTTATTTTGGAAACTTTGGATAAAGAATTTAGAGATGTTGTTATGGAAGCTAGGAAAGTCTTTGATTATTTTAATGTGCTTGGCTCACGAGTAAATGTTATTGGTACAAATAGGGAGGAAATCAAAATACCGATACCTTTTAAACTCGTAGGAATGCATGAAGCCTTGGAAAAGAATTTTGACTGGATTGTTCCTGAAAACCCTTTTGATGAAAGTAGTGAACCCAAGAGTGTCGTGAAAGGATCTTCTAAAACTTGTTTGGATAAAATACAATTCCTTGTTGAAAATACTTCTGCTATTGATCTTGATGCTTCTTCACTTGAAAATACTTGATTCTTACTTTCTGCGCCTAGCTCAAAGGCGTTAAAGAAAAGCACTCTTGTGAGATAACCCAATGTTTTCTTTTTAGTACTTTTTATTTTTGTTGAGTCTTGGAAGTTGTTACTACTATAATGACCTCTCCTTATCATTTTTATTCCATTTTTGTGCCAAGAAGAACCTCTAATTGGAGGAAGGTAAGATTTGGGGAAGTTGCTGTCCTGAAACAGATTTCTGCACTGTACTATAAAATTCGTGAAAATTCTCAGAACGTCTTTTTGATATGCGATTTTTGTGCACATGCCCCAGGTTATTAGCTAACTTTCATTAGTTTTTCACTTTTCGATTTGAGCAATAGAAGATTTTCAAAAAAATCGATCTTTACCAGCTGTTCTGTTTTGATAGATTTCTACCATTATTTGCATTTGCCTCTTAATCTCTTTCTTTTTGAGTTCTTTTGATCAGGGAACTTTTAAGAAAGTTGCTACAGTAGCTTATGTGTTAATATGTGTTATACTTGAGTTGAAACTGAACCAAGAGTGGATTTACTATCTTACATACACTAATGTTGCTAATAAGAATTGTGTGAAGTTTTGTATGAAGGAAGTTTTCAAGTGTAGGGAAATGAGAATGATGAGTTGAGATGAAGTATGGAAAAAAAGCTCAATCTTGGGAATGCCGATGTCACCCCAAGAAATATCCAAGAAGTACAAGCGTCAAAGCTTGGGGATGCCCCATGTCATCCCTCCTTCATCAACAAAAATATCAGGTCATCTTTAGAGACACTATATTTTTATTGCTTCATATGCTATGTGTTTTTCTTGGAGCGTCTTTATTTTTTCTTTCAGTTTTCTTTTGTTTTGTTTGCTGCAATAAATGGTTGGACCCCAACATGTTTCTTTTGGAGAAGACACACTCCGTTTTCATTGCCTAGAACACTCTAGTTTTTACTTTTATCGCTCAATGAGTGTTCTTTTTTTCTAGTACTGTGTTTAGCTTTCGTTTTTCATCTTGATTTTTGTTCAGTACTTGTTAGTTCTTTGTAGCTAGGTGTGTTTAGACCTCTGGTCTTTGTTAGTTTTCATCTTGGAGAGTTGTTTCAAAAAGGTTGCTTGGTGTTAGAAAAGAGTAAAAAGTTTCATGCTTATAGTGATGCAAAAAGGGAGCTGGTTTAGACTGTTGCTTGGACTTTATCATGTCATGCTTGATATTATTTTGATTATATGCTTAATAGTTATTATTGTAGCATGACTTGTCTCAAATGACTGAGAGTGCTTAATGTGCCTTTGAAAGAATCATGTGTTGTTTTTATCTTATAGAAGCATAATATTTTGGCATTCTCCTTTGATGCTTTATTTGGGTTGACTTGGCGCATGCTTACACCATTGATACGTCTCCAACATATCTATAATTTTTTATGCTCCATGCTTGTTTATGCACTATTTGCTTTGTGTTTTGTTACACTTCGTGGCATTTTTATGCATTTTCCAGAACTAACCTATTAAAGAGATGCCACAGTGCCAGTTCCCTGTTTTCTGCTGTTTTTGTGTTTTAGAAAAGCTACACGGAAAATATTCTCGGAATTGGACGAAACAAAAGCCGAAGTTCCTATTTTTCCCGACATGAGATGGAGTCCAAAGCAGAGACGGAGGGGAGCCAGGGGCCAGCCACACCATAGGGTGGCGCGGCCTAGCCCCTGGCCACGCCACTAGGTGGTGGGGCCACCTGGCCACCTCCTGATGCCGCCCTTCCGCCTAGATATTCTCCTCGGCTAAAAAACCCTAAGGGCCCAATCAATTTTCCAGAAAACATACTGCAAGCCACCGCCGTCGTCGACGCAAGATCGGGAGGGTCCAGAAGCTCTTCCCGGCACCCTGCCGAAGAGGGGAATCACCACCGGAGGCCTTCTTCATCACCATGCCTGCCTCCGGAGTGATGTGTGAGTAGTCTACCTTGGACTACGGGTCCATAGAAGTAGCTAGATGGATGTCTTCTCCTCCATATGCTTCATGTTTAGATCTTGTGAGCTGCTATCATGATCAAGATCATCGTTATGTAATTCTACATGTTGTGTTTGTTGGGATCCGATGACTATTGAGTACTATGTCAAGTTGATTTATTGATTTATCATCTCTATGTTGTTTATGATCTTGCATGCTCTCCGTTGCTAGTAGATATCTTGGCCGAGTAGATGCTAGTGACTCCAAGAGGGAGTATTTATGCTCGATAGTGGGTTCATGCCTCTAGTAATCTAGAGGAGTGACAGAAACCTCTAAGGTTGTAGATGTGTTGTTGCTACTAGGGAGAAAACAATAATCTTGTGTTCAAGGACATTTGTATTGTTTACATTACACACTTTGCTTAAGGCGTGGCCAGGGGTGGCCCGCGCCATGCCATGGTGCGGCCGCCCTCTGGTGCCCCTCCGTCTCATCTTCGGACTTCGTCTCGTGTCGGGAAAAATAGGAATTCTGACTTTTGTTTCGTCCAATTCTAAGAATATTTCCTATGTAGCTTTTCTGAAACACAAAAACAACAAAAACAGGGAACTAGCACTGTGGCATCTTGTTAATAGGTTAGTTCTATAAAATGAATAAAAATGCCACAAAGTGTAACAAAACACAAAGCAAATGGTGTATAAACAAGCATAGAGCATCAAAAATTATAGATACGATTGAGACGTATCAAGCATCCCCAAGCTTAACTCCTGCGAGTCCTCGAGTAGGTAAGTGATAACAAAACAATAATTTTTGAGATGACATGCACCATCACAATCTTGATCAACGATGTAAAGCATTGAGTGCTGAGATCAAAGTAATCTAAACATGGGCATAAAAGACATAATCTTGACTATAAAACTTGGCAACCATGTTATAACATGAAAAGTAACACAGACGAAAGATTATGAGTAATGAATCATTGAAAGTCAAGTTTGTGTTTCAACCATATAGAAAAACATAGCAAAGTGGTTTTCAGCTTGTCCCTCATGGAGTAGCAAAACATAAATGCATAGGACACCTTCAAGTTTAAGAGGGCGACTAGATACAAATAATTTAAGAACAAGCAAAACCATAATCATGAATCAATCAATAATAAATTTTGGGACTATGCACATTAAACTCAGAATGAGAACTATGCTCTCTTAGACGGTGCATAAAGGTAGAAGGTGGAGACTCAACATAAAAGCAAAAGAAAGGCCCTTCGCAGAGGGAAGCAGTGATTGCAAGTTTTATAAACCTCCAAAAATTATGATACTTACTAGCTTTGAGCTCTCATTGCCCCCATCATAGGCATCTTCAATGGTTAAGGTTAATGCGAGTACAATTACAAAGCATATGCTTAACAAATCATAACTTGAAAATCTTGTGTCCCATGAAGTACGAATACCCAAACCTCATGCTACTTGACTTAGGTCCCAAGCAAGTTCTTGTCATTGTAAGCATACATGTATCATCGAGAACCGCCAACGGGGTACCTCTTGCCCGATGACATGGAACAAGGCCACATCAAAATGACAAGACAAACAGAGAATGAACACCTCGGCATCTCTTTTATTTACCATAGGTATAGCTTTTTATTGTGAGATGCGTCGTCGAATGTCCACTATGGGCATACTGTAAATTTCCACCATGAATGATGCATGGCTTAGATTAGCGGCTCAGGCGTTTTTCTAACACATATACAAACTCCATGAGCTCACAAGATCCCAACTTATTTCACATTGCAGGTATCCATAAACAAAAGATCACGATATCAACTAAATGAGAGAAAGTGCAATGTTGAAAGCTTGCCCCATGACGGCATGACTGGGCTAACTTCCAACTTACAACTTGCAAGCATAACGTCAACATAAGAGAGCCACAATGTCAAATTTATGAAAAGCAAGAAAAGTAAAGTGTGTCGTCAGGTTTGTGAGAGCTTTACTGACTAATTTTCACATAACACAAAAAGTTTAATTTGAAGGATAGATAAAAGCAAGACGAATGTGCTTGGAATAGCAAATTGCTAATAGGTAGATATGGTGGACACATTGGAAAACTTGGTTTTTAGGAGTTGGATGCACGAGAAGTATTCTCTCTCAGTACAAAATGAAGGCTAGCAAAAGACTAGGAGCGACCAACTAAGAGAGCAATAACGGCCATAATCATGCATAGCGACAAAACATCATTAACTGAAGCATAAAGTGGCATCACAAGTCAAAAGCCAAATGATCATAGAGGCTTATGGTGACTTGTAAGAGTCAAACATGTTGTAAGTATGTGCCAAGTCAACCCAAATAAAGCATCAAAGGAGAAAACCACAATAATATGCTCCCATATAACAAAAACAATGTATGATTCTTTCAAAGGCACATTAAGCAATCTCAGTCATTTGAGACAAGTCATGCTACAGAAAAAACTACTAAGCATACTATCAAAATAACATCAAGCATGACATGCAAAAGTCTAAGCCACAGTCTAAACAAGCTCCCATTTGTACCACTATAGGCATGAAATTTTTTCTCTTTTCCAACACCATTTAATCTTTTTGAAACCACTCTTTGAGATAAAAATCAACATAGACCAGTGGTCTAAAAGCACAATGATACAAATATATAACAAGATCTGAACAAAAATCAAGGCGAAAAACGAAAGCTAAACGCAGTTCCAGAAAAAGAGAACACTCGTTGAACGATAAGAGTAAAAACTAGAGTGTTCTTGGCAATGAAAAACAAAGTATGTCTTCTCCAAAAGAAATTTGTTGGGGTACAACCATTTATTGCAGCTAACAAAACAAAATAAAACTGAAAGCGAAAGTAAAGACGCTCCAAGAAAATGCATAGTACATGAAGCAATAAAAATATAGTGTCTTGAAAGGTGACCTGATTTTTGCCGATGAAGAAGGGGTGCCTCAGGGGAATCCCCAAGCTTTGACGCTTGTACCTCTTGGATATTTCTTGGGGTGACATGGGCATCCCCAAGCTTGAGTTTTTGTCCATACTTCTTCTCATCTCATCACTCTCCTTTCCCTACACTTGAAAACTTCCTTCATACAAAACTTCACACAATTCTATTAGCAACATTAATATAAGCATGATAGTAAATCTACCCTTTTAGTTCAGTTTCAAACTCAAATATACCATCCATTAAATCATAAGCTACTGTAGCAACTTCCTCAAAAGTTCCGTGATTAAAAGAACTAAAAAAGAAAGCGATCGAGAGGCAAACACAAATAGTGGCAGAATCTGTCAAAACAGAACAGCTGACAAAGATTGATTTTTTCGAGGACCTTCTGTTGCTCAAATCGAAAAGTTCAAAACTAATAAAAGTTTGGAAATAACCTAGGGTATGCGCACAAGAAATTTTAGATCAAAAAGATTTTCTGAGAATTTTTACGAATTTTTACGGTGCAGCACAGAAATCTGTTTCAAGACAGCAACTTCCCCAAATCTTACCTCCCTCAAATTAGAGGTTCTTCTTGGCACAAAAACGAAATAAAATTGATAAGGAGAGGTCATTACAGTAGTAATAACTTCCAAGACTCAAATAAAAGAAAAGGTACTAAAAAGAAAACATTGGGTTATCTCCCAAGAGTGCTTTTCTTTAACGCTTTTGACCTAGGCGCAGAAAGTGCAAATCAAGTAATATCAAATGAAGCATTAAGATCAATCGCAGAAATATTTTTCAACAACAAATTGTATTGAATTCAAATTATTTTTTGAAGATCCCTTGTGAACGCTCTTGGGTTCACTATTTTCATCAAAAGGGTTTTCAGGAACAATCCAATCAAAATTCTTTTCCAAAACTTCATGCATTCCTACAAGTTTGCAGGGTATTGGCACTTTCATGTCTTCTTTGGTTGTACCAACAACATTTACACATGAGACAAGCATATTAAAACACTCAAAAAAATTCCTACCTTCAATAACAATATCTCTAAATTCTCTACGCAAAGTCTCCAAAATAAAGTCTTTCTTTTCGGAGTCTTCGATAGCATGAAGCTTAAGAAACATTTGTTGCATAAAAGGATTAAGTTTAACAAACCTAGCCTACAACATGTGAACTAAATAAGCAGCAGCAACTTCATAACTAGGAGCAAGCTCAGCTAAGGATCTATCCTCAACATCTTTATACATACTAACATGATTAAAGAACTGCTCGATGTTACCTTTCCCAATTATAGAACCACTACCTATTGTAAGGTTCTCCAGAGCATACTTAGGGAACAACATAATGAACTAAAAATAAAATTAACGGAATGCAAGCTATCAAAGGAACTATGTTTTTTGTATTTTTGATAAAAAGATGCAAGCAAAAATAAAATAAAGCAAAATAATAACAAAGTAAAAGGTTGGAAGCGAGAGACTCCCCTTGTAGAAATCTTCTCTCTCCCCGGCAACGGCGCCAGAAAACTTGTTGGCGGTGCGGTGTTGATGTAGGAGTTTTATATATGTACCCGCCCAGTTGGTAAACCCCAAGAGAAGGTTATGATGAGCACAAAAGCAAGTCTTCCCTCAGTTGTGAAACCAAGATTTATCGAACCAGTAGGAGAAAGAACCAAACTTCAGAAGGTCGATGCCCGCTAGCTTTGCAACATCCCCGGACAATGGTGCCAGGAACTTGTCCAAGGGGTAGCTTTACACAAGCAGCGACGTGGAACCTGCACACAACACAACCAAGCACTTTGTCCCAACTCACAGTGAGGTTGTCAATCTCACCGGTTTGCTGTAAACAAAGGATTAAGCGTATCGAGTGGTAAAAAATAGTAGTTTGCAAGAATGTAAATAAAGCAAGTAAATAGTAAACGATAATAGCAATCTAAAAGAATGGACCGGGGTCCATAGTTCACTAGTGGTGTCTCTCCATAAGATGAATAACAATATGCTGGGTAAACGAATTACAGTTGGGCAATTGATAGAATAAAGATAGCGTACAAATGTCATGAGGATCACTATGAGATTCACTTGGGCATTACAACATAATACATAGACCGTAATCCAACTGCATCTATGACTAATAATCCACCCTCCGGATGTCGTCCAAGCAACCATTGGGTATTAAGTTGCAAACAACAGATTATCGCCTTAAGCAAAGTGTGTAATGTAAATAATACGAATGTCCTTGAACACAAGATTGTTTTTTCTCCCTAGTAGCAACAGCACATCTACAACCTTAGAGTTTTTTTGTCACTCCCCCAGATTACTAGAGGCATGAACCCACTATCGAGCATAAATACCCCATCTTGGCATCACTAGCATCTACTCGGCCAAGATATCTACTAGCAACAGAGAGCATGCAAGATCATAAACAACATAGAGATAACATAAAGATCATAAATTAACAATTCAACTTGACATAGTACCAATATTCATTGGATTCCAACAAACACAACATGTAGAACTACACAATGATGATCTTGATCATGATAGGCAGCTCACAAGATCTAAACATGAAGCACAAGGTGGAGATGACAACCATCTAGCTACTACTATGGACCCGTAGTCCAAGGTAGACTACTCACACATCACTTCGGAGGCGACCATGGTGATGAAGAAGGCCTCCGGCGGTGATTCCCCTCTCCGGCAGGGTGCCGGGAAGAGCTTCTGGACCCTCCCGATCTCACGTCGACGACGACAGTGGCTTGTAATAGGTTTCATGGAAAATTGATCGGCCTGTTAGGGTTTTCCCATCGAGGGGATTATATAGGCAAAAGGGCGACGTCAGGAGGTGGGCCAGGGGCCCACACCTGGTCATGGCGTGGCCAGGGGGTGGCCCGCGCCATGCCATGGTGCGGCCACCCTCTGGTGCCCCTCCGTCTCATCTTCGGACTTCATCTCGTATCGGGAAAAATAGGAATTCTGGCTTTTGTTTCGTCCAATTCTGAGAATATTTCCTATGTAGCTTTTCTGAAACACAAAAATAGCAAAAACAGGAACTGACACTGTGGCATCTCGTTAATAGGTTAGTTCTATAAAATGCATAAAAATGCCACGAAGTGTAACAAAATACAAAGCAAATGGTGTATAAACAAGCATGGAGCATCAAAAATTATAGATACATTTGAGACGTATCATAGCTACTTATTTAGTTCACATGTTGGAGGCTAGGTTTGTTAACCTTAATCCTTTTATGCAGCAAATGTTTCTTAAGCTTCATGATATCGAAGACTCCGAAAAGAAAGGTTTTATTTTGGAGACTTTGCGTAGAGAATTTAGAGATGTTGTTATAGAAGCTAGGAAAGTTTTTGAGCGTTTTAATATGCTTGGCTCACGTGTACAGGTTGTTGGTACAAATAAGGAGGAAATGAAAGTACCAATACCTTTTAAACTTGTAGGATTGCATGAAGCTTTAGAAAAGAATTTTGATTGGATTGTTCCTGAAAACCCTT
Source organism: Dactylis glomerata (assembly GCA_007115705.1). Lineage (NCBI taxonomy): Eukaryota > Viridiplantae > Streptophyta > Magnoliopsida > Poales > Poaceae > Dactylis > Dactylis glomerata. The sequence continues at coordinate 3,285,388 of QXEO01000180.1, read as the reverse complement.
TTGATGAAAGTAGTGAACCCAAGAGTGTTCATAAGGGATCTTCAAAAACTCATTTGGATACAATACAATTCCTTTTTGAAAATACTTCTGCAATTGATCTTAATGCTTCATTTGAAAATACTTGATTTCCACCTTCTACGCCTAGCTCAAAGGCGTTAAACAAAAATCACTCTTGGGAGATAACCCAATGTTTTATTTTCAGTACCTTTTCTTTTTGTTGAGTCCTGGAAGTTATTACTACTGTAATGACCTCTCCTTATCTTTTTTATTTTGTTTTTGTGCCAAGAAGAACCTCTAATTTGAGGAAGGTGAGATTTGGGGAAGTTGTTGTCCTGAAACAAATTTCTGAGTTGTACCATAAAAATTAGTGAAAATTCTCAAAACGTCTTTTTGATCTGCTATTTCTTGTGAACATGCCCCAGGTTATTTCCAAACTTTCATTAGTTTTGCACTTTTCGATTTGAGCAACAGAAGATCCTTAGAAAAATCGATCTTTACCAGCTGTTCTGTTTTGATAGATTTCTGCCACTATTTGATCACTTTCTTTTTGAGTTCTTTTGATCATGGAACTTTTGAGAAAGTTGCTATAGTAGCTTATGCTTTAATGGGTGTTATACTTGAGTTGAAAACTGAACCAAAAGAGTAGATTTACTATCGTGCTTACACTAATGTTGCTAGTAAAATTGTGTGAAGTTTTGTATGAAGAAAGTTTTCAAGTGTAGGGAAATGAGAATGATGAGATGAAGTATAGACAAAATCTCAAGCTTGGGGATGCCCATGTCACCCCAAGAAATATCGAAGAGGTATAAGCATCAAAGCTTGGGGATGCCCCGAGGCACTCCTTCTTCATCGGCAAAAATCAGGTCATCTTTTAAGACACTATATTTTTATTGCTTCGTATACTATGCGTTTTTCTTGGAGCGTCTTTACTTTCGCTTTCAGTTTTCTTTTGCAATATCAAAAACCCCTAAAAACCTGTTTGCTAGTATTTACAGTAATTCCTTGATCAAAACTGCTTGTCAACACCTTCTGCTCCTCGTTGGGTTTGAACTCTTATTTATCAAAAGTACTACGATACACCCACTATACTTGTGGGTCATCAGCAGCGAAGGCGGCTGTGGTAGGAGGCCGACAGCAGTGATGGCAGAGGTGGGAAGCCGGCGACACGGTGGTGCTCGGCATTTTTTTTATCCTTATTTGTTTCCTCAACTTTGCAATTTAGCCATTTTTCTGTTTTCTTACTAGAAAAAAGTCTCAGCAGATGGTAGAGGCTGATAGGTGGGGTCCACCACATGCCACATAGGCAAATACGGAGTTCTACAGGCTTGACCTCCTATGAACCTATAATACATATTCGGTGACCGTAAATTATGTATTTCTATGTATAGTGACCACAATAGATAAGCGTCTCAAATTTAGTGACTAACCGTGTATTTTACTCTTGTATGGCTTAATGTGATATGCATACACTTTTGGTTAATGTAAATTATTAAAAAGAAATGTAATTGGACTCTTACATTATCAATCAAATAATTAACCCTTTGTGTATTTCTCATATGTTTGCTTCTTAAAAAAAACTTTATTTTTTCCCTGAATGAATAGCTCAGCTAGATGGAATATGAGCGTCTCTGAAAGATGCAAGTCGGTCATCATTATGATACTCTATAACTTATTTAGTTCAAAATATTAATAGCTTTTCTAAAATGATGATATTATTAAAAAAAGTTACTAGTTTATTTTTCTCAACTAAATAGCTAGGATAGAGGGGTGCCTAATGTGCACTCAGCATGCATTCATGTCTCCAATCGTTTCCCTTCTGTTTGGCTAAGTGCACATAATGGGACTTCTCCAGACCTATGGGGGCAAGAAAAAACATGGCCCTCAACCGTTGCTCCCATCTGTCAATTTTCAATCTTTTTTATTTCTACATTCTCTCCTACACTCAAGAAACCCGCACCCAATGCCTTGTCGTTGCGCAAGTACACAATGACATAGGCAAATCAAACTAGCAAATTAGAAACGTGACATGGTATCATTTTATAATACGACATTTCATGAAGGCCCATATAATACGATAAAGGCCCATGAAAACATCGGAAGTCAAGTATAATGGCTGTCCGAAATCGATACGTATCCTTTCTCAGTTAGACGGCTATTACGTATCCTAAATACGACGCAGATAAATCTCCTTCCTCTCGATTCGTCTTTTCCCGTCCTCTTCCCCGTTGCGAGCTCAATCTTCAAAGGGCAGCAGCCTGCGCTGTTTACTCGGGCTTGTCCATGCCGATCACTCAAAAAAGAAGAAACACTGACATGTCGTCCGCCGAGAAATCATCGCCGCCAGCCTCTGCCATTATAGCCAACACATCGAGGGGCTACCACATCCTCAAAATCGATGGCTACTCTCACACCAAAAGGACCCCCACGGGCGAAGTCCTCCTTTCCTGCCAATTCAACATGTGCGGCTATCGCTGGCGCATCCGCTATTACCCGAACGGCGACCACAGCAACTTCGCCGATTACATATCCCTCTTCCTGGTACTCGACGAAATTGACATCAAGAAAGTGAATACAGAGTTCAAGATCCGTTTCGTCGACTCTGCGGAGCAGTTGCTGGAACTAGCCACCTTCGATAGGCAGAGGCCTTCTTGGGGGCATAACAAGTTCATCAAAAGGGAAGACCTGGAGAAGTCCAATCACCTCGTGGACGATTCTTTCACTGTCAGGTGCGACATCGTTGTTATCAACGAGATCCGGGCTGAGATGTCCGCGCCGCCGGAGTTCGTGTCCGTGCCACCATCCGGCCTGAGCCAGCATCTGCGTGATCTCCTCGAGAAAGGGGACGGCGCCGATGTGGTCTTCGAGGTCGCCGGCGAGAAAATCGCCGCCCACCGGTGGCTGCTCGCGTCTCGGTCGTCGGTTTTCAGGGCGGAGCTCTTTGGCCCAATGAAGGAGGGCGAGGGTGGCACTGCAGATGTCATACGCGTAGACGACATGGAGGCGGAGGTGTTCAGAGCGCTGCTACATTTCATGTACACCGACTCGTTGCCGGTGACAGAATCAAAGGACGAAGATGAAGATGTCGTGTGCCAGCATATGCTTGTTGCGGCGGACAGGTAGATCTTGAGAGGCTAAAGCTGCTCTGCGAGGAAAAGTTATGCAAGCACATCGATGTAAGAACAGTCGGCATTATCCTAGCGCTTGCTGAGCAGCACCACTGTGAAGGGTTGAAGAAGGCATGCTTCTATTTTCTCAGCTCTCCGTCAAACCTGACGGCAGCCGCGGCCACTGAAGGCTTTCAGCATCTAAGCACGAGTTGTCCCTCTGTTATGATAGAGTTGGTTGCCAAATGCCCGCCCGGTAATTCAGCTTAGTTCGTTGGGCCACGTTTGATGCAGTACTATCAGATAGATGTCTCTTGCTTTACTAAAGTTCATTCACCTTTTTCTTTGTTTATCAATTTCTCTCTATATTCTGTACATTTTATGACTTAGGGTGGGAATCGTGCATTTTTGCTCCAGTGTGAGTTGCAAAAATGAAATGATTGCGCTCATTTTAGTTCAGGAAAACAATCTTAGTTCGAGAATACCTCGTAGAGGAGCGCAATGTGTGTGGGTTTTGAACCCGTGTTTGCTTTCTAAGAACATCTCTAGCAGACCTCTTATTTGTTCGGACTTTCAAAAGTGGATAAATGGTTTTAAAAGGCTGTGTGAGCTTCGTTCAGGTTTGCCGTATGTGCCTAGCCGGAACCCACGCAAAACAGTATAGTTTAACATCAATGTTCGTATCCAAAATGCTCTAGAATATGCTCAAAAAATAACCAGCGTTTCAATCACCACCACGGCATAGAAGAGAAGACCAAGCAACATGGTCCTCGCCGGAGGCACCACCTCCGCTATTTCCACTCGTCCGAGCAACGCTACCATCGCCATCACAAAACCCTCACCAAAAAGGCCGCCACCGCCATCAGCACCACCTACATCACTAGCCGGAGCACCGTCACCATCACCACCACCGCCGCCGCCTCCACCACCTCCTCCAAGAGCTTGTCTTCTCCGTTGAATGATCTTCCATTCTGTAGGTTGAGAAGAATTGAACACCCCCTCATCAATCTCTTCCAACTTATCGCCCCTCCTCACCATCACCCTCAACCCCATCATCTTCTTCACCACTGAAAACCCCATGTAGCGTGACATCGATGTTGACCATGCTCTCATTCATCAAGTTGACATAATAACAAGGAACATCGTGCAAATCGATTCTACAAGACGTAAAATTCACAATTATCTAATTGAATTTTGTCCAGAAGAGAAAACATCCGGAGAGAGGCCAAAATTTTATACCTTGCGGGCGTTTTCCCGATCGCTTGGCCGACGGCGAAGCGCGTTGAAGCGGGCACCACGGGGGCGGTTGGAGGCTAGGCGCTTCGCTAGACCGGCTGCTTCCTCTTGGCCACATGATTCTTCTTGGCCGGCAGCGCCCCCGCGCCTGTCATCACTTCAGGTTGGGTGCTCATGGGCGCGACAGCAGCGGCTCTGCCTCCACTTCCCAAGACAACCTGGTTGCCCATCCTCTTGCGCTTCATGGTAATGGAGGCTATCGATGATGCGCTCACCGAAGCAGTGGCAGAGCCACACCTAAGCTGTGTACTCAGCTGACTACACAGGTTTTTGACAAAACAAGCTGAAAGTATGCAAAAAAAAATTGAAAATTTATAGAAACACATGTATTTAACTATACAACTTCAAACTGACTACACAACATTGATAACCTGGCTCCGCCACTGCACCGAAGGACCGATGGTGGGGAGAACCACGCTCGCGGCAGCGGCTATGGTCGCAGTTGATTAGGACTTCACGAGTTGCCCGACGATGGGGGAGCTCCGACGTGTCCATGGCAGCGGGGGCGCACAACCGCGAGTGCAGACGAAGGGTGGACAGAGAGATCAGCGGGCGGCGGAGGCCACAGCGAGGGGTGCAGAAAAGGGGGACGCTGAAATGTCCCTCTCACAAAAGCCCCGGGCGATACCGGGCACCGATGGGTCAGCATGCAAACTTGTGAATCTAAATGTTGGGGCATCGTGTTTGATGACCCGAACCCGAAATCTCTAAAAAAAAAGGAAACCTTCATGAAGGGAACGTCGGACTGCTCCGCACTTGACACATGGCGTAGAGTGGTGCGAGAAAATTCCCATGAAGTGGTCTCCTGCTCGCCACTTGTCACAAGGAGAAGGAAAATGGGATGAGTGTGGGGACCCCGGCTTACCACCCGGGATACCCGTTATGTATACAATTCACGATCCCAGAAAGACCATCATGAATCCACATAACAGAGTTGGCATTCAAAGTACATTATCCATTACAACGAGTTCAAATAGTCTTACATAGGCCACTTGGCTGAATTCAAATGCCACACAGGGCATGTCCAAACTTAACAAGTAGCGGCGGATACAAGGTAGCGTCGGTGACCTGAGTTGTGCCTCTACCCTATAGGCGACTGACCGGGAGATGATTCCTAGTTAGCACCGACGTCGTCGAATCCCTCACCATCATCCTCATAATCTTCTTCATAATCTCACCAAGTTAATAGCCAGGGACAAAGCCGTGAGTACATTTTGAATTGTACTCGCAAACCATCTAAGAGGAGAGTGTTTGATATGCAGTTTGGATGTAGCAAGGAGAGGCGCTATTCTAATTTGCCCTATACTATCATATTTTCTCTTGTCAATATAGCACGTCCCACGACATCTCTATATCTGTATTGAAAAACATTTTTTTGAAAACAGGTTTTTGTAAACTCTCTAGGGAAGGGAGAAACTCATTTATTTTTCCACAATAATCCGTGATCAATCAGACATGAACATCTCCCAGCTCCTCGGCAGTACCCTCCAAGTACTACGACTTTTCCCGTGCCACGGCAGTACCCTCCTAGTACTCCGTCCGACATCTTCCTCCATTTTTCTGAAAACATTTTGTAAAACCAAAACTGACATTGGGCTAGTTCTAGCCAGATCAACCATCCATGACCAATGACTCGGCTATTCGAATAGATTTACACTCTGCAGAGGTTGTACACTTTACCCACAAGATTCGATAAATCTGCTGGAATTCCACCACGGACCGTCATACACAAGTATGCTGGGTTTGGATAATCGAATAGAGTCTTCCATCTATCTACCTTAGTACGGGTGCCTACCCTATAGAGTCTACCTCCCCAGCACGCCCCAAAAGTACCTCCTCTAGAGCGTAACTCCAGCGCCACGGCGGGAGAACCCAAGTGTCTCCCGGCGGCTCGGGATATGTCGTGATATGTGGTTCCCCATGCTCGGGGTCAACCCGGATTCCGGGGTAGCGTGAACTAACTTCCAAGGTACCACGAACCCTTATATAGTATGAGACTCCCCGCACTAAATCAAATAAACTTTAGGCTAAGCCACGTCCCATACCGGGGTAATGTGGTTGCACGGGTTAATTGACCCAGGTAAGACCCTAGTGATCACCAATGTCCTTTGTAAAACCACTGACGAGGGTATGACCCCTCGGTCCTCGATATTTGCCTGCCTAGTTCCTGCCAAGGAAGAAGCCCGCTCAAAGGATACACAAAGCCCACAAGGCCCAGCACTTCGACTTGGAGTAGAAGGCAAAAAATACTTGTAAACCCTAACTGGATGCATATATAAAGCCACCAAGGGCATCCCCAAGACAGGCGACAATACAATCTCGCATAGATCCCACACATAGGCTAGCACACGCCATCTCCTTTTCGACCATAGCCAGATCCCATCTGCGCACCATTGTAACAACACCAACTATCCAAGCAATACAAGATCAGACAAGCAGGATATAGGTCTTTACCCTCGGGGGGCCGAACCTGGGTAAATTCGTGTGCACCCCTGTTTCTATCTGAAGCCATCGAATCTGCCAAGCGCCCACATACGCTCCATGAATCGAAAGCCCTAAACATGGGCATTACCGGGTTAGAACCTCGTCAATTGGCGCCGACCGTGGGGAAGACGGGCGCTGGATCCACGGGTTCGCCGGTTCCATCAATGCTGCAAGAGCTTCATCGCCAAGATCTTCGACACCATTGTCATGACCTCCGAATCAAGCGTCAAGATCTTCGACGCAGCCATCGACATGACCTTCGAGTTCGCCATCATGACCTACGACTCTGCCGACATGGTCTTCGATGCCGCCGTCGACATGACCTTCAGGTTCACCATCATGACCTATGAGTCCGCCGACATGGTCTTCGACTCTGTCTCCGACATGAAATTCGACCCCAGTGTCATCAAGCAATTCGACCCCTGCGTCGTCAGGGAATTCGACCTCTTCGTCGTTAATAAATTCGACTCTTCATCGTCAAGAAATTCGACCTCTGCGTCATCAAGAAATTCGACCTCCGCATCATCAGGAAATTCGACTCCTGCGTTATAAGGAAATTTGACCCCTCCATCGTCATGATCTTCAACCCTTCATCGCCAGGATCTTCGACCCTTCATCGCCATGATCTTCGACCCCACCATCGCCACGATCTTCGACCCCGCCGTCGCCACGATATTTGACTCTGCCGTCACCATGATCTTCGACCCTGCTGTCAACAACCAATTCGACCATGCCATCATCAAAGACATTCGGTCAGATTCTTCGACCCCTGCGGAGCCAAAGACTTTGCCCAACACACTTCGACCCCTCGGAGCCAACGCTTCGACGACTTTTTGACAGGTAAAACAGCCTGATCCTGAACTACCATAACTTTTGCTAGGAGTGTCCAAACGACATGAGACCACCGCCATTGGAAATATTAGGGATCACCACGAGAGAAAATACCAAAGCTAAGTTTGCTCAACTACGAGTCGACTACTTTCATTACTTTCTGTATGCTTTCGATACTTTCAGCAACCGATACTCGGGGGGCTTTGCTTTTACATTATACATATGTCTATTTGCCTTCACATTATACATATGTCTATTTGCCTAATGACCGTCGAGTGCAAGGTATCTACCTCCTCGACTGCAGGGATCAAGTTCATCAACTCCCCATTCTGATACCGTGCTGAAGTTAAGTCCATAGTTAGCAACATTGTTGGCCCGGTAACACAGCTATACATGCTCTGCTGAGATAATTCCGTACCTACAGACGCTTTAAGTCCACAGTTAGCAATACTGCTGGCCCGGGAACACAGCTATACGTGCTCTGCTGAGATAATTCCGTATCTATGGACGCTTTAAGTCCACAGTTAGCAACACTGTTGGCCCGACAACGCAGCTATACGCGCTCTGCTGAGATAATTTCCGTACCTACGAACGCTCTAAGTATCCTGACGGACGCGTCGGGTACCATGCCTTCACCCGACACACTTTGGGGTCTCGCTACTTCCACTCATATATTCGCCCCGGCGTTGGCAACACGCTCGGGGGCTGCGCCTTGCATTGGCTTTTTATTCGCCCCAGCGTTGGCAACATGCTCGGGGGCTGCGCCTCAAATTCCGGCGTTGGCAACACGCTCGGGGGTTGTGCCTCGAATTGGCATCTATTCGCCCGGCGTTGGCAACACGCTCGGGGGCTGCGCCTCACATTGACATCTATTCGCCCGGCGTTGGCAACACGCTCGAAGGCTTCACCTCGCATTGGCATCTATTTGCCCGGCGTTAGCAACACGCTCGGGGGCTACACCTTACGCTGTTAACCTTAGCAGCCTTCTACATCATCGACGGTGCTCCGTCTGTTACGTCGATTTTAGTTCGACATATTTCAACAACAACATCGCCTACAACAAGCATTCGACGACGACATTGCCTGCAGCAAGCATTCGACAACGACATCGTCTACAGCAAGCATTCGACAATATCATCACCATGATTCAGCCACCGTGCGACTCCATCGACCACGACATGCAAGAACTTCATTTGGTTTCTTCACACGCGACATGCAAGACTACGACGTCAAGGCAAGATTTGAGTCTCTACCCGACTCTACGAATCGACTAGACACTCGGGGGCTACTGACGAGGGTATGACCCCTCGGTCCTCGATATTTGCCTACCTGGTTCCTACCAAGGAAGAAGCCCGCTCGAAGGATACACGAAGCCCACAAGGCCCAGCACTTTGACTTGGAGTAGAAGGCAAAAAATACTTGTAAACCCTAACTGGCTGCATATATAAAGCCACCAAGGGCATCCCCTAGATAGGCGATAATACAATCTCGCATAGATCCCACACATAGGCTAGCTCACGCCATCTCCTTTTCGACCATAGCTAGATCCCATCTGCGCACCATTGTAACATCACCAACTATCCAAGCAATACAAGATCAGACAAGCAGGATGTAGGTCTTTACCCTCCGGGGGCCGAACCTGGGTAAATTCGTGTGCACCCCTGTTTCTGTCTGAAGCCGTCGAATTCGCCAAGCGCCCACATACGCTCCATGAATCGGAAGCCCTAAACATGGGCATTGCCGGGTTAGAACCTCGTCAACCACCAACTCCTTTTTCTCCAATTCCAAGTCCATTTGCACAAAACCATTTTCTGAAAACATTTCAGTGGAGTAGAACACTACCCCAAGGTTTTCGAAAACATTTTCAAAATTTCCTTTGAGCGTCCCATCCTAGAGTTTTTGGCTCCACTACAAGTTTTCCAAAGGCTTTGATGCTAACCATCAAGCCACTACCATAAGGGGTATGAATAGGTGTCAAGGGGGGTGTCATCCCTAAGGATGATAGTAATTTGACTTGTGGAGCTAAGCCGTCAAGAATTGCTACAAGGACTATAGCAATATATAAATCATGCACTTTTGATAAACGATAGTAAGAGAAACATGCAAGATGTAATATTAGGATTCAGATATGCAACAAAGTAGATGGCTTGCCTTGAATGGCCTGTCCCTGGTCCTCCTCCTCCTGGTACTCAAACACTTCTCCCTCATTGGTGCACTCGACGTCGTTCGATTCAATCGTCGGTAAGAAATAACACCCAATAAGCAAACAAGCATACACAAGGCACATGCATCATCACAACTAACATCACACAACCAATGAGTATCAGAAACAAACAAGTTTAGATTCTGAATAAAATTTCAAAGTTTTATTAGCATATTTAAACCTATTAGAACAAGGGTACTTCAATATAGTAAAAGGGAACCCTAATGCAATCCAAACAAGCATGCAGGTGCCTAGCTTGGCCAAATTTCACACTCAGCATACCAGTAGATAGGTAATGACAAACTGAACCCAACAAAATTGGATTCACTCCAAAAGGAGCTATAAATAATCTCCTACAATTTATATAGTGCTAACAATGACTATGGAAGCAAAATAATTCAAGAATTGTTCTGGTACTCAGAAAATTCCAGCAGGGCACATTCTGGAAAGCTACTGTAATGCTTAAAACAATGGAGTTGGAAACAACTAAAAATATTATTTATTTTTGGCACAACATAAAAATCATTGCAACCTGCCCTATTCACCATTTTAATTCCTACTGAGGCTATAGACTTCCTCAATTGACAAAACCAGTTCCTCAAGCAAGATATCACTTCAGATCATCTCTGGAAATTGGAATCTCACGATTCCCATTTGCAGATTACTAGATATTAATTTTTGAACCAAAAGAGTAGATTTATACAACTAATTCTACAAGTATTCCTCAGGGATATAAAAATCATGCATGCAGTACTACTGGACAGGTATCATCACAAGGACGACCTCCCACTCCCTGAGATAGACGACGGTCGCTGGAACTTCTAGCCGCGTATCGATGTAGGGATTCACGGGGAGCTCGTCCTCCACGTGTAGAGGCCGGTGCATATACCCAGCGACGGTGGCGTCCCAGCCCTGTACATGGGACATGCATGAGCGATGGAGGACACATGCACACATACGATCGTAGGTAGTACTACCATTGCTAGCTACTCCCTCTGTTTGAAAATATAAGATGTTTTAGTTTTGTGAAGCAAATGTATCTTAACATCTTTTAGTGTATAAGTTCGTTCGAATCTATACACTAAAAGATGTGTAAATATATTAATTTTACAAAACTAAAACATCTTATATTTCTAAACGGAGGGAGTAGCTGATTTTATGCATGCGCGCGTTTGAAAAGTGAGAGAAGAGACGAGAGATGGAGAGGTAAAAGCAGTAGCGAGATGGATCGAGTCACATGCATGATCATACAAATACAAATACGTACATCATCAAAACGGGGGAGCCGGGCCGCGTACGCGTACGCGATGATCGATGGTCCGGACCAGGTACGTTACGTTCGATATACCAATGCCACTGACCCAAGTAATACGACCAAGGCCCATGAAAACAACGGCAGGAAGTCTTCTACGAGAAGGAATCGGTATTCTCAAAACAATAATAAAGGAGAAGGAATCGGAATTTCTAAAGAAAAAAGGAATTGTCGTTCCATATATGTTTCCTCGGTTAGACGGCTAGGTGCCCTAAAACGAACATCTCCTTGGTCGATGCGTCTTTTCCCTTGCCCTCTTCCCCGTCGTGCGCTCAATCTACAAAGCGCAGCAGCCTGCACTGTTTTCTACTGGTAGATTAGATTATGTTCTCCATGTCTTTTTTCAAATGGGGCAAAACACAAGGGTTTGCCATGTCGTCCGCCGAGAAGTCATCATCGCCGCCATCCTCCGCAATTGTAACCAACACGTCCAGGGGCTACCACATCCTCAAAATCGATGGCTACTCTCACACCAAAGGGACCCCCACGGGCAAGGCCATCGAGTCCTGCCAATTCAACATGTGCGGCCATCGCTGGCGCATCCGTTACTACCCCAACGGCGACCGCAGCGACCGCGCGGATCACATATCCCTTTTCCTCAAGCTCTACGAATCCGTCGCCAAGGAAGTGAAAGTGCAGTCCTTGTTCAGTTTTGTGGACACTCTGACTACGGAGCAGAAGCACCCTTCTCTCACATCGCAGCCAGTAGACACCTACGACAGCCAGCGTCCTTCTTGGGGGAATGGAAAGTTCATCAAAAGGGAAGACCTGGAGAAGTCCAAGCACCTCGTAGACGGCTCTTTCACCATCAGGTGCGACATGGCCGTTATCAACCAGTTCCGCGCCGAGGAGATGCCCACGCGAGTTGTTAGCATAAAACCGCGACATTTGAGGCTAAATCACGGAAAACCACGACTTTACGTTTCAATTCCAAAAAACCGCAGGTATTCAGCTAATTTTTTGCAATGTCCACTGATTGTTGATTTATGGCCGATTAACAGCGTTTCCGACATGCGGGTCCCACTTGTAAGACCGACGTGGCACAGCTGGTGAACCTTCCGTCGACATTTGAGGCTAAATTGCGAAAAACCACGACTTTACGTTTCAATCGCAAAAAACCACGAGTTTTCAGCTAATTATTTGCAATTCGCACTAAACTGGCATTGACAAAGAATTGACACAGAATCTGTCAGGTGGGACCCACTTGTCAGCGCTGATGTGGCAAAAATAAAAATTCTTTTGCTGAGCTGGACAGGGCCCCACATGTCAGTCCAATTAAAAAAAATAAAAAAATAAAAAATGCTTTGCATGTCGTCTCCTTCCTCTAGCTGGCCGGAGCTCCCCGCCATGCCCGCCGCCCGAGTTCTCGCCGGAGCTCATCCACCCAGCGCCGGCGCAGTCGGTCGGGCGCCCAAGCCCCTCGCCATCTCTGGGAACGGCGCCGATGCGACCTGCTCGGGGCGCAGCGAGCTCCGACGCGGCGAGATCTGGGACGAGCTCTAGTGAGCTCGAGCATGGCGGACGGGCAGGAGCGGTCGAGGTCGGGGCGGGCGCCGGCACGGCGAGATCTGGGGCGAGCTCCAGTGAGCTCCGAGCACGGCGGTCGAGGTCGGGGTGCCGCCCACGAGCTCCGGGAACGGCGGAAGGCGACGGCGGTCCTGGTCCTGGCCGGGCATGGCAGCTCGGACCTGGCCGATCACGGCGGGCGGCGGCGGTCCTGGTCCTGGCCGGGCACGGCGGGGAGCTCCGGGTATGGCGGCTGGGAGGTGCGGGCGTGGTCCGAGACGGTGCGGTCTTGGCCGGCGGTGGGCGGGCGCGGTCCTGGTCCTGGCCGGCGGCTCGGACCTGGCCGGCGGCGGACCTGGCCAGCGGCAGCCATGGATGGTGCAGGAGGTGGGTGGAGAGAGAGAGAGTGGGGATTTTTCTTTTTCTTTTTCTTTTTATTTTTTTTAGATTTTTTAGTTGACCTGATAGGTGGGTCCTAATCCACCTCAGCAAATATGCCACATCAGCGCTGACAGGTGGGTCCCACCTGTCAGATTCTGTGTCAATTCTTTGTCAATGCCAGTTTAGTGTGAATTGCAAATAATTTGCTAGAAACTCGTGGTTTTTTGAGATTGAAACGTAAAGTCGTGGTTTTTCGCAATTTAGTCTCAAATGTCGCGGTTTTATGCTAACAAGGTTCACCAGCTGTGCCACGTCGGTCTTACAAGTGGGACCCACATGTCGGAAACGCTGTTAATCGGCCAGAAATCAACAATCAGTGGACATTGCAAAAAATTAGCTGAATACTCGCGGTTTTTTGGAATTGAAACGTAAAGTCGTGGTTTTCCGTGATTTAGCCTCAAATGTCGCGGTTTTATGCTAACAACTCTGCCCACGCCGAAGTTCGTGTATGTGCCACCGTCCGACCTGAGCCAGCACCTGCGTGATCTCCTCAAGACCGGGGAGACATTCGCCGCGCATAGGTGGCTGCTCGCCTCACGATCATCGGTTTTCAGGGCAGAGCTCTTCGGCTCGATGAAAGAGAGCTGCACTCAAGATGTCATACGCGTAGACGACATCGAGGCGCAGGTGTTCAGAGCGCTGCTATATTTCGTGTACACTGACACCTTATTTCCTGAGACAGAGACAAAAGAGGAGGAGGAATTGGACGTAATGTGCAAGCATCTGCTTATTGCGGCGGACAGGTATGATCTTGAGAGGCTAAAGCTCGTTTGCGAGAAGAAGCTATGCAAGCGCATCAATGTAAGAACGGTAGGAACTATCCTAGCGCTTGCTGAGCAGCATTACTGTGATGGGCTGAAGAAGGCATGCTTTCATTTTCTTGGCTCTCCGCAAAATCTGAAGGCAGCCGCGGCCACGGACGGCTTTCAGGATCTGAGTAGTTGTCCCTCTATTTTGATAGAGCTGATTGCCAAATGCTCGCTCTGTCACTCAGCTTAGCTTAATTCGTTGAGCCACGGTTGTTGAGGGAGTACTATATATCAGAAATCGTTGTTGAGGGAGTACTATATACATCAGAAATCAGATAGATGTCTTGCTTTAAAAAATTCGTTCACTTTTTTTTTTGTTTTGAAATTTTCTCTGTTTTCTATAGAATTTTATGACTCAATGTGGGATACATGCAGTTTTGGTCTAATGTAAATTGCAAGATAATTAAATTGGACTGTTGTTTATCTTAGATCAATCAAGTAAACCTTTTGCTGATTAAATATGTTTGTTTCTTTAATGAACCTTTATTTTTTCACCCAAGAGTCTGCCTCTCTTTCGATCTGGTCGATGGCGGATCGTCCTAGCTCGATGGCTGTCATGCCGTCGCCAGGGTAGCGCGCTGCTGGAGTACTCGATCTTCTCCGGATGCGCCCCTTGGATGGAAGATGTCCGTCACGCCGGAGCCTGCATGGGCGTGATGCAGCCGCGTTGAGCCGCTCCGCGCATGGATGCGGCCAGCTTCATCCACGTCCTTGCCGTGAAGAGAAGCTGATCCATGTGTTTGCACAAGTCCTTGCTTCCCACTCGTTTGTGACAGGAGGTTGATGCGTGGATAGTCATGGACGCGCCGTCTGCAAAATGTATCGTAGGCTGTTCGATGGAGCGCCGCCGTGTCCCCTGAGCCGCTGCCGACAATAGTGCGTTGCTGGGTCTTTACTTCTTGGTGCCTAGCGGCCAACGCGAGGGCGTAAGAGCATTTTCACCGGACCGACGCAAACAGTTTATTTGCGTCGAGGTCTAAATAGGATTTGCGTTAATATCTGGCATATCGGACAAAGGCACGCAGTGGTGTGGACAATTTACAGAGATCTCGGTCGCGTACCGTCTAGGATACCTAGGGCTACCGCAGGCGACTGTGGGGGCGATCTAGGGTTTTCGTTCCTCCGTCGCCGTTTGACGGCCGGAGTTCTCACTTCCCCGGCGATCCCCCCACCCTTTGGGTGTGGGAGAAACCGACCGGGTCTCCGTCTTCGGTTCTGGCAGGGTTTCTTGTGGATGTCCGTTCTAAACTTTCTCTCCGTTGGTATCCGATCCGGTTTGGAGTGCTCCTTGGCACGGGTACTTATTCCTTCGGCTGCGGGGTTCTGATCAGAGTTTGAACGAGAAGCTTTGGGGGCTGTCTGGTGAAGCTTGGGAAACTCGTAGCTTCGCTGTGCGCTAGGGTTCCACAGAAGCTCGTTGTTCGACATCATGTCGAGTCAATCTGCAGGCTCGTCGACTCAGGCAAGTGGATCTGGTTTGAAGAAAGCTGAAAACCTGGATGATCTGCTGAATCGGCTTGGAATAGAGGAAGATGAAATTGACGATCTCGTTTTTGAAGAAACTAATCTGCCGAAAGAGGGTATCAAGTGGATGGCTATTGCTAGGGTTCATACTTCAAATTACTTCAGTCCACAAGCGTTTGAACAAAACATGCGAGTGGCTTGGAGCCCGGCGAAAGAGGTAAAATTCACAGCTCTAGAGGAGAATCTCTTTACTATTCAGTGCTTTTGTCTTGGTGATTGGCTGAAAGTGGAGAAAGGAGGTCCATGGTTATTCCGACAAAACGTGGTTATCATTGAACCATATGACGGGCTTATTCCTGCTGAATCCGTGGAGCTGAATAATTTTGATGCCTGGGTACAAATTCATAAGCTACCCATTGCATATAGAGATCATGCCCTAATCAAAAACTTGATGGAAAAGAAAGTGGGAAAAGTTCTGGCGGTGGAGACAGTGATTCCGGGTGTGAACAACTTTGTTCGAGTACAGGTTAAGTTTGATGTGAGAAAGGTGCTTGCTCGGTTTGTCACTATTGTTAGAGGAGGTCAGAGAGAATTCTTCCAACTCAAATATGAAAAGTTTCCGAAGTTCTGTGGTGCTTGTGGTTTCCTTGGGCACTCTCACCTTGAATGCGGATCCGGTGAACATAATGAGGATGATCTCAAATGGGGGGACTGGCTCAAAGCGGAGTGGTCGACGTGGCATGGCCGTGGTACTCAGACTAGGGGTGGTGGACGTCCTAGTCGCGGCAGAAAATCGTCTGGCATGGGAAGAGGTAGAGGCTTTGGAGGTAGGGGTGAGCCTCCTGTTAGTTGGCGGTTTAATGCCCTGCCAGCTAGCCGTGGTGATGAACATACGGAGGAAGAACTACAGGACACGGGAACTAGCCCATCAAAAAGAATTCAAATGGAGTTGGATGGGACAGATCCCAGTAGTGATAGTGGTTCGAAAAGGAGACTTGACATGGATGAGAATCCAGATGCACAGAAAGGAAATTTTGTTGGAGTCCCGCTTGCCATGATCACTGATGGTAGTATCCAAGAGGAGGTTAATGTGGACCAGGAGATTGATAGAACCAAACGAACCAAGAAGGCCGGAGCTGACTCCCCTTCACACATATCGGCGGGCTCCCTCGAGGGGCTTGGCCGGGAGCAATGTTGATCCTCAGTTTGAACTGTCAGGGATTGGGTAATGCCCCGACAGTTCGATCGCTTTTGAATCTTCGAAGGCGGAAAAACCCCGATGTGATGTTTTTGTCGGAGACTCACCTCGACATTTATCCGGCTGATTGTTTACGTAGGAGGTTACAGATGGATAGTCAAATTGTTAATCCTAGTCATGGAAGGAGTGGTGGCCTCATCTTATTTTGGAAAAAAGAGATCAGAATTGAACAAATTTTCTCTGCACCAAATTACATTGATGTTCGGGTTGTGGAATCAGCTAGCAAAGTTTGGAGACTTACTGGCATTTATGGGGAACCTAGATGGGCAGATAAATACAAAACCTGGGATAGATTGAGAACTATTAATCAGAATAATAATCTGCCCTGGCTTATTGTTGGTGACTTTAATGAGATTCTTTTTTCGACTGAGAAAGAGGGTGGTAACCCTAGACCGCAAGTGTTCATGGATGCTTTTCGAGATGCGCTGATGGACTGTGGCCTTGAAGATCTCGGCTATTCTGGAGATGCTTTCACCTGGAAGAGAGGGAGAATCAGAGAACGACTTGATCGTGGAGTTGCCAATGGTGACTGGTCGGTGATGCACCCAGAAGCTTCGGTCCAACACTTAGATTACATAAAATCTGATCATAGACCTATTTTGGTGAACACTGAGGCGAATATTCAGCAACACTCTTCTAAAAAGAAGAGATTCGAGGCTAAATGGCTACAAGAGAAAGGGTTTCAAGAGAAGGTTCAACAGACCTGGGAGGCGGTAAATAATGAATCTCCCTCTGAGTCAGTTATGGTAAAACTAAATAAACTACACGGTGCTCTCCATGATTGGGATGCTAATGTGTTGCAAAATCCGAAGAAGAGAATTAAAAAAGCCCAACAGAAATTTGAAACTGCGATGAGTGGTCCAATGAATGATGATAATGAAGCGGTGGCGAAAGAGATGGCTGGGCTTATTGATCTGTTACTTGAGCAGGAGGAGACGCACTGGATGCAGCGCTCAAGGGCAAATTGGTTGAAGCATGGAGACCGTAATACTAATTTCTTCCACAATTATGCGTCTGCAAGGAGGAAGAAGAATTTTATCAAGAAGCTTAAAAATGATCAAAATGAGTGGACAGAAGGTACTGATCAGTTAAAACCTCTCATTTTCCATTATTTTTCTAATTTATTTCTCTCTGAAGTAAATGATCTAGATCCAGCCATGATGGAAAAAAATTTGCCACGGGTAACAAACCAAATGAATGAAAAATTACTGGCGCCCTTCTCACCTGAAGATGTGAAGAAGGCTGTTTTCTCTATTGGCGATTTCAAAGCCCCAGGCCCAGATGGGCTGCATGCGGTGTTTTATAAGAAGTTTTGGCATATATGTGGAGAGGAAATAACTAAGGAGGTTCTTCTGGCTCTTAATTCCAGTAATATCCCTGATGGTTGGAATGATACAACGGTGGTTCTCATCCCTAAAATTGTTGAACCTGAGTTGGTTACGCAATTTCGGCCCATGAGTTTGTGTAATGTGATTTACAAGATAATTTCCAAGATGCTTGCAGGCAGACTTAAAGAGGTTCTCCCTGAGATTATTTCCCCTATGCAGAGTGCCTTTGTTCCTGGTCGATTAATTACTGACAATGTTCTTGTGGCATATGAGAGCATCCATGCTATAAAAAATAAAAGGTCTGGGCTGGTTGGCACCTGTGCAGTTAAACTTGATATGCATAAAGCATATGACAGGGTGGAGTGGCTTTTTCTAGAGAATATGATGACAAAGCTTGGGTTTGATGATAGATGGATTGGCCTTATGATGGCTTGTGTTAGATCGGTAAGGTATCAAGTGAGGTTCAATTCCGAGGAGACTGATATGTTTACTCCAACAAGAGGTCTTCGTCAGGGGGATCCCCTCTCCCCTTATTTGTTCCTCCTATGTGCTGAGGGTCTGTCTAGTCTTCTGCTGTATGAAGAAGAGGTTGGTGGCATCGATGGGATTAGGGTGTGCAGAAATGCACCATCAGTTTCACATCTCCTTTTTGCTGATGATTCCCTAATTCTCATGAAAGCGGATATGAATAATGCAACCTCCTTGCAGCGGGTTCTAGATACTTACTGTGCAAATTCTGGTCAGTTGGTAAGCTTGGCTAAATCGAGTATTTACTTCTCTCCTAATACTACTGCCCTTCTTAGAGCTGAGATTTGTGATACCCTTCATATTGATACTGAGGCCCTCTCAGATAAGTATTTGGGATTACCGGCTCTGGTTGGGGCAGATAGGAGCGACTGCTTTGAACACTTCATTGAACGAATCATTCAGAGAATTAATGGTTGGAAAGAGAAGCAACTGTCTATTGGTGGGAAGGAAATCTTGTTGAAGGCTGTAGCACAAGCCATTCCAGTCTATGCCATGTCGGTGTTCTTAATTCCGAAGGGAGTTTGCAAAAAAATGATGGATGCTATTTCTAAGTTTTGGTGGGGTGATGATGAGAATAGCAACAAGATGCACTGGTTTGCTTGGTGGAAATTATGCTACCCGAAGAGCGAGGGAGGTATGGGGTTTCGCGATTTTCATTCCTTTAACCTTGCTATGCTCGCAAAACAAACGTGGAGATGAATCAATGAACCAGATTCTTTATGTGCCCGAGTTCTATGTGCTAAATACTATCCGCATGGCGATATTTTGAAGGCGGGACCTAAAACTGGATCATCCTTTACTTGGCAAAGCATTGTGGCAGGTTTGTCTACCTTTAAGAGAGGGTATGTGTGGAGGGTCGGTAATGGTGAGAAGATTAATATCTGGCAAGATCCTTGGATTCCCTCTAGTCCTGATGGGAAAGTTATCACTCCTAGAGGAGCGGCAGTGTACACTAAAGTTAGTGACCTTATTGATCCGATTACTGAGCAATGGGATTCTGAGATCCTAGAGGCACTACTATCGCCTGTTGATGTTCATCGTATTTTACAAATCCCGCTTCATAATAGGGGTTTTGATGATTTCATCGCTTGGAGGTTTACAAAGCATGGGAAGTATACTGTTAGATCGGGCTATCATGTTCAGTGGAGACATCGGTTTGGTGCGTCGGCAGGGCAACTTGCTCTCCCTGGCTCATCGGCGTTGAACCCGGTGTGGAAGTCCGTTTGGAAGCTCAAAATTCCCAGCAAAATTAAAATTTTCTGCTGGCGTGCGCTGCATGGAATATTACCGCTCAAATGCATCATGGCTAATAGGCATGTTGGCACCTCAAGTGAATGTCCTATCTGCCATCAGGGCCCAGAAGACATTTTGCATTTGCTCTTTCAGTGTTCTGCTGCTCGGGAAGTTTGGGTCGCTTTGGGTATTCATTCAATGATAGATGAAGCAATTATGGTGGATAGGTCTGGATCAGCGGTGCTCGAAGAGATCTTGTGCCGAAACCCAACTTTGATGTCGGGTTTTAATGACATTGGAATGAAAGAGGTCGTGGTGATCACCTCTTGGTATATTTGGTGGGTCCGAAGACGTCGCACTCGCAATGAAGATGTCGCCCCTATTTTCAAACGTAAAATGTCAATCCTTGCAATTGCTTCAAATTCGGCCAAGGCGATGACGTCTTGTAGGCCTTCCACGGATGATAGATGGAGTAAACCCCTTCCAAGACAGGTAAAGGTAAATGTTGATGCGTCATTCTTTGAGGATAGCCGATCAGGTGCGGTCGGTGCGGTGCTTCGAGATTATCAAGGCCAGGTGATTGCTGCTTCTTGTAAATTTATTCCTCATGTAACTTCTGCTATGATGGCTGAGGCAATGGCGATGAAAGAAGGGTTGATTCTGGCAATTAGTAAGGGGTGTAATTCTGTTATTGCTGAAGGAGACTCGATGGAAACAATCCAAGCTTGTACGGGAAGTGATGTTTGGTGGACAGAACCAGCTGCTATATACGCTGATTGTGTGGATCTTGCCACTCAAATAGGTCAAGTGAGTTTTATTCATTGTCAAAGGGAAGCTAATATGTGTGCTCATGTAATAGCTAGGGAGAGCTTTAATTCTAGATCTTCTTGTACTTGGGACGATGATCCCCCTAGGTTCTTAGTGAGCTACCTTATAAACGATGTAACCGTACTTTGATTGAGGCAGCAAGTTTCAGACGCACTCTTTTCCTTACCAGGGTACCTAAGGGGACTGGAAGGTTTTTAATGAGGCGGCTTGCTTGCCTAATATATTTGCTTATTTCAAAAAAAATAAAGGCACGCAGTGGTGCCACCCATCTTATCCTAGAGGTGTGGCACCCATATGGACCAAGCAATCCATTGCCACATGATCGATCAAATCATTTATATAGCTTCACTCATCAAGTGTTAAAAACACCTGAATCTTGTTTCAACCTCTTTCATGCGACAAGAACTTTTCTCGTCGTTTCCATATTGAACTTCATTCAATATTTCATCTATGTACTATGGCACAACCATATTGGCACATCGATCTATCTACATAGACATCGGTACCCAATATTTTGGTTTTGTCTAAGTCTTTCATTGAAATCTAAATTTAATGAAATTCTTAACCAATGTCAATAAAAGATACATTATTTCCAATTAACAATATGTCTTCTACATAATGTACTAAAAATATGTCTCAGCGCTCCCACTTAATTTCTTACAAAAGCAAGCATATTCATCGTATCTGATGAAATTAAACCTTTTTATTATTTCATCACGGTGAATATTCCAACTCCGCGATGCTTACTTCAACCATTGATGTTTGCATGCCTTTTTAGCATCCTTTGAATTTACAAAACCCATTGGACCATGTTATGTACATGTCCTAGGTAACCATTATATTAAAAAATGTTGTCTTGTTTGTTCAACTAACATATACCAAACTTGGCATATGTAGTGGTTGCTACAGTAATCCATCCAGACAAAATATCACTATGAAAGATCAAATCTTGTCACAGTCAACTCATTGAACACAATCGTAAACTCTTTTAACGATATGTCGACTACTTCATAGATGCAAAAACATCCATGTCTATTTATAGATTCAAATACGTTCATTAGGCTTCATGCCTTTTAAGGGTCTTCCAAGTTCAGAAATTTGGTTTCTCGTGTATGGAACTATCATGGATTTTATTGCTTCTAGCCATTTGACGGAGTCAGGGTCCATCATCACTTCTTTGCATGTAGTCGGTTTATCATTGTCAAACAATAATGATTTATTCTCAAATCTAACTATTTGATTGTTATCCGACTCATGCGGTTCAATAGGAACTTAGATATCTGTGACCACAACCTTTGAGGTACGGTAGCCATGCGCATTGTGGCCGTCTCCAGGAAACTTCCCGACGCTGCGCTACTAAGCACACATAGCTCAGGTTCAATAACCCAATCAAAGTTCTCTTGTCCTCCCACTTAACTTTTTGTAAAAAATTCCTTCTCAAGAAACTTGACGTTTTTAGCGACAAACACTTTTATCTTCGGTGTTCTGGAGGAATACCCAATAGTTACTTTGGGATAACCTACAAAGACGTATTTATCCAACTTTGGTTGTAAACATTCTACATATGCCTAGCATACCAAAATTTTAGAAAAGACAACTTGGGTTTTATCCCATGCCATAACTCATATGGTGTCATTTCAACGGATCATGATGGCGCTCTTTTTAGTGTAAAAGCGGTAGTCTCTAAAGCTTTATCCTTAAAATATAATGACAGTTTTATAGACGACACCTTTGATCCAACGATGTCAAACAAAGTTTGATTTCATCTCTCGAACACTCCATACTCCTATGGTGTTTCGGGAAAACAAGTCTATGGAACTATTCCTCAACTTTTAGGTGTTTGCTAAACTTGTAACTCAAATATCTTCCTTTATGATCCAATCATAAATTCTTTATTCTCTTGTTACAATGATTTTCACTTCATCCAGAAATACTTTGAATATTTTTCAAATATTTCATACTTCTTCCTTATCAAGTAAATATGCACATATATCTACTCAAATCCTTGGTTAAAGTAAATGAAGTTCAAAGATCCACCACACATGGCTACACATAATAGACAATATACATCAACATGTACAACATCCAATAAGTTAGTTGTTCGTTCTTCTTTGGCCTACAAACGGAGTTTTAATCATCTCTAGGAAATTTTCACAAGTGTCAATTGATTCAAAATCAAAAGACTCCAAAATTCCATCAATATGGAGTTCCTATATATTTTCTTTCCAATATGATTTAAACGGTGGTGTCACTCATAAGTGATCTTCTAATCATTTGTCTTGAGACATTTTTAGCATCAGTGTTATAAATGTGATTTCTCCAACAAGATAAGCGTTCATCCATCTTTTATGAATGTGGTAATAATTTGAACAACCATTGTTCTCATAATACCAAAACAAAATAACAATTATTAAAACAAATCTTGAAGGCTAGGTTTAATTCCAACGAAACACAATAACACTTTATTTTTTTCGATGAGAACCATCCCATATTCATTTGCTAGTTAATTAGGCCATTATAGTTCTTGTATTGTGTTGTTCTGTATGACAGTTCATACCAACCAATTTAGTATCAAATACCCAAGAACCACATTGTTTTAACAAGCAACGAATACAACCATAACATGTATATCTTCTATATACCTGAGCTGGACATTTCCAGTCTTTTCTTTTCTACCAAAATAATTTTCGGATTCTCTTTTAGCAATTCCTTTCCTTTTAAGAAGAATCTATCAACATCAATAGTGGCACCATACACATGGCACATAGTTCAAAGTGTGATTAGTCAAACACTAATACCCTTGGACTCGCACTTTGAAGTAGATCATCATTATCAAATATTTGGCATTCTTCCAAATTTCATCCTTTAGTAATATTTTAGTGTAGTAAATTTTTTACCTACATCTTCTATTCATCCTATCATGACAACTTTCATGATCAAGCTACTATAGCTCATGAGGACGAATTGTGAGTATAATGTTAGTTCCCAAAACTTTTATAGGAAATCTGGACGCCTAGCATCTCCAATCTTCACAAATTCTCATACAATATGAGAACATATGTCTTACTAAATTATACTCTATCACTTTGCAACCAAACATTATTTTAGATATCACAATATCTTCCATACATGATAGTTTATGAAACAATTCTTTCAACTCCTAGATAACCTTGATACTAAAAACAACTTTTGAATATCAAGGATCATGGAGGCAAGTGTGATACGTAGATACTAACATTGGAATTATTACTCTTGATTTAATACTACTTATTAAATTTTATCGAGTAAACAAGGTTTACTAAAAGTTTGGATCATGGAGACAAGTGTGATACTTAGATACTAACACTGAAATTGTTACTCTTGATTTAATACTACTTATTAAATTTTATCGAGTAAACAAGGTTTACTAAAAGTTTGCAATAGGACTTTAAACTTTAGATTGACATTCAAACAATACGATACCAGTTTGTAAAGTTAGCATCCAGAATTCAATAGTTATATTATCTCAATTATAGCTAATTGCAAGGTAGTAAACGGATGACAATGACTACAATAAACTATGCAAATTCACTTTGATTTAGTTCATGATAAATTAAGTTCTTTAATTCAAAATCACTAAGTGAACTCCCACTTAAAAACAGCTTCCCTCTTAGTTTTCTTAAGTGATTACATAAACCAAATTCACTATACCGCAACCGATCATCACGTGCAACGACATAGTTTCAAAGGCGAACATTACCATGTTCATCATATCAACCATATGACTCATGCTTAACTTTTTGGTTCATGTTCCGAGGCCATGTGTGTACATGCTAGGCTCGCCAAGTAGAACCATAGCACTTGCGAGTGTAAAACTGTCTTACACCCATCGTATGTGAATATAGAGTCTATCACACCCGATCATCACGTGGTGTCTCGAAACGATGAACTTTTCTTGACGGTGCATGCTATGGAAGAACACATTTTTATCTTGATATTTATGTGAGAGAGATCATCTTATAATGCTACCGAGCGATCAAATCTAAGTAAAATAAGATGCATAAAAGGATAAACATCACATGCATATATAATGTGATATGATATGGTCCTTCACGCATTCGATCTCCATCTTGTGTATCATGGCATGATCTCCATCATTCCACCAGCGCAGCACCAAGGTCCATGGCGCGCTACCTTGATTGTCTTCCTCCATTACAATATATCGCTTGGATATATATATTTGGCACGCAGGCCATAAAATGAAAAGACAACCATATGGCTTCTGTCGGTTGTTTATAACTTACAAAAAGGATTATTGCATACAAATTGTAACATAAACAATTTAACCATATCACATCACATGCCCTGCAAAACAAGTTAGACGCTTCTAATTTGTCTTGCATATTTTATGTGGTTTGGGGCTTTCTAGGAAGAATCGTTCTTACCTATGAACATGTAACCACAATGATGATAAAAATATTATTAATAACTCTTTGTAAAATAGATCATAACTATAGTGGGAGAAACGTGCACCCGCAAAGCCACATATGCCGAAGCATGTCAACTGTGAGACAAGTCTCGTGAACGCGGTCACGTAATGTTAGTCTCGGGCAGCTTCAATCCCACTATGGCACTATGATCCAATAATACAAAAAATAGCAATAACATGATCATCAACGCCCACATCTCCATGTGTTCTAATCGTGCATACCAACTATGCATAGAGATGGCTCTGATACCACTGATGGGTTCATAGCATAGAAAACAAAAAATTTCCTACGCAAGAAAACAAACTAGCCAAGAAAACTCTACGAGATGGTAGCAACGGAGAATTAACCCTCAAAGATCGGAAGCGGGGATTACGTTCCCGCACAAATGTTGCCAATGGAGACTTGCTGAAGACGCGCGTAGTCGACATAGTTGTTCACTTGATATAGTCGACGTAGTCGTTCTCTTGACGATCTCAAGATCGTGTACAAGGCGCCACAACCGGCGGCACCTCCGTACTCGGTCACACGTACGGCTTGTCGTCGTATCCTCCATGCCCTCGGTCCAGCGGGGCAGCGGAAGAAGGGATACACCGAACACTCCAACACACACTTTTCCAAGTGTATGAACTATGAACTAAAAATCTGGCAGAGCTTTGCTAAGCTAAGATGGATATTGGGCAGCAACTATGCAGGGAAGGGGAGAATCAAGCTAGCATGAACATGGAGGAGAGAGGGCCTTTTATAGGAGAGGAGGGGGCAGCCCCCTAGGGGGGTGCGGCAGCCCAAGGAGAAATTCTCCTCCCTCTTTATTTCCCTCTTCATGGTGGTAACCCCCTCATCAACATGAGGTAACCCCCATTTAATTTTGCATGACATTCATGCTAATTAAAATTCACATTAATTGAATTAATAAAACATTTTTATTTCTTTAATATTTGTTAATTCAATTAATTAATAAACATTAATAAATACCCACTTGAGTTATTGATACGTCTCAAACGTATCTATAATTTTTGATGCTCCATGCTTGTTTTTACACCATTTGCTTAGTGTTTCGTTACACTTCGTGGCACTTTTATGCATTTTCCGGAACTAACCTATTAACGAGATGCCACAGTGCCAGTTCCCTGTTTTCTGCTGTTTTTGTGTGTCAGAAAAGTTACACAGGAAATATTCTCGGAATTGGACGAAACAAAAGCCGAACATCCAGAAATTTACCGAAGCTTCCAGAGAACCGAAGAGGAGACGGAGAAGGCCACAAGGCGGCCACACCACTAGGGGGCGCGGCCTGCCCCTGGCTCGCGCCCACCTGTGGTGAGGGCCCCCTGGTCCACTTCTGACACCGCCCCTTCGCCTATAAAGACCTACCAACGGAAAAAACCTAAACACCCGATCACTTTTCTAGAAACACATCGCGATCCGCCGCCGTCGTCGACCCGAGATCGGGAGGGTCCAGAAGCTCTTCCCGGCACCCTGCCGGAGAGGGGAATCGCCACCGGAGGTCTTCTTCATCGCCATGCTTGCCTCCGGCGCGATGAGTGAGTAGTCTACCTTGGACTATGGGTCCATAGCAGCAGCTAGATGGTTGTCTTCTCCACCATGTGCTTCATGTTTAGATCTCGTGAGCTGCCTTACATGATCGAGATCACCGTTATGTAATTCTACATGTTATGTTTGTTGGGATCCGATGAATATTGGTGTTATGATTGAGTTGATGTGCTAAATATTATCTTATGTTATCTCTATGTTGTTTATGATCTTGCATGCTCTCCGTTGTTAGTAGCTATCTTGGCCGAGTAGTTGCTAGTGACTCAAAGAGGGGGTATTTATACTCGATAGTGGATTCATGCCTCTATTTAATCTGGGGGAGTGACATAAACCTCTAAGGTTGTAGATGTGCTGTTGCCACTAGGGGAAAAACAACATTCATATGATCAAGGGCATATGCTTTATTTACATTACACACTTTGCTTAATGCAGTTATCTGTTGTTCGCAACTTAATACTTGTGGAGTTCTCGGATTGATTCACCACAAGTAGATTATTAGTCATAGATACAGTTGGATGGCGGTCTATGTATCTTGTTGTAATGCCTAGAGTAAATCTCATAGTGATCCTCTCGACATATGCATGTTGTCTTTATTCTATCAATTGCCCAACTGTAATTTGTTTACCCAGCATGTGTTATTTTATCTTATGGAGAGACACCACTAGTGAACTATGGACCCCGGTCCTATTTCCATTATATTGCTATCACCTCTTTATTTTACTCGCACTATTTACTTTACTCGCATATTACTATTGCTTTCCACTCAATACGCTCATTCCTTTGTTTTAAGCAAACCGGTGAGATTGACAACCTCATCGTAAGTTGGGAACAAAGTATTTGGTTGTGTTGTGTGCAGGTTCCGCGTTGCTACTAGTTGAAGACGAGTCAACAAGAATCGTTAACGGCGCCCTTGTTGGAGTGTTAGTAGGCTAGTCAGCATCACCTTCTGGAGTGTTGACTTTTTCCTAGATTCGATAAACCTTGGTTTCTTTCTGAGGGAAAAACTTGCTGTTGTGCTCATCATACCTTCCTCTTGGGGTTCCCAACTGGACGGTGAAAAACCATCAACACCGCGCCGCATCAAGACATTTTTCTGGCGTCGTTGCCGGGGAAAAAGAAGACTTCTGCAAGGGGAGTTTCGCACGCACATCCTTTACTTTGTTTTAAGTTTTGCTTTTACTTTATTTTTAGGGATTTCTATTTTTGTGCCCTCAAGTCGTTAGTTGTACTCAGCTTTCCCCAGCTCGTTAGTTTTTCCTCAGTTTTCCCCAAGCCGTTGTCTGAAACACTCAGAAGGAGCTCAGACGGGAGGATTCCCGTTAAGTTGACCGTTTCCGTGCTGACGTGTGGGGCCGCGTCGTGTGGGGCCGCGTCGCGTGGGGCTGGTAGAAAGGAACCGCGTGGGACAGGACGAGACCGCGTTTGGTTGTACGTGAGAGCTCGGTTCTGTCTCTCTCGGGCCAAATTGGCATTGCCTTTTCAGAGCGCCTTTTCAGAGCGCCTTTTTCCCCTCTCTCTCTGTAAACAGCTCTCTCTCTTTTCACCAAATTAGTATCAAATCTAGAGAAGCTTCTATTTCTGTCTTTCTTCAATGATTGCTGCCTTTTGGCCCTCATTTTTTGCCCAATATGGTAACAAATCTAGAAGCTAATCTAGAAGCTAGTATAGTATAATACATAAAATACATACAGCAGCCAAAAGAAGCCAATAACGATGTTAATGTTCATGACAAACTAAGCTGAAAATAATATAAGCCGCAATGTATGCCCAACATGAAGGTTCTTCATTCTTCATCATATATTTCGGAGTCGCTATATTCCATGAGACAAAAAAAATATTGACTGAACTCCTTCCGTCTGCAGTGTGCAGCCAATAGATCCTCCAAACGGTATGGCCCTTGTTCTATTTTCATACCGTCGGAATCTAATCTATCCACATGTCGTGGACACTCATCCCAGGCCTTTCTATCATCAAAGTACTGTCTGATATAACCGCCCTCGTAGTAGATGCAGCCAGGTCAAACTGTCGGGTGCACTCTGGTATCGACGGAGATACACCATTTATAACTGACGAAGAAGGCACGACTGCCAATGTTGACGGCATGGAGAGAGCGGCTCTCGGTGTCCACACGGTACACCAATGGTTGACCTTCCTCCAAATGCCTGTTGCCAGTGCTGCCGCCGAACAACACAAGCAGCAGATCACCATCAGACTCCACAAGGTAGAACTTGTCATTTCCAAGTTCTAGGAATGAAAATAGTGTCTCCATGTTGATAGTGCTCACGCGCTTCTCCAACTGGACATTGTTGGTGCACACTAATGTTCCGAACTCAAAATTGTTCACAGCTATTGCATACAATTCACCATTGAACGGGGTAAGGCAACGCGGAGAATCATCCTTGATCGAAAATCTTCCTTCTCCCCAATCTTCTACATCTATATCCTTAGTAGGAGAGCTCTCATCGACCCAAGCAATTTCATTGGGGTAACCTGTGCAAATGAAGACCATAGTCGGGGACTTCATTACAGCGACTGACTCCACAATCATAGATGGCAACTGCACCTCAAACGTAGCGTTCAATGTCTTTGTGAGTGGGTTCAGAAGCCGTATCTTGTGCGACTGGTTCCTCTGGGCAAGCACAATGACGCCACGGTAAAAGCCGACGAAGTAGTATCTAAAAGGGAGTTGATGAAGATAACATTCAGCACTAAGATGTTTACGATTGAAAATAAAAATAGATTAACTCTATAGATATGGAAGAATTTGAACCTTGCATGAACTTCTGTTAGATCGATGGTGACGTAGCGGGATGTGCGGAGGTTGAGGAAGGAGAACTCAGCGGCGCATGGAAGGGCGTGTTCTACCATGATCCATTTGTGCAGGTGCACGTCGGGCTCAGGTAGATCTAAGCGCCAATTTGTACAAACTTGCCTCAAAGCAGCGTAGGTGTCCACGTACTCCTCGTTCGCCAGTAAGCAGTCGCCGATCTTGTGAAGTGGTCCGTCACCCTTAAGAGAAGCCCAGTTCACGGAGGCGCCACGCTTGGATGCGCCTCCCTCGGATGCGACGGGCTCGGCGGCGACGGGCTCAGATGCGACGGGCTCGGAGGCGATGGGCTCGGAGGCGACGGGCTCGGGGGCGACGGCCGCCGGCGCATTCTTCTTCTCCATCGCCGGCAGGGGAGCGCGCGTAGGGCGGCTGGGGTTTTTTGGAGAAGGTGGTGGGACGTGAGAGGCGTGGTTGCGTGCGTGAGTTATGATGAGACTGTGTGCAGAGGGAGGGAGAAGGGCTCTGTACTGGCAAAGTGACGATTCGTCTTAGTAGTTGACGTTTTGGTCTCAACATGCTCACCGCGACACGCGTCCGTGGGACTGCACGTCAGCACCGTTACGTGTACTCAGTTCTACCCTCGAGTCTTACACTGGAAAAATATCTGTACTCAGTTTTCCCCTCGAGTACTAATACTGGCTAGTACAATATACTCAGTTCTACCCTCAAGTGGCTGGTCAACAGAGAGTCAACAGATGGGATTAAGCTATCTAATTGAGTCATTTCATGCGCAAAAAAATTCAAAAAAATAAAATCATAGTGCCTCCAACTCATGCGCAAAATAGAATCATAACAATCATATATAAATCAAGTTTTCACACAAATGGCCACTTCTAAAATCGTTCATGGCTTTCCACTCAAACCCCTTCTCAAAACATCTATACCCAAAACATAGTTTGTCTGAATGAGGCCATAATTTTTACACTCATGTATATTTGAATTGCTAATACTTTGAGGTAGGCCAACCTGGGTTTCATTGTACAAAATATGTGTTTTTCTTTTTCTAAATCTTTTATTTGAATTCCTTAGCCTGTTTACTATTTACTTGCCCTTGTATCCTTGATACTACTCAGTTTTACCCTCTCCCTTCTCACAGAAGCCCAAACTTAGCCTGATTGGTCGAGCTGTTGTCACACGGATCGTGCCCACCTACCGTCGATCCTATGATCTAACGGGCAGGATCGTGCCACCCTCTCTCTATCTATCGGTGGCAAACTACTATCCCTCTATGTATGCTAAATGACGAGTTTGCCACCGAATTCAACAAGTTGGGTAATCACGAATTTCTTGTAGGCATTACTTTTCACGGTAAAATGATAAACTATCACGAATTTCCATTTCTTGTAGGCTTTACTTTTCACGGTAAAATGATAAACTATCATGAATTTCCATTTCTTTTAGGCATTACTTTTCACGGTAAAATGATAAACTATCACGAATTTCCATTTCTTGTAGGCATTACTTTTCATGTTGAAATGATAAACTATCATGAATTTTCATTTCTTGTAGGCTTTACTTTTCACGGTAAAATGATGAACTATCACGAATTTCCATTTCTTTTACACATTACTTTTCACGGTAAAATGATAAACTATCACAAATTTCCATTTCTTGTAGGCATTACTTTTCACGCTGAAATGATAAACTATCACGAATTTCCATTTCTTGTAGGCTTTACTTTTCACGGTAAAATGATGAACTTTCACGAATTTCCATTTCCTTTAGGCATTACTTTTTTGTTGAGATATAAACCACCCCCACAACGGTCATCTCCTCCTTAATTTATTGTATAAACCCCACAACGGCCATCTCTACCTTAATTTATGGTGTAAACCCCACAACGGTCATCTCTCTCTTATAAACCACCACAACGGCCATCCCTCATGTCAATAGGTTCTGCCTCTCTCTTCTTCGTTTCTGCCTCTCTCTTCTTTGTTCACATACACTTGATCCATTGCCATGGCTTCCATGTCTCGGACGCCGACCGGAAGGGGAAGGGGCGGCCGGGGTGGTGGATCATCATCATTGCCACCACCACTGTCAACACTGTCATTGATCATAGAGGAGTTCTTCATCACCATCTATGAAGACCCTTTGGCCAAGAAGGTACGTACGCGTTCCCACATATATGATGCATGTGTTTAATTATGTACATGTTCTAAAAAACCTTTAATTTCAAACGATCGGCGCTCGATCTCTTTCCAGGCACTCCCACAAAAGTTTGCGGACTATCTTGATGGCCAGGAGCCCGCAAAGGTGTATCTGCGAGCAACTGACTGCGGTCCTCGTCTCTGGACCGTAGAGGTCCTATTTGATGGACAAGGCCGGATGTACCTCGACAAGGGCTGAGAGAATTTCGCCATCGCGCACGGTGTGGATTTTGGCTGCTTCCTACACTTCAAATATGAAGGCGATTATGTGCTCACAGTGAAGGTGTTCGACGGAACAACGTGCAGGAAGTACTACTACACGGACGATGAAGATACTGACGATGAAAGCGATGACGACGTGAAGCTATGCATCTAAGGGGATTATGACCAAGAATATATATGTAGCTTCATATGCATCGATTTATAGATCTAGCTATTTTCTATATATTATGCATATAAAAATAATAGGGAATCGCAATTTTCACTATGATTCGAGCACCACAGCCTCCAAACGATGCCGATGCTGATATCGGCATGGTCAGAATGGGTATGCATGCTCGCCGCCACTGCTAGGTCACCGTTGGGATGCACCCTCAATCCCGTCCCCACATTCGATCACTGACACACCAGAGATACCGCCGAGGCCAATGATGAACGTACATGCTGATACCAATACCGAACATGCACGCCGTTGTGGGCACGGCCACGCCGCCCCGCTATGCTGGACGCCACAGACCACTGCGAGGTCTTTCCCTTCGCCACCACACTCCCCTAGCACCTATCTATACACGCCAGAAAGGAGAGACACTAGTTTTCTCTATATTGCTCGCGTTCGTGTCCGACACCGTCAGTCAAAGTGTTGAGGTCATCGTCGATGTCCTCGACCATTTCTTCTCTTCTTTGCATGGTTAAACGCGTCTAGTTCATATCTATCTAATGCGTCTGGTCTCGCCTCATGCAGTTCTTTGTGGACGTCGATCTCATCTCGGCACCCCGCAGGCCACCTCCTCCGTGCCATCGCTGTAGAGCTCCGTTTAAAAATCTAATCCTACCCGTGTATTGCCCCTTGTATCAGCGTCATGGCCCCACTTGTCATTCGATATACCGAAGCCCCACTCGTCCGCATTTTGGTCAGGGATACGGCGATGCTTACGGTCAAACAAAGATGGATGCTCTGACATGTCTTTGCAGGCTCTACGTGGCCCCACTAGTCAGCAGTTAACGGTCAAAGGTGTTCAACTGTCGGGCAACCGGCCGTTCCAGCACTGGTGACGGTTTCAGACAAGGGCTTAGACAAAACTGAGGAAAAACTAAGGAGCTGGGGAAAACTGAGTACAACTAAGGACCCGAGGGCACGAAAATAGAAATCCCTTATTTTTACTTGCATCGTTTTATCAAAAACACACAAAAAATTAGTTTCCTTTTTAGTTGTTATTTCTTTACTTCAAGTTTATTATGTTGTTCCCTAAGTACGTTTTGGAGGACCTCTCAGTAGGTAGTGGTTCAATTATTAGGAAAAGTAACATTGAGGAGTTCTTTAATCATATTAGTATGCATAAAGATGTTGAGGAAATGTGACGCCCCACCTTTGGATTAAGGCGGAACACCTGTGTTATGTGCTATTCCCTGGATCAATGATAGCACCACAGAACAAAATATAGTATTCATCACATAGTATCAAGATTACACACAGATCCAGATACATAAGTCTCACGCTTATTACAAGTCTTTGGTCTCGTGGACCGATAAGAGAAAACAGAGTTCAAACTTAAACACAACGGAACTATGATAGTAGCGAGCCTCCATCTTCAGCATGCGCCACAGGCAGTCATGTTGGTATGCAGACTCGAGATCCTAACACTTCACTCCTCATCGGAAGAACCTGCACATTTGATTATGCAGCCCCAAGTATGGGGGTCAGTACAATGATGTACTGGCAAAAGACACTATTTGGTGGCGATTGTGAAAGATCTAGCTACATGCTATTTGGCTGGTGGATCTCTGGGCTAAATTTTGCATAAAGCCAATTTTGTCCTATTTCAAGTCAAGATTTCATTTCAAAGATTTTACTTTTGAAGGGTTGAAATAACCCCCAAATACCACATAGTTGCAAGTTATGTAGCACTGGGCGCAATTCAACAAAGTTGGAACCTCAGGCACCACCACCCCTCGGAGTGTATGGTCCTTAGTTCCCACCTAGGGGTTTCTAGACAGATTTTAGTCATTCAGAAACGGTGATGAGATTATTCCGTACATTCCATGTCTAGAGACTCAATTGTCCATAACCGAGGACACGGCTAATCGATTAGTTTTAGACACCTTGCAAGGGTTGTGCACTTTCACCTTACGATTCATTTTATGCCCATACATAAAATGAAACGAGACCTTTTAGAAGGAGAGGACAACTAACTTGGCAAGCACCACTTCTTGCCACCACTTCTTGCCGACAAGTTGCACTCCCACATTCTAATCAGTCAAGACAGAGCCCATAATGTCATAAGGCTGCACTGGAAGTACACTAAGCACGGAAGACATAGCCATCTCTTTATTCCTGGGTGGCAAACCATAAGTGTACGCCCAGGCAGCAACTACACGTAGTGTAGCCCCAGGTCGCCACTCAACATCGCCTCCATCATCAAACCAATCCACCCAGGTGATTCATTTTAGTTGAAGTTCTTAAGTTGTTCACAAAACACTTTTCAAGTGATATTAGCATGGCATCAATATTTTTCAAAGTATTTAGCATCCTAACAGGTGGGGTTTGAGGGATTGCTACACACTACTAGGATCTAAGCATTTGATAAAACAGTCGAGTAAAACACCTATCATGCATACTACAAGAGGTGAAAATACTAATGCATAAATAAAATGGGTGAGGGACATGTGTGTCACTTGCCTTGGTAGCAGCTTGCACACTCACAACAGTTACAATAGTAGCCTTGCTCCTCTTCACAATCTATTCAATCCAAACAATCAAGCAATCAATATTCTATTTCTAATGACAATCATAGACATGTATGCATGTATGCGTGTATGCAAATGACATTTTAATTTCACTCACTAAGTGAGTGTGTGATATGTGGTAAAGGGGGGAACAAGAGGCTTTTGAAAACAAGTGTGGTGTTAGAAAGGTCTTTAATAAATAACAAGGTATTTGCAAAAGTGTATTTGATGCATTAAGATAGCATTTTGGAAAAACAAGTTCGGGTTGGTACTGTCCTGCAAAAAAATAAGCTTGAGCTACCACTGGTTGGGTGACAGTAACTTGAAGCTACTGCAAGTGGTTTCGCTCAAAAATAGTTTTTAGAAAACATTTGGTGAAGAAAAAGGTGATTTGAACACATTTAACAGTAGCAAGTTTGTGCACGTCTTAAATTTGAAAACTTTTGCTTCTGGTGTGTTCTAAATGTTCCAAGGATTCCATAGACTACAAATTTGTAGCATTTGGACTCACAGAACAAAAGTTACGAATTTATTATGAATCCAAGGGCTTGATTCAGATCTGTCAATGGATTCAAAATGAACCCATAAAATAATAGGTTTTATTGAATCATTGGATTCTACACATCCTAAGGATTCCAACGGTATATTATTTGTTATTTTTGGACCTACAGATTAAAAGTTATGATTTTTCAAAGACTTGGATCAAATCTGATTCGAAAAACCTATTTGAATTCTATTCTGATTCAGATAGGGCCACGTGGCGTTACGGTATTCGCTGGTACCGCTTCGTTCGGATTAGGAACTGAGGCCGTTGGATTTAAGTGGATATGGACGCACGAGATCATCCAGTACCGGTTCGATAAGTGATTCTATCAGGATCGTTAGATCGAGATCTGACGGTCACTGAGAGAGGGAGAGAAGTCTCACCGGGCTAGCTAGGGTTCCGACGAGGTCCGCCGGCGAGGCGCACTGGGAGTTGATCTCCGGCGAGCTCCGGTGGTCTCTGGCACTGGAGAAATCGTGGACGGTGTGCAGGGCTTCACGAAGAAGACGACTGCATGGCCTGCGTGCTCGAATGGGTCCTGCTGCGAGGGTGACGGGCAGCTGGAGGCGTGCGGTGCGCAGGTGAGCTTCGGCCGTGGACAGGCTGCTCGATTCCCTGCGATAAAATTAAAGAGAATGGGTCGGGGAGGTGTGCGAGTGCAAGGGAAAGAAAGGGGGACCGAAATCGAGCAGCGGGGTACTTCGTTGGTGACGGAATCATCCTCGAACAGCGGAAAAACTGCGGGCCTCCGGTGAGAAATCGGAGCGGCCTGGCGGCGTCTCGTGCAGGGGGATGAAAGGGAGATGGGGGAGGAGGCTACGGGCTACTTATAGCCGCGGGGATGCGTCGATTATGGCAGGGAGTAAAAGGAATTGAAGAGGGGAGGGAGGAGTTACTGGAAACGGTCACCGGCGGGAGTTTCGGTCCAAGCTTGAAGACGACATCGCCCTGATGAAGGGGTCCCACCAGTCAGTGAGAAGAAGGGAAGGGAGAGGGTACCGGTTCGGTTAAGAGGCTTCCTGGGCCGCGGGCTCTTTTCTCGGTTGGGCTGAAAGGGCTCCCCGGGGTCCGTTTTAATTTTATTTCTTCTTTCTCCTTTTCTTTTTCTGGATTTCTGTTTTGAGTTTTGAAGGAGTTCTTCTATTCAGATTTAAGCAAAAAACAAAGCTGACCACTTCTGGTCTTTAAAAGTGTGTTTAGAAGCTAAAAACCAGAGGTTTTGTAATAAGATGGAAGAAGAAATAATTTGTGAGAACTTTGGAAATAGAGTCCAATTAAATAGGAAGTTAAGATTATTATCTTCCCACTATTTGGTTTTCAAAAGAAATTTACTAAAGGGAAAATATAAGATAGCTCCATAACAATGGAGTTCATTTTAAAATACTTTCTTTCTGAAAACCTTTTGTACCTAAAATTTGGGGAAAAAGGGGCATTGAACAATATTCTTTGAAGGATAAGGTTCAAAACTTTGGAAAAGACTTTGGAATGCAATATGCCATGAATGCATGATGAAATTTTAAATCTTGAAAATATCTGGGTCGTTACAGGAAAAGTCTTTGGCTGAGCTTTCTCCTAGTTATGAAGTTGCTTCTTCTTATTTAATTCACATGTTGGAAGCTAGGTTTGCTAGCCTTAATCCTTTTATGTAATACATGTTTCTTAAGCTTCATGATATTGAGGATCCTGAAAAGAAAGCTTTTATCTTGGAAACTTTGCGCATAGAATTTAGAGATGTTGTCATTGAAGCTAGGAAAGTTTTTAAGAGATTTAATAAGCTTGGCTTGCCTGTAGAGGTTGTTGGTACACCCAGTGAAGATTCTAGAATGCCCATACCTTGTAAGCTTGTAGGAATTCATGATGCTTTAGAAAATAATTTTAGTTGAATTTATCCTGAAAATCTTTTTGATGAAAGTAGTGCACCAAGGCGTGATTACAAGGGATACTCAAAAACTCATTTGGACAGAATTCATTTCTTTGTTGAAAAGACTCCTACAATTGATCTTAATGCCTCTTTCGAAAATACTTGATTCACACTTTCTGCGCTTAGCTCAAAGGCGTTAAAGAAAAGCACTCTTGGGAGATAACCCAATGTTTTTACTTTCAGTTCTTTTTCTTTTATTTGAGTCTTGGAAGTTATTACTACTATAATGACCTCTCCTTATCATTTTTATTTCGTTTTTGTGCCAAGAGAAGCCTCTAATTTGAGTGAGGTAAGATTTGGGGATGTTGCTGTCCTGAAACAGTTTTCGGTGACGCACCGTAAAAATTCGTCAAAATTCTTTGTATATCTTTTGGACCTGCAATTTCTTTTGCATATGCCCCAGGTTATATCCAAACTTTCATTAGTTGAACACATGTTGATTTGAGCAACAGAAAACCCTCTAAAAATTCGACCTTTGTCAGTTGTTCTGTTTTGACAGATTTCTGCCAATATTTGTGTTTGCCGCTTTATCGCTTTCTTTTTGAGTTGTTTTGCTCACGGAACTTTTGGGGAAGTTTCTACAGTAGTATATACTTTATATGTGGTGGTTTTGAGTTGAAACCTGAAGCAAAAGGGGTTGATTCAATGTTATGCTTACACTAATGTTGCTAATAGATTTGTGTTTAGTTTTGTATGAAGGAAGTTTTCAAGTGTAGGGATCGGAGAATGATGAGATGAGTTGAAGAATGGACAAAAGCTCAAGCTTGGGGATGCCCATGCACCCCAAGAAATATCCAAGAGGTACAAGTGTCAAAGCTTGGGGATGCCCCCGAGGCACCCCTTCTTCATCGGCAAAAATCAGGTCACCTTTCAACACACTATATTTTTATTGCTTCATGCACTATGCGTTTTTCTTGGAGCGTCAGTTGTTTTAGTTTTTAGTTTGGTTTAGTTTTCTTTGCTGAAATAAATGGTTGGACCCCAACAAATCCCTTTTGGAGAAGTTGCCTTGCTTTTCATTTGCCAAGAACACTCCATTTTTCACTCTTATCGTTTCAACGAGTGTTCTCTTCTTCTAGAACTACGTTTAGCTTTCGATTTTCGCCTTGATTTATGTTCAGATCTTGTTATATCTTTGTATCAAGGTGTATTTTTACCTCTGATCCATGTTGGTTTTCATCAAAAGAGTTGTTTATAAAAAGGTTCGAATGGTGTTAGAAAAGAGAAAAAGTTTTATGCAAAAAAGTGGTACAAGAAGGAGCTTATGTAGACTGTGGCCTAGGCTTTTGCATGTCGTGCTTGATGTCTTTTTGATAGTATGCTTAGTGGTTTTGCTGTAGCATGACTTGTCTCAAATGACTGAGATTGCTTAATGAGCCTTTGAAAAAATCATGCGTTGTTTTAATCGTTTGGAAGCATTATTTTGGTTTTCTCCTTGATGCTTTATTTGGGTTGACTTGGCGCATGCTCACATATGTTTGACTCATACAAAGTCACCATTGCCTCTATGATCATTTAGTTTTTGACTTTTGATGCCATCTTATGCTTCTTTTAATATCACTTTGTCGCTTTGCATGATTATGGCCATTATTGCTCTCTTAGTTGGTCGCTCTCAGTCTTTTGCTAGCCCTCATTTTGTACTAAGTATGAGCTCTACTCGTGCATCCAACTCCTGAAAACCAAGTTGTTCCATTGTGTCCACTATAAATTCCTATGCATGGTATTTGCAAGCCATTCCAAGTAAATTTTCATATGCTACCTTTGAAAAAAAACTTCAAAATACTTTCATTTTGTGACACTGTTTTCAGCTCATGGGGACGTAGTGGTCGGATTTGCTATCTTCCATATTGCTTATTCCAAAAAGAAAAGAAAAAGAAAAAAGAAAGAAAAAAGGCACTCCTCCATGGTATGTGAATGTTGGTGGGCACCCGATGGAATCGGTTAGCCATGGTTTGTGAAAGGAAAAAAGGTGGGGAGGAGTGTCAAGCTTTATAAAAGAGCACAAAAGTGCCAATCTCTCTCAAAAACTTGCTTCATTTTTGTATAGAAGATAGTAAGAACCCCATTGCCAGTCGTTGACAAAAGCAACCACCTCTCAAAACCCAATTTTTATCTCTCTGTTTTTACAAATGAAAAGCCCTAGCACATGTTTAATCACTGCTTCCCTCCGCGAAGGGCCTTTCTTTTACTTTTATGTTGAGTCACCACCTTCTACCTTTATGCACCGTCTAAGAGAGCATAGTTGTCATTCTGAGTATAATGTGCATTGTCCCAAAGTTTTCATTGATTGATTCATGATGTTGGTTTCACTTGTTCTTAAATTATTTGTATCTAGTCGCCCTCTTAAACTTGAAGGAGTCCTATGCATTTATGTTTTGCTCTCTCATGAAGGACAAGCTGAAAACCATTTGATATGTTTTTCCATATGATTCGAATACACATTTGATTTTCATTATTTCATTTTCATGATCTTTTGTTTGTGTTCTTTTTCATGTTATAACATGGTTGCTAAGTTTCTTCTATCAAGATTATATCTTTCATGCCCATGTTTTAAGTTCTTTTGATCCCAGCGCACAACGCTTACATATATGGTCAAGATTGTGTAGGTGCATGTCACCTCAAAAATTATTTCTTTTGTTATCACTTACCTACTCGAGGACGAGCATGAGTTAAGCTTGGGGATGCTGATACGTCTCAAACGTATCTATAATTTTTGATGCTCCATGCTTGTTTTTACACCATTTGCTTAGTGTTTTTTTGCACTTCGTGGCACTTTTATGCATTTTCTAGAACTAACCTATTAATGAGATGTCATAGTGCTAGTTCCTGTTTTCTACTGTTTTTGTGTTTCAGAAAAGTTATACAAGAAATATTTTCAGAATTGGACGAAACAAAAGCCGAACAGAGGTGTTCAAAGTCGTACCTCTTCTTGTAGTGGATGGCAATATGGGAACTTTTCCATCACAAGGTTTACCCATGATGAAAGGATTGCAGCGAACAATATGAATCCCAAGTGAACTTACAAATAAAGCTATGCTCCCCAGCAACGGCGTCAGAAAATAGTCTTGATGACCCACAAGTATAGGGGATCGTAACAGTCTTCGAGGGAAGTAAAACCCAAATTTATTGATTCGACACAAGGGGAGCCAAAGAATATTTATAAGCCTTAACAGATGAGTTGTCAATTCAGCTGCACCTGGAAACAGACTTGCTCACAGCGGTTTATCAGTAGCAATAGTTTTATAGTGGTGATAGTAGTGAAACGGTAACAGCAGTAGTAAAATAAAAGCGGTAATAGTAGCAATAGTAACAGTAGGATGGAATACTGTAGGCATAGGGATGGATGTACGGGCGTTGCATGGATAAGATAATTCATGAAATCAGTGAGACATGGGCATTGCAGATAAATAATATAAAGCATCCTAGTACTAACAATCATAGGCATGTGTTTCGTATATAGTCGTACGTGCTCGCAATGAGAAACTTGCACGACATCTTTTGTCCTACCAGCCTGTTGCAGCAGGGCCTCAAGGGAAACTACTGGTAATTAAGGTACTCCTTTTAATAAAGTACCGGAGCAAAGCATTAGTACTTGGTGAATACATATGATCCTCACATCATAGCCATCCCCTCCGGTTATCCCAATTTCTGTCACTTTGGGGCCTCGGGTTTCGGACAACAATATGTGTATACAACTTGTAGGTAAGACCATAAACAACAAGTATCATTATAAAACAATAACAAGTTCAGATCTGAAATCATGGCACTTGGGCCCAAAGTGACAAGCATTAAGCACAACAAGTTGCAACAATGTCATAAGCACTAATAAAAGATACTAGGCACTATGTCCTAACAATCTCATAGCAAATTACATGAATGATCTCATCCAATCCCTACCATCCCCTTCGCCTACAGCGGGAATTACTCACACATGGATGGGGGAGTCATGGATGGTTGATGGAGAGACGTCGGTGGTGATGGTGATGAAGATCTCCTCCAAATCCCCGTCCCGGCAGGGTGCCAGAATGGAGTTTCTGGTTCTAAATCGCGGTTTCTGATGGTGGTGGCGCAGCGGAAGTCTATCTGGAAAAAAGTCGAACCCCCGCTATTTTCAGGTCAGAGGGTATATGTAGGCGGAAGGAGGGGTCGAGGCGACGGCTGAGGCGGCCTCACCACAGGTGGGCACGGCCAGGGCTGGGCCACGCCCCCTAGTGGTGAGCCCAGCTCCTTGCTCCTCTCCGACTCTTCTTCTGGCTCCGTGGGTCTTCTGGAAAAATAGAATTTTTGCAATATTTTTCGGGATTTTTCCTGAAAGTCGGATTTCTGCAAAAAAAATGAGACACTAGAGCAATTCTGCTGAAAACAGCGTTAGTCCGTGTTAGTTGTATTCAAAATACATAAATTAGAGGAGAAACAATAGCAAAACTGTTCGGGAAAGTAGATACGTTTTGGACGTATCAACTCCTCCCAAGCTTAGCTATTTGCTTATCCTCAAGCAATTCAGTTAACAACTGAGAGCGATAAAAGAAACTTTCACGAACACATTTGCTTCACAGATGTATATATACTAACTATATGATCAAGTACTCAGGCCATTCATAATAAGAAATATGCAACTAATATTACCTCATAGTCAAGCAAGCTATGAAAGAGTGCCAATATACTAATAACAAGTAACATGAAACATAAGAAGTTGCAAGATTGTAATGCTCATAAATTATATGAAAGAGTGGTATCCCGCTTGCCTTTATTTGTGGAGCAAAACATAAATGCTGAGGCACCTCTGAAGTCCAAGAGAAGACTAGAAGTAAAAATATCAAAGATACAAGCATCAAAATTATACCACAATTAACCGTGTTCTGGGACAAGCACATTACACTAAGAATAACAACTATGCTCTCAAGAAGGTGCTTTAAAGTTAGAAGATGAAGACTCAACATAAAAATAAAAGAAAGACCCTTCGCAGAGGGAAGCAGTGATTTAACATGTGCTAGAGCTTTTCATTTGTAAAACAGAGATAAAAATTTATTTTGAGAGGTGGTTGTTTCATGTCAATGACTGGCAATGGGGACTTGCTATCTTCCATAATAAACAAGTGAGAGCGGTTCCGAGTTCTTTAAAAATTTGGCACATTGGTGCTCTTTTATAAAGCTTTGGCACTCCTCCCCACCTTTTTTCTTTTCTCAAACCATGGCTAACCGATTCCATCGGTTGCCCACCAACTTTCACATACCATGGAGGAGTGCTCTTTTTCTTTTCTTTTTAAAATTAGATTACAATGGTCTGACCAGCTCCCTTACAAAATTAATGACGAGCAGATGAAGCTGCCTAGTCGAAGGGTACTCAATTTAATATGGAAGATAGCAATTCTGACCACTACGTCCTCATGAGCTAAAAACAGTGGCACAAAATGAGAAGTATTTAAAGGTTTTGAAAGGTAGCACATGAAAATTTACTTGGAATGGCTTTGAAATACCATGCATAGGAATTTATAGTGGACTATTTGGAAGACTTGGTTTTTGGTAATTG
This sequence comes from Dactylis glomerata, assembly GCA_007115705.1. NCBI lineage: Eukaryota > Viridiplantae > Streptophyta > Magnoliopsida > Poales > Poaceae > Dactylis > Dactylis glomerata. The sequence continues at coordinate 3,242,829 of QXEO01000180.1, read as the reverse complement.
GATGCACGAGAAGTATTCCCTCTCAGTACAAGTGAAGGCTAGCAAAAGACTGGGAAGCGACAATCGAGAGAGCAATAACTGTCATAATCATGCTTGCGACAAAACAAAATTAATATAGGCATAAAAATGATACAAGAACTCTAAGGCAAAGTAAATCATCGAGGCTTAATTGACTTTTTGTTCAGTCATGTGCATGCTTGAGCATGTGCCAAGTCGATTCAAATGAAACTTTCAGAGGTGGATACCACAATGTCATACCATATTATGAATAAAACAATGCAAGCAAACGTCTACATGACATGCTACAAACTATTAGTAAATTGGAACTAACCATATGAGAGCAAGAACTACAAAGCATCCATTAAATAACATATACCTTACATGAACCGACTAAGCATATCCACATAGATGAGTATATGTACAAAAATGAAAACAAATAGAGTTCATACCAGCCTCTTACCACATCTCCGATTGTCGTATGTCGTCATTATTGCCTTTTCACTTGTGTGGCTTGAATAATATGAAATGAATACCAAGCTCCAACGGAGTCACGAGAGACTGAACTCTGCAACAAACTTTACAAAACCGAAGAAGAACAACAAATATTTTTGGGTTTTTGATTTTTGAAACAAGAACAGAAGGAAATAGCAAACAAAGCAAAATATTTTTGGATTTTTCAAACATCAAACCGAAAATAGCAAATAAAGCTAACCAAAGCTAGAAAACTAAAAAGTCAAACAAAGAGAAACAACAGAAATATTTTTGGTCTTTTTGTGTTTTGGAAAGAAGAAATAAGAACGAGAACAATAAAGAAAGCAAAACATGAATATACAAAAGACCAACAAAATATGATATGTAGATGAGTGAATCGTCGGTGCACCTCCCCCCAAGCTTAGGCTTTTGGCCTAAGTGGAGATCAATCCCAACTCGGCCAACTTGGCCATGAAGTGGCGCCTCCCAAATGTGACGAAGAAGTACCTTCATCCTGGTACGAGCTCGAGGATGCCCCGGTGTAGTATGTGGTGTAGTGATCAGCGGACGCCTCCTCTTCCTCCTGGTCTACCACGCCGTGCTGAACGTGGAAGCCGAGCAACCTAAGCTGCTCGTCCAACTCCTCCTTCGTGCGCGACCATGGCTGCCTATGAATAGTGAACAAACTGGACTATGGCAAGGGAATTTCCCTTTCTTCTCCACCAATGAATAACATTCTATAGACTAATTTCCCTGCACATGAGTTAGCAGTAACAAAGTGATGGAGCTTCATGGCAGCAAGATCGAGCCTCTGTGGAGTCAACAATATATCATGGGGAGCAATAGAAAGACCTAGTGCAGCAATAATGCGCGCAACAATAATGCCTCCAAAAATAGGTCCCCTAGCGGCTAGGCGACGAGCAATAAGAGCACCGAGGTTATACTTCTTGCTAACATCAAGAGCAGTAGCTAGAAAAGCTAAATGATAATTAGAGATGTTGCTAGTGTTCCCTCTACCAAGAATACTAGTGGCAAGATAGTAAGTAAAATATCTAATAGCTGGGAGTTGAATGTTCCTTATCTTGCCACGCTGTGCTGTGCGGTCATCATCATTCATCACTCCTCGGTAGAGCTCCAACAAATCAGTGGGCTGATGTAGCATCTTCATTGCCGTCCCAAACATGGGTATACCTAGAATATCACAAAACCTCTCCAAAGACATGGTGATAGACTTATCATAAATCTTAAATGCAATGGAAGGATTGAAATGAGTGTTAGTGAATTTAAAGCTTTCAACGAAAATCTTTGTGAGAATAGAATATTGATTACTCTCATCCATCATGTAAGCAGTCAATCCAACCCTATTAATAAGGAGCAAGAAATCATCAAGAATCCCTGCATCACTCAAAAAGTTAGCACAAGGGAAGGTGGATGGATGCGCATCTCCATCGTCCCCCTCAATATTCGGTGACATAAGATCTTCATTGTAGTACATTCTATATTGAGCAGTAGATCTTGAAGGCCTCGATGACCTTGGTGCTTCTCTTTCAAAGATTTCTCCATAGGTGTAGTTGTCCATGTCCCTTTTTTGAATTTTTTTTTGACAAACCTCATAAAAAATGATTTTACGACAAACAAGTGCAGGAAACTACTATAGGAAGTTACTAGAGGGCTAACATGCATCAAAATAACATTTCTAAGTAATAGAACAAGCATGCAAACTCATTTCACCTGCAGCCTATAGAACTAAAATACTCAAGAAATACTTCACTAAATAAAATTCTACTTGGACAATCGAAGGAGTCACATACCGGAGAACAAATGCTCCAAATCTCAGCAACAATGATGGGCTGAGCAAGGAGATTGAAAAATCGAGATGGAGAGCAGCAAGAACACGAGTTTGAGCTGGTGTGTCATTGTTTTCGGGAGAGAGAAAGAGCTGGGGAGGAAGAGATAAGTGAGAGGCCAGGGGGCCTCCCTCACCATAGGTGGGCGCGGCCAGGGCTGGGCCGCGCCCCCTGGTGGTGAGGTGGTGTGGCAGGTCCCCCTGAGGTCTCCCAGGTGCCTCTCTGCCCCATTTTTTACATAAATTTTTAAAAAGATTTTTTTGGAATTTTTCGAGAAACTTTATTTTCGAGGATTTTTCAGAAAAATGATAAAAGAATAAAACTCGGGAAAACGACGGTGGAATGATTACAAGCAAATCAAACTCAAGTATGCAGCAGCTCTAAGATATTCTAATCATGTAACTAGCAAAGGGAATGAAAATGGTGAAAGTAAAAATGAGTGAGGTTGAATAAATGCGGTGAAGACGAAGTTTCATTCATATAAAATCACTTTGTTAACAAGGTTGATCAAGTCTTGTTACCAAACTAATTTTATATGAGGCAAAACTTTGTATTTCACTTTATGCTTATGTTACCTCGACCTTGATAGGCATAATCCCAATCATGACAATTTTATATTCTTCCTTGGGCTTTTGCTCTGAACAAATAATCTGACCAACTCTGATGGTCTCAACATTCTTGATTGAATTTAGAGCATTCTTTTTATCAATCTTCTTGGGAAAATAAACCATATATTCTTTGTCATTAACATTAAAAGTTACTTTTCCTTGATTGTAATTAATAATAGCACCTGCAGTGTTTAGAAAAGGTCTCCCAAGAATAATAGACATATTATCATCTTCAGGCATTTCCAACACAACAAAGTCAGTTAATATCAGACAACTGTTAGCAACTTGAACAGGAATATTTTCACATATACCAATAGGAATAGTAGTAGACTTATCAGCCATTTGCAAAGATATATCAGTCGATACCAATTTTTCTAGATCAAGTCTCTTATAAAGAGAAAAAGGCATGATACTAACTCCAGCTCCCAAATCACATAAAGCAGTTCTAACATAGTTATTTTTAATGGAGCAAGGAATAGTTGGTATACCTGGATCTCCAAGCTTCTCCGGAACTTTACCATCAAAAGAATAATTAGCAAGTAAAGTGGAAATTTCCTCATTAAGAATCTTTCTTTTGTTAGTGACAATATCTTTCATATAATTTGCATAAGGAGGCATTCTAATAGTGTCAGTCAAGGGAATTTGCAAAAATAAAGGTTTCATCCATTCACAAAACCTGTTGTAGTGTTCTTCTTCCTTGGATTTGTATTTCTTACCTGGAAAAGGCATTGGTTTCTGCACCCAAGGTTCTCTCTCTTTACCATGCTTGTTGGCAAAGAAGTCTTCTTTGGTGTACTTTGCATTCTTATCAATATTTTCTGGTTCCTCTTTAACTTCTTCTTTATCGGAAGCATTTCCTGGTTCAGTTTCAGCATAAAAATAGAAACACTATTAGGATCTTTACCTGCTTCAGAGGATTCTGCAGTTGTTTTATGCTTCTTCTTCTTCTTCTTCTTGGAAGGAATATCATCACTTGAAGTGCGTTGAGAATCTTGCTCGATCCTCTTAGGATGCCCTTCAGGATATAAGGGGTCTTGAGTGGTAGCACCTCCTCTTGTGCATACTTCACATGCTTGTTTTTCTCTTGTGGCATTAACAAGCAAATCTTTTTGCACCTTGGTAAGCTGATCAATTTGAGTCTGAACCATTTGAAAATGTTTAAAAGTATCTTCACATCATTGGAGGTTCTCTCCACAATATCCTGCAACTTGTTAATAGCTCTAGAATTTTCCAACAAATGATTCTGCACCATTCTATTCAAATTATCTTGCTTAACAATAAAATTATCCAACTAATCTAAGCATTGATCAGGAGGTTTAGAGTAAGGAATATCTCTATCATCAAAGCGTTGGAGAGAGTGTACCTCAATAGTGGATGAGTGAGGGATTGGCTTACATAATTCTTCTATAGGAGTAAATTCTTCACATCTTTGGCCTTAATACCTTTCTCCTTAAGAGATTTCTTGGCTTCCCTCATAACTTCATCATTTAATTCAATCATTCCTCTCTTCTTCGGTGTAGGCTCTGGAACTGGCGCAGGTGTTAGTACTGGTGTTGGCTCAAATAGAGTCCAATCATCATGATTCTGGCTTATTTTAGCCATTAATTCTTCAGCTTTAGCCGGAGTTCTTTCCCTGAAAACACAACCAGCACAACTATCCAGATATGTCTTAGATTCATCAGTTAGTCCATTATAAAATATATCAAGGAGTTCATTTTTAGGCAATGGCTCTTTAGGCAAAGCTCTAATTAAAGAACAAAACCTTGTCCAAGATTCAGGCAATATCTCTTCTTTTCCCTGTTCAAAGTCAAAGATTCTGCACGGCAGCATGTTGAGCACTAGCAGGAAAATATTTCTGAAAGAAAGCATTAACCAAAGCAATAGGACTATGAATAGATCCAAGAGATAAACTATTAAATCAAGTTTTAGCTGAATCTTTCAATGAGAAAAGAAAAATCTTAGCAACAAAGTAAGTGCGAAGCTTAATATCATCAGAAAACAAACTACTCAAAGTAGAAAGCTCATTCATGTGCTTCATAGCACTTTCATTCTCAGTACCACAAAAAGGCTCTTTCTCAACAATAGATATGTATGATAAATCTAAAGAGAAATCATAATCCTTATCTCTAATATTTATGGGAGAAGCAGCAAACTTAGGATCAGGAGATAACTTATATCTAACAGCACGTCTCACTAAAAGTTCCTTAACAGCTTTAGCATCACGAGTAGCACGAGCTTCAGCAATAAAATCATCGTCAAGCTCAATATAAGTGTCATCAAAATCATCACTACGGCATTCCCTAGACTCAGGTGAACTAACAGGTGTAATAGTGGTGTTTCCCATCTTAGCTCTAGCAATTGTAGCATCTAAAAAGGAACCTAGCGAACCACTCTCATCAAGCACAGTAGAAACATCATCTAAATTATCTGTGGCATTTTCAACTCAGCAGAAGTAGTAGCAGTAGCGTGTGCGTGTGGTGGTGTAAGCAACTTACTCATAACAGATGGTGAATCAAGAGCAACAGAGGTGTTCAAAGTCGTACCTCTTCTTGTAGTGGATGGCAATATGGGAACTTTTCCATCACAAGGTTTACCCATGATGAAAGGATAGCAGCACACAATATGAATCCCAAGTGAACTTACAAATAAAGCTATGCTCCCGGCAACGGCGCCAGAAAATAGTCTTGATGACCCACAAGTATAGGAGATCGCAACAGTCTTCGAGGGAAGTAAAACCCAAATTTATTGATTCGACACAAGGGGAGCCAAAGAATATTTATAAGCCTTAACAGATGAGTTGTCAATTCAGCTGCACCTGGAAACAGACTTGCTCGTAGCGGTTTATCAGTAGCAACAGTTTTATAGTGGTGATAGTAGTGAAACGGTAACAGCAGTAGTAAAATAAAAGCGGTAATAGTAGCAATAGTAATAGTAGGATGGAATACTGTAGGCATAGGGATGGATGTACGGGCGTTGCATGGATAAGATAATTCATGAAATCAGTGAGACATGGGCATTGCAGATAAATAATATAAAGCATCCTAGTACTAACAATCATAGGCATGTGTTTCGTATATAGTCGTGCGTGCTCGCAATGAGAAACTTGCACGACATCTTTTGTCCTACCAGCCTGTTGCAGCAGGGCCTCAAGGGAAACTACTGGTAATTAAGGTACTCCTTTTAATAAAGTACCGGAGCAAAGCATTAGTACTTGGTGAATACATATGATCCTCACATCATAGCCATCCCCTCCGGTTATCCCAATTTCTGTCACTTTGGGGCCTCGGGTTTCGGACAACAATATGTGTATACAACTTGTAGGTAAGACCATAAACAACAAGTATCATTATAAAACAATAACAAGTTCAGATCTGAAATCATGGCACTTGGGCCCAAAGTGACAAGCATTAAGCACAACAAGTTGCAACAATGTCATAAGCACTAATAAAAGATACTAGGCACTATGTCCTAACAATCTCATAGCAAATTACATGAATGATCTCATCCAATCCCTACCATCCCCTTCGCCTACAGCGGGAATTACTCACACATGGATGGGGGAGTCATGGATGGTTGATGGATAGACGTCGGTGGTGATGGTGATGAAGATCTCCTCTAAATCCCCATCCCGGCAGGGTGCCAGAACAGAGTTTCTGGTTCCGAATCGCGGTTTCTGATGGTGGCGGCGCAGCGGAAGTCTATGTGGAAAAAATGCCAAACCCCCGTTGTTTTCAGGTCAGAGGGTATATGTAGGCGGAAGGAGGGGTCGAGGCGACGGCCGAGGCGGCCTCACCACAGGTGGGCGCGGCCAGGGCTAGGCCGCGCCCCCTGGTGGTGAGCCCAGCTCCTTGCTCCTCTTCGACTCTCCTTCTGGCTCCGTGGGTCTTCTGGCAAAATAGAATTTTTGCAATATTTTCTGGGATTTTTCCTGAAAGTCGGATTTCTGCACAAAAAGAGACACCTGAGCAATTCTGCTGAAAACAGCGTTAGTCCATGTTAGTTGTATTCAAAACACACAAATTAGAGGAGAAACAATAGCAAAAGTGTCCGGGAAAGTAGATACGTTTTGGACGTATCAGTCCAGAAGCTCTTCCCGACACCCTGCCGGAGAGGGGAATTGCCACCGGAGGTCTTCTTCATCGCCATGCTTGCCTCTGGCGCGATGAGTGAGTAGCCTACCTCTGACTATGGGTCCATACCAGTAGCTAGATGGTTGTCTTCTCCACCATGTGCTTCATGTTTAGATCTCGTGAGCTGCCTTACATGATCGAGATCACCGTTATGTAATTCTACATGTTGTGTTTGCTGGGATCCGATGAATATTGGTGTTATGATTGAGTTGATGTGCTGAATATTATCTTATGTTATCTCTATGTTGTTTATGATCTTGCATGCTCTCTGTTGTTAGTAGCTATCTTGGCCGAGTAGTTGCTAGTGACTCCAAGAGGGGGTATTTATGCTCGATAGTGGGTTCATGCCTCTATTTAATCTGGTGGAGTGACAAAAACCTCTAAGGTTGTAGATGTGCTGTTGCCACTAGGGGGAAAACAACAGTCATATGCTCAAGGGCATATACTTTGTTTACATTACACACTTTGCTTAATGCAGTTATCTGTTGTTCGCAACTTAATACTTGTGGAGTTCTCAGATTGATTCGCCACAAGTGGATTATTAGTCATAGATGCAATTGGATGGCGGTCTATATATCTTGTTGTAATGCCCAGAGTAAATCTCATAGTGATCCTCTCGACATATGCACGTTGTCTTTATTCTATCAATTGCCCAACTGTAATTTGTTTACCCAGCATGTGTTATTTTATCTTATGGAGAGACACCACTAGTGAACTGTGGACCCCGGTCCTATTTCCATTATATTGCTATCACCTGTTTACTTTACTCGCACTGTTTACTTTACTCACATATTACTATTTCTTTCCACTCGATACGCTCATTCCTTTGTTTCAAGCAAACCGGTGAGATTGACAACCTCATCGTAAGTTGGGAACAAAATATTTGGTTGTGTTGTGTGCAGGTTCCGCGTTGCTACTAGTTGAAGACGAGTCAACAAGAATCGTTAACGGCGCCCTTGTTGGAGTGTTAGTAGGCTAGTCAGCATCACCTTCTGGAGTATTGACTTTTTCCTGGATTCGATAAACCTTGGTTTCTTTCTGAGGGAAAAATTTGCTGCTGTGCTCATCATACCTTCCTCTTGGGGTTCCCAACTGGACGGTGAAAAACCATCAACACCGTGCTGCATCAGTTATTTCAATATGCCGAAACAGTTTCGGTGCTTTTCTGAAACAACCCTCATGATGTCCTGTAATTCTATCGGAGTATCGTATCCACTAAAAAACGACGGCAAACCTTAAGTGTGTCACCCTACGGTTCGTGAATAACGTGGACATGATCGAGACTCCTCTCCGATCAATAATCATCAGCGGGATCGGAAATCCATGACGACTCCCACTTACTCGACGATGAACTAGTGATCGTGTGAACCAATAACGAACATAGTCAATTCCTTTTGTCTCGCGATATTATTACTTGTCCGAGATCCGATCATTTGGTATTAACCATACCTAGTTCGATCTTGTTCTCGACAAGTCTCTTTACTCGTTCCGTGATAAGGCATTCCCGTGACCTAGTCACATGCTTGCAAGCAATGTCAATGCAATATCACTAAGAAGGGCCCAGAGAATATCTTCCTGTCATCGGGTCGGACAAATTCCACTCTTGATCCCTGAGCCTCAACAAATACTTTCAGAATACCCAAATCAACCTTTATAATCACCCTGTTATGGTGTGATGTTTGATATCATCAAAGTACTCTTCCGGTACCAGTGATTATTATGATCTCATGGTCTAAGGATTAGAACTATTTCGTATGAGTTTGATATAGCAATAAAACTTGATGACTTGATCGTATTGCTATTCGTACTATGGGTGTGAGTGTTCATCACATCATTCTTCTAATAATATGACCTCGTTATTAACAACATCCAATATTCATGATCAGGAAACCTTGATCATCAGTTAATCAACGAGCTAGTATAAACGAGAGGCTTTACTAGGAACCTTTTGGTTTATTAATCACACAAGTATTAATGTTTCCGATTAATACAATTCTAGCATGAGAAATAAACATTTATCATAAACATGGAATATGATAATAACCACTTTATTATTGCCTCTCGGGCATATTCCCTTCATGCATAATATTTTTTTTGAACAAGGATCGGGTCCTAACGGACCAGGAGTTGCTTATATTGAGCGGTGGGTACACATTACTTTGTAGTGTAGCAAGGAAAGAAAAAGTACAAATAGGACCTGCACTTGTATGAATAGAACCCTGGAAAGAAAAGGAAAAATGAAATAAAGTCCTTCGGGTTCTTCTCCACCAGAGCATGAAAACTCGACAGCCGGAACAAGGATGTCGTCGCTGGGGTGGGATCTTCTGCTGGAGTTGAAGTGCCTCTAGAACGGCTTGCGGCCACGAAGTAGAACAGCCATCACATGGCTGAGGAGGGCAGCCTACCAGCCATAAGAAGTAGAGGCAAGGCGGCCGCTGCCGCATGTCGTCTTCTACTAAGGAACTCCTGAAGACAGATGACAGCTACATATCCATGTGATGCAAGAATATGCAGAGCATCAACCCCCTTCTCCCTTTCACCATCTCCATGATGGTTGACTAGAAGATGAAGGATAAAATCATCCACATCGCCGGAACCACCAGGGGCTTATTGAAGGAGATGGCGGCGGTGCTTCCCCACTCCGTCTTTGGCTTCAACCACTAAAGCATCACCGAAAGGAAGGCCACCTGAGACAGCCCGATACAGCCCCGAAGAACCAGACCTCCACTCCAAAACAATGGCATAGCACCAATAACCCTAAACCTAGGATAAGACCTACCTACTATAGTACATGCTAGTTGCTGCCGGAGAGGAGAGGGGAGGGGCCACGGGCCCTGGATATGAAGGGGATGGAACTACAGGGGAGAAGGGATAGAGCGGTTAGGAAAAGAAATGGGGATCGCATAATATTAATTGTCTAACTAAAATTAGCATAGAAATGCATAAAGATTATACATGCATTGCACATTTACTTTTTTTAGACAAACCAGCTAGGCTTTATTAAACAGCAATAATGTTTACAGGATTGTGATCACCATACGGTGCAAGTATCCATACATGACGGCCAACATCTAGAGATAAAGCATGCCTAGCTAGATTGTGAGCTTCAAAATTCGAAACCCTTCCCTCGTGGACGAAGCTTCAATCATCAACTGCAGCTCTGGATCTGATTTCAGAAATAATCGATCCAATTCTACCTAAACTTCCCTCTCGAATATCAGAAACAACCGAAGAATAGTCAGAGGCAAAATTATATCCTTGTAAGAGCTAAATCCTCCGAAAGAGCAAGTGCTTCCCGACACGCGGGCTTCTAGGGCTGTAGGATCAACAAGCCCCTCATATACCATTGCTGGGGCACCAACATACACTCCATTTGATCTACAGAAAAGGGAGGCCGATGCTTCTTCCCCCCCCCCCCTAGTTTTAAATACTGCTGCATCAACGTTGATTTTATTTTGATTGCGTGGAGGTGGAATCCACTTAGCTTCTCTATTTCTCTTCGCCCCTGTTGACACACTCGAGGGTTTAGCAAGCTGGCGAATTTCCTTTATATAAGACATGATAAAGCCATGAGTAGAGATAGGGCTTTGGAAAATATCCTCATGAATTGCCTTTCTCCGTGCTGTCCAAATTGCCCAAAGGGATACCACCATCACGGTGAACTGATCATGTGATAATGAACCCATGAGTCTGAATAGCCAATTGTTCGCATTTAGTCCAGTCGTCTCTTCCATATGCTCAACCATCGATCCGTCTAATAAAGCCCACACACTTCTCACCGTATCACACTCAAGAAGGGAATGTTTGCACGAGTCCTAAGTACCACACAACAAACAAACACTGGTGGTCGCCATATGCCGATGGTTCAAGAGATTCGCTGTAGGGAGAGACTGTTGGGCCAATCTCCATAGAAAAACTCTTACCTTGGAAGGTACTGCTGTTTTCCATAGAGTTGTCCACCCTTTCGCTTCTGCCTCAGATTTTAAAGATCCGGGGTTTCCTTCAAAATAATTCTCACGACTAATCTTGGTAGTAATCATCATGCGATATGCTGATCTAACAGAAAAAATTCCCCTGCTATCAAAATTCCATGCAATGAAATCACTTTGTTGCCGCGTTGAGAGAGGAATGTTCATGATGGCATCCACATCAATAGGTAGGAAGAACTCCCGAAGCTTGGTCTGAATCCAACTTGCTGACATTTCAGACTACTCATAGTGGGGAGTAACATAGGTAGTAACATCAACAACATGCAATGCCAACTAAGCATTTTGTTGATATGGCATGTTATTAATTGAAGAAAGAGAGTGTAGTGGTAACTAGCTATGTTACCATCACATCACATATTTCAATGTAAAATGACTCTACAAAATAATAAATGTGGTATTCTATGTTACTAGAACTATAATACTACCCACTATAAAGATAGTAACATAGAGTAGTAACATGTGCATGTTACTATATTATGTTACTCCCCACTATGACCACCCTCATCAATCAGCTCACTAACTAGATGTGGAGGGTTGGCTTTGATCGCTGTTATTGGTCGCATGTTGCTATCTCGAGGTATCCAGTTATCCGGCCAGATTTTTAAAAAAAAAATCAATACCACATACTCCCTCCGTTTAGAAATATAAGATGTTTTAGCTTTGTGAAGTGAGTGTATCTAGACATCTTTTAGTGTATAGATTCGAACGAACCTATACACTAAAACATGTCTAAATACACTCACTTCACAAAGCTAAAACATCTTATATTTCTAAACGGAGGGAGTATATTTATAGCAACAAATAGTACATGGTAGAGTTACACGAGTTGTCTTTGACGATTACAAAATAAAGTCTACAAGAAACTAGCAAATCTTCGAGGTCTTTAAATTCTTTCTTCTTCCATGACACAATCTTGTACTTTTCTGAAGGCAGCCCAAGATAGATACCAAACCATAAACCTGTAAATACCAATGGAGGTTCTCCCATAATTTTAATTTGAGCCGCAATGCCAAGGCTACGTGCACGCGCGCAACCATTGAAGTAGTCAATCCACATCGGCAAGAGTACCAACACCAGTATGTCAGGGCAAAATAACCGGAAAACTTGATCGACGTCGCTGGAGAGTCGAGGGTACGAATCACCATTGTCGAGAATGTAGCCACCGGAATAAATACTGCGAGGATAATTCTCCTCACGGCAACCAAGAGAAAAGATTCAAATCAATCTGGCGAAGCAAGATCTGAAGGACCATACCTAAAGGAGTTTAATCTTCCAACACCACCATTGACGCTGGGAGGAAGACTTGTCGTCGATCGAAGGGTCGGAGATCAATTATTGTCGATGATGCCATCTCCATTGACAGAGGCCATAAAAAGATGGCTACTAAATCCTAATCTAATCTTGTAAAAAAACTATTTTTATCAAAACCTCTACTCATAGATCAGGTTCCCCATCCCTCCTGACATCGGCGAGGCCGGCCGGAGGAGGAGGAACCAATCTATGGTGGAGCAGCAGGAGAGGTGGGTGAACCCTAGTCATCGCCCGTTGTGACGATTTTCATGTTGACGCACACCTCTTCCATCCCTCTTTTCTAAATGGGCCGGCCCGGTAGGAATTCCACGATTTCTGGTTTTTTCCGGTTTTAGGAACCTTCTAGAATATTCCAATCGGGTTCAAACCGGTTTTTGTGTTACTGGCCCGGTTTCATCAGTTTCCGGTTTTTATTTTCTATTTTGTTTTTCCTTTTCTTTTTTTCTCTTTTTCGAATTTAAACAGATTTTCGGAATTGAACATTTTCAAATTTGAACATTTTTCAAATTTGAACAGATTCCGAATTTGATTTTTTTGAAATTTGAACAATTTCAAAATTGAACAATTTTAGATTTGAACATTTTCGAATCTGAACAATTTTAGATTTGAATTTTTTCAAATTTGAACAATTTTAATTTTAAAGAGTTCTAAATTTGAACAATTTTAAATTTGAACAGTTCCAAATTTGAACAATTTTAAATTTGAACATTTGTTGGTTTTAAGCAATTTCGAATTTGAATATTTCCGAATTAGAAAAAATAAAGCGAACCAGTACAGTAGTCCTACGTAGTACGTACCAGTCAGCTATCCATCTAACTGCTGGGCCGGCCCAGTCGAGATCCTGCGTGCGTATTCTCGCGAATTGACGCAGCAAGCGTCGACTAGGGAGTCCCGGAGAGGTGGAGAGCGACCGAACCGGAAACAGACGCAGAAGATTAACGGGCCAAGCCCATGACCAAACGTGCTTAAGTCTGTCTACCACATTTCGGAAGCACGGATGACTGAAGAAATGATGAGCAAACTGCTACGCTTAAATGCTGATTTGCTTGCACTGGTTGACTGCAGCTTGTATTCACGTATTTATTGACATTTAGTTTTGGTTTTTCTTTTATATGTAGAGCAATTTCTTCACAACAAAGTTGTTCAGGATCGCTTCCGTTGACCACCATAGTTCTTTCCATAGAAAAAAGAACCCCTCTTCCAACAATACCAACGAAGGAAGGGCATACACCAGTAAATGACAGTTGCTAGTGCAAAAATAATACATTATATTGAGAGGTATTAGCAGTACGCACAAAATTTCAGCCATACTGGCACAAATGTACCAGAAACGGCCAAAACGACCCAGACAATACAAACAAAAATGCTCACAGCAAGCTTCATCTCCCCCCTCTTGGTATAACTTCTGTTCTATTCATCTCCCCCCTCTATGAGTTGCAAGAAGCATGCGATCCACTGCTTCTATGGGGTATGGATACAAATCCACTTAGAGCCGGGAGCTCGTCTGCAATCTTATAGCTACTAGTATCTAAACGTACCAAGTATTCTCATATCTGATAGAGCTGCTCTGGCCATTTGGGGAAAGCTCGTTTGAACAAGCTCATGCATACGGTGTCATGCTGCTGAACGCTGGAATTGAATATGCATTTCATAGAACCTGACGGCAAACGCAAAGTGAGTATAGGCACAGAAAACTACTGGATTCAGGCAAACCAACACATCAGCAGGGCAGCAAACATACCGTGAGTACCGACAGTCTCTTTGATCCGGCCACGCCGGCCATGTTTTGACCACAGCTCAACAGGCTGCAAATATTAATGGTGTTACTAGCACTATATAAAAATTGACATAATATGTTAGTAAATCACAGGAATACTTGCCTTAAACCATTTGACGTCTTCAGGATTGTGGAACATGTAACGGACTGTTGCTTTAAGTTTTGTGACTCTCAGGGGATACCTGCACTTGTCAAATAAGCCAGCATGTATCAGACAAAATCGAAACAAGAATGATTCAAGTGGTAGGAAAAAAATATGCTGCCAAGTTTACCCAGTCAAAACGATTTTCTTGAGAATAATCTGGTCAGGATCCACAGTTTTTAGTGAGCCTACAGCAGCAATGGCAGGTTGCTCCCCATCTCTGTTCTTCAAAACAATCAGAGGAACCGGTGGAAAGGAAATTGGAGCGTAGACAGAGGCAATAGAAAACCGCCCATGATGTAGAAATCTCTCCATCTTGTGCTTATTGCAATTGATGTTGTCAGATGAAAACAGTGGCCTAGAAAAGCGTCAAAACCAATAAGTGACATACTTCTCTGGGTGTAAAGAGCAATAGAATAATGACATAAAAGAAATGGAAACATAATATTCTCATTCGTAGGGCTGAACTTTCATTACCTTGCTGTAAACTGACGGAACCCAACATTGAAAATAAGAGGCTCCTTACTTCTGATAGGAGCTTCATAGGAGTCATGCTTCTTTATGCTGAAATAAATAAATAGAAGTGTCAATTAAAACTCAGTGTAGGGGCTATCTAGTCTTATATAACCAAATACTCCATTCAGCAAACAAATAGAAGTCTTGAAACCCAGGATAATGTGCATGGCAAGTACAACAAGACAATAATCAACACAAAGCTAGTGCAGGTTTACTGGCTTACTATTGTCAAGTTAGTACTAAGGCCAGATAAACAACCAATGCAATTCCAGTTTAGTAGCATGCCGAGAGTCCATATACTTAGTCCAAATTCACTAATTAATGTATATTAAAGGATGTGTCCTGAGAAACAACACATGACTACTCCCAGACTTCTCTATAGTAACCAAACCTCCAAATTATATTGAATCGTGAAACTGCATTTCAGCCATTCACATCTACAGCATGGCAATCATTCATATAAGCATATTGCTATAGGATATCAATAAAGATTAGTCCACAACTGAGTATACATACTTCACGAAAATAGAACCACATGTCTTTGTCAAGTAGAAACAAAAGATCAATACCTGAAATGAAGAACTGAAATTTTTGACTCGTGTTGAAGAAGACCAGAAACAACCACAGGTGATCTCCTAGATGGATGACAAAGTTTGGAGGCAACCTCTGTAGGAACATTTTTCACATGAAGCGTAACATATGATCCTATTCGAGCACAATCCTTTGAGCTTCCTTCATCTAGCTCAGCAGTTTTAGCAAGGACAAGCTTTTGTGTCCGAGTGAAGTTGTCAAATGCAAATATTCTTGCATACTCAGGTGGCAAAGATTCCTAAGGTCCATAAAATAGAGACACAACCATGTCATATGAAATGCATAGTTTTCTACCAAATTTGCTCTGACCAGTAATCGTAGAATCATGCGCACCTTAGGATCCCAGGATGATGTCCTAAATGATTTTAGTCCTCTGTATTTTGCAAAACGTTTTCTTGCCGGGACATCTAAGGGCGTCTCCACCTCATCAGGAAATTCTGAAACAGTAAATAAGATTTGCACGTCACATTTAGGACCACATAAGGTATAGGAGTCACTACTGAACCTGGATTGAAAACCCATACCTTCATCGTCAGCATTAGATTCTTTGATTTTCTTAATCTCTGCCTCTATCTGCTCTTTGGTCAGATTTTCATCATCCTGCCAACACACAAGGACACATTTAGTTTTTAAGACTGCTTTTATTTTTAAGTGTAGGCATATACCTAAAAACAGGAAGAATCCAGAGTAAAAGAAGAGAAAAAATAATTTCAAAAGGCCAACAAGGCACACCTCACAATTAACGGAGCAGCAGGGAAGATCAACAGCAGTACCCCAAAAGATCATTGCAGAAGGTAAAGAAATATCTTCTATACTTTTGGGTATAAATATAATGGAATCTTTTGTGTATTATGTGAAAAAAAAAATATTACATTATAGAAACTGATATAATTTAAGCAAGTATCGTTAGTATTGAGTACAAAGATTTGCACCCATGACGGTCTATCCGTATCCAGGCATATATTAAATGGTGTCCCGTATCGAGGCCAACCAGATCCTGATAGGGTGGGAAATATCAGTCCAAATCAGCCTTACTGAGAATATAGTCCTCTCAGTAGGGATATTGGAATTTTATGCTAAATCCTTGCTAGTGTTATCCCTATTTTCCTATCTTGTGTATTTTGCAATTTCCTTAGACAAAAACATGACAAAAAAATATGTGAAGTAAAAGCAACATAAACATTACAAAAGAGTTTTATTGGCATGTCCCAGTTAAATCAGTAAAAGGACGATTCCAAGAAGCACTAGCTAAACATCCGATTCCTGGCGAATGGTCGAAGTGCTCTAAAATGTTCATCGGATAGAAGACAAGTATAGGGTAACTTACTCCCATCTCAGTACCCCCAGTACTTTCTTGATCAAATTTCTCCGTGAAGTGAGATAATGCATCTACATCTGAATTATCACTCTCGTGCTCTGAGTGATCTTTCTCATCAATTACCATTCCAGCACCATCTGGGTTGTCATCCTCAGAGTCATCACCTTCATCATCTGTATCATCAACAATCCAAGCAGCCTGCCAATAACATTGGTATGCTATTTTCAATTAAACAATAATGAGCAATATTGACAATAAGGGCTATATCTTCCATAGCCTTGTTAACCTGGTATTCTGAAGTGCCTCGTGGAAGTTTCCTCTTTACAACTTTTCTCTGTTTATTGTTTTCATAGGCTTCCTCCATCTCAGCTTCTGTAGGCCAAGTCTAGTCAAATGTAAATAATACCGCAAGTTAGCATTTAAAATATATTTGCCTTTTGACTTGTACTGAAAAGAAAAAAAGAATGTCATTGCAGATAAGATGAAAACTCTTGACTTGATGTATTATGCAAAGTGAGAGAAATGAGTGCAGTCCCGAGAATATACAAGCATGGGATGTCTGAAATGAATCATAGAAAGATCTGACAAATGATCCAAAAAAAGATATGCCTAACATACTATTAAGTTCGCTATGCTACTGAAACTTTTTAGAGGAAAAGGACATATTATTAAGTACCATGTTTGCAGCAAACAAAATTGGAAGCGTGTATACATAAGGCAACAACGCATCTAATACAGAAAAAGTAGGCTATGTGCCAAGCATCCCATGTAAAGACACAATTTGTCAATCCAAAAAAAGGAACACCTCACTCCGGTGAATGATTAAAACTGGAAGTAACTGTCCAATAAAAATTAAGGACTACATTCAAGTTCAGAAAGAATACCCGTTCATCGTTATTAGAATATTAACTATTAATTAGTAGTAGAAAATATAATTAGATTATTTCCTTATTCAACACCAAAAGTGAAAGGATATTGAAAAAAAAATATCAAGTTGATCTATCAGTTAAGCTAGGTTTGGGAAATTATCAATTGTCAAAAAAAAAAAGGTTTGGGAAATTATCACCTGCTCTCCTGCCAGGGGATCTGGGATATTCTCAACAAGTAAGGGTTCCTGTTTCAAGGGGTCTGGAACAAAGGTTTCAACAATCTGAAACAGC
Organism: Dactylis glomerata; assembly: GCA_007115705.1. NCBI lineage: Eukaryota > Viridiplantae > Streptophyta > Magnoliopsida > Poales > Poaceae > Dactylis > Dactylis glomerata. Next base: position 3,224,969 of record QXEO01000180.1, on the reverse strand, counting down.
CAAACAATGAGAAGTTACAGAAGCGTGAATTAAAACAGCATGTATGATGGGAAAAAAATTATCTTATAAGTAGGAACTCACTGGTTCCCCAGCAAAGCACTACATACTCCCTATGTTCTTGTATACAACGCCACTATCTCATTTTCCAGATACCAAGAAAACAAAATCAACTAATAAATAGCATGATTAAATATGAAGAGAACTTCTCGTGTTGAATGTGGTGTCTCTATCTCTATGGTTGCATGCAACCTTTTACATTAACGAGCCCCATTTTACAAGAGAAATCTAATCGATTTTTCTCAGGAGAAGATAGTGGCCTTGTATAAATGAAACTTGTATTTTTGGTAGTGGCTTTGTATTCACGAATGGAGGGAGTACACTGGATGATTCTATACCATAATATATGTGGAACTGCGATCAATTTCTAACGGTGTGCTTTTAATCTATATAACGAACCTGAATCTGATTATCATCTGAATCCATTACATCAGAGTTTTTCCTCTCACTAATAGGAAATGGATCCTTGAGGACATCGATTTGCCCTAACTGAAAATCACCGGCACCTGACACATGGACCTTTAATGGAGCAGGTGTTAGAAGTAGAAGAAGATACGGCCACCAATGAAAAAGTAGAACAAAGATCACCTACAAGCTGATTCACTGAAAGATTATGGGTCCGCAAATATCCAGACACAAGCAAGGTGCACAGTCCCATACTTTCACCAGTTTTTATGCAGGCCTGGAAGAAAGATCTTAAGTTAGCATCATCAGTTGTCAAAGAAAAAAAAGAAGACAAGTGCATAGAAACTTGCAAGAAGCCAAGAACTAAAATTGCTTTATTGCAGAGGTAGTCAACTTGGATGATATTGAAGTATGAATTTGCAATAATGCATGAGAAGCTTTGATGGTAACTCTAATGTAAAGTATGAATTGAATTATTATTATTTTGCCACTGACTGGATTTGATTTGTTTGTGTACAAAATTAGTACGAATGTAGTTAGTTAGTCTAGAACTTGCACTTAACAAAAACGTCTATAACCTATAATTTCTTCACTGTCACGACTGCGACTAAATAATTTGAAATCAAAGTCAATGAAACAAAAAATTAAAATTATTAAATTTTGAGCTAGAGCATAATCCAGCAGAAACATCGAGCAGGATTAACACGAGGAGTATCTGTAATGTGCTTTGTTCCAAGGTTCAACATAACCATGCTTTGCTAACGACATATAGGATTCCCATACAACTTTTAAGATGAGAAACATCATGGCAGTTCCTTTTGGGGGGCAAACATTCATGTTGCAACCAGATAACAATAACAGCTCTTTGATGAAAGAGATACGAAGTGTAGGATGTCATTACAACCTCCTCGGACATAACATAAGGTCTCTGATTTCTCCAATGTGGTGCTGAAAGGTGTTGCTCCTTGAAAAGCCGCATGAACTGGAAAATTTAAGTCAACAACAAATAATCAAAAGCAGTAGACACATAATAAATAAAGGAAAACTTGTCATGTTTTGCTATTTAAAAAAAAAATAAAGACAAATCACCGTATGCAAATCCTCCTTAGTTTCTGCTGGATAGAACTTGGAGTCTTCAGGCAGCTCTGGAGAAACAAAAGAAACCACTGCTTTCTTCAATTCCTGCCTACTTTTGGTATCTGATGGAAGATCCTGATAAAATAAAAAAGAATTAAACTTGCAATTATCCGATAATCACAACATCGGGTCTTGAGTGAGAAAAGCTCATGATGCCAAACTTACTCGAATGAGAACAGCTGTAGTAGGTAAGCCCATGGCTCTAAAAACAGATAGGCATTGTTCTCCAAACTCATCAATCGGACTAAGTGAGCCGCTGTTGTATAATGAATTTGCTGACACTACGAACGCTAACAAATCAGCGACCTGGGTAGGTAAATACAATTTGCATATTCCGCATTAGAGTTAAGAAATATGGAAGAAACAAAATTCTATGAGTTCACTTGAAGAGCATACCTTTGCCAGTTCCATGCATGAAGCAAGATCGCCATATGGTGCTTGCAGTACCTTCGCAAATATCATGAATATTAAACAGTGAAGTTAAATAACTAACTTCAATTAATGGAAAGCGAAACAATAACAAATTAACACAAGTATATTTATATAGAAGCCAAATGTGAAGACCAGATATGGTCCAAATATCTACACTTAAGTGATTGCTGTGGACAGAACTTTTTTGCTCTCAGGTGCATATGCATCCTTTATTTGAAATGCATTTTTGATATATTTGAAAATGTCAAAAATTCTAAACAAAAATGTTTTGTGTGCATCTCCATGTTCGACGTGCCCACAAAGTCGTTTCAAGAAAAACCTACTTTTTATGTGGTCTATGTAAAAATGACAAAATTTGGTACTAAAATAAGTCTTTCTGCAACGCATTTTTTGTCTTTTTTGCACAGGCCATGAAAAATATTTGTTTTTCACGAAAATTTGTGTGAGCACGTAGAATGTGGAGATATTCATACGTATATTTTTCCTAAAAAAATTTATATTTAAAAATATATTTTCCAGATAAAGGGAGCATATGCACATGGGATCAAATGTGCATTTCCAAATTCCACTGCAATAACAGCCACAGAGTATAATGGTTTGAAATAAATGTTTGCATTACACCACGGCATCTTGAATACTTTATTCTTTTGAACTAACCGTGGTTCGAAGTTTATAGGAGGGAGAGGCAACGGTACTGGATGTCAGCTTCTCATTTCCTCCTGCTGCAAATGTGAGAAGATCTTCGGCAAGTGGTCCAACATTTGCAGATGAGGAAAGGCCACAAAGAACCTACAATAATCAGATATATTACCTTATGTCTAGTGTGTGACAGCAAGTAACAATAAAAGAGGCCATTAATTTAGGACAATGAGAGCAAAACCCAAGAATACTAACGATGACACGGGGTGCACTTGAGGACCCACTAGATGACCGTTTCTCCTTCAGCAAGGCAGCGCGTTTCTGGTCACGAATCTGCAACCAAGCGAAGCATTTCAGGCAATAAGATAAGAATGGCAAATAACTTCAGTAATTATTATCACTCTTTAAACATCAACTCAACGAAATACAACACAAATAGTGAGCAGAACGAGGTATGTATTAACATTTTAAAAAATAACATACTATTATTCATTGATAACAAACACTGACTTAAATAATACGAACTGAACCAAAAGAATGTGCAGAATGAAACGAATTTTGCAAGGCTTTCCCTTCATCTAGCAAGAACAGACACATGTCAAAAGAAAACAAGTTGCTGATATTTAGGCCAAGGCAAAGTTAATTCCGATAGTGTATTATGTATAATTTGCATATCAACAGAACCAGAAGAAACACCATGTATACTTTTTCTTTTTTTTAGATTAGCACCAGCCCACTAAAGGATTTTAAAACCCACCATCTCGGAAACAAGTCAAATCGAGTTGTCCCCATGCATAGGCATATAGAGAACATGGACTTATTCCATAATCCAGATGTCACACCTAAACACAAAGAGTATGTTGTACATGAAAGGTTTCTATCTAAACTGATATGGCTCGTGCTCCATAGACTACGCTTGAGATCTTGGTCTGCTTTACGGGCCTACGGCTACCTTTTCAGCTTGCGTAGTTGGAGTCCAGTTGGCATTAATAGGAACCTGAGCTTATCTATTGCAGGTATGTTTGTATACTGTGAAAACATGCATGATTCTTCTCATCTATCCGTTTCTGGATATTTGCATTACTGGTAAGTTGAACATCTGGAGAAACCGTGACAAAATTATTTGCATTACTGGTTCAGCAGTGATCGATACAACTGGATGAGTGGACTTAAGTAAGAGTTTACTCAGGTTATTCATATATCTAAACCAAGTAAGTATGTAAGAAGTGGTTTAGAACTTGAGTCTAGCTTAGTTCAGTTTAGCGTTTCTGTCAATGTACAAATATGCAATCGTTCTCCACCTCATTTGCTTCTATAGTCTCTACCATTCCAGTTATTAATACTCTTTACATTGCATTATGACCTGCTTGATGGCAAAAGTAACATTCGAGCTCAACAAAAACATTTTATACAAATTGAAGCAATCTCTTTCGCTGGCTAATAGGACTGATAAATTTTGAGGCCTTGCATGGTAGTTTTATCTTGTTTGTATCTTGTATATGCTATCTGGTACATATTCTACTACGCGGAAGTTATGTTCTAGAATCGTGTTAGCTTTCGTTGGACTTAAAGTCACTGCGACGTTGGGTGTCCTGTTTTGAACGCTTTTTAAGCTATAATTCTGTTGACTGGCAATAAGCTAACTTTTCTAAGATGAAACTGTAATCTCCGGGTCGTTGACGATACATCGCAAAACACAGAAGCTAAAGCACGAAAGGGGACCAGTTGGCGAGCTAGAGTCTGACCGCTTTGCTCCTCTGGACACGCGCGTTACGCGCGCCCTTGACGGCGGCTCGGTGGCTGCCCTCCGGCTTCCCACCCTTCTTATCTGCAGAAGCAACACCGAGGCCATCAGTGAGACGTGGACTTTTACACGAAGGACGAAAGGGAAGAGCTTGAAGCTAGTTATACTGTACCGATCTTGTGAGAGTGGCGGGAGGCCTTGGAAGCGAAGCGGGTCTTGTGCGGCTTGTTCACCTGCGAGCGCCCGCTGCCCATCTCGCCGGCGGCGGCGGGGCAGATCGCCGGGAGCGTGGGTTTGGAGCTTACTGCTGGCGGCGCTGCAGCGGTCCACGATGACGGCGGCTGTGGCCTCGACGGCGGGAAAAAAGGGAGGCGGCGGAGCGGCGCTGCCCCTTGCCGCTCTCACGCGGGGGCAGTGGGACACGAGGGAGGCGGCCGACCGCGTCGCAGGGGCGGCGGCGGCGGCGGGGCGGTCGAGGAGTCGGGGCGTGGCGGCGTGGGGCTTGTGCGTGGGCGGGACAGCGGGAGCTAGGGCTGGCCGTTGGAGGTCTAGAGGAGGAGGTGGTATAGTGTGTTGCAAGGCTGGGCTTTGGGCTGAGTTAAGTTTCTATGTACTAGTCTCTATCTGTTTCTCAAAAAAAAAATCTCGAATCGCTGGCCATGACTGCACCATCTCGAATCTGGAGCGCGGCGCAGGCGGCGGCGGCCAGGAGGATCAGGAGCGCGCATCTCGGGCGGCCTCCTCTCATGGTGTATGTAGCTTGCGTTTGGTCGCGGCTCACAGATCGCCCATGAAACGGCTCCCCCGGCGCCGATCTGGGGCCGGATTTGCGTGCGGGTGGGCGGCGCGTGGCGGCGGAGGCGAGATTTGAGGAGGGGAAAGTGGCGGCCGCGACGGTGGAGGAGAGACTGGGGGAGGGGTGGCGTTAAGGAAGGAAGAAGGGGGGATTACGGCCGCGGCATTAAGGGAAGGGAGGCCAGCAACGGCAACGGCGACCTACTCCGCTCAGCTCTACTGCGCTTGTTTACCGCCGCGGTATCGTGCGCGTGTCACGGAAGTAGACCTCTCGTGTCTCGCTGCGGGGTGGGGACAAGTAGACCACGGGGCCCGCACGGCAGTGTCACGGATGCGGCGCACGATGGTGGGAGGTGGAGGACAGCTCGCACTGTCGCTCTCTGTAGCGCGTCGTATTTTTATCCCGTTTCCGGCCGGGGCTTCTTCTTTCGGTGACGCGGTGCTGGGGAATCGCGGCCATGACAGCATGATGTTTTTTTGACCGTGACTACGGCGGGCTTACGCCAGCCTGAACGTATCATAGATCAAACAGCAGTAACACGGATCTCAATTCTCAGTCATTACGACCGGCACTTTTCTCCTATCACTTCAAGTTCAAGATAAGACAAACCGTTGCCAAAGCAATAACACGGATACCACACGACCTTGTTCCGACGCCTAGTCTAGGTACGAGCTAGCATGACAGACAGCACCGCACAAGTAGCCAGCAGGCCAGATTCTACAGCACTAGGAAAGGGCACTGGTTCCTCGCGTGTTCAGGGACCAGCTTCGTCGCCGCCTCCATTGGAACTCCCTTCAGCTCTGGCAAACATGACAGATGAAACGGTAAGAAACTTGGGCAATCGGTCAATGATGTCGGTGACTCTGTAACGCGACTAACAGATGCACGCACTGACCGTGAGCCTTGAAGTTGAAGAGCGGAGGCAGGAATCGACCATTGGGGAGGCGAGTGTTTGGGTCACGGAGCTCATCAAAGAACGGATGAGTCAGAGCATCCAGCTGCATGAACATCAAAACATAGCATTAGTTAGACATTTAGACATGCAAAATTGTGTAGGTCTGCATGGAATAAACTGTGTGGTACGCATGCACTCACAGCTGAGGACCGTAGGTGTGGCGAGTACTGAAGAAGCCTGGAGACCAGATCCACTGCTTCAGGTGGCATTCTTTTGCTCAACACCTAGCGATTGTGACATTAACATGTCGTATTTTCTTTGCTTTACCACCACCAAAAATAAAAATAAAAATATCTAAAGCTAACAAAATTCATGTGATGATTTTGTGGATTTTGTATAAGCAATGGAGAATTGAAAGTGCATGGTAGGATCGAGATCATCAAAATCCTACAAATGCACTCTCATGAGGCATGCCCTTAATTTTCTTGAATATCTTCATAATCTTAAAATGAGGCAAACGCGCCAATGGAGTCTTTCCACCTAATCTCGTAAAGTCTACCCCGTAAAAATTCTTCTGTAACTCTAGCATTATTGATTTGTTCATTTCATATGAGCGTCCAAAGCGGTCGCAGAAAAAGCGTGGGTGGTCCCCCCTTGACCCCTGTCTTTTAGTCGCCTCCCACTCCGCGGATTCCGGCGGCCCTGCCCATTTTCTTATTTTTCTTTGCTACCGGCACTGCGGACGTGGGCCCGCCGCCGTCAGTCTTCCACTCTCCGCCGTCCCTCTTCACACTCACACTTCACTCCCTTTCCCCTTCTTCCCCAGGCCGCTCCCCTGTCCCCTCACCCCACTGTCTCACTCCCACAGCGAGAGCGACTGACCGGCTTGCGGAGAGAGAAGCTAGAGCGAGCGAGGGACGGAGATGGGGGAGACGGGGAGGACGTCCTCCTTGCTGGTGCACATTCTGGTGATCGCCCTCTGCCTCACCGCCTTCGGCTTCGCCATCGCCGCCGAGCGCCGCCGCAGCACGGTACTACATACCGAGCTACTGATATTCTCCCACGCATCGTTTTTCTCTAGCTTCCCGTCCAGTACCCTGCTGCGACTGAGCACCCGCCTCTCCGAGACCCGGGGCTGCGCGTGGATCCGAGGGATTCCGATGGGTCGGATGTAGATTCTCTCGATGTTTAAGCGAGGGTTTTGCTTGGGGAGATTCTTGCTGTCAGTCGGTTTGTGCCGGAAAAGTTAGATTGGCTTCTGTTTGACTATGCTGATAGCGCGTCAACCCAGATTGCTCGTAGACATCGAACTTGCTGGGTTTTTTTTCCTTTAGGAATCGAAATTCTTAATCTTGCAAGAGCTCATATTTGTTTAGCTGATGCACGAGTGCTGATGTTTAGCTGGTGCACGAGTGCTGAGGTTCAGCTGGTTACTAGTTCGACCAGATACGCAGAATTTTTTAAGCTATACCTGCTGTCAGAGTGAGGGGCTGTTCGTATTGTGTTGTATTGCCTTGGGAAATTTCTGCCAAAAGTTGTTTGACTGCTCTCTAGGAAAAACAATGGAACCTTTCCAGAAGTTTTAGTCGGTGGAAATTTCCTATGAGATGTGGTGCGAAAGGAATCCTTGAGATTTTTTTTACCTAAAAGGTCAGGAAGGCCCTGCTTTAATAGAAAGCACCGAGGTACCGGGATCCTCGGGGAAGTTCCTATGGCATGAAACAAACCTACAACTCAAACAGCTCACATAGGAAAAACTCTACTCATCTCATCCTTAGCATTTATTGAGATGGTATTTGGGAGCACTGTGTGTCTGTGTCTGTGTTTGTTTCAACCTAGATTCTTCTGTATTGAAATGAACCTATATCTCAGCTGAGGTTTTGTGAGGTCTAATCCACCGTATTCAAGGGCTTCTACCTCAAGCAGATTTCTTCTGTGGCCTATGGAGAGGAGTAAAACCACAGATCATGATGGAGAGGGAACGAGCTGGACTTGAAAGGCAGATTAAACCTTTCGTGGCTTCATAGTGGCATAAGAGATATTTTGTGTACATTATGTAGTTAGCTGATAATGTTATCAGTAGTTGTTAACTTTGAAGAATTGCTTACTGAGTGATTCCGAACGATTGAAGCGTTTAAGTTCTTTGAAAAAAATAATGCACTCGTCCTTTGAGTTGTTTCTGTCAGTTTTTATATTTCTGCTGAATCATTAATTACTTCCCACTTACATTGTCGCAACAGGGTTCAATAATTACTGACCTCAACAATTCCACATATTGTTCTTATGACTCCGATATCTCTACTGGCTATGGTGTTGGTGCATTCCTGTTTCTCCTCTCGGGTCAGTCACTTCTTATGGGAGTGACCAAGTGCATGTGTTTTGGCCAACCACTTGCACCCGGTGGCAGCAGGGCCTGGTCCATCATCTACTTTGCATCTTCATGGTAATTCCTATGCCCATAGAAATACTGTTTTCTTCCATTGCTTGAGTTAAACTTACTGAATATGTAATGAGTATTACCTGCAAATTGTCAGGATCACATTCATTATCGCCGAGTCATGTCTGATCGCTGGAGCAACAAAGAACGCGTACCACACCAAGTACAGGCACATGATCTATGCAGGGAGCTGGACCTGTGACTCCCTGCGGAAAGGAGTGTTCATTTCGGGAGCAGTCTTTGTGGTGTTCACGATGATACTGAATGTGTACTTCTACATGTACTACACGAAATCGACGAGCCAGGCTGCTAAAAAGATCAACAAGACTACCGCCAACGTCGGTATGGCTGGCTATGCATGAGGGACAACTCCAGCTAGTTTGGTGAAACTTATTTGTGGTACTGCCTGTAACCTTGCAGTGCTGGATTTAGATAGATTCTGGAACAGAACATTGCTCTGGAAAATGTAGTACGATATATAAGCTGGTTGTGTGCGAAAACTCCAAATGGAGCTCGTCCCGGTTGTGTGCTATGTCTCAGACTCCAAATGGAGCTCGTCCCGGTTGTGTGCTATGTCTCTGTTGATCAGTTGTGGTGTCAGGCCTAGTTCTCATCTTATCTGAGATAATAATATTGATGTCTACTCTTACTTATCCCTTGCGGCTTGAAACTGCTTTAACTGACAGCGTGGGCCCACTTCTCAGAAGAGCAGTTATATATTCATTGGATATGCAGGCGGTTGTGTGCAATGTCACGGCTCCAGAGTGATGTTCAGGAGCAAAACAGGGTCCTGCTCAAATCACTGGGATGCAACCAACCTTCATACCAGAATCTGCAAGGCACAAGTCGCCCCCCTTCGCCTCAGCATCTGATAATTTGCAAATGACACCTCTGTATGGGGGTGCTGCCCTACTAGCGATACTGATGTACAGAGTGACCATGTACTGAAATTGCCTGTCATCTGTACCTGGGTGGCGAGGCTCATTTCAGTTCAGTTAACCTTACATTTCCTAAGTTTCAGACCCGATGTACTTATCCAGCCACACTATTCCAGCGTTGTGCTTCGGGCTAATTGAATTGCTGTACTCATAAGTAGTACGCAAAATGCGGCTGGTGCTACCATCTCAGTTTGCAAGCAGGCACCAGACACCAACTCTGATGCAACATCATACTGTGCGAGACAGACAGTGTAGAGGTCCCCAAGTTCAGAGCAAGCATTTTTTGCTTTGTCTCTGAAAGGTTCACCAGAGATAATAGAAAATATTATATTTGCACGTCGAAAAGAAACAGAGAAATTTGTTGATAAACCATAATCAGCAGAAATTACATCGGGTAGTCTGACAAGAAAATATTACACTTGAGGGTTAACAGAAAAAACATCTTAAATCAAGACTTCTCTATTTGTGGGTAACTTTTTTCTCGGGAACAGGCAACAATCGTTTCTTGTCTTTTTTTAAGATTAAGCAAAAGAGGTTTCACAGTGTTTACACACGCAAGGCGGTCCGCTACAGTACAAAAGGGTCTACTCCTCTCCACATTGATAAAATCATCATCGGCATGCTTGACCAGCTGGTTCAGCATCGAGTTTGTACAATCAAATGTGCGAGCATTGTGCTCCAGCCATAGTCGACGGGTTTCCGCAATTGCAACTGCTGCTATCTCATGTCGCTTCATTAAAGGTTGGTGTTCAGCAAGCGAAAACCACCGGGATGTGAATTCATGGGAGGTGGGCACAATATCTGCAATTTCTTTGTCCAGGCAGAATTTGAGCCAGAATTCCCTTGCATATGGATACTGAATGAGGAGGTGATCAATGCTTTCAAGTACTTGGTCAGCTCTAAGCAGTTGCAAAATGCTCAAATATGCATGCGTTGGGTCTCGGTAGCTCGCACAACCCAGTAGACGCAACCATGAGATGCATATGGTCGATGCTTTTTTTTTGAATCGTGCATAGGGTGGATGCTGAATTGCTGATAGCGATACCAGTCCATTTGGATACGTGGGCTCGTCATTTGGAAACTGTAAATATCATTTTATAGCCCAGATAATGGCAAACGCGAAAACAACTTACAGCGTTAGGGTTGTTATGGAGTATGGCCACGGGCCTGTGGTATATAACCAATTTACATAATTCCTCAAAACATCTGTCAAATGAAACTACTTCGAAATACTGGAAAGAAGGGAACTCGGGCATAAAACAAATACAGTTAGGCGGATGAATGGAAGCTATCGATGCCCTAACCAAACAGCATTACAGGGCGTCTAAAAATAGAGTAGTTGCTTGATTAGGGCCAACTAGTGATCCGCATAGCCTCGGACAAAATTGATTACAAAACTTAGCATTAACGTCATAATATTAACATGTTACACACAACGAGACATAATGATGTACACAGGCATAATTCTCTCACTTTTTGGCTAGCACAGCATGGCCTAAACAGACCCAAAATTAGGGCGCCGCCTCCCACTGAGACCTCATATTTGCCGGTACGGTCCTGTTTGACGAATACAAAGTAGATATTTCATATCACCATGTAGCTGAACTTCCATTGTACTTACTGCTGCTGCCTGAGCACCGCGTCAAGCTTCTGCATCAGTTTTGGGTTGTGCTCCAGAAGGTCGGTAAGCCTCTCACGATCACTTAGTAGACTCTGCAACAGGTAAAATGTGTAGGGTCAGAAACCAGTTGCAATGACTAGAACGGAGCTTCTAAGAAAATTCAAATAACCTGAATAGCTTCTGGAGATGAGAAAAGTTGCTGTAGATTGATATCCTGTTCTCTCTGCTGTTGAGATGAACTACCAGCTTGTATACTCTGGTTCACGAGCTGTGATTGTTCACCTGCTTGTCTCATTGCTTGCGCAGCCAACTCCTGCTGACTCTGGTAAAACTGAATCTGAGGAACAGGAAGCTGGTTCTGAAACTGCAAAGCCATCTGCGGCTGCATACTACTCTGTGCATATGACTGAGGCTGCTCTTGGTGTTGCTGCCATTGACCAGAGCCAGGATGTTGCAAAGTCTGGGATGGATGAGGCTGCTGGGGTAATGGTGGTGGTGGAGGTGGTCGTGCTTGCATTGAGGAAACAGAAGGCTGAAGATTTGACACATTCTGTGGATGGCTAGATGAGAGTTGAACATGTTGAAGAGACGTTCCAAAAAATTGAGTAGGCATTGGAGGCCTGCCTATTAGATACTGCGATGCAAATTGTGGTAACAAAGTGGACAGAATTGCGCTGCCTGATGCAGAATTCATGCCTGAAGTTGCATCGTTCATGAGCGATGAAGACGGGGAAGGCTGGACAACGCTATTGCCTTGGTTATACAGTGCGGGAGAGCCAGAGCCCATTGTAGCATGTTGGATTGCAGGAAATGAATAAGGTGGAGGAAGGGATGGCATCTGTCGGGCAGATGAGCCAGAGCTGAAGTGCTCCATAGGCAGCCTATTTACTGGGTAACTGTTCCAAGCATTGACATCGGCATTAGGAGCATTCGATGATGAAGTACCGTTGCTTGCTACGGCATTTTCTGTTTGAGCCTGCAAATGGAAGTTCACATTGAAGAATCTAAATTGCAAGAACAAGTAAAATAGCAGCACAAAACGGTAACTAAACTTGAAAAGACCTGTCTTTCATTACCTGAAGCCCCACAAAAGAAGTAGGCATACTAGCTTCAAAAGGTTGTACAGGATAATTAGACGGAAAAGGTGGTGGTCCATCCCTAGCGCTGTAAGATGTACGTCTTTGACTTGAATCAGGACTTTGTATAGGCATGGAAGAATTTGGTAATGGCATTGGTGGCAGAGGTGGTTGGTTTTTGGAAAACCTATGATCATGTCCATGAGATCCAGATGAAACAGAACTCTCGGACAGCTTATATGGACTTCTCTTCTGATAATTGTTAGGACGCAACTGTCGAAGAGGTGCTTCTGCAGGACGTTTGTTACGAGAGGAAATATATGCAGGTTCATCAGCCCGATCACTGAATGCATTCTTCTCTGGGCTAGAAACAGAATCTTTTCGCTCTAAAGAAACATTAGGTTCTGGAGGCATAGCTGTCCGGGTAGATATGTCAGCACCAAGACTCTCACTGTTCTTTGAGACAGGCATGTCTATTTGAGAAAATCGACTTTTTTCATTCTGGTTCTCTGTCTCCTCAAGAACTGGACCTGGAGAATTTTCCCCAACAACGACAGGAGGTGGCAAATTATCATCTGGTTGAGGAAAAGGAAGTTTGTCATCTGACTCTGATTCCTCGTCAAAGACTATATCAATTTCTTGATCATCGTCGAGCTCAGCCTTCGGTTGTTGTAGTTTCTCCATCTTAACACGGACATTGTCATCCAGATTTGACTGAATTTTTACTTGAGGTGCATCCCCAGACGGGGCTGGGGCAGGATTTTGACGCTCCCTCTGCCTTGCAATAAATTCATCTACATGAATAGATGGAGGTCTTCCACTAAGTGTTCCACGCGGAGTAGAATTTACAATATTTGATGCACTACTTGCACCATCTATGTTCCTCTCTCTTGCAACATAATCATCTACATGCATTGAAGGTGGTCTACTTGTGTTTGGTTTCCGATGGCGGAAAGTGTCTCTACGTGCATGACTTGTATAGGCACTAGCTGTACTTAAACCTCGAGCAAACTGTCCAGTAGGTTCAGGTGTTTGATTGTCTTTTATACGTCTACTTGCAGCCTCTCCCAATGCCAGTTTTCTACTAGCAGACTGGCCAGGTCTTTCAAGAGAAGAATCAGGCAACTCCCACACCAGCCTCTTTGAAAATTCACCCTCAACATGTTCTTCTAAATCAGCAATAACCTTCCAGGCATTGGAAGAGAAGAGAACAGATTCATGATTTACAGAGGCTAGGGATGGCATTAGACGAGATGTCATAACAACAGAGCGAACCACTCCAAATGGCAAGTATGTGCCTTCAAGAACCATCTGCACTGAATCTTCTAGTAGGCCAGAATTCTCGAGAATAGAGCACAGCAATGTGATGGAACCCTGAACCTGTTAATTGAAGTCAATATGAGAAACATGGAAGTAAGAAAAACGTAATAACATACTGATAGGAATACCTGATTTAGAAGAGACTTCCCAACAGAACTCGACAAATCATCATAGCCCTGGTGTATCTTCTCTTCAAATATCTTCATTAAAACAATACCCTCATTCGAACTATCGTCAGCTAGTTTCAATGTAAGACCACGGTCAAAGGAGTTCCCCAATAGACACCTCAATATGATGAGACCCTCAAGACTGCAAATAACAGAAACAGTATAAGAACCACATTAGGTTATCCGGCCCCATAGAAAAACAGCACTTGAAACATAAAATGTTTCACATCACAAATGTATCAACAGTTGCGGATATTGATAATTTGAAAGAAGAAAAAACATTTGAAACATCAACTGATATAAAATTATAAATATTCAGATCCACGAAGAACCAACCGCCAATTAATATAATAATCAACCGAGATACAAAAAACTAAATCTACAAAGAACAACAAAATCACCAGCCAACCATCAGAATAAGCATATAGCCATCACAACTGGAACTGATCCATTTATTCTTCATACAAACAAGATAACTGGCTGCCTGAAGCCCTCAACAGTCACCGAACTATATTGATTAGTGGTTAGTTTTCCAACACCAAGATTATCCTAATCACCTATGTGGATGATTAAACTCCAAGCATGCATCAAGACCCAAGATCACAAAATAGCATCCATATAATAGTTTGTTAAGTTACTTCTTCCCTTCCTTGCACATATATAGACCACAAGCTCATATCACATCAGTCAAAGGATTTACTAGGATTTTAATGCAGACAATCCAGTGCTTATTCATGCAAATGGAGTAACTAACATCTGACAATTGGCATGCAAACTAGAATTCTGCAAAGATATCCTAGAACATGTATCATCAAGATGTTCATAAGCAAGAGCAAGAAGTGATGTTTACCTGTCACCGTACTGGCTAAGGGCAATAGCACCAAGTATGAAGGAATAAATTGTTTCTACACAATAATCTGTTGGATGATTAGCATCAACATATTTTAGGAGTCGCTTGAAGCACTTCAACAATGGGGTAAAGCAACGCCAGTTATCCATATTTGACGAGTCATGATAAGTGTCACTCTCATTTTTCTCCTCCTCATCTTGGTTGGGAGTTTGGATTTGTGAAAATATTAAAGGTACCGCATTTCTACAAATATAGGAAGAAGCCACTTCCTTGAATGCCATGGAACAAGCAAACATTTCCCGTCCAACTGGCAAAACCTGACATTCATAGCATGATGAGTGGCGTAAAACACAGAAAGAAACATGAATACAATATAATTTAAGCATTAAGGACAGCATGCGGCATAAAGAAAAAAAATTAAAAAAATGGATCAGCCGCAGTACTTTTTCATCAAATAAAATTTTGTTCAGAAATGGTGTGCCAGTATACTAGGGGGGTTGGTTGCACATGAAACTTTAATTAGGTTTCTTAAGTGAATATACTAAAAAGTACCAACACAACCGTATCAAAACAAAGAAGAAAAATTATGATAAATCATTTAGAAAATTCAGCTGTTCCTTTAGGTTTTTCCACCACCGACATTATGAACTTCATTTATATAATCTCAGACACTGATACATGATACCAAGCTGTTGCCGTCTGTTATTTCTTTGACTAGCACTGAACCCAAAAATAACTAACTGCAGAGAGCATTTTCTATAAATGGATTTTCATAAAATAAACTTAGTATCAATTTTTCAGATTAGCAAAACTGAAGAAACCACATCCTCACTAAGCTTCAGAACTAAATAGAGCAGTAAAACGTAAAAAACTACTGATTCGATAAGCATCTCATCATAGACACCAAAAATATACTGTACCTGGCATAAGACCAAGAGGTGATGCATGATAGAAGAGCACTCCTCAGCACTAGCATTCTCCGAAGACCTACTTTGAGTTAATATAATTAGTTATCATATGCAAATGGTGAGTACTTCTAAAATAAATAATTTGCTAGTTGTGAATTTACTCTTCAATAGCAGTCTGCTCTTTACTAGATGGCTGGGCACTAAAGATAGATGCAAGGCATCTGAATAAGGGAATCCTCCATTTGAGCATAAGTTGGCCGCTTCTGTGTGCTCCTCTTTCAGACATCTTATCTTCCAAGTAAGATGCGCTGCTGCAATTCTGTAACAACTTCTTAAAAACCCGTGCAACTCCCATTTTCCATAGCAATACCTGAATAAAGAGAAAATGAGAGGAGAAAGAGAGAAACAATATACACGAGATATAAATAATAAAGAGCCTCTCACCTTGCCATTTGGGTGTTCCGACAATTTTGCAATGAACTTAAGTAACTGAAGCACCTGGAAATATTTCATTAAACACCTTCAGATTGGTGATGCTGAGAGCTTATACAAATGGAGAACTGAATTTGAGGGAAAATAGGAGCTCCTTCAAATATAGTGCCAAGTAACTACATATCAAGTGGTTGTTTGCTATGAGAACTAGCACACAAGTAAGTCTAGCCCAGAGTTAAACGTCCCATAAAAGAGGACACTACAGAGAGGAACCGTCTAAAACAAACATGGACAGGAACAAGCCTACCAGGTTACCGCAAGAAATTAGCAAGTTCTCCAGAAGCAAGCCAGCATCTGGTTTGCATGTGGCCAGCGTTGAGGTCATTTTTTGTGCTACTTCAATGGAGTTCACTAATTAATACTCCCTCCGTTTGGAAATATAAGATGTTAGCTTTGTGAAGCGAATGTATCTAGACATCTTTTAGTGTATAGATTCGCTCGAATCTATACACTAAAAGATGTCTAGATACATTCGCTTCACAAAGCTAACATCTTATATTTCCAAACGGAGGGAGTATTGGGAGTATGTCGAAAGCATATAAACCTCAAAAAAATCGTAGATAAACAAACTGGAACAAACTGGTCTCCCAGAACAAATGGGATCCAGGATCAACAATGGTTCCAGACACCTGAACACTAGCCCCCAATTTCTGGTGGTGGCACAGGCTTATAGTTTCAATTTTCTTAACATAGTATTTCCACAAATTTATTGGCACACAACAAAACCTGCTTGAGCTAGCAGATAAGTGTGGAGACAATATTGACTTATTAAATAAGATGGTTTTAACAAGTGATAAAAAGAGATAGCTAGCTAGTTACTAACAACTGGTCAAATAAGAGATTACACTTCTCATGACGAAACTATATGGTTGCCTACAGACCTTTGAACAGTAACTGCATACAAGACGAACGATGTATATAACACACTTTTCTGGCACATAACAACACGCAGTTATGCAGTCGTAGTCATTATGCATAAGCATACCTTAAAGACCTCTCCTTCTGACAGGGAAGTTCCATCAACCTTATCATTCAACCAAATAAAAATTGGCCGCAGAAGAACCACGGCACACTCAATCTTTTCAGAGGCAACACGAACAATGAAGATCCGAAGCATGTCTTGTATCACCATCAAGGCCTATGTGATACATTTAGCTATATAAGTATTTTCTCTAGTGGAAAATCATTTGCTTTGGAGTGAAAAAAGAACCATAAATAAACAAAACCTGGACATACCGAAGTAGCAAAGTTGTCAATGACACGTGCAAGTCTATCAAGTTGCGGCATCAACCTTACAAGTAATATGGCCACATGTTCAGGACGCAGGTGCCAGTTCACTTGTTTCTCAACTTGAGGCCCTAGAACTGTTCCAGTACTCAACGATCTAATCGCACTCAGTGAAGGAACTTCAGCATTCCACATCCATATGCCTTCATCAGGGAAAAGATCACCCTTCAAGAGCAGACAAAACATATAAGAATGAGAAACAGGTACAATCTTATAACTCTGCCACCTCTGTGTTTTTTCATGGAAACAAGTGGCATCTTAAAGATAGATACACGTGTGACTAAATGGCTTACCATGAGGCAAAGGAGACTGCAGGCGTCTTTTGGACCTAATGGTACTGATGCATTAGTGGGCTCAACATTTTCAAGAAGGCAATGAAACAGACCAGGTGCCCAATTATACAATGGCCAGCAAGCAAGTGCTGAAGTAATAAGCTGGCAAACCACGCCAAAGCTTACAGTAAAACTAGGAAACATGAAAGACAGATCTGCCGCACAAGCTGCTAGTCTTGGGCTAAAATAATACAATAGAAAATATTGTGTAAGCAAATGTTATGTAGGGGAGGGGAGGGGGTGTTGCTATGCATAGAGGGTTATATCTGAATACCTGACTTCTCGGTGTAACCGCAGAAGAGCAGTAAGAAGTTTTTTGTTTCGATATTGTTCCTTTGTTCCCTGCAGAGGTGGATACATCCAAGAATATTGATATGAGCAGCTTGAGGTAATTGCATGCTAAGCCATACTAGGAATAGAACAGAGCATATTACATGTAATATCTGGAGGAGGTTTATCAGCAAGACAAGCGAGGGAGTCATGAGATCAACTAGGGCTTGTTCATGTGTTCGGTCTAAAAGCAATTCCGTAGTGGAACTTAGCTCAGCCCCTTCATCGACAAGGTAATCTGAAGGAAGAATAAGAGAGAAGATGGTTTTAGCACAAACACAGCATATAAACCTCAATCTACTTCATGAACAAGACATCATAATGGCATACTAAGATACATTCTCACCATAACTATTCGACAAGCGTTCAAGCATAGACTTGCAGTTCATCAGGACTATGTATATAACAGTAATTGCACCTTCTTCAAACAGGGAGGACGCCACAGCCTTCATTGATAGCAAAAATGACGGCATGAATAATTCATTGCATATTAATCATCTTGAATAAATAGAACATAAAAGAGGATGAGTTTACCTTATCTTCTGAAATAAATGCTAAAATGCGGAATGCTGTTGTTAATTGAACCACAGAAGTGCTGCACAAAGCAACTCCATCGAAGTACTTGTTTGCAACAAGCTTCCCAAGAAGATTATCAATGACTTGACCATCTGAAGTATTATTTGAATCTGAAACTACGTTCTCCACATCCATCGAATCTGACACGAGCACATTTCCAGAAGAAAAATGGGCATCTTCACCAGAAGCCAGAATGGCAGAATAACGAAGAAGGCCAACAGCACCGTTTCTCTGATATATAACACCCGCATCAATCCATTCAAGCAACCTTGTTGGAGCATCTTTCCTGTTTGAACCTGGAGAAGACGAATGCAACGCCTTGTGTAGATCAGTAGCAAATTCAATCCATGACTTCAGTGATGAAGCAGTTGAATCTGCAACCAAGACTTCAAGAATTTCTGCAGCCGAATGGAAGATCGCAAGACCCAATGGAGACCCTCCTGAGATGAGATAGTCGCAAAGAGATGTAAGCCTTCAATCAAAACATAAGACATGAAATATCTAGAAGTGAGGAATGATTGTACTGACCATCTTTAGTCAATGTTGAATCAAGATCCTTGTATGACGAGAGGGAGCTCAACAGAACTGATATTGCCTACATCAGAGATATAAAGCCATCACTCACAGTGCAAATTGCATTAAGAATGACAAATGAAACAACACACACCTCAGGGAAGTAGCCAAGAGCTAATAATGCTTGGCGACCTGAATCGGACCTGCAGCACATAGATGGATTCTGTAAAACATATGCCCTGAAGTTCACATAGTGAAGACTAGAACGCGCGTAACTATCTTCAAGCATTAACTCTTTAACATACTTTGAATTAAGATATTCCCTATCATAGTGTTATTTAGGATATCAAAATTATGGATATATAAGCATAACAATGAAAGAGGACATAGTTAAAAGTATTGAGCAAAGTGACCAACAATGTTGGTCCTCTCGTTTACTGAGACCGCAATAAAATATATATATATATAAATATTAACGCGGATTTGCTACCACCGGTGGTAGCTATGCATGCATGCATCGTCCTTGGATTGTAGGATCATGCTTTTTCTACCATGGTGATGTAGGGAGCAGGCGTTATGCTAGTTCTAACGGATGAAGGAACCTCCATCTGTTGCAATGCAATGGTCCTTCTAATAGGCTACATCGGCAGGCAACCTGCAGTGGCTTGAGCGAGTGGTGGGCGCTGGAATGACCTTGCATACCAGCCTAACCAAACTACCTGCTAGACATGCCACGCAATGTGGCCATGTTGCTAAGCCGGTGGCAAGATATTTCACTAGTTTTGGGCGGGATCTATTCGTTCCGCACACATCCTCTCCTCTCCCTTTTCCCGCCATTGTCAAACAGCTGCTGCTACATATAGAGACGCCACGGCGGCTCGTGCTTGGGGCGAAGGCCGCTTTGCGAGGCCGTCTCCGCCGCTTGTTTCCACGCCGTGCAGACGACGCCGAAACTGAGCCAGTCTGCCATGGTGAGGCGGACGGCGATTTCGATCAGCACATCCAATGGAAGGCCAGACCAGTCCATCGCGTCTCGATCAGATCAGCAGTTCAGCACACGGCCTCTGAATAGATCGTCTAGGTACTGAGGAACCTGAAGCAATAATATAAGGACGACAGCCCAAGAAATGCAAACCGACACGAACTGGTGTCCTCCATGCATCGTGACTGTCCCAGATAGCAAAGTGTTTCGGAAAAAGTAAAACCCAAAATCTGAGATTTTGAAAACCGGGTCCGGATCATCTTTGCGAAAAACGCGTTTGAGTTACTCGCTCAGTGAATGCACGAGCTTGCAGATGATCGCTTGCTTTGGGAAATTAACAGGCCCGCTGCTTGAGAATACAACCTCTTGTTGGTGCGGAATATGACGATGGTAAATCATGAATCAAGTGCTGGCAATGGTAGTACATAAAACGAGGGCAGCAGTATGGAATGGTAGTGGTGAGATGGGCGGGTTAGATGGTGTGGTTGAATGTGGTTTTGGTTGGACGTGTGGAATGGATGGTGTGGTTGGAGTGTGTATCAGGCTACCTTGGGTGGACGGGCCGATAGGCTGCACTTTGTGGTGTGCTCGTGTGGTTGTGTTGAGCAGGTGATGGAAAGAGGGAGTGAGAAGCAAACGACGTTTGTTTTGGTTGTTAGATTTTGTGCTTCCGGTAAGAAATCTCATGCTCCCTAGCAAATCCAATGGTGGATGGTGGTGTATAGCTATCACCGGTGGTAGCCCACTATTTCCCATATATATATATATATATAAGCAAGGCACCTTGTATCTCAATATGTGGCAGGCTAGTCATTATTTTACACAACTAAACATCACAAGCAATTTCATAAACTATCCACCAAATGCTGACTTCAGTACTGACCTTGAAATAGCACAAAGTTCCCACAGAACCCACAAAAGCTCATCGGAATTTGGAGGAACTGCAAGAAGCCTATTGGCAGCACTTCCCTATAGAAGAAAAGAATTCAATCATCAGCAGAAGTACATAACTACAGAATTTAAGTCTGATCAATTATTTATAAATGCATCATGGCCATATATCAACAAAATTTCTATATTAATATTAGTTAGAAATGGAAGTTATACAATATTAATAGAAGTAGATGTAACAGCACGTGTCGTATGCATGAAAAAATGGAATGAGTCATTTATTGAGTAGTAAAAACATGATGGGGTGACATCAGCTGAAAAAAATGGAAAAGAAATGCAAAAGATGACAATGTAGGAGAACTTCTACAACTAATGGTTTGAACAAAACTAGGCTAGAAGAAAGACTTAGTGAAGAACAACTCCCACATTTCGACCTAATCCAACTCTAATTTACAAAGTCCTCATCCTAGCGATTGATATATTCCTATCTATGTGTTAAAAAGATCGTAAACCGATAAAAAAGAATAATTCTGATGCAATGAGCCTGCACAAACCACTTTAAGATGTAGCTCTGTGATCATTCCAACTTCCTGGGGGCGGCAGAAGAATCCTTTTGACAGAAGAACAAAGGCATTTCTAAGAGTTATGCATTCTGTTTTATTCATATCTTTACCATCTTGAAGAGAAAGAACAATAAGCTCAGTTGCTTCAGGTTGACTGAGCAAAAAAGATAACCCTGAAAACATAAAAAATGTGATTTCGCGTCATAATGTGAGATAAAACAAGATACAAAATATCCCAGTGTAAAAGTGTGCCAATCTAACCTGAACGGCAAAAAAGGAGGGAGAGGAGAATGGATTCAATTGATGATGTTATCTCCATCAAAATTTCAGCAGCAGGCCCACTTGCCAACTGCATTACAGGTGATGATAACAAGGCCGCTGACAGAGGGAAAAAACCTCTTTCCTGTTCTACACAAAACACATAACCAGAGTCACGTTTCTAAGAGAAGTGCAGCCATGATTAGAGTCAAGATTGATCACTGTTTTATAAGGTGTGATACATGCTGCAGCTACTGCTAAGCCTGACGCAGCATTTTGTCTCTTGCTCCCACGCGTGAGGCAAAAGTTATCAAGGATTCATAGTGTTCTCATACAACATGATTACATGACGCCATTATCACTATCCCTCATAGACGTAGGAGCAAATTGTGACCCAAAAAAATAAACAAGTGTATAAATGCCACGTGTTTATTGATAGTTTACCACCTTACCATGTAGCCTCTCTCTAAAGTTTCAGTTGGGATGGACTTGGGACGTCCGCTTCCCAGCAGGGATAATAGCACACTTATCCCACCTCCCACTTATCCCATAAACAGAAAATTAATCGGAATTTTATGGGATTTCCCACATGTCCCACCATAATCCCACCAAACACAAAGACTGCCGACTACGATTTTGCTTTGACATGTGCATTGAAGGAACCCTGCTCCTGCTTGGACAAATGCACGAGCGTGAGGCGGCTGGCGGCACGGAGAGATTGGCATCAGCAACAGCCCTGATGGTCCATGTCCTCAAGTATTATCTGCCTCTTGCGAATCTAAGATGGCATGTCTGCACAAGCAGGAGGGCGCCGTGGGCCCAGAGCCACGGCAAGCAGTCACCAGATACCCCGCCGGTGATCCTGGTGAAGCTCGTGCTGTTCTACCTCGCTGGCGAGAAGCCGCGACATGAGCGACGACCTGCTGCTTGCGTGG
The DNA here is from genome assembly GCA_007115705.1 of Dactylis glomerata. NCBI lineage: Eukaryota > Viridiplantae > Streptophyta > Magnoliopsida > Poales > Poaceae > Dactylis > Dactylis glomerata. Next base: position 3,202,388 of record QXEO01000180.1, on the reverse strand, counting down.
GATCAGAGTGCGTCTCCCACATTCTACACGTGCTCTATGAGATGGTCACCGCGGCACGGCCGTGGTGGGAGCCGCCGGGCCCCGTGTTGGAGAAGGCGCAGGAGATTACGCTACCTAGGAGGGACGGATAAGGCAGCCTCGGCGGCGACGCTGAGACCTGGAAGGGACAGAGAAACGGCGGCGGCGGCCTCAGAGTCAAAGCGATAAGCACGCGTATTAGGGAAGAGGAAACAGTTAGCAGGATAAGTGGACCGCACGCCGGACAAGGCGGGGCTAGTCCATTTCAGCCCACCCGGGACAAACAGGATTAGATTAGCGGGATAAATAGGTTTAGGGACGCGGGATGGGAGGCGGGATATACGGCGTGCCCATCCCACTTGCAACTTTACCTCTCTCTATAACGAGTAGAGAAGGACAGTCTAAACCAATCTTCTAAGAGATAAGACAAGTACTTAACAAACTTGGAATTAACTTAAAGAACAAGTTGCTGCCAGTTGCCTGTGCTTATCCTTGACGCGGCGGCGGAAAACCCCACCCACCCGGCAAAATATGAACATGGAAAAATTGTCTACAACCTGAATTCCAAGTTCCAGATATCATACTAGTAGTGTCATTATAAAAGAAAGGTGGACTATTTGTAGATGAAAGACAATTATGATCCGCTTCACTTATTTCATGTTCAATGGAAGCATCTCAATGAGACAATGCTACCATGTTGCAACTCAATTTCAAATATACGGTACATTTTTTAGAGAAAAATATGTACTCCTACGTTACATCACGAGCAAAGATGTTAGATGGGAAAATGGAATAAACACTCAGCCAAAGCAGCCATTGCAGATTGACAACAAGCAAGTGCATAGGTAGAGAATAAACATAACAGAAAAGCAAGAAGTGCATATCCTGTGTTACCTGGATAAGAGATAACAAACATGAATCGGTATCAAACTGCAAGAAGCTGTACTTGGAAGAAGTTATAAGACCAACTGTTGATTTGAATGAGAGTGAATCTTCCAAATTACTAGACTTGGATATTCTTCTTGCAATAGCCAATGGAGAAGGATCTTCAATAGGGCCGCACATATTTACCAATTTCTGCATGAAGAAATATCACTGTAAAGTAACTGCTAACTCACTTCATTTCCAGGAAGTAGAAGAGAATGTACATATAACTGTACGGAATTGGCTTTTCCCTATAAAAGAGCAGCTCTAGGAACTTACGGACATCTCGGCAAGCTCGTTACTTGCAAAAATAAGAAAAGAAACTCCGTCCGTGGAAAGTTCATTGGAAGGTAGATCGGAAACTACCTTGACCACGGCAGACTGCAATACAACCATAAGCTTTATATAATCTGGAGAGTACATGAACAATTTATTTAGTGGACTAGATAGGTAAGAAAATTCAGACCTCGTATCTAGATAGTATCTCATAAAACCGCAAACGTTGAAGAACATATGTAGCACGAGAGGCTATATCATGTCTTTCTTTTTCCAATAGAAGCTTCAATAAAGAACAGTAGCCATCACTGCTACCAGTAGGTATACAGTTCTGATCACTTCGTGGCCACCATCCCAAGAAAGCTTCACATCCAACACCATGCCGAGTAGCATTCTCAACAATACCTAAGAGAAGCAATGTAGTAGCTGTAGATTTGGGGGTCTTCCAACAGAGCAGATTAATGATTTGCTCCATCCCACCAGCATCAACAAAATAAAAGCAACTCTTTTTTGAGGAGCATATTAGAAGAACCAAACTCAAGGACATCACCAACCAGTTATTCTGAAATAAAAATGGCATAAGATAGATAAATCGTCTAGCACATACGAGTATAACAGTTTATCAAGTGTCATAAGATAAATCACCTGAGAAGGGCATTGTAGATCAAGTAATGAACAGTTTCTGTAATATGGGAAACAATTGTTAAACAACTCAAATAGAATTTTGGTCGTGGGCAAGTCCTCAAGTACAAAGGCATGGCCATTATCACCGTTACGAGTAGCAGCAACAGAATGGACATTTTTCCAAATTTCTAAGAGCTCCTCACTAGCTTCAGTATGAGTATTATTAGTTCCCTGAGGATCAAGATTACTCTTGTCGGAGCCATCTGCCAAGTCTTGATTCCAACTATATGGCATGCAGTTAGAACTAGTTACATATTTTGAAACAGCTGAGATAACTGCACTTCCCAGGTCAGGAATCAGATTTTCAACATTGGGTAGTTGGTACATTTTAAGAGCTAAATATAGTATTTTCTTCACTTCAAGTGATAGGTCCAAATCTGTGGACTGAAAACTCAATGGTTTGAGTGAAGATAATGATTCTTCAAATTTAAATTTGGATGAACGTAGTGCTGGTGGAAGGTCTTCAAACTTTCCCTCTGATGGAGAGCTAACGACATTGGCAAGAGAATGATCCAGGCCTAGTTCTATGTTGAATTGGCCAAGGTCTTCGGCGGTATTCCCATAAATTACAAGAGTGAGGCTACGATAAGTTCCCCGCAGCACTAGATGATTTGTTACAATAGCCTGTAGAGTAAAAGAAATAAAGAAAAATGTCTCAAGCAACGAACAAGCCAACTTTGAATGGAAGAAATAGCTAGCATAAGCAACTCAAGACTACCCCTTGATATACAATAATACAAATACCAGAAAAAGGTAAGGAAATCTGAAACAGAGTGACATGCAACTATATCAAATAAGTAGCATTCAACTAAAAGTATGTAATTTGTCTAGTTATCAAGTTGACAAAATTAATATAAATCCATATTAAACATAGCATTCACACATTTAGTACTGCAGTTGGAAAAGATAGATATAACACGCAGACACAAAAGAGAGGACATATATAGGCACAAGATAGGAATATTGGTCAAACTTAAAACCTGGAATCAGATACCATACCTCAACTTCAAGCACATTGGATGAGGAGTGTGAATACAAGAAAGGCAGGCAAAGGCGCCTAAATCGAGACTCCCCGTCGCAGTGAACAAAGACTTCCAAAGCAAATGATGGTGGGGATGTTGCGCTGATATAACACAAACAACATTAACAATAGAAATTAGATCATCAATGAGGGCAAAGGCAGGAGAAGAATGCTATCACAAAATGTAAGTGTGTAGTCTTCACACAACTGTAGAATAATGTATAGCTTACTCAGGACTCTTAAATTGAAGAGAACTAGAATATTATGATAAATATAAGGAACACTTTTATAGTATCAATGGAGACCAATAAACTACATTTGTTGGGTATGTTTCTATGTCAAAAGATAGTAAACTACAATGGCCAAATAAGTTCAGCAATACTCTTTCACAGGACACACTGTCGCTATCGGACCTTGCCTTCACAAGGTTTACGAAAGGAAGCTCAATATAGGTGCACAAATATACAGAGGAAATTTTCTTACCCGACAAGAGATATGTTTGGTGTGGAAGGAGAGGCATTTTGCTCAAGAAACTCACAGGCAGTAATCACAACAGGTTCAGAAAATAGCACCTGCATCATGCAACATAATAAGTGAACTTAAGGACAAGTCATAATAGATGAATTTAACTAGACAAATGACTCTCTCTCTCTCTCTCACACACACACACACACACACACACACACATCAGGACAGCAATTACCTGCAATTTTTAACATGCCAACACTCTTATCTTGTGTAGTAAAAAAGTCAAATGGTGAAAACGTTTGTATGCTTTAAATACTAGGTGTGTACGGAAGGACACACAATTAATGTCTTCATATATTTATTTTACGAAGACCACCGTCATAGTATAGGACATTTAGGACATCACGGTCTCCGAAGTCATGCTTTGACCATCAATTTCTATAAATCATGTTGCTTAAAATAACAATAAATGATCTAGTTGTACCAATATTGAGTTGTAAATGTTGGTAAATTGATCCAAAATGATTCTCAAACTTAACTATGATTTGGCTGGCACCGATTCTTAAACAACTTCTATTACGACTCAGAGTGACTACTTGTAGTAAAAGGCTGACTTAAGTGTTACTAGTAACAATAACTGTTAATTACAGAACACTTTATCAACTTTGTTTTGGTATGGAATGTAAATTTGAAAAGAGACTGTTACAAGCAAGATCTTATTGGTTGGCATACACTGATCCGGGGAGGAGGTCGGAGGGTTATCAATTTCATGATATATGACATTGTGGGGCAGGAGCTCCTTAATTTGAATAAAATAAGGAGGTTTCAATTTGCTAAGATTTGCAAATGGGACAATGGTTAAGATACATTGAACTAATTTCAGAAGGACAAAAAAAGAGTTTACGAGGTATACTTCCTCCGTTCCTTATTAGTTGTCGCTGATTTAGTATAAAGTTGTACTAATCAGCGACAACTAATATGGAACAGGGGATGTGCTAACTATATGTTCAGCACTACTGAGAAACTTCACTACATTAGACATGGAGAAGAAGTGGAGCCACATTACAGTGGATGTTAGGAATCACACGCATGAAATTCTGATATAAAATAGGGCTTCACAGGCATAATAAATAAACAGCTAGCTGCGTGATTTATTAAGCCTGGATATGTACCAAAGTTCCGGCGAAGGATAGGTCGAGATGCTTATCTCACAGAGCCAGTTCAACATTACACTGGAAAAGGAACTCGAGCATACAACAAATACATATATCAATTCTGCTAACCAAGCAGTGGCGAGATTTGATGGCAGATTGCAGAGCTGGCTAACAAAAAAAGGACGGGAAGCTCACCTCGTCGACGTACTCGTCCAGCTGGGAGTGTAGGATCGTCTGCGCGAACAGCACGACCGGCTCCGGGCGCCCCATCGCCGCGGGCCCTCTGTTCCTCGACTCCGGGCCGCCCGCGCGAGCGGAAGCGGGGGAGCTAAAACCCTAGCGTCCGCCGAAGCGCGCTAGGGCGAGGGAGCGGGAGGCGATGCGACGCGTGAGGAGCCGCAGCCGCCGTGGCGGGACGGGAACGCACGGGATGCGCTGGCCGGTTCGGTCCTCGGCGGCGGCGGCGGCGGCGGGGAAGGAGTAGGAGGGGGGTGCGGGCGCAGGGGACAGAGACGAACCGGCTATCTCGCCACCGTTGGTTGCAGGCTGCTGGTTCGGTTCAGGAGGGTTTCAGAAGCAGGCGAACCGGCCTTGTGTCTTCCAATTTTACCGACGTGGAATATGGTCAGGCGGACGGTAGCCGCCAGTCGCCCGATCGGACAATCAAAAATTGATCTCTCATCGGATATTTTTTATCCTACCTAGATACCTAGAAAATACTATTACAACAATATAGCCACTCCATTTAAAATATAATGCTATAAAAAGTGTTAGACAACAATATTTTGCTACAAGTTGATCTTTAACAAAAATCACCAAAAACTTCAACAAAAATCAATCTCTTACAACAAAAATCACGTGTCCAAAAAAACGCAATGAAAAAATCATTAACCAACATTTTTATCTACAAATTAATTTACAACAAATATAACCAACTATTTTAACAAAAAAACACAATGGATTATAATAAAATAGTCATATATTTCCAAAAAAATTAAATGCATATAAACATAGTCAAAAAATCATGAAAAACAGAAGTTATATCAAACCTTTACATCATCTAGCGTCTGCTTTGGCAACAAAACAAGTACGAGTTTGATACGTTTCAGAATAACCACCTTCGCTTGCACCCGGTCTATCCTTGACACTTGCTCACCAAAGTTTTTCTCTCGAGAAAATAACGAGCCTTAACGTTTTATTTCATTGAAATGTAGAGTTTGGGTTACAATCCTCCTAGAACATGAGATACACGTAAGAACAACAAAGCTAATGCACATTCTAGGTCATTGGTAGCACAATCCCCACCCCTATGGCTACAACATTGCCCCATTGTATTGATTCCTCTTTGATTATGTCAACTAGGGTATTGACTGACGATTGTGCTTGGTTGAAGATGCAGTCGTTCTGCTGATTCCATATCATCCAAGGTATAAGTAGAGGCTGTTGAGGACAGGCCTTCATACATTGTCTTCGGCAGTGGCGGAGCTTTCCATAGAACTTAGGGTGGGCCAAACATAATTTTTAGGAAAAAAACCGCAGGGAACGATGGCACTGTACAAAAGTAATTGTATTTTAGTGTTGTATAATAGCAAATCTGGGTGGGCCATGTCACAGTCTTGCTTCAACTAAGCTCCGCCACTGGTCTTCGGGATGCTCTATCTCACATTGGTCCACCATTTCAAGAGCGAAGGTTCATTATTGGATGGGGGTCTTCAAGTCATGCGCAACCATGAAAGGACCTCATGCCATACATGCCTGTAGAAGGGGCACTCGAGGATAATATGTCGCAATATCTTTGATTCACAGAGCGGGCATTTTTAACAGTATTACAGGCATGGACACACAAGACGATCAGTCGTCCAACAACTTGACAAAGATGGAGCCCGACTCGTCAAATCTCGTGTGGATCAGGTCGATCCCTAATGGCAACAAAACTCTACGAGTGTATCAAAATGTTGGGATCCAAGCTTAGAGTGATGCATCAAGAGTATATTTTGCCCCACAAGGTGACTCGCAGGGTTAAATGTTGAACTCTCTGAAAAATGGCAGTTCCCTCTCCCTATCCTCTTCAAGCAACCTATAAGAGTAAAGGAATTGTTTTCGTGTCCCTGATTCCACCATGGTGGTTGTCAGTCACACACGATGTTAAGTAAACAAAACTAGAAGTAAAAAAAACTAAATAAAAGAAACTAAGTACTAATGCAAATGCAATGGTGAAAGTAAAATTGTTGTGTGGAAGTAGTAGTAATGCAAAATATTTTCTTTGGATTTAATAAGAAGTGATAATAAAAGTGCATACAAAGTAAAGTGAATGGTCTTTCTTATGTAGAAATTAGATTGAGGTTAATGGTTTCACTTGACTACTCTCTCATAAACATGGTGGCACGGAATATATCTTCACATAACAAGTTAACATCGTTTCAACTTCTATGTAGTGATTGTTGATTGACATTCATATGGTATCACGTCCTAACATTGAGAGGATGCAACACACTCTCTGGTGGTTGTCGCATCCATAGTTTTTCTCTTTGTGGTCACCTCCTCAGAAACTTGCGCATGGGTCATTTATATAGTCATTTAGGTCAAGATGGTTTGACATGCATTGAAAACAAGGAAAAAAGAGGCTCGAGGGGCTGGTGGGCCCCCATGGAATGGCCAAGAAGCTGGGTCATGTCGTGGGTCCCACCAGGCGGTCCCTCAACCTGCTGACCCACTTTTTTGTGCCCACTTCTTGTATTTTCCGAAAAACTGACTTGGCAAATAGCCTTGCTCCTTTTGAGCTACAAGGATCCTAAAGTTCAAAATACACAAAAGTGGATTTCCTCTTTCGCGGAGTTAAAACCCATATATAAGGGACTAGGTGGAAGATTCCCAAAATGAATATAAAACATGCTGGAAACTCTTGTTATGATGCAACTATGTTGAAATATGTCACTCACAATAAACTACCAATTCATGGATACATTTTACATGTATCATCCACCTTGTTGCAGATTGACTGTGGCATCTGAAATTCCTTTATCACCTTCTCCTTGAATGAACCCATGGCGTCGAGTAGTGTCACATCTAAGCGTTAGGCTTCTCTGAAACCTCCCCAACAATGATCTTGGATTTACAGTCGACCACTAGAGAGCAATCAATAACTGATAAGTCAATGTTATAGTGGAAATCTCAAGTTGCGACACGCGGTCGGATCAAATGAGCTCTGATACCAAATTGTCCTTCCCGAGGATTCTCCCCTTCCCTCGCTCACTCGTCGAGCTCCCTTGATTTTTGTTTGGTGTGCCAATGAACAATCCAAGCCTAAGAAGAAGCAACCAAATTCAAAAAATAGAATTCTACTCCATCCGACCCATAATAGATACATCTGTATTAGCGAAGAGTATTATAAGTCGGTGGGAGTAGATTATTCCCCTTCCCCTCTCCATATCATCTCTTAGCATGCATGGCAAGGAATCAATGCCTCTCAAATGTTTAAGATGGTGGGAGCGAACGTCAATTTTATGTAAAATGTGACCACGATTTACTTGCGATCTATTTCGTGAATACTATCTCACCATTTTTTTCTCTCCCTTCAAAGATCCATCTACTTTGTGTTTCTTATTTTATTTAGCACATTGATAATTGTTAGTAAATGTTACTTTGAGCCGAAATGAACAAGAAGAGTATAAGAATATGTCGTTACATATTCGGGAGGACAAACTAGAGGATATATAGAAGAAAGTCCACTTTTCATCCCTATAATGTACTTAAAGTTCACTTTTAGTCCTAAAACTTTCATTTGGTTCAAAACAGACCCCGAACTTCCTGAATCGATCATATCACGGTTTTCTGATTTTGATCAATGTCGACACATGGTTATTAAAATCACATATTTTTAACCGAAACAAATTACTGATGGATTGTTGACCAAACGTCCAGTGAAAAAAGGTAACCATCTCTGATCTCTCATATCTCGTCACGTTTTCCATGCTTGTGTTGCCGCTTACAGCGCCATCGTCACCCATTTGCAGCGCTGAGCATAGACATTGTCCTAGAGTTGACCAAAACACTCAGTCTCACCTGAAAAAAAAAGAGCCTGATTAGGGGGGCGACAATGTGTGACGAGCGAATAACCAACGCTGTCGAGCTAGGAAGCTATTCCAACGGAGATTTTGACAAAAAAAATTGGGGAACTTGACAACGGGATTGAGATATCATGGGTGTGGTCAAACAGGTTCGTCCTGGTTTAGTAGAGTTGGATAGATCTTCGATTTTTATTAAGAATGTGACAACAAGTAATCGGAAAAAAACATAATATAGTCGATTTAGAAAAGTTCAAGGTTTGTTTTGTACCAAATAAAAGTTTTAAGACTAAAAGTGGACTTTAAGCAAAGTTCGAGGACAAAAGTGAACTTTCTTCGGGATATATATACTATGTTAATGAGAAGTGGTACGTTCAAGACTTCTTTGTTTACAGGTTTCTATAAACATATAGGTGTAGGAGGAGTGTAGGTTTGGAGTGTCATAATACCCGTAATCCTTAGGATTCATAAATGATGTTTCATACAGCATACAAAAACCATAGGAAGTCTAATAAGAGGTTGGAGTGGATGGAAATTTTCCTCCAACCACTCCATAATATAGTACAAATGTTTCCTTAGGAACTTCTCCTAATAAATGCAATCCCGCAAACCAAATGGCTACCATAGGAAACTTCGCTACAAGTTAGACTCCTCCAAAAATTCTTTGAATCAGGAGGCCCTCAATAGAAGTTTATATCAGGAGGCAGATGGCCTACATAGACATACCTAATCTACGACGTTTCTTCCTTTGTGAGGGTGAGTGCTCGTGCTTCTGCGCGACACAAGTGGCAGAGATAATGGTGTAAGGGGGTAACCTTGACTCCCACACGAGCTCAAACTTCATCGGCAGAACAACAGAGCCTGCTATTATATCTCCAAATGTCATCCTGGGGAGGTTATCTGATCTGGAAGAGTCCTTTTCACCAAGCAGTAGCATAAATCGAGACGACGAAGATGATGATGAAAACTCGGTGATGTCTACGGTGCCACCATTCTCAAGAAGAGCTCCCGGGTGTTCACCAAAAAGGGATAGATTAGCTTCCATGACTGCTCTGTACAGTTTCAGGACACGGATCCACAACTGAACATTTAGGTTGTTTCTCAGCATGCTGGCGTACACGTTTAGTGTGACAAGCGAGCCCTTCATCATTGTTGCTAGCTCCTTCCCTATCAATGCTAGCCGTGGGTGGTCCACCGGGTCGGAACTTCCAAACGAGAGGACCTTGAAAAGGTAGCTGTATTCTTCTTGTGAGAAGCTGTTGATTCGTACCAGGTTTACGGTTCCGAACCTCGCTAGCTTCTCGAGCCGGCTTATGATCACAACTTTGCTTCCTGCACCAGTTAGAGTTAGCAGCAGCGAATGAAACTTGTACCATTTCTCGTCATCCACATCTGACTGAATTTCTACAATAACCAATGTCCTGACATTACTGAACTTGTCATGGTCAATTGTTTGAATCTCACATCCACTGACATGGACAATGGAGGAGAAGCAGGAGCGGATCCTCTCGTCAGAGCAAACACTCCAGACTAAAGTTTTCTTGCCTACTCTGCAGCCACCGATGATCGGCAGCACGGTCGGAACCCTGAGTGGGTAGTTGTCCTGCATCAGGATGTTCATGACATGCTGCCTCTCGACTTGGCGTCCAAACATGAAGTTGTCGATGTAAAGGTAGCAGCTATACGGGCTGCGAAACATGCGTTCGCAACCTGTTAGGAGGGCGACGAATTCAGTTATCTTTCCGGTGGCGGCCTCTAATTTCTCCAACGCAGTCTGCACCTCTTTGCTAGCAGTTGTGCTACTAAAACGTCTGAAAGTTAAGAAATTGACGGTGTCTGAGCCACTCACCTCCATTTGTGCTATGATCTGTTCTAAGGGCCCATAGGTGTCCAAGACATCATAACCCTTGTACATAGCCTCTGTGAGCATCTTGAGCTGCACCAGCATCCTTGAGTTTCTGATGTATCGCCCCTCGGCCTCCTCGACGATGGTATGAACCCTGAGAAGGAGCTGACGCAGCGGCTCCAGGTTCTTCTTCTTCTCCTTCAATCTTGCCTGGTCTCTGTACTTGCTGATGATGAAGGATATGAACCGGCTTACTAGCTCGCTTGCCACCGCAGAGAGAACAATGTCCATGTTTTTCTTGCTACGTGTTACTGCGAGAGAACACGGTCACACAGGGCAAGATGATATGATGTCTGAGATGCAAGACGTGGAGTGGTCTCTGATTCACTAGGGATCGACACCTCAACACTTCAGTCTAGGAAGGAGCCTCTATTATTGATTTCGATTTCAACAATGTTGACCCTTTACCCCATCTTTGGCCGCGTGTCCTTTTTTAATTGACAATTTTTGGCCGCTTGTCCTAGTAATTATGACTTTTTATACCAAGACAAGTTGATTGATAGTTCAGTTGACAAGAGATCTGCTTCACACCCTCCACAAGGGCACAGTAGAAACCATACAAATATTCGAACTTCTTTTCTTAGAAAAATTCATATGTATATTCGACTTCTATAAAACTGGGGCAAAATCGATGTTGTAAATAATATTTAAGAGCACAATACCACATGGAGGACTTCCTACTTGTAGGACTTACATAACATGAACCAGAAAAAAAGACGGCTTGTAAAGATTCATCTCAAGCTGGCTGACTGAGAGATCCCTCAAGAAAAATGTATACCCGCTTTGTTGAAGAGAGACAGCAGGTACAAGAAATCTATTTGGCTCAGCTTGGAAGATCTCTTCTCTGCAAAATCACCCTGCTGCAATATGCCCATAACCTTCTCTTTGAAACTAGCTCGGTCATCTGCCACATCTCCATCATCCATTTCCATCTCATCGTCATCTTTCTCATCACTAGTCTCCATGCTCAGGTCCTCAACCATATTGGCAAGCAACGCGACATCATCAGGTGACATCTTCTCCTCGCCAGTTTCAGCATCTTGAGCGAGTTGGAGGGACTGCATTGTCTTGTAATTCTTCTCTAGCAACTCAAGAACACGCTTCTGCTTGAAAAGGGAGCCCAGGGTTTTGTTTTTCCGGTTAAAACAAATCCTCACAAGTCCATCCCACTCTTTGAAGCTGACAGGAGGGAGGGGCTTCCTGGGCTCGATACGCACAACTGAAGAATCCACCTTAGGCGGAGGCTTGAAGTTGTTCCGCCCAACCTTCAGGAGATGTGACACACGTGATAAGAGCTGCACGTTCACTGACAGACGGCAGTAGAGAGTGTCTCCAGGCTGTGCAACGAGTCTCATGGCAAACTCACGTTGATACATGATCACAGCACACCTAAAAATTGGACGGTGTGACAGAAGCTTGAATGTGAGAGGGGATGAGATCTGGTATGGGATGTTCGCCACGCAGATATCAAAGTATGGAAGATCACATTTAAGGACATCTCCTTGGATAACCTGCATCATGATCCACAAAAGTACTTGTTATTAACAAATGTTCAGTTAACATTACAACAACATACACATGAAAGAGTGTGGACTGAATATAAATGTGGATGTAAGACTATTGGCACATCAATACTATACTATGTGACAATATGCGACACTGCTTAGTAACTGTAACAATCATTAATAACATAGTTATCCAGTTAGTGTAGAAGCAAAACTTACTTATGATAACTCGCCCTCATACAAACTATTGCTCTGGATTTACAGAAACAATCGCACTTACTAACTTAGGTACTAAAACAGAGCAGTAACCTTGTATCACATAACAATTCAGTTCCACAAACCTCAAGTTCCCTATTTGCAGCCAAAAACCAATATAACACGACAAATCGACAACTTAGGCATACAAACTATTTGCTGTGGAAAAAAAATCGTGCTTACCAACTTAGGTACTATAGAAAACAGAGCAGTAACCGTGTAGCCTATAACAATTCAGTATTTCAGTTCGACGAACCTCAAGTTGCCTATTCACCGCCAAAATCCAATATAACAGAAATAATTAGGCATATCTAAGCAGACATTGCAGGGCAGGCACAGCACAAAACCGAAAACATCAGCAGAACCTAGCGCTGGATTATGTGCATAATCAAATCATTCCACCAATACCCAAAAAAAAGGAGCAAAAGAAGGAGAGCGCCAGTACGTACCCTGAGGCGAGAGGCGAGCGGGTGGCCCTGGAAGCGGCGGCTGAGCTCGAGAACCATCCGCGGGTCGAGCTCGACGGCGACGACGGCCTTGACGCCGGCCTCGAGCAGCCTCTTGGTGAGGTTCCCCGTTCCGGGACCGATCTCGAGGACGGTGTCGGTGGGCTTGAGGCCGGCCTTGGCGATGATGGAGTCCACCAGCGCCGGGTTCCGCAGGATGTGCTGGCCCTTGGACTTCTCGAACGGGATCCCGCCCTGCAGCCGGGCGCCGCCGCCGCCGCCGCCTCCTCCGTGCCGCTTCTTCTGGATCTTCCCGCCCGCCATGGTGGTATCCGGCGGCTCCTGGCTGAGGAGAAGGTGGCCTTCGCGGCGGCGAGGTGAGGCGGCGGTGGTTTGTGGCGCGCGCGGAGAGTGGAGAGAGAGAATATGCTGCTAGGGTTCTGGGGGTGTTAAGACGTGGAAGAAATTTTTATTTGTGTTATGGGCTTGGGCCGGCCCTGATGCTGCCGAAAAGAAGCCCAAGGCGGCTCTAGTTCGATTTCTTGCAGCCCATGCTTTTTTGGACGAATTTTCGAACAAAAGAGTTTGGGCAATCTTGTAGTCCGTGGAGCGGAATCCTATGCTCCGCCTTCTGCGGCGCGTATCGTCGCACCGCGTGCCCTGTCTAGGTGTGCGTGTGGTGGCGGGCCGGGCCCATGAACCAGCGCAGCGAGAAGAAGAGGAAGGCGACGGGGCGGGCAGACCTCTCACCGACGACGGGGACGACGCGGCTGGCCGCGGCGCCCCGTCGGAAGTGAGGCAAAGACCTCGCCGGAGACGGGGACGTCGCGGCTGGCCGCAACGTCGCCGGCGGAAGGGAGGAAGAGATCTTAGGGGAGGGGGTGCAGGTCTTAGGGTTGCGGGTGGGGCTTAGGGTTCCGGCGAGGTCGGTGGGGTTTCGAGGGATGGCCGGCCGGCCGGAGCCTCGCCGGAGACGGGGACGGCGCGGCTTGGCCGCGACGTCGCCGGCGGAGGAGAGGAAGGAAGTCTTAGGGGAGGTGGGCGCAGGCTTAGGGTTCCGGCGAGGTCGAGCTCTTAGGGTTCCGGTGAGGTAGAGCTCGGGTTCCGGCGAGGTCAACGATAGGATAAAAAGAACAGAGAAAGAAGAAGAAGATAACAGGGAAGAGAAAGGCAGACGCGTGGGCTGGCCCACTTCACTCGTTTCTGCAGGCGGCGCGACGCCCCGCGCCGCAAAAGGCGGCATACAGGAGGACCCTTCGTGGACGACCGTGTCGAACGGCCAACCCTAGTCATCGCCCGTTGTGACGAATTTCAGGTTGACGCACACCTCTTTCTATCGTTCTCTTCTAAATGGGCCGGCCCAATAGGAGTTTCATTATTTCTGGTTTTTTCCGGATTTGGGAACCTTCTAGAATATTCCAGTCGGGTTCAAGCCCGTTTTTTTGTACAGGCCCGGTTTTCATCAGTTTCCGGTTTTTTTTTTCATTTTTCGTTTTTTTTTCGAATTTGAACAGATTTTCGGAATTGAACTATTTTCAAATTTGAACAGTTTTCAAATTTGAACAGATTCCAAATTTGATTTTTTAGAAATTTGAACAATTTCAAAATCGAACAATTTTAGATTTGAACATTTTCGAATCTAAATAATTTTAGATTTGAACTTTTTCAAATTTGAACAATTTTAATTTTAAAAAGTTCCGAATTTGAACAATTTTAAATTTGAACAGTTCCGAATTTGAACAATTTTAAATTTGAACAGTTCCGAATTTGAACAATTTTAAATTTGAACATTTTTTGGTTTTAAACAATTTTGAATTTGAATAATTCCGAATTAAAAAAAATAAAGCGAACTAGTACAGTAATCGTACCTACCAGCCAGCTATCCACAACGATCTAACTACTGGGCCGGTCCACTCGAAATCTTGCGTGCGTATACGTGCAAATCAACGCAGCGAGCGTCTACTAGGGAGACCCGTGTCGAACTGGCCGAACCCTAGTCTCCGCCCGTGGTGACGATTTTCGATTTGACGCCCACTCTTTGATCCTCTTGGGCCGGCCCAATAAGCGTTCTTTTTTGAGTTTTCCGGTTTTAGGAACCTTCTAGTATATTCTGGGCGGGTTTTTACTTGTTTTAACTGGTTTTTTTGTTTCTGGTCCGGTTTTTTCTCAGTTTTTTGGTTTTTGTTTCTATTTTATTTTATTTTATTTTTTTTCGAATTTGAACAGATTTTTCGAAATTGAAGTATTAACAAAAATTGAACAGATTTCGAATTTTAAACATTTTTAAAATTGAACAATTTTAAAATTGAACAAATTTAAATTTGAACATTTTCGAATTTGAACAATTTTGGATTTGAACATTTTCGAATCTGAACAATTTTAGATAGATTTTTCGAAATTGAACTATTTTAAAAAATTGAACAAATTTCGAATTTCAAACATTTTAAAATTTGAACAAATTTAAATTTGAACATTTTCGAACTTGAACAATTTAGGATTTGAACATTTTCGAATCTGAAGAGATTTTAGAATTTAAATTTTTTCCAGTTTTGAACAGATTTCGAATTTAACAAAACTTGAATTTGAACAGATTTACAATTTACACAAAATTTACAGAAAAATATAGGCAAAAAGGAAATGGCTCGGCCTTATTGGGCCGACCCACCCGGGAACGCCTGCGGGCGTCGACCCGCGAAATGACACACAGAGCGCCCTATAGGCGCTCCCATCGAACTGTCGACGAAAAATTTCGACAGAATTTTCACGTGTTCGAACTCCCCTTTACGGCCTGTTTACCATTTTTCTACACTGGGAATTTTTTATCGTCGATGCAGTCCACGTCCCACAGGTGTCGGCCGATGAATTCAATCAAAATTTGCCATCAGAACTTATTTTAATCTTAATTTCAATATCATAATTGTCCAAGAAGGTAGAGAACATGTGATTGTTGAAGAGACCAAATGCGCTATCGTCTTTAATTTTTTATACTGCCATCAGAGTGCAAAGTATTATATTTTGAAATTGGTATATGAGAGCAATATAGTTTTTTGAAGGAAAGGGCAATTCAAGACTGTCTCGCTTTGATGTATGTAGATATTTACTTTCTCCGTTTAGAAATATAAGCAAAGCTAATGTATCTAGACATCTTTTAGTGTATAAATTCGAGCAAACCTATTCATTTCACAAAACTAAAATATCTTATATTTCCAAACGGAGGGAGTATCACTGTTCGTAAGGGTATGTTCGCTGCGAAAAAATTGCTGAGAAATTTCATTCCTACCTATTTGGCTGAAAAGTTTGCAAGAATGTGAGAAGAGTTGACAAGATATCCACAGAAAGCACAAAAAAGATGGGTAGTCGAAGGTGACCTGGACTGTCGTGTCATCATATATTTATATACATCACACAACCATGTTGTTGCTACGCACACTGAATTGTACTTCCTAATGCTCGTCCAAGCATTTCAATTAGAGTTTCCACTAAGATTGATGCCTACTTAGTACTAGCAAGAATATTAGCAGCGTCAGCACTTCACACCGTGAATCCTTTGTTAGCTTTGGTTGCAGCTCTGTGTCCTTAATGAGACACCTGGGGAAAAAACAAATTTATCTTAACCAGCCTCTTTGACCCAACACTGCATTGACAAAGAAATTTAATCTGCATTCTTCATGCATTGCAAAGATAAATCAAGGTGCAACAATTTGCAACCGGCTATAGCTTTATTTGCACGTACAGGCGAAAGCCCACTCGGAAGTGCTTTCTAGGCTTTCTAATTATCCCACTCGGATGAGATTAGATTTATAAGAGTCTTGCAGTTTTGTTCAAACTTATTTACATTACATACTTGCCCAAAGAGTAATGGTCGAAGTTGATTACTGAAGAGTTGCAAAGACATCTATTTTGGAACATAGGGTAAAATAATTTACCATATGGCGTTTTAATGTAAGCATGTGAGATTAATGGACTATACATGTATAGTCGGATTGAAAGCACGGCCTATACAAAAACACGATGTGAGAAGTAGCCAAACTAACCTTCACATGTAAGGGACCTGCTGCTGGCTCTTCCGTGCCTGCAACTCAGTAGAAAGCTGAAGGCACTTCCTTTTTGTTTTCTCTAGTTCATGCTCCAACTCCCCAACCTACAAAAGAACCATTCAGATTTGAATAAGAAACACAATATGCCAGCCATTAACTGATCAACTTTGAACGGTAGGACATACTGTCTGCTTCAACTGTGTATCACGTTGTCGAAGTTCCTCGCGCCTGAAAAAAAAAAGATATCAAAGTTCAGTATGCAACAATGGTAAGAGTGACTTTACACAAAACACACAATCACCTATCCCTATAATCAGAACTACATGTTAAACTGTTTTGTGATAAGGAGACTGCAAGTATTCACATCTATTCATTTAAGTGTATAGTAGCTTATGCCACTCAAAAGAATGTCACCAGATTTCCATTAGCATTAGCTTTCCTCACAAAAAGTAGACGGTTATAATACAGCAACAAAAGGTTGATTAGTTGCTTCAAAATGAATTTGCAGGTTTGAACTTCAACCCACAATTGCACACTTAACTTTATTTTGTTAATTTTTTGGTGTATAATTAACAATTTGAAAGGATAGAGTCACATAAGACTATGGAACATGTGCCATATTTGTTTCACTCGACCAGTCACTACACCTTCAAAATATAACATTTTGAAGTGTATAATTAACAATTTTGAAGGCCAGTCACTACACCTTCAAAATATAACATTTTGAAGTGTATAATTAACAATTTTGAAGGATGGTGTTATGGTCGGGCTCCAGTATGCACGGAAGAGGCCCAATAGTGGGCCGAATTAGGGGCTTAGCCCAAGTTATCTAGGGTTTAGAGGAGCTGTCCTTCTATTTAAACACTTGTACCCCTTCGATTATGATCAGACAATAAACATATACTGTTGTCGTCTCCCTCAGGAGACGGGAGCCCCAAGCCCTAGCCGCACCCTGCCCTAGCCGCCGCCTCCTCCTCCCTCTCGCAGCGACGGCGCCCAGCCGCCGGCAACTGCGCCTCCAGCCTCACCGCCCTCACTTCCATCCCTACAATCTACGCCCGAGACCTGGTAGAACCGTAGTCTCTACCAGATGGCGCCTCATAAAACTATGGCACATCTGCCATATTTGATTCACTCGATCAGTCACTCCACTTAAAATACTAATTGTATAGCCCAACATAGTGCAGTCCAAAGAACAGCCGCTTATAAGCCCTAATGAGGTGAATTGTAGAAGAAAATAGTTGTTCAGAGCTAGACATGTTTCAACAGTCACAACCTTAAGTCATGCACCATTCAATGATTTGTCCAATAACACAAGTGTAATTGATGGTGCAATTAATTACATGTGCAACATTGAGAGAAAAAAAGATCTAACGTACAACTTAACAGGAATTTTAACATGACCAGTACGAAATCCATGTAGAAAGTAGTTCGATAGCTATAGTTGGAGAACTCCACTGACTATATATGATGATAATATCAAGCTGAACTTGAATGCACCATGAGATTTACCTTGTGAATAGAGAAATGTTCTCTTCACTCAGCTTCTCAATGAAATTGGGATCAGGTACACCATGAGAGACAATTTCTACCAGATCCTGAATGCCGCAAAGAAATGATAGTAAAAGGAGTAATGATCAGATATGTGTGTATAGCTATGTTCATCTAGGAAGCAGAGGCAGGAGGCAATATATCTTCCATTTTCTATAGAAAAATATCACATGTGTGAATGTCAAAGATTAATAAAATGGTAGTATAACATAGGAATTCAACATTACATTTGCATCATGCTAAATTGCAAACTGTAACCACTCTCACCTAGTTCCAGAACATACCAAATGACTGCACATTATATGAGCCTTTTGCATCAGCAAAAAAAAAGAGATTAAGGGAGCAATGATTCAGGAACTTGTGAAATGTGCCCATAAGGGCTACTATTACATAGGTCAAATATCCATTGGTAAGGAAAGTGGACACAGAAGGCACAGTTATAGTCGACAAGAGCTACATTAGGGGTCCCAGAAACGAAAAAACAAAAGAGCAACATTCACAAGGACAACATGACTCAATGGAAAGCGGAAAGCCTAAGAGGTGCAAACCTCTTCCATGCGTGCTGAATTCATATTGTTTTGTTGAGCTTGGCCAAAAGATTGCAGACCAGAACCTAGGTAAAATAATTAGTAAGAAAAGAATAAATTATACAATAACAAGATTCATAAATTATGTGGATTCTTGTATAGGAGAAAAAAATATAGAAGTTCTGGTTGACTTATATCAAAGAGCAAACATTTTAAAAAATATCTGCATACCACAAAATACTTCATAGAAGAGCCTGGCTCTAAATACGTGTCAACACGGGATTTACCTTCTCATGTAGAAATAACTTACAGATAACTACGAAATAATGTTCTAAAACAAATCGAACAAACCTATTTCAGACAACATGATACTCCTAATTTACAAGATGTGGGACAAGCAAACCATTTTCTTGATAATCGTTAGTAAGAAAATTATTATATGAGTCACTGTCTACTAATGATAATATTTTCGTATCAGGTGTGAGAAACACAAGAAAACACTGGATAGAATATTTGCTGCAAGTACTTAGGGTAAAACAGCTAGAGTGAACTAAATTACTGCTCAAAGGACTATATGTTTCCTTCTAAAACAATAATAAAGGCGACATGAAACCAACCCTACAATAGCATATATAAACAAAATATAGCATAGCTGTTATACTCTCATATACAGATAATGTGAGATGTGGCTCCAGTATACACAGTATCAGAAAAGAAGTAGATGCATATCATAAGCCAAAACATTTGATGAAACAATCACGACTTACAAAGGCTTGAACTAGACAGAAAATATTTGGCGAAGCTACAAAAAAATTCTTTAAACACACCTCAAAATTGTACTGTCCTACAGAAGAATCTAGTGCTGAAGGAATTCCAAGTCTGTAAGTCTCTCTTGCTTCTCCCTTGTTTTGGATTGCTATAGCTTATTGTCTGGGTTTGGGTTACCTAATGCCACACCTCATGGCTTACTTGTTCTACTTCGAGAGCAAGCAAGCTTTGCTAGAGTAATATTGCTGAACCTAAGTCAGCTGACTGGATCATATCATTGACACCCTACCTTTTTTTTCTTTTAAATATGGTCAATTTAATAGCTTGTGGTTTGTGATGCCCCTGAGGAACTGCTTATATGGCAATAAATTTCACTAACTTCGTTTTCCACATCATCTTCCTATAAGTCATTAGAGCTGCCAGATTTTTTCTTAATCCTGAAACAAACAAACCTACAATTACTCTAGCATCTGAAATAACCAAATCCCACTGTGGCCAACCATGGCGGGTTCCTCTGCTCCCTTCCAGGCAGGCCTTGCAGTTCCTTGATTTTTATATTCCTCACAAACATAACAAACAAAGTGAATGCATGACTAAGAAAACAGCGGCATGCACAGCCTAGCAACACAAATGGCCTCATCGCGCCAGTCACATGGAGCAAAGGGAAACAACATCATTTTGCTGACCTAACGGCTCTTCTTTAGTTGAAAGATAATGGTGATGGGCTGATGGCAAAAATGTTGAAAACAAGGGGTGTATGAGCAATGTTATTCAGTGGTATATGAGCAATTATCTCTTCACAACCAAGAATTAGATGAAACATGCTAGCTATAGAGTTTTCATGTGTCCTATTGCCTCACTCAAACAAGCAGACCTGGACATTTGGTATGCCTGAACTGCCCAAGTCAAGGTCCAATCAGGAACTGCTCTGGCACCTAGGCTCCTACAGGGCTTTAGGAAAGATGTTCGCTCACATGCTAGTTTTGATATATATTTTTCCATATGAAAGATGCTACCTTATTTGTTTTAATAAGCAGCTCACTAGCTTTTTCCTAAAAAGGCTAGCAGGGCATTACAAGATTTTTTTTTGTTCACAACTGTGCACCATTACTTAGTTGCACGACAAACTTCAGTTGAACAGAAGCTAAACAGCCAAACGTATTTCAATTAAGTAATATTTCTCACTAGCATGCATTCACTTGGCAGCTCGGCACACGACACTATTATAAGAACTCACAGTTTGTTAGAATGATGAAAGGCCAAAAGAGGAACCATTGTATAGAACTAGTCCTGTACCTCCACCATTAGCTGTCAGTTCCATGACTGCTGCATCATCATATGTTTCCGGTAGCAAATTTGATGACCGCCCTCCAATCCTCTGATCAGTGGATGATTTCTGCTGAACTTTAGGCCCATGACCACCTGAATCTTTACGAGCATCCTTGTACTGAGACTGAGATTTTACTTGTGGATCCATTGGCTGGTAACCTATCAAATGACACCTCTCTTTCCTGCAAACACACCATTATTACAGGAATATACATTATAGGAAACAGAATGAGGACAAATGACTGCATGCGGCATGCCCAAGGTAATGCAGTATTATCACACAAGACATAGTACAGGACTACAGGTGGTACGACCAAGGTACTGTTACCAACAGTTAATTGTTAAAACAAAAGCATTAGATACAGAGAATGAAAACAGCAACAAATTTCGTTTTTAATATGAAGCTAGTTCAAGTATTTAAAATGCAGCATGCTATATCTTTGACAAGGATGAGTAACTAATGGCTGACCATATGCATAATACACTATTTTCTTTTTAGATTGAGCATCCCAAGATGATTCTCAACTAAATGGCCAAAGACACTTACCAATAATCAATGATTATCTGCCTAAGTTTTGTCTCTAGCCGTATGAATAGTGGAGTCCTCTCGAAATCTTGTTTGTCATGTGCCGGCTCAATAAAATTTGCCTCAAGTACACCTAAATCATGGGAAGTGTAACTCCAGAGAAAGAACAAACAAAAATAACACTGATAAAAGTAGTGAACATATGAAACTCACCTACAACGCTCCTGCCTCTACTAGATCCTTCCTGAAGAACCTTCCAATAGGGCTGCAAAGGATTTCACCGGAAGTAAGTCTTTGACCCAAACAGTGATGCAACAGATATTTCTACAGAAAGTAAGTTTTGACCTACGTATTACAAAAGTTGAATCACTAGAATTGTACATTTTAGATGGTCAGCCCCAGCTCACAATCTTAATAATTTATTAAGGTCATCAGCTGAATGGAGATGAGAATTTTTTGACATTTCAACATGTTTGAAAACAGAAAAAACACAATAGAAACTGCACATGCCAGAAAATACAGCCAACTTTACGCTAAGAGCTAAGTGAGCATGCAAATGGGCCCTTATGGCCTTTTCCTGTAAATGGGCCCTCGTGAGCCTCTGAGTACAGCATGAGGTGCTGTCTTGGACTTGCTCCTTCGTCCAACTCCCCACTTAGTGGATCTAGAAGCAAAGAATGCATGAATCTTCCGAGGCACTACCCCAGCCTTCGATAACCTTCTCGAGACAATCAAATCAGAGGCAAAGCATCGGGTAACGTCATGTCCGGCTCCAGGAGTCGGTGCAGCTTGTGCTGCGGCCTTGCCCCGTGCCGGCTCCGCAGCGTCAGGTCGAGGCGGATTGCGTGGCTTGCTTGTGACCGCAGCCGGATCACAGGGTTGCCAGGTCGGGTTATGACAGGTGCAAGAATTGCATTGCCAATTTCCCATGTTTTACTTGGATCTATCAATACAATGGGTTACAATGCTTATTGGGTTCTATAGAGAGCAAATGTATTCCAAGTCATGAAAATGGCTTAGCACTTAGAAAATTAATTATAAAATAAACTGACTTCCGTTGTTTCAATTACCATAGAAACTAGACAGATGTGGAGTTGCCTGAAAGTTTTGGCAACTAAAACAATGGGACTCTCAATCTTGAACTTTAAGTTCCTGGCGGATGTTTTTCTTGCCCGAGGATGATAAAGGGTAAAGCTTGGGGAATCTGGCAAGTGTATTTTTACAGTTCAACGTTACTATATCTATGTGAGGGAAAAGCATTGATTTTACAATTTAACACTATTATCTATCTGAACTGCATTCTGTATATCTATCTAATCTGCATTCTGTAAGTCTTAAGATGGTTAGCATCAGTTATAAATTGAAATGGCTTCCCTTTAAAAAACAGAAGGGAGTCCTGGCCCTCTATAGCAAGACAACATCAACCAGGATCACACCCACACACATGTTCTCTAAGAACGATGACTAGCACATACACGAAAAGTATTCATAACCATTGCAAAAGAACCCATTAAGCCTTTATTGTTCCACAAAATCACTACTTGAATACTGAGGATAATGCGAAAAAAGCGATCTAGTAGCAAAATAGCATGCAACAAGTAACTTATGTTGCCCGCCAAATCGAAAATGACCCACTACAGTACAGCTAGTACATCTATCTAGTCAGACTGACACACCGGTCCACCAGGAGTCAAACTTCTCCAACTGTCAATCTGTCACTACAGCTGGTATACTAAGTTCTTAGTAGTCAAAGACAAACCCTGCCTACAAGCTGAGACCCAAGCAATATAGCAAATAATAGAAATAGCAACAATAAGAAAAAAAGAATGAACAAATAACTCAGAACTGGATAGAGTGGTTACCATTATTAGTCGATTTTTATGGTATACATTCATCCCAAAAATGCCCAACATTGGCGCCTCCTTTGCAAACCCAATATCTACCTTCACTGAGACCTACAGTTTCAATTGAAGTGCATTGGTAAACAGAAGTGACCGTTTCTGCAACTACAATCAGTTCGAACAGAAAAAACAATTGAATCCAAGATGAAATTAAGGAAGTATCGAAGACATTAAATGCAGATTATCCTGAAAAAGAGTGGCAGATGGAAAGATGACATTTATACACAATAACCTCAAGGGAGCATGGTCTGCTCACATGAGCCCTGCTAAAAAATTATGTTTCTCATGCGTAGAAGAAAACTAAAAAAATTCACACATGCAAATGGTTTGAGTATCATGCACGGCCAATGGCGGAGGCAGGAATCCAAATTTTCAGATGTTGAGGGGGGGCAGTCAAAGGGAGTGTCAAAAAAATCTTGCAAAGTCAAAATTTTACAAAGGAATTAACCATGTTGAGGGGGGCCATGGCCACTGCTGGTCAACCCCTGCCTCCGCCACTGTGCACGGCTGCAAGTCTTGTTCATAAATTAATATTTTTGTTGCAAGAAATATAACAACGCTCATGCTTGTCATCATAGTTTATACTACACATCAACTATTTTGTTTCACTAGATATTGCAAAAGCCTAGGTCACTCTAAAATCTGCATGCGAGTTTGTCTTGGAACTTTTAGTTTACTAAAAATCAACTCGTTTTATCACAGAATTTTGCAAATACATACATCATTATAATATCGGCATGTGAGTTTTTTGGGTGAACTTTGAAACTTCAAAGCGCACTTTTTGAATTTCTCAAAATAAAAGAGAGCACATGTACTCGGATGTGCAAAATCCATTTCCCTATCACGGACATTTACTTATCACATGAGAATCATGTGACTTGACACATTTAAGTAACAACTTCACACATTTACTTACCACTTGAGAATCATGTGTGACTTGAGGCTTGTAAGTAACAACTTTCTTAAACTTCAGATCATTAGCAACACTAATATGTTCAACAGGTTTTCCTCTTAATATAATTTGGAAGTTCTCATACTTCTTAAGGTAAAGAATGGAAGTATATGCCTGCAAATTGACAAAAAAATCATTTGTCAGATATCTGCCAGATAGGAAAATATCTAGATCACAAAGAAATTAAACCTACGCGCAATGAGAATCTGAGTCTGTGTGATATATGTTGCTGAATAACTTCTTTTTGGATCTTTGACAATCCCCCACTGGCTTTAGCTTGGTCTCTAAGTAATATGTCCTGAAATTGAGCAGGGTTAAGCAATGTAATAAGTATGATAATGGAAGAGTGTATGGAGCCATGCTCTGCCAGAACTAAAGATAAGAACAATAGCAACTATTGTCTCATCATCTAATATATAGATGATGAACAAGTTCACAGAAACTAGATCTGCAGGAAGAGTATAACAGAAAGCTATATGCAAAATGTAACCAAGTTTTGCAAGTAAAGAAGAGTATAAATTCCTGCAGAGGTGGGTGGGACCGGGAAGGGGAACACATACCCACCAACGCCGTTACCAATACAGACTTCTAAACTAGAAAAGGTAGTGGATACCTTCTGCACATGAGAGGGGAACAGTGTGCTGTAGATGGGATAATACCGCTGACCTAGTTCTCACAGGTTTGCGATGCTAGCTGGATAATAATGGTGTCTTCAAATTATCTAAAATCACAAGACTCTCATGTGCAACAATCACATCCTCGTGCTGCTTTGTGTTGTGCAAGTGTTGTCTGTCTGGGTCTGGGTCTGTGATGCGTGTACTGGGAGGAGGGTCCTTGTGTCCACCTCTAAACTCTTGTAATTCTGTTTGCTTCTCTTATTGATAAAAGATGTTCAAACGCTTAAATGCTTGTTTGAATGTTCTTTACAAAAGTATGTGAAGGTAATGCATAGTACTTGCAATCAAACCAGCATGAAATTTTACCTCATCATCATCGTCAAAGTCAAGTTCCAAAAGGCCATCATCATTCATCCATAAATTGTATATCACCACCTTAGTTCCATGGCTATCAATATCCTCAAACTGAGTAGACAGGAAACAATCAATAGGTGTGTGTATATAAAAGACTCAGTTGCCTATAAAAAATGATATCACTGTACATTGTACAGTTGGTTATGGTCATCTGATATACGTTCAGAAAATATGATAATCAATTAAGCAGGCTGCCAGGCATGGGTACATAGCACTGAAAAAGAACTTCAATTACCATATTGACTGCGAAAAATCACTACTTGATCTCAAAATATGACTGGGGAAGTGGGAATAGACTAAGTTAGGATATTGCACCTGCTGTAGCAGTTCTTCCTTTGAAGAGAATGGGGACCAGTCAAGTATTATCTTCAAGCTACTATCCCAATCCCCCTGTGAACCATACACCAAAGGTACAATGTGGCCATCTTGATCTTGAAAATCGAGCTGTAATAATGATACAAAATGTCAGCACCCAAGAGAAAGCTGCAAGACGGTACACTACTAATCCAACATGACATTACCATGGGGACAACTATGTCATCCTTCACTGTTTTCCTCAAGAAAGTGTAAGAGAGCAAACCAACACTCAGGGTAACATTACTGCAGATTGTGACAATCATCAACAAATACAGAAAATCCAAAAATGCTATTGATTATTTCAAAATAATCAATAATGAAAGAAATGAAGGTTATCTACCATCCACGGGTCGCACGAGTAAAAACAACTGCATCAGCACCAAGTCTCATTGTGCTGGTCTTAAAGCCATTTCCATCTGTGAATTGGTCAAAAGGTAGGGACTTAATAATCATTAGACATGATAAATAATTTAGAAAGGTGAAAGAAGCATTGAGCAACTAGATACTAGGTGACAGATAAAAGTTCTGCTAACTTATTCGAACTGGAAAGCATAGACAATTATATTAAAAATTTGTAGAAACATTTCATAACAACAGTGAATTTGTAACAGAAGTAAAGTTCATTCGAAAACTGTGAGGCAGCCAGGAAATACAGCCTAATATATATAAGTCTAAAAAATAGCTACCGATGAGGGATCAGTCTATTATTTAATTTGCGGGACCGTACTAACTTTTCTCCATCCTGATTTTCACCTCCAATTTTAGGATTGAATAAAGAAATATTGCATCCCTACAGGCTTACACACTAAACCGCAGTTAGCTACGTCAAAAACAAAGAGCATTTAATTGGTTTAGCAGCAACTTTGACCCAATCATTATATCCTCCATTACGGCACGTTGTCCTATGCATCAGTGCAACAAAATAGCGTAAGCATGAGAAGTGTTAAAAAGAACTAATTTACACAAAGATGGTTTGCTGAAAGTATTAAGAACATTATTATCACATTCTTCCCAATCCAGTTTCCTCATTTACTAGCCTTTCTCCAAAATCAGAGTGCACAATTCTCAAAATCATCTATTCGCAAACCAAAAAAAAAAACTAGTCAAAGTACTGAAATATCTCCATGCAAACAGAATGATGCATACACTGGCCAATGGTTGTCTTTGATTTCTTGGTTGAGAATCCTAGACTCATGCATTTCCGCACACCTTCAGGATCCATTCCTCCTCCATCGTCTGTGACAGTAGCTTCAAGTTAGTGGGAACTGGTGTAGGGAATATCATGGCCAACCTATTCCGATAATCGTATTTGAATTTCATGTTTTTATTGAAGTTGGGTACCTTGGAAAACTAGCATTGGGCTATTGTCTTTCGAATTGATGCTTTTATCCACTTTGACGTATGTGGCACCATTGGAAATCTGACATCGCCACATCAGATGATGATTGTTTCTAAGGCACCAGAAATGCTGGAGTTAAAGGAATGAAGTTTCTAACAGATATTACAAACCTCATCAACCGCATTGTCAAGAAGTTCAGCAATAGCTGCAACAGAAAAGAACAAGAAACAAAATGTCAGGATAATATCGACCAGGGTGGCACAATAACACTTACAAGTTACAGTAAAGAACAAATGCTAGAAAATTTACCATACCATCTATTTGTTCTATTTATTATATTCAAAACAACATTCCAACAACAAGCATCTCATTTGCAGTTTGTCACCACACTACATTCTTCCCCAAAAAGGAAGAGCAAACGAGTAACGTAGATAGTGCATGTTCTTCAGAGTTACTACACACATCATACACATATGACATGCTGAAACAATAACTTCGAATGAATAAATTGGGAATAAGGATACATTCCTTTAGAAGTACATCTAGCTGTTTAGACTTCAAATAAGCTTACCAATGTCCATTTATCATGAAGTGAACAGATTATTGATTACCCCAACATATGATTTTCAAAAATAGTTCCCGCATGTATTTGCTATATTTGTTATGTTTTAATAAAATATAGGAACAAATCGATGGCAATAGGCTGCAGAGAATTCGATGGAAACACAAGATAAGATCATAACAAGAGTGACCGCTTGGCTTAGATGGCTCCATGGGGAGCTTACCAAGCAGGCGAGCAATTGTGTTGGTGCTCCCTACATGCGATCAGGAGTGCAAAAGCATGTTGTTGCTCTTCAGGAGCAATGACAATTGAAGCTTCAATTGGCAGATTTCTTAGAATGTATAGGGTCTTCTTTTCTTATTTCCCTACATGTGTGCATGTTCATATAACTGGAATTATTAGAGGTCCATTCCATCAATGCAATCTCTCCTTTAATGGCAACTTAACCGAGAGAGTTTACATCGATCAACAACGCCATAGCCCTCAAATCTGCCTCAGTCCTTGTTCAACGTCGAGGCGGTTACAGAGGAGCGAAGAAACACACAGTAGGCAAGAAGAAACACGTCAGACTAAACTATGAGTGTGTATCATCCATCTAGAATAGTTGGATAAAATTATTGTCCACCGACAATCACTTGATCCCATAAAATTAACATTAACATCAGTTGCCGTGCAGTATGCATACACCCATTCAGAAAAATCGAGGGACCAGCTTCCCGTTACCTGGCATTCCCCATTTGCTCAAACAAACCTAGGTCTCTAAATTTCACAACGTAAATTCCATCATCAACATTGTCAAACCCTAACAAACCGCCGCCCCTAACTACCAGCACCAAAATCAGAGCCAAACGACAGAGCAGAGATTGGATTGGGAGCAGAGAGGGGCGCAAACCTCCAAACGCCCACTTGTGGGAGGTCGCGTTGGTGTGGAGGAACTTGGGGTGCACCCGCGCGCGGTCGAAATCCCCCGTCTCCAGCGCATCTGCGACATTGGAACGGTAGAATCAGCAAGCGCGATTCACGCCGATGTTCCGCGGAACGAAAACATAGCGAGAGGACGAACCGTGGAACTCCCGGGCGGGGGCGGAAGGGGCCTCGAACGCGCCGGCCTTCCAGAAGCTGCGGCAATCGAGGGATCGCGGCCCGCTGCCGATGCCGATGCCCCCTGTGTCGCCGGTCATCGCCGCCGGCATTGGAGGGTTAGGGTTTAGGTTGGTTCGGCGGGGAGGTTTTGCCGACGAGTCAGTTGCTATGGACGCGAACGAACGGCTTTTCCACCTTCAAACGGCGTAAAACAAGGGTTCGATTAGCAGTCTGCGTTCCGGCTGGTACCTCACCATGCGGCATACCTGGGCATACCTCGGGTCGGGCTGGGCCGGGCTTTGGGCTTGGCCAAGAGAAGGCCGTAGCTGAAAAAAACTAGGCCTAGCCCTGGCAGGTCTGGTGGACCAAGTCCAGGCCTGACCCAATTGTCAGGCCTATATTTTAGATCTATGCCTGAAATTTTCAAGTTGCCCATATATAGGTCTAACACAATGCCCAAAAAATGCGAAAAAGCCTAAAAGAAAAAATTTATGAATCATTCTCATTGGCCAGCCCACATGCAACACGAGTCGGGGAATATCAACTTTTTATGTGGGCTAGATTGTATCTCGGTCACACGGCTTGTGCAAAAAAAAATCCTAACCTAACATCATCGACTAAAAAAACCTAACATCAGATTTATGCAACTTACCAGCCATCCTATTCCTAGGGGCAACCAAACTACCCTCCTTTATATTTTTTCCATCTATCTAGCATGTCCCGCGGTTCTGGTTCCAACGGCCTGGCTAGGGGAGTAATGCATGCATTCAAACATTATGAATCTTGATGTTGGTAAACACCATTGGATGGATGCCTCTTTCTCTTCTATTGGATGGACGTCTTGCTCTCTCCTTGCATATCCTCATGCATCCCCTAGACCATTATTTGACGGCAAACGCTATGAATCAGCCTACTGGTATTGGGGAATTATCAACCGGGTTCCTAGCTATCATATCCAATTAAGTAAAGAAATCTAGGCATCTAATCAATGTAGCAAAAAACTTTGCTTAATATTTATGTAACATCATATGCAACAAATTCCCCTAAACCTATAAAACTTGCGACATGTAGCAAAAAAATATTGTAGCACTTTATGCACAAGCATAAAGGACAGCCTGGTGCATGATGTTCTCGCTTTGCGCGGGGCCAGAGAAGGGTCAGGCCCACATGGGGTCTCTGTATATAGTCTTTTTCTGAAATTTTTGCAAGAGGCTAGTTCTACAACTTGGACCCGTAACCTCCTAGTCACAAGGTGATACGTCTCCAACGTATCTATAATTTTTGATGCTCCATGCTTGTTTTTACACCATTTGCCTACTATTTCGTTACACTTCGTGGCACTTTTATGCATTTTCCGGAACTAACCTATTAACAAGTTGCCACAGTGTCAGTTCCCTGTTTTCTGCTGTTTTTGTGTTTCAGAAGTGATACACAGAAAAAATTCTCGGAATTGGACGAAATAAGTTCCTGAAGTCTTATTTTACCCGGAAGCTTCCAGAGATCCGAAGAAGAGTAGGAGGGGAGCCACAGGGGCCCCACACACCAGGCTGGCGCGGCCAGGGCCTGGACCGCGCCACCCTGGCGTGAGGCCACCTGGCTCAACCTCAGACATCGCCCCTTCGCCTATAAAGACCCCCCGACGGAAAAAACCTAAGTACCCGATCAATTTTCCAGAACACATCGCGATCCGCCGCCGCCGTCGACCCGAAGATCGGGAGGGTCCAGAAGCTCTTCCTGGCACCCTGCCGGAGAGGGGAATCGCCACCGGAGGTCTTCTTCATCGCCATGCTTGCCTCCAGAGCGATGAGTGAGTAGTCTACCTTGGACTATGGGTCCATAGCAGTAGCTAGATGGTTGTGTTCTCCACCATGTGCTTCATGTTTAGATCTCATGAGCTGCCCTACATGATTGAGATCACCGTTATGTAATTCTACATGTTTGGTTTGTTGGGATCCGATGAATATTGGTGTTATGATTGAGTTGGTGTACTGAAATATATCTTATGTTATCTCTATGTTGTTTATGATCTTGCATGCTCTCCGTTGTTAGTAGCTATCATGGCCGAGTAGTTGCTAGTGACTCCAAGAGGGGGTATTTATGCTCGATAGTGGGTTCATGCCTCTATTTAACCTGGGGGAGTGACAGAAACCTCTAAGGTTGTAGATGTGTTGTTGCTACTAGGGAGAAAACAACATTCATATGCTCAAGGGCATATGCTTTGTTTACATTACACACTAGGGAGAAAACTTTTTATGCAGGACTGAATTTTTCTTCGAGGAACCTACTTGGTTCAGCTGCTGGAGGCACTTTTATGTCCCTTACCTTGGGCGCCGCAACAAAGCTACTTGACAACATAATGGTAAATTATTCCGAATGGCACACCGAGAGAGCTCCACAAGGTAAGAAGGTAAATTCTGTTGAGGAAACCTCTTCCTTGAGTGATAAGATTGATACCATTATGGCTATGCTTGCTAATGATAGGACTCATGTTGATCCTAATAATGTTCCTTTGGCCTCTTTGGTTGCTCAAGAAGAGCATGTTGATGTGAATTTCATTACAAATAATAATTTTAACAACAATGCTTATAGGAACAATTTTGCTAGTAACAATTATAGGCCGTATCCTTCTACCAATGGTAATGGTTATGGTAATTCTTATGGTAATTCCTACAACAACACTAGGGCCGCGCCCTCCGAGCTTGAGGTAATGCTCAAGGACTTCATCGGTAAGCAAACTGCTTTTAACAAGTCTGTTGAGGAAAAGTTAGGCAAAATTGATATTCTTGCTTCTAAAGTTGATAGCCTTGCTCATGATGTTGAACTTCTGAAATTAAAAGTGTTGCCTAATGATGTGAAAGAGAACAATGTTTTTGCTACTGCTAATGCTATTCAAGTTGGAATTGATGAAAATATTAGATTGTTAGCGGAATTGCATGCCAGGTGGGAAAGAAAAGATGAGATGGCTAGAGAGATGAAGGTATGTACTATTACTACCTCTAATGATGTTGCTCCTAATGCTAGCAATCCTCTTACTTTGATTGGGGTAGAGAAAACTCCCACTCCTTGTGTTAAAAAGCCTAAAACTGCCAAAACTTTTTCTCAAAAGAGTGCTGAAATTTTTTGGAGTGTGGGAGATGATAGCTCTACTTCTTATAATGATTTTGATGTTGATGGCTGCAATATATCTAAAGTTATTTTGTTCTTGCAAAAGCTTGCTTTGACTCCCAATGCTAGTTCCTTAAATATTGCTTTTACTAAGCATATTACCAATGCTCTCATGAAAATTAGGGATGAAAAGTTGAAGCAGAAAGCCTCTGTTCCCAAGAAGTTAGAAGATGGTTGGGAATCCATCATTGATATGCATGTTAATGGTTATGATTGCCATGCTTTATGTGATCTAGGTGCTAGTATTTCTGTAACGACCCGGAAAATACCCCTATTAGAATTGCTTGTTATTTTCTTTTTCGCGTCATCGTGACGTCATGCATTATCATGCATACTTCACCTTGCATGTTTTTCAAAACAAAAATTATTATTATTTTGTTAAAAACTATTTGATTATTTTGGCTTGTATGGTTTTATACTAACCTACCCCTCCTTTTTCTCTATTTTAACTAAGCTCAAAGCTATATTAACAAAATGTTTTGGTTTGTTTGTTGAAGCTTTTGTTTCAAATAAATATATATTTTTCTCCAAATTTGACTTGTTTCAAATCTGCTTTTAATCCCTTGTGAAACCCTCCTTTCCTTCTACGTAGTTCCAAAAATCAATAAAAGAAAAATATTTATTTTGAGGTAGAGAGAGAGAGCCCAGCCTTGCTCTTTTGTTTCCAGCCTCTCCTTTCGGCCCATCTCCATCTGAAGCCCGCAATCCCTCCTTGTTGTCTTCCTTCTCTGTACGGAGAAGCATCCCCCACCTCCACATCGCCCACCTGATCGATGGGACGGCCATCAAGCGTTCCTCCTCTCCTTAAAACCACGCCTAGCCTGCAAGCCGCAACCCTAGCTCACCTACCCCTACCGCCGCCGCTACTCCTATTCGCTCTGTTCTAAAAACTACTGCCTTCTTGCGTGCTAGCCTGCAAGCTTTCGTCCCCTCATCAAGCTCTACCTCGACCTCGCTACTCCAGCTCCTCTGCTCGCCAAGCTGCGAGTTTGCACGTTCTGCAGCACGTCTCCGCCATCGCACCGTTCCTTCTCCGTCCACGCGAAGTCAAACTCCTCCGTCGCCCCCGACCTCGCAAGGATCCTCTCGGTGAGCCGTGCGTTTTTCCCCTTGTTCCCGTCAGTATTCCGCCTCAACCTCACCGTCGAGCCGCTGTCCTGATCATCCCCGCAGCAGTCCGAGAGTTCCAGGAGCTTGGTCGTGTCGTCGTCATCGTCTCCGCGGCAGGAACCGGAGCAAGGAGCCCCGCGCGCGTCGTCTTCGTCCCCGCTGGCCACCGGCCAATATCATCAATTCCGGCGCCTTCAGACCTCCTAGGCCCTCTCCGACGTGTTCTTTGTCCTCCTGGTAAGCCCACTGTGTTTTCCCCGTTCTTCTAGTCGAGTTCGCGTTGTGTCTCTGTCGCTTCTTCTGACCAAACCTGTCCTCCATGACAACGAGCTTGAGACCACACGCAGGCCCACGTCCGCATCCGTCGTTGTTCGTCGCTCCGACAAGTGCAGCCCAAGATCGCCTCTGAGATCCCGTCGTCGACCGCGTCGGCTCGCCCCTGCATCCGCGTCATCAACGCCAATGCGCTCCGCCCCGTCCGCTGTTCTCCGGAGCAAGGTCTCTGTCCGCCGAATTCAGTTTCGTCAGAAACAATCTTGTCTGAATCCCTATATAAACAACGGCTACATACAGTTTTCAAGATCCGCTCCTAGCCCATCTGGTCTGTTCCTTTGCTTCAGCCTGGAGATCCCAAGTTCGAATCTCTCTGGAGGCAAATTGCCAAACTTTTTATTCCTTTGTTCCCACACTGACAGGTGGGCCTTGCCCGTCAGCCACATCCGGCGCCCCTGCTGGGCCTCGGTCCAGATCCGCTCGGAGCAGCTCGTCGCCCGCGCGTGACAGATACTATCCGTCGCCTCAGGTCCGGCCCAGTTTTTCTGTTTTTTTTTCTGTTAATTCCTGCAAATATGCAAAACTTGGTAAATTCATATCTTTTGATCCATAACTCGAAATAAAAAGTATTTTATATGAAAATTTATCAGAAAAATGTGTAGAATCTGAATATGCCATCCATAAACCTGTTTGCATCTCGCATCATGTAGTCACGTGGTAATTTGCATCTCACTTAATAAATAACATATGGAGTAATTGTGAGTTGCCAAGTATGGTATCACCACTTCATTTAATTTTGTGTAGCTCACCCATATTTTGTCTTTGCCATGCTAATCAACATTTAAAATGCCGTGTAGTAAAACAACTTGAACTATATATGTGTGTCGGGATTCTGATTCCGCTTAATTTTGATAAGTTGCATTGCATCATAATTGCCATGTCATGCATACCTTCACATGCTCATGTTGATTCTTTTCTCGTAGTAGTAAGTTTTGCATCCGTTGTTTGTTGTAGCATTTTGCTTCTTCCCGAATAGGACGTTTCGTGGTGATGTGAGCAACGACAAGTTCTCCGGGTGTTCTTCAATCTTCTTTGCAGGCGAGCCCTTTTCTCTCTACCCATTTAACACTTTTGCTCTCGCTAGCTCTATATTCTAGCCTTGTGTCACGATGCTTTTGTTCGAGTCACATGTCCTATCCACCTGTTTATCTAAAGCAAAGCCATAGAACCTTCCATACATCCTATTACCCGTGTGCTTGTTGTTCGAGTTGGCCTTGCGAGTCGTAGGCATGTTCAGGTTGTTTCAAGAGGTGTTATCTTATTGGGTTGGGAAAGTTATCACATGCTCTACTTTATGAATATATGTTGTTGGAGATAATCATGGCTTACTTTATTATTAATAATTAAAATTGAATTAAGCAGAGGCATCGGTGAGTCATTTTGCCAGTTTTCCGACGGCTCACTTGTGTCCCCTAGGACCCCGAGATCGCATGAACTGTTCTGAGACTGAGCGCTCTAACCAGACGTGGGTACGTTTACGGGCCTCCCCTCGATCACTGCCGGAATCTACACACTTGTCCAGTGGCCACAACTAGTTTGAGGTTTTCCATTTGGGTTTTGCGTGCATGCAGCTCTTGTATCTTAACGGTTCGATTTATTTTGGGGGAAGCCCAAGAGTGCCTTGTAACCCCTTGTTTTGCTTCTGCATGCACGCATAGGATGTGGTACGTGCGTTTATCGCTGCTGAAGCGGGTCGTCTCCCCAGAGTGGAGCCGGGCCTCGGAAGCCGTAGACACAAACAACTAGGTCCGTCTCAGAGATTCGGCCGGACTCTTGATACGGGTTAAACTTAGTTAGGTGGCTTCCTAGACTTGTTGGTAGTGAAGGAGAGTGCGAGTCGTGACCTCCTGCCGGCGCACCATTGGAAGTGTGCTAATCGTAGGCATCAAGGAGTGATCGTGCGTTTGGGTACATTTGGGCACCCCTGCAGGGTTAAATCTTTTCGAAAAGCCGTGTCCGCGGTTATGGACGACTTGGAGCTGCACTACTCGATCATAGAGTAACTTGCACCTGTTATTTCAATACTAATAAACTTGTGTAGTATGATAGCACATCTACAACAATAACCTGCTAATAAAATTTGTTAACTGTGTGAGTGCCTTTGCATACTTCCTCGTTGTGTGCGAAGGGGGCGATGTATCGGCTGGGTTATGTTTGGTGTTAGTAACTAGTTGTTTACCTTTATGCGCTCTCTTATCTGATTCTATTTAGACGAAAGTTGTAGTGTGTCTCTGTAGTTTAGTTTTTTTTTTTGCCGCTAAGTCCACCATATAGCCTGTAGGCGAGCACAGCTGAATTCCAGTCTCGCGAGTACGTGCCTCGGTACTTACCCTCGTTTTTTTTCCTTTTCTCTTTCTCCCTCCTTGTTCGGCAACATTTGGCCCGACGCTGTTCACAGGTATGGGAGCGACGACGTTAGCAAGGTTACCCTTCCGGCTTGGCCTGGGCAGGGTTATGGACGCCATCGTTTATCTTCAGGCCTCTTAGGCCCATTTGTATTCTTGTCCGTACTCGGATACTATTTGGCTTTATGTATGATTTGGATATTTGTATTGTATATTTGGATATTTTGACTCGTGGAGTCTTTGTGGTTATTATATATTCTTTTGTGGGTTCCATCGTGAGCTTGTGTAACTGTTGCTACTATAATTCCACCCGCATAATGTGTATATTTTGATGTGCATATTATGCTTGGTGGGCGTTTCCAAAGCGACATCATGTAGATTGTGGCTTGATCGCTATAATCTGCAAGGTGCCGGATTTTGGGGCGTTACAATTTCTATCATGCCTAGAAAAATTTATGACATGCTTGATTTACCACCGCTTGAAAAGTGTTATTATGATGTTCCTATTGCTGATGTTGCTAAGAAGAAACCTTTGGGAAGGATTAATGATGTTCTTATTGTGGTTAATAATAACCTTGTTCCCGTTGATTTTCTTGTTATGGATGTTGAATGCCATGCTTCATGTCCTATTATTTTGGGAAGACCCTTTCTTCAAACTGTAGGTGCCATCATTGATATGAGGGAAGGCACCATCAAATATCAATTCCCACTCAAGAAAGGTATGGAACACTTCCCTAGGAAAAGAAAGAAATTACTTTTTGACTCTATTCTTAGAGCAAATTATGAGCTTGATGCATCATCACTTGATATTACTTGATTCATAATTTTCTGCGCCTAGCTCAAAGGCGTTAAAGAAAAGCACTCTTGGGAGATAACCCAATGTTTTATTTTTAGTACTTTTTCTTTTATTTGAGTCTTGGAAGTCATTACTACTGTAATGACCGCTCCTTATCTTGTTTATTTCGTTTTTGTGCCAAGAGAAGCCTCTAATTTGAGTGAGGTTCTTGTGCACCGTAAAAATTCGTATAAATTCTCTGTATATCTTTTGGACCTGAGATTTCTTGTGCATATGCCCCAGGTTATATCCAAACTTTCGTTAGTTGAACACTTTTTGATTTGAGCAACAGAAAATCCCTCAAAAATTCGACCTTTGTCAGCTGTTCAGTTTTGACAGATTTCTGTCAATATTTGTGTTTGCCGCTTTATCGCTTTCTTTTGAGTTCTTTTGATCATGGAACTTTTGGGGAAGTTGATACAGTAGTATTTGCTATATATGTGGTAATTTTGAGTTGAAACCTGAAGCAAAAAGAGGTTGATTATATGTTATGCTTGCACTAATGTTGCTAATAGAATTGTGTTTAGTTTTGTATGAAGGAAGTTTTCAAGTGTAGGGATTGGAGAATGATGAGATGAGTTGAAGAATGGACAAAAGCTCAAGCTTGGGGATGCCCATGCATCACCCCAAGAAATATCCAAGAAGTACAAGCATCAAAGCTTGGGGATGCCCCCGAGGCACCCCTTCTTCATCGGCAAAAATCAGGTCACCTTTCAAAATACTATATTTTTATTGCTTCATGCACTATGTGTTTTTCTTGCAGCGTCAGTTGTTTTAGTTTTCTTAGTTAGTTTAGTTTTGTTTGCTGCAATAAATGGTTGGACCCCAACAAATTTCCTTTGGAGGAGATGTACTCGTTTTCATTTGCCAAGAACACTCCGTTTTCACTCTTATCGTTCATCGAGTGTTCTTCTTTTTCTGCTACTGCTTTTGGTTTTCGTTTTCGCCTTGATTTGCGTTTAGACCTTGTCATATCTTTTCATCAGGGTGTATTTTTTCCTCTGATCTTTATTGGTTTTCATCAAAAGAGGTGGTTATAAAAATTTCAAATGGTGTTGGAAAAGAGAAAAAGCTTTATGCAAAATAGTGGTACAAGAAGGAGCTTGTGTAGACTGCGGCTTAGGCTTTTTCATGTCATGCTTGATGTCTTTTTGATGGTATGCTTAGTGGTTTTGCTGTAGCATGACTTGTCTCAAATAACTGAGATTGCTTAATGAGCCTTTGAAAAAAATCATGCGTTGTTTTTATTGTATGGAAGCATTATTTTGGTTTTCTCCTTGATGCTTTATTTGGGTTGACTTGGCGCATGCTCACACATGTTAGACTCTTACAAAGTCGCCAATAGCCTCTATGATCATTTAGTTTTTGACTTTTGATGCCATATTATGCTTCTTTTAATGTCGCTTTGCATGATTATGGCCATTATTGCTCTCTTAGTTGGTCGTTCCCAGTCTTTTGCTGGCCCTCGCCTTGTACTGAGTATGAGCTCTACTCGTGCATCCAACTCCTAAAAGCCAAAGTTTTCCAAAGTGTCCACCATACATACCTACTAGCAATTTGCTATTCAAAGTAAATTTGACTTGCTTTTATTTTCTCTTCAAATTAAACTCTTACCAGTGTTATGCGAAATTCGGTCAGTAAAGCTCTCACGAACCGGAAGGCACACTTTACTTTTTCCTGTTCTTAAAAATTTGACATTGTGGTCTCTTATGTTGAGTTGTTATGCTTGCAAGTTGTAAGTTGGAGACTAGCCCAGCCATGTAGTCATGGGCAAGCTTTCAACATTGCACTTCTTATTTGAGTTGATATCGTGATCTTTTGTTTATGGATGCCCGCGGTGTGAAATGAATTGGGAATCTTGTGGGGATCATGGAGTTTGTATATGTGTTAGGGAAACGCCGGGCCGCTAATCTAAGCCATGCATAATTCATGGTGGAAATTTGCAGCATACCCATGGTGAACATTCGACGACGCATCTCACAATAAAAAGCTAAACAAATGACAAATAAAAGAGATGTCGAGGTGTTCATTGTCTGCTTGTCCTGTCATTTTGATGTGGGCTTGTTCCATGTCATTGGGCACGGAGGTACCCCATTGGCGGTTCTCAATGATATGCATATATTTACAATGACAAGAGCCTTGCTTGGGACTCTAAGTAAAGTAGCATGAGGTTTGGGTACTCGTATTCACGGGACACGAGGTTTTCAACTTATGATTTGTCAAGCATATGCATCATAATTGTTCTCGCATTAACTCTAACCATTCAAGATGCTTATGATGGGGGCAATGAGAGCTCAAAGCCGGTAAGTACCATAATTTTTGAAGGTTATAAAACTTGCAATCACGGCTTCCCTCTGCGAATGGCCTTTCTTTTACTTTTATGTTGAGTCACCACCTTCTATCTTTATGCACCATTAAGAGAGCATAGTTGTCATTCTTAGTATAATGTGCATTGTCCAAAAGTTTTCATTGATTGATTCATATTGTTGGTTTCACTTGTTCTTAAATTATTTGTATCTAGTCGCCCTCTTAAACTTGAAGGTGTCCTATGCATTTATGTTTTGCTCTCTATGAAGGACAAGCTGAAAACCATTTGTATGTTTTTCCTTATGATTTGAACACACGTTTGACTTTCATTGTTTCATTTTCATGATCTTTTGTTTGTGTTCATTTGCATGTTTACAATGTGGTTGCTAAGTTCTTATTGTCAAGATTATATCTTCATGCCCATGTTTTAAGTTCTTACGATCCCAGCTCACAATTGCTTACATATATGATCAAGATTGTGTAGGTGCATGTCACCTCAAAAATTATTCTTTTGTTATCACTTACCTACTCGAGGACGAGTAGGAGTTAAGCTTGGGGATGCTTGATACGTCTCCAATGTATCTATAATTTTTGATGCTCCATGCTTGTTTTTACACTATTTGCCTACTGTTTCGTTACACTTCGTTGCACTTTTATGCATTTTCCGGAACTAACCTATTAACAAGTTGCCACAGTGCCAGTTCCCTGTTTTCTGCTGTTTTTGTGTTTCAGAAGTGATACACAGGAAATATTCTCGGAATTGGACGAAACAAGTTCCTGAAGTCTTATTTTACCCGGAAGCTTCCAGAGATCCGAAGGAGAGTAGGATGGGGGCCACAGGGGCCCCACACACCAGGCTGGCGTAGCCAGGGCCTGGGCCGCGCCACCCTGGCGTGAGGCCACCTGGCTCCACCTCTGACATCGCCCCTTCACCTATAAAGACCCCCCGATTGAAAAAACCTAAGTACCCGATCAATTTTCCAGAACACATCGCGATCCGCCGCCGCCGTCGACCCAAAGATCGGGAGGGTCCAGAAGCTCTTCCCGGCACCCTGCCGGAGAGGGGAATCGCCACCGGAGGTCTTCTTCATCGCCATGCTTGCCTCCGGAGCAATGAGTGAGTAGTCTACCTTGGACTATGGGTCCATAGCAGTAGCTAGATGGTTGTGTTCTCCACCATGTGCTTCATGTTTAGATCTCATGAGCTGCCCTACATGATTGAGATCACCGTTATGTAATTCTACATGTTTGGTTTGTTGGGATCCGATGAATATTGGTGTTATGATTAAATTGTTGTACTGAAATATATCTTATGTTATCTCTATGTTGTTTATGATCTTGCATGCTCTCCGTTGTTAGTAGCTATCTTGGCTGAGTAGTTGCTAGTGACTCCAAGATGGGATATTTATGCTCGATAGTGGGTTCATGCCTCTATTTAACCTAGGGGAGTGACAGAAACCTCTAAGGTTGTAGATGTGCTGTTGCTACTAGGGAGAAAACAACATTCATATGCTCAAGGGTGAAAGGACACAGATGTCGCCTAGAGGGGGGGTGAATAGGCGATATCAAATTTTACGAATGGCTTGAACAAAAGCGGAATTAAACTAGCGTTTATTTTGTCAAGCACATAAAACCTAAATAAACTAGGCTCACCTATGTGCACCAACAACTTATGCTAAGCAATACAAGTAACAAGGTGATAGCAAGATATATGACTTCAAGCACGAAGGCTATCACAATGTAAAGTGCATAAGTAAAGAGCTCGGGTATAGAAATAACCGAGGCACGCGGAGACGATGATGTATTCCTGAGTTCCTCCCTTAAAAGGGAGTACGTCTCGTTGGAGGGGTGTGGTATCGCCACAAAGGCCTCACCCTATTCTCCGGTGTGAGCTTGCGCCACAAAGGCCTAGCTCACTCTTCCACTAAGGGGTTCCTCAAGGCGGAACCGGGCCTTTACACAAAGCTTGGGGCACGCATCCACAACTTAATTGGAGGCTCCCAAGAATAGCCACCAAGGCACCACAAAGCCACAAAGCCGTCTAGAGTTCCAAGAACCCAAGAGTAATAAGCTCACAAACTTTCACTTACTCGAATCTCCGGGGAGAACTCAAACCGATGCAACTTATGCAATGGCAAGAGCACACAAGGTGCTCAAATCCTTCTCACTCAAATCCTACCAAAGCAACTAATGCTATGGAGAGATATGAGAGGAAGAACAAAGGAAATCCACAAAGAACTCCAAGATCTAAATCCACAAGAGGTTCCCCTCACTAAGAGGAGATTTTGATTGGTGGAAAGTGTTGGCACGCAAAACTGCCGCGCAACACCAGGATAATCGCCGTGCTTTCGTGACGACGAACGGATGCTTTCCGAGCAAAGCAACAAAGGTCTCCTCACTTTCGTGGAGGAGAGACGACCGCTTTTCAGCGCAAAACGGCAAAGATAATCCAAACCCTAGGGCTGCTAGAGCTCGGTAAAAGAAAGCAAAGAAGAACAAAAAATAGATGAAAAAAGTAACGATAAAAGTATACGTATTGTTTGATAGATCGATTGGCTTGAGGCCTCCTCAATCGGCCGTGGCCTAAC
The DNA here is from genome assembly GCA_007115705.1 of Dactylis glomerata. Classification (NCBI taxonomy): domain Eukaryota; kingdom Viridiplantae; phylum Streptophyta; class Magnoliopsida; order Poales; family Poaceae; genus Dactylis; species Dactylis glomerata. Next base: position 3,161,021 of record QXEO01000180.1, on the reverse strand, counting down.
TATTTAAAGGCACATCGAACTTGGCGTACAGGGCAAACATACCATACGTGAACAGAACTCTAAAATAGCTAAACCGAATCTAACCTGTGTCCTTGATTCGGTTACCATGTATGATCGATACCTATCTATTCTTTTTGCAAGCAAATACGTGACAGCTACAAACAAAGTCACCTAGGTACATGTCTAAAACTATAAAATATTATGGCTAGAGTGCTAATCATACAAGCTAATGCAAATCTTGCATATCTTGTGCATCGCCATAAATATATATGTAATTGCTATTGCACCGCTTCCTTAGGTGACTGAATAATCAGCAATCTGCCCTTTAGCTCAGCTCTCTCTGAATTCATCGAGAACTTGTCCTTGATAGCCGCCAGTTCAGTCAATACTCTGTATATTTGTCCTGGTAAAAGGCTTGTTTTGCCTACCCAGTCTGGCTGCGGCGTTCTTGTTGAACCCTGATCACATGTATGTCTTGAACTACATAGCAGTTTCAAATATACATATCAATTAATAATTTAACCACATACTTTGACGTTAATTTGGCCCATATAATACTCAGTAGCCAAATTATGTGTTCAACACATGCCCCCCTGTTTTTGGTACAAGGTATTTACCAAAAACACTATAACAGTACCTTAGGACGATGTTGATCATCTCACCGGCCATATATTTTCTTAGGACGATGTTCAAAGAACACATCGGCCAATTTTTTTTTTGCTTATGGCGACACCGAATTAATAACTTATCAACTAGATTTTCATAGGGCGATATTTGAAACTAGACATCGGCCATTGTAACACCAAGCCTACATCGACATGCTAGAATAATACTTCTTCAAATATTTTACATAGGGTGCTTTCAGAAATTTCTCCTCTGCAAAGATTGTACAAAATATGAATTTTTAGGGAACAATCTCTGCAACTGTCTATAGGTCTTCCCAACTCGGCGACCATTTGCCGAATCTTGTATCTTTGGTCCCAATAGGTCACACTCCTTTTAGTGTCAGAAACAATTTTCTAACAAAGTTGACCAATAAAGTTAGGTATTATGATTCGGCAATACAACTTGTTCAACAGTATATTCTAAAGCTTGTCGCCGAATTTTCCTATCTCTCGTTCAACATGAATCCTTTAAACGATTAATCTGAAGTATTCTCCTCAACTGACTCTAAACTACTTGCTGATTTGGTTATTTGTATTCATGTACCGAATCAGGATTGCCATATAGATGCTGAATTGCACCATGCGCTAAACCTTTTTTACAATGTAGTGCTAATTGCCGAACTGAACTAGAACCACCTACATGTTGTACAAGGCTAGCATTCAACTGGATATGCTCGTTTTTTAAAGCAGCTAGCATCGGTCTTTGTAATACCAAAAAGTTTTCCTGTGCTAACATGGTAACCGGATGCTTGCTGTGCTGAACAATTACTTCTAAAATTTGTACTTTGTAGGTATATGATAGCTAAACATCGGTCCAAATAACTATTTAATAACCTATCAAAACACTGAAATTCGCCTTTAATTTGTTGTATTACCACAAGCGAATTTTCAGAAACAATGTCCTTCACACCCATGTCTACTAAATTTTGTAAACCAAAGCTGTAAAGGTTCAAACTCAGCTTGACTATTTGTACAAAGATATTCTAAGCAGACCGATGTTTTATAAACAAGATTGTTGGGTGAAATTAAAACAAATAAAATCGGCAATGCCCCTTATAGCATGCAACGATTTATATGCAAAGTGATATTCTATTTTCACGCAATCCTATCACTAAAGAATCGGTTGTTGTACACATATATACTAGAAAATAGATAATGTGGAACTATTGTACATGCATTACTATTTAGTAAACACGTACCGATTTTTAGCTTCGAGCAAGCGATGCCCTGGATATGCAATGATATACCCCTTCTCGTCGTCTTCTTTCATGCATATCGCTCTTTCCGGAACGATACAATCTTCATTACGTATTTGTGTCCACTTAACACTAGTATCGGTCAAACATATTATCTCACTGTGTTGCAAATCAAACGATGCCTCTGTAAATGAGATGCATGGCGTATTATCCTCCTTGATTAACATCCATGTCAGTAGGTGCATCTATATTATTTTCACAATTTCGAGCAGCAACTATGTCATCCACATTTTTATTTTCCTCCGTCGTGATGAGCTTCTTCCTCCAAGTCATGTTCAGAGGCACCACATATCTATCTCGAGTGAACCACTTGGTGTGCTTCTTCTCAGCTATCTTTGCTCTGACTTCTGATACTTGTAGCCGATGTACCCATAGTTTATGGATAGGCGGTACTCCGGACGGACACCATTGCGGACCTGGTTTAGTACCTGATGCAACTGACTTAATAATGCTGCCCCCCAAGTTTCTTGGCCTATACTTACATACTGTAGCTTTTGGGGCAAATATTTTTTCCCTGGCCGAAAGAACCATCTGCTGATCATATACGTCATTAGCTCTAATTTTCTGGCTGCCACTACTAGTTGAATCCCCACGTTCTGCAGAAGTACTAGTAATAGACTTGAAATCCATTGGATGACTCGTGGACATTTTTTAGCTAATGCTCCTCATAGCTGACACGCAATGCATGCTGGTCGTTTCATTTTTCTGCCTTGTCCTGGAGGATGCAACAAATTTATTATCTAAATCTTTCTCTTCTGTACTAGCAACTTCTCTATTAACTGATCCAGGTCCAGCATCACTGCTCATTTTTATATTACTCAAAACACCTTCCGTCGATTGGTATTCACCAATTTTGAAACCATAAGCAGCTTTACCACCGGCTCCAACTTTTACACTGCCTCTCGGGGATAGACCAATATATGTATTAATCAGCTCACTACTACTTGCCATGCTAGCAGGTACAACTTCCTTCTCTGAATGTGCACACACGTTAGCTTCTAAACCAGCATGCATGAATGCATCTTCTGCTCCCGTATCATTGTTGCATCCATGCTTAGCTTTATCACATGTAGCATCATCTCTTGCAAGGCTTTCACGTCTGATCGGCACCCACACAAACTTCTTACCACCCATATGAACGTAGCCAAATGCATCTTGTCTCCTACGCAGATTTGATGTTACCAAGACCGGCCTCACATCATTACAATGAATTACACTAGCATCATGTTCTCTTGCTCCCTGATGAAACCGAGCTCTTTTCTCATGCAAGTGTGGTCTGAATATAGGCCTCGGTGAAATCCAATCCGGCTGAAAATAATCTGTTGTCCCCATAGGATATGTCACCCATGGACTGAATCCCCATAAAGGATATTGAGGGTACACAGGAAGTCGACAACCCCAATTTGTCGCCACCATTGGAAAATAAGGCTGCTGGTTAACTGACTTTTCTCTCCAGCGCTCATGCCCCCCATGACGAGATGGAGACCTCAGCCGCTTATTACCTCGAAGCCGATTAAAAACATTGTCGGCCTTTTGTGAAGTGTATTTTTCCAACAGTTGTTTAACAGTTAGCTTTGGTCTTGGAGCTAAATTTCTCTTTCTTTCATTGACTCTCTGCGCTCCAACTTCTGAATTTCTTGAAATGATCATCCTCGGTGCAACATTATTATCAATAACAACATTTTTCCCTTTGGTAGACTCGGTCTGATCTGACCGAATAAGTATTTTCTTGTTGTCAAAATCGATGATGTTGGGAGAGTACGGTTGGACGACCTGAACAATATCTTGCCCCGCCTCTTGAAGATTTTCCATCTTCTTGTTTTCTTTCTTTTCTGGATCTTGTGCTTCTTCACTTTGATGCTCCTTTTCAACCAAAGATGGTTCGGCTATATTTTCATTTTGTGGAATCTCATCAATTTCTTTGGCACGGAATTCATAGGGCAACATGAAAGCTCCCTTACATCCAGAAAAATCAAGCACCATTGTTTCTTGCTCAACGAAGCTGGTATCTACCGGGTTGACAAATTCAGTGTGTGTGTCCGACTTAGCTTTACTCAAATTTAATTCAGCTTGAACTAAGTCGGTCGTGGAAGACGTGTCAACCATCTTTTGTTGTTTTGACTCAGCACACGTATTGTCCAACCCAGCCTTAGACGAGTTAGCCATACTGACCAAGTCAACCTTTTTTTGTTGGTTGGCTACCATAGCTCTGACTTCAACAAGCTTCTTTGCAAGATTTTTACAAGATTTCCTATATAAATCAGCCCACTCCTCTGATGATCTCCCCTCGAATCTTTCAGCATTTTTCGGCAATGACAATTGGGTGTTACCGAAATTCTGCAGTTGTTTAGGGGGTGTATCACATGCTACAGTATCAGATGAAGCCACATGAGCTCCTATTGAATTCTCACTTATTCGGCTGCAAGCAGTGTGAAGGTGTGTAGCCGAATTATGGATATCTGAAGTTGCATATGGTGCTGAAAAATTAGTAACATAAGGTGTAACATATGATGGTTCAGAATAATTGGCCAAATAGCTACTAGTACCATAGCAAGTCGCGTTGTCCATCGGCATGTATGAAGGTGAAGCAAAAAATTGCATGTTATTTGCCGATGAATAAAAGGGTGAAACATTATTTTGCATATTATTAAAATTTATAACATTAGGTGCTTCATATTGGTTAACTGAATTCATCACGTTGTTCATCGGCATATGAACTTCTGGGGCTGCCGATGTATGAGAATTTGAATATACGTGCTGAAAGTTATCAAAATTATAACAAGTTGAAGGATGTACATTATTTTGCATCGGCGTTTGCACATAGCAAGAATTAGGGTTAGCCGATACAGTATTCATATCAAAGAATCTAGCAACTTCAGCATAAGAATTATTTGCATCTACAAAAGAAGATTGAGAATTCATGTTACCGTTGTAGACTGCAGCTTCTTGATGACGCTCTTTACGTAGCAGGAACGGGCCGGAGACCGATCGATGCTTCGTCCCCAGCGGAGTCGCCAATTGTGTTGGCACGCAAAACTGCCGCGCAACACCAGGATAATCGCCGTGCTTTCGTGACGACGAACGGATGCTTTCCGAGCAAAGCAACAAAGGTCTCCTCACTTTCGTGGAGGAGAGACGACCGCTTTTCAGCGCAAAACGGCAAAGATAATCCAAACCCTAGGGCTGCTAGAGCTCGGTAGAAGAAAGCAAAGAAGAACAAAAAATAGATGAAAAAAGTAACGATAAAAGTATACATATTGTTTGATAGATCGATTGGCTTGAGGCCTCCTCAATCGGCCGTGGCCTAACTATTTAAAGGCACATCGGACTTGGCGTACAGGGCAAACATACCGTACGTGAACAGAACTCTAAAATAGCTAAACCGAATCTAACCTGTGTCCTTGATTCGGTTACCATGTATGATCGATACCTATCTATTCTTTTTGCAAGCAAATACGTGACAGCTACAAACAAAGTCACCTAGGTACATGTCTAAAACTATAAAATATTACGGCTAGAGTGCTAATCATACCAGCTAATGCAAATCTTGCATATCTTGTGCATCGCCATAAATATATATGTAATTGCTATTGCACCGCTTCCTTAGGTGACTGAATAATCAGCAATCTGCCCTTTAGCTCAGCTCTCTCTGAATTCATCGAGAACTTGTCCTTGATAGCCGCCAGTTCAGTCAATACTCTGTATATTTGTCCTGGTAAAAGGCTTGTTTTGCCTACCCAGTCTGGCTGCGGCGTTCTTGTTGAACCCTGATCACATGTATGTCTTGAACTACATAGCAGTTTCAAATATACATATCAATTAATAATTTAACCACATACTTTGACGTTAATTTGGCCCATATAATACTCAGTAGCCAAATTATGTGTTCAACAGAAAGATAGATCTAGATCTCCTCTCTCTTTTCCCTCAAAAAGATGCAATAAATATGGGAGGAATTGAGGAGGAAGGGCAAGCTTGCCAAGTCAACAATGGAGGAGAGAGAAGCCCAATTCGTATCCAGCCCAAGGAGGAAGAAGGGGTATTTATACCCCCCCACGAAATGTGGCCGTTGCAGACTTGGAGGGGCGGATTATCCGGCCAAAATATGGCCGGAATATCCGGCTGGCCGGATTATCCGGCCCCCAGGCCGGATTATCCGCCCCCTATACTGGGTGACGCCGACCAAAGTCCTTAGCAGAAATTCCGAAACGAAATCTTCAAGGGGGGGGGGCCGGATAATCCGCCCCCCTGGCCGGAATTTCCGGCCCCGTATCTGGGTGACGCCGAGCATAAATTGCAATACGAAAACGGTGATAACTTTTTCATCCGGACTCCGTTTTTGATGATCTTGGGCTCGTTGGAATCACCACAACGAGCTCTACAACTTCATCCATAGAAACATCATAGTCCAACAAGGGAGTATAAAACCAAATGATGAAAGGTTTGACCTCTCTTTGAAGGCAAACCGGTAAAACCTCCAAACATCAAAAACGCAATAAGAGCTTCATGCGAAATCCCTTTTTGATGAGCTAGAGCTTGTCATGGAAATAACCACAAGCTCTAAAACCTCACATGGATAAAACCCAAATGAGAACCAAGAAAGATGATGCCAAGTATGCAAAGGTTTGAGCTCTCTCCGAACGATACAATTAAGTTACTCACTCGAGAGCCCCTCTTGATAGTACGGCAACCGATCCTATAACCCGGTCTCACAACTAACACCATGAGACCGGTAAGAAAGAAACCCTAACACTATCATACCTTTTCCTTGAGCATTCCACTTGAGGTGGATAATGACGATCTTGATCTTCTCAAGTTGGACCACCTTTCTTGATTGAGCTTGCTTGGTGAAGTCTTGCGGATTGCTCCCCCATACTCTACTATGGAAGAGACTCTCTTTAAGCATATATTCACATATCCATGATCACAATATAGATGGCAAGCTTCAAGCATATGTTCTCTTCTAGTTGCTCATCTTGAACTTGCGCTTTGACTTAATCAATCCTCTAATCAATTCTTCTTTCTCCATAATGATGGTGTCTTGAGGATACACATGAGAGCTCACTCAATCTTATTCTTCAAGCCACACTTAACATAAGCTCAACTCCCTTAAGACCAATCTTTGGATCACTCCTTGAATAACACCTTGGTCAACACATAATCTTCTTCTTACAACCTTGACTCCAACAAATGGTTCAAGCATTGTCTATGGACAAGTCCTACACATATAACTCAATGCAACCATTAGTCCATAGGGATTGTCATTAATTACCAAAACCACACATGGGGCTCGATATGATCTTTCAATCTCCCCCATTTTGGTAATTGATGACAATCTCTTTGAGAGGGTTTATATAATGAATTCAAAGAACCAAAATGGTTGTACTAACATCAAATACTACAAAAGTATGTGATGTTAGTAAAACCACCATATATAGAGCAAACTCCCCCACAATCTATGCACGTGTGAATGATCTTGATTTCATTGCATATATTGCCAACCAAGGTTGTTGGTGGAGTTTCCACTATATACTCAACCATGCAAAGCATGCAAGGCAAATGCTTAAGAACAACCCAAAGCATAAAAGCCAATTCCCTTTAAACCCTCGAAACTTCTCCCCCATTGGCATCCATTGCCAAAATGGGCGAAAAACTTAGAAGGCCAATATAGTGTGAGTTCCTCCAAAATGGTGTGCATATCCAAAAGAAATAAGTGAAGACACATGCACATATACAAAGACAAATATATGAAGTAAACCAAACTATATTAAGGATCAAAGATTGCAAAAAAATTAAGATAACACGATGGATAAACTTCAACAAATGAAGAGAGCAATCAAACAATCCAAAGAAGAAATTGAATAAAGATATTATGATAAGATCGAAAAGGTGCTCTAAATAATATGAGGAAACTCCCCAAGGTGTGTGCACAAAATATTCTATTTGAGTTGAAGTATAAGGTGCACACACATGGAATCATCACTCCCTCAATATTATTCAAAACAAAATGATACCAAGTGAAATTAAATACTATGCTAACCGCAAAATGGTGTTTTAAATGAAATGAGGAAGCTCCCCAAGGTACGTGCAAAAATTGGAATGTTTGTATTTGAATACAATTTGCACAACATGGATTCCTCACTCCCTCAATAACATTTAAAACGCAACCATTTGCAAGAGATCATAGAGAAGAAATTAAGCTTATACTTGCATCAAACAAATGGTTGAGCAACAAGCAAGGGACAATATATTAAAAGGCTCAACCAAAGAAATGTGATAGGAATGACAAAGAATATTATAAGACTAACACAAAGATAAGCATAGAGCATCCACATAGTCTTCAATGAATGATATTGCTTAGCATTCCATCCCAACACATAAGGTTCAAATAATATATCAAATAATGAGATATCATCTCTCATGTGTATAAGTTTCTAAGTAGACAATATCACAAAGATAATTATCACAAAGAAACATATACACACAAAATAGATACTAAGAATAGAACAAGATATCCAAAATGAAGTCGTGCAATATACCAATGAGATTTTTGCTTTTAAAGCATGGCCAAAGGCTCAATTTATCTTATTGTATATTGACAAACTTCAACCACCAACATGTCAAAGACATCACAAATATCAACAAGGGAAAGAAGATAGTTGTGATGCTTTGATAAAAGCAACAAGTATCAAAATGAAGGATACCAAACGGAAGAAATAAATTTGCAATTTCATCAATTTTGCACATGTGAGCTTATTGAGGAATTGATATGCAAAAAGATTGCTAAGTTGACATATATGGGATAGGAGAATCATGAGCATGATTTTTATATGTTCCCAATAATATGTCCTCATCTCAACTTGCTCACCTTTGCAATAAAGAGGTTTCATTAGAATCCTTGCAAGAACCACATGATTTTCAAATAAAGATATCCATGCCAAGAAACAACCTACACAAGGTTGAACGCTAGAAAAGTATGCATAAAAAGATACTTGTTACCGAGATATTAAAGGTAGGATGTAGTAGATAGGAGTTCTTCAATAATCCTAGCTTGCCTCAAATTATCATTTAGTCACCACTTCATCCTTATTATTGAGACAAGCACCAATATATCTCCATGTACCTAAAACAAAGTTCAAGTACAAGATGGTCCCCAAACTCATTGGGTCCAAAGTAGTTAGAAACTACAACATATAGGACAAACTCCACATAAATATGTGCATATATATATGAAATTGAATTTCATGCACATCTTAGCCGATTTAGGATTTGATGGAGCTTCTCCTATATATTTGATCAAAGAAAGCAAAAGCATGCCATACAATATACATTTAGTAAATATGCATGCACAAGACTTTCAAGAGCCAAAGGAGATACAATTTGGACAAAACACCAAGAAGGACAAGCGAGCACACAAAATTGTGAAGCTACAAAAGGTTGTCCAAATTATATCAAAGAATCAAATCAACACAAGATTGACTCCAAAGTTCAACTAGTGAACCAAGCAAAAGCCACTGAGCATAAAGCATAACTAAAACACACATGCTCAAAGACATATCTCATTTTAAGAGTAAGAAATAAATAATAAGGAATGAGATCACCAACTCCCAAAGAGAGCAAGGTTCAAACAAACAAACCAAACTTTCCACACTTTTTATGATGGCACACTAAGTACCAAAAAGAAAAGATTTGTCTTCCAACAAAAACCAATACCAAATGAAATAAGCACAAAGAGTGTGTTACAACAAATATAGGAGAGCTCCCCCAAGATTAGTGTATTATTTATGATTTTGCATTTGAATACAAAATGCACACAAGTGGGATCATCACATCTACCTACATAGAAATAACACAAAACAAGTTCAACGAAATCAAATGGAATAACAAAAGTCATGGAAGACAATGAGAGCTAAAACAAATACATTTTTGGCTAGAGATAAGGCAATTAAAAGCAATAGCCAATGTAAAGATGATCAATATACATGTCCCACATGATATAGTACCAATTGTCCAAGAACAAGAGGTATTTGGATTTATTTCCCGGTGGTAGTTTACATATAAATCCCAGATCATCTTCACAACAAAGAAGCATACGGAGAAGGATAAGAATTAATCACCATGCTAAAGAAGATATTCTTGATAGACTCAAATAGTTAAACAATCATGCAAACAAATGATTAAGAAAACTTGAAGCTAATGGTTTTCCAACTTTGATGTAGCATTCCACATTTTAGGAAAACCCTATCAAGAAAGTATCTCACAAACAAGATCCAAAACATGAGCAATAAAACAATTTGGCAAATTGGAACTTGTTTGAGAAAACATGCCACATAGAAGCAAGATAATTTACAATATCAACACTATGTGACACAACCTCAAATATACACATTATATTGGTTTGTAGTATGCACAAAGCATATTACTCCCCCATAATATGATAAAGCATTTATTTTCACAAGAGGCAAATAAAATCCAACAAGATGATTAATGGACATTATAGAATTTGAATTTCTCATAAGAATGACATACCACATAGAAACTAGATAATCTTTAAATATCAACACTAAGTGGTATTCCTCATGTACACACATTTTTAGGATTGTGAAGTGCAAAGCGTATCAGTCCCCCAAAATGGGATGGTCCAATAATCTCTCACAAGAGCCAAGTAAGATAAAACGAGATGCAAAAGGCTCAACAAGAACAACCGTACATGGTGTGCAAACCAACATGCACATACTTGATTACTCAAAATGAAGCAAGTAAGAAGCACAACATATACAAACACATGCAAGATACAAAACCCAACACATGCAAAGGGGCGAGTAACTTTCAAGGTAGATAAGTTGAATACATGTTACCGCAAGGAGGAACATTGGATATATGATAGAAATAAGATAATCCAAATGAATTGACTTGAGAAAATATAATTGATGAAGATCCCTTAATTCTTCATGATATAGCCAAGTCTCCAATGCCCTCCTACAACACCTATTGTTCAAGTAATGGCTTGTTGGTCCCCAACCAAGTTGGGTCCTAAGAAGTTAGAAACAATAGGTTTGGCAACCCAAATGGTTCTTTTCTTGACACCACTTTGAGCACCAACAAATTTGGCAAACACATTGCCAACCTTATCCCTGCAAAGCGAATAAACATCTTCAATTATGATAGGGTTGGATGAGTTACCACTAGTGCATGAAGAAGATAGGTGACCCTTCTCATGGCATATGTAGCAAGTTCTTTTCTTCACCTTCTTCTCACTTGATTTCTCCACAAGGGGAGCATTAGCTTGATTTTTCTTGGGAAGTGACCTTTCTTCAACTTGAGGTTGAGCAAGGGCTTGAACTTGAGACCGCTTCCCTTGTTGCTTCTCACTAAGTGCCTTTTTCTTCAAAGGGCAAGATCTAACATGGTGCCCTTCAATTTTGCACTTGAAGCAAACAATCTTGGCCAAATTCTTGACTTGTTCTTGGCCCTTCTTCTTCTTGTATATTTTGGACTTCTTCTTGTTGTTAGAGATAAATCCAAGTCCACTCTTGTCATTGGGGGATTTTTGCACACTCAAGATCTTATTGAGTGTGGACTTCCCTTCATGACGTTTTTCCAAGTCTTTCTTCAACGAAGTAACTTGGGCCTTGAGCTCTTTGATTTCCTCTACATGGTTAGTGACAACACAAGTACTAGTGGAAGTAGAGGCTACATTGTTAGAGCAACAAGGCAAGGAGGGTAATTCATCACTAGATGTACAAATAGTATGAGTGGATGAATTACTAGTACTAGCACATGGCAATATAGCATTTTGGGAAATAGTGCTAGTGCCCACATGAGGCTCACAAGATGTTACCTTTGTAGATATAGCCTCATGAGCTAACTTTAGGCGAGCATGGGACACTAAAAGATCCTCATTAGAGCTAGATAGCTTTTCATGACTTTGTTTCAATTTCCCATACTTGCTAGTTAGCAATTCAAGTTGAGACCTTAGCTCAACATTCTCCTTCAAAATAGATGCTTCACAAGAAATAGAGTTAGTAGCACATGCATCATTATCATGAGTAATAGGAGAAGACAACTTGGTAAGTGCAAGGTCGCGTTCTTTAGTGAGTTTAGAAATTATTTCATTACATGACTCCTTAATGGATTCAAGACTCTCCTCAAGAGAAACCCGGAGCTCTTGCTCTTCTTCAAGAGAATTTTCTAAAGAGCCAATATCATTAGCATACTCTCTTTCGAGCCTACATTTTTCTTCAATGATTTTTTGGCTCTCAATAGCACTAGACACAAGTTTAACAAGAAGGGAGCGAACCTTCATATCATTGGGAAGAGCATTATAGATAATCTCACCTTTCCTTCTTATGCTATCCTCCTCTTCATATATATTTTCATCCTCTTGATCATCATTATCCTCATCCACATCAACACAAGAGGTATTGGGTTCCAAAGTAGGGGATACCTTTGAACCCCTAGCCATAAGGCATAGGTGGGTGACATGAGATGATAATGATGAATTACTTGAAGCTCCATTCAAGATCTTGTCTTGACCCATAGAATCTTCGGTTTCCTCTACATTGTTAGACACACAACAACTAGAGGAAATAGAAGCATTTATATTATTGCAACTAGACAAAGAAAGCATATCATCAAGAGATTTATTCAAGAAATTTACACATGATATGCAAGGACTATCAACACAAGCATGTAAAACATTTATGGGGCTACAAGTGTTTAAGTCCAAAGATGAAGCATTGCAATGAGATAGAGATAAAGGATCATCAAAAGTAAGCATACTATCACCATTGCAAGTTTTATCACCACTCACCATATCATTACCTTGTGTCTTGCCACACTTTGGTGAAGTGGATGAAAGTTCACTGCGGCCGGAAGTGGAAGGAATACAATCATCCTCAATAATCTTGGACACACCATATTTTTCTTGAAGCTTTGTCCATATCTCACGAGCGCTCCGAAAAGGTGTGATGGAGAAGGTAACTACATCGCTCAAAGCATTAACAATCACATGAGTAGCTTGAGCATTGAGATACAAGTTTTTCTCATCCTCTAAAGATAGATTTTGAGTATCCTTTGGAGGAGAAAAACCCGCATCTACAATTCGCTCCATAGATGGGTCCATGACCCAAAAATAATTAAGCATGTGAATTTTCCAAGTATCATAATTTGTGCCATCAAATATAGAAGTGTTATTGTGCACTAATCCCCTAGCCGACATCTTTGCTCTCAAGGCGGTGAAGCCTAAAATGAGAGACCGGGCTCTGATACCAATTGAAAGGACACAGATGTCGCCTAGAGGGGGGTGAATAGGCGATATCAAATTTTACGAATGGCTTGAACAAAAGCGGAATTAAACTAGCGTTTATTTTGTCAAGCACATAAAACCTAAATAAACTAGGCTCACCTATGTGCACCAACAACTTATGTTAAGCAATACAAGTAACAAGGTGATAGCAAGATATATGGCTTCAAGCACGAAGGCTATCACAATGTAAAGTGCATAAGTAAAGAGCTCGGGTATAGAAATAACCGAGGCACGCGGAGACGATGATGTATTCCCGAGTTCCTCCCTTAAAAGGGAGTACGTCTCGTTGGAGGGGTGTGGTATCGCCACAAAGGCCTAACCAACGCCACAAAGGTCTCACCCTATTCTCCGGTGTGAGCTTGCGCCACAAAGGCCTAACTCACTCTTCCACTAAGGGGTTCCTCAAGGCGGAACCGGGCCTTTACACAAAGCTTGGGGCACGCATCCACAACTTAATTGGAGGCTCCCAAGAATAGCCACCAAGGCACCACAAAGCCACAAAGCCGTCTAGAGTTCCAAGAACCCAAGAGTAATAAGCTCACAAACTTTCACTTACTCGAATCTCCGGGGAGAACTCAAACCGATGCAACTTATGCAATGGCAAGAGCACACAAGGTGCTCAAATCCTTCTCACTCAAATCCTACCAAAGCAACTAATGCTATGGAGAGATATGAGAGGAAGAACAAAGGAAATCCACAAAGAACTCCAAGATCTAAATCCACAAGAGGTTCCCCTCACTAAGAGGAGATTTTGATTGGTGGAAAGATAGATCTAGATCTCCTCTCTCTTTTCCCTCAAAAAGATGCAAGAAATATGGGAGGAATTGAGGAGGAAGGGCAAGCTTGCAAAGTCAACAATGGAGGAGAGAGAAGCCCAATTCGTATCCAGCCCAAGGAGGAAGAAGGGGTATTTATACCCCCCTATGAAATGTGGTCGTTGCAGACTTGGAGGGGCGGATTATCCGGCCAAAATATGGCCGGAATATCCGGCTGGCCGGATTATCCGCCCCCTATACTGGGTGACGCCGACAAAAGTCCTTAGCAGAAATTCTGAAACGAAATCTTCAAGGGGGGGGGGGCGGATTATCCGCCCCCCTGGCCGGAATTTCTGGCCCCGTATCTGGGTGACGCCGAGCAGAAATTGCAATACGAAAACGGTGATAACTTTTTCATCCGGACTCCGTTTTCGATGATCTTGGGCTCGTTGGAATCACCACAACGAGCTCTACAACTTCATCCATAGAAACATCATAGTCCAACAAGGGAGTATAAAACCAAATGATGAAAGGTTTGACCTCTCTTTGAAGGCAAACCGGTAAAACCTCCAAACATCAAAAACGCAATAAGAGCTTCATGCGAAATCCGTTTTTGATGAGCTAGAGCTTGTCATGGAAATAACCACAAGCTCTAAAACCTCACATGGATAAAACCCAAATGAGAACCAAGAAAGATGATGCCAAGTATGCAAAGGTTTGAGCTCTCTCCGAACGATACAATTAAGTTACTCACTCGAGAGCCCCTCTTGATAGTACGGCAACCGATCCTACAACCCGGTCTCAGAACTAACACCATGAGACCGGTAAGAAAGAAACCCTAACACTATCATACCTTTTCCTTGAGCATTCCACTTGAGGTGGATAATGACGATCTTGATCTTCTCAAGTTGGACCACCTTTCTTGATTGAGCTTGCTTGGTGAAGTCTTGCGGATTGCTCCCCCATACTCTACTATAGAAGAGACTCTCTTTAAGCATATATTCACATATCCATGATCACAATATAGATGGCAAGCTTCAAGCATATGTTCTCTTCTAGTTGCTCATCTTGAACTTGCGCTTTGACTTAATCAATCCTCTAATCAATTCTTCTTTCTCCATAATGATGGTGTCTTGAGGATACACATGAGAGCTCACTCAATCTTATTCTTCAAGCCACACTTGACATAAGCTCAACTCCCTTAAGACTAATCTTTGGATCACTCCTTGAATAACACCTTGGTCAACACATAATCTTCTTCTTACAACCTTGACTCCAACAAATGGTTCAAGCATTGTCTATGGACAAGTCCTACACATATAACTCAATGCAACGATTAGTCCATAGGGATTGTCATTAATTACCAAAACCACACATGGGGCTCGATATGATCTTTCAAAGGGCATATGCTTTGTTTACATTACACACTTTGCTTAATGCAATTATCCGTTGTTCGCAACTTAATACTCATGGGGTGTTCAGACGATATCCCCGTGAGTGGATTATTAGTCATAGATGCAGTTGGATGGCGGTCTATATATTTTGTTGTAATGCCCAGAGTAAATCTCATAGTGATCTTCTTAACATATCACATTTATCTTTTGAAAGGATCGGTACGGGCGACTAGAGGGGGGTGAATAGGCGCTAAGACAATTTTTAATCTTTTTCAATTTTAAGGCTTGACACAAAGTAAATTCACTAGATGTGCAACTAGGTGAATTTCCTAAGAGTGGCAAGCATGCAAGTAAACAAGTAACTAGCAAGATACAAGTAAGGGAAAGAAATAACCGAAGAGTGGAGACCGGAGACACAAGGATGTATTCCCGTAGTTCCTTCCTTTTGAGGGGAAGTACGTCTACGTTGGAGAGGTGTGGTGACACGGAGTCTACCAACGCCACAAAGGCTCACCTTGTTCTCCGGTGAGCAAGCCACGGAGGCTAGCTCGTTTCCACTAAGCGGTGGTATTGGGGGAACCACGAATCCCTTACACGGAGCTTGGGGCACAACTCCACAACTCAATTGGAGGCTCCCAAGAAAGCCACAGAGGCAAGAATCACCACAAAGACAAGTCAATCAACCAATTACAACACCTAGGGTCACAAGATCCCCAAGGTGCAAATCCTCCAAGCAAATGGAGGTGGAAATGAAATTCCTTCGGTGAAGATGTAGATCGGTGCCTCCTCCTTCAATCCTCCAGAGATCAAGAGCTTTGGTTGGCTAGAAGGGGAGATCTATGGAATTTGGTGTTTTTCCAATGGGGGTAGGTGAGAGCTTCAAGGATGAACAATGGTTGGTGAAGTTCTAACCCTACCCCAGCTGGGAGAAGGGGTATTTATAGGTAGGTGGGAATCTGGCCGTTAGAGGGAGCACACAGCAGCAAACCCGGCGATAAGTCCGGCGGCGCCGGCCTCTGGGCCGAACGCCCCGGCGGAAAGTCCGGCGGGACCGGATTTCTCGCCGGGTGTCCGGCGGCCCGCCGGGAGAATCTGGCGCCCCGCCGAAAACTCAATCAGAACACCAATCCGGCGGCCCCGCCGGGCTGGTCCGGTCTGCCGCCGGATGGTCCGGTCTGGGAGCCGGCCAGACCAACTTAGGCCACTTTCGGCAAGCGATTCCACCATCTTTCTTTTTATGCATTAGAACCCCTTCACCTGTGAACTTAAACCTGTATGCATATAATTCAAATATTAGTTCACACAAAACATAGTCATGTCATTATAAATCAAAAAAGTAGAAAGGGACAAATGTCCTTTCAATCTCCCCTTTTTGATTTACGATGACAAACTATGTTAGAGTCTCATAGGAGAAACAAAACATGGTATCTAATGAATAGAGAGAGTGCTCCCCCATAACACATGCACATGGTAGAATTTGCTTTTGGAATGCAAAGTGCAAGATTTAGATTATAGGGAGCTCCCCCACCATCAATAGGAACCAAGCATGGCATGGACAAGATAATATCATGGATAGATAATAATATAGCAAGCATAGACATATCCAAACATAAGCATAAAGTGCATAGTGCATAATTAAAGTACACACTTGTCCACACACGATAGGGTTCCACGGAGTTTGAGAGATAAAACGGCAAATAAAACGCAAATGGACACAAGCCACTTAAGAACCAAGGAAAATGAAAGCGAGGCTTGTGTCATGCGACGTTATTCCTAGAGACTCTACACTCTTCTCCCCCTTTGGCATCGAAACACCAAAAAGGGACAAGAGAGTAGAAGATGCTAGCACTCAAAAGTCTTCACTGGGGATAGTAGAACCCTCCGGATCATCTTCTCCATGAGCACCTTCTTCTTCATCAGCATATTCTGGCTCAGAGGGTGGCTCAAAGTCTCCAAAGTCTTCAACACCAGCAAACATGGCATCATCAAGAGGCGGCATGACATAGTTGACATATGGAACCAGATCCAACTCGGTTCCAACAGGAGGAACTGCACCGCCTCTAGCTGCCAAGAACTCATTCTGCCTCCTCCGAGTCTCCTGACTCATCTCCATGCTCCTATGAGCCACATCATAAGTGCTGCGACACATATCCCACAGATTCTTGAAGAAAGCAGCAACACCTTTCTTGCGAGAGGACCTATGATGGCGATGATGACGACGGTGACTAGCTCCAGAGCCAGAGGCATGGTGAGGATCAGGAGCATCCATGGAGCGACCTCTAGCCCTAGCAGGGTGCAAGCCGGGAGCCTCTTCAAAACCACCCTGGAAACCCACTGAGAATGTCTCCATCTCCAGAATCTGTCCACGCACCTGAGCAGTCTGAGTCCGGGGCTGCCTGTTGATCAAACGCTGCACATACTGACAGTAGTTGGGAGTCATGCGCTTGAGAGTAGATCTCTTCATTTTCTGAAAAATGAAGTCACAACCATCTATCTTCCGAAGCTTGTCGGGCTGGCAATAGTACAGCAAGTTCCTGTGATAGCCCCTGACACTAGCATCATCTCCAGCCTTACTCACCAGATTCTGACGGAAGAGCTTGGCAAGAGCGTTGTAGTAGTAGTACATCCCTGAAATAGTAGGAGCAGGAAGAGATGGCTCATCTGGATAGCTAATGCGAGAGATCTTCTCCACGGAAAAGGGCGCCTCAGAGTGAATCTTGAAACCTCCAGCCCTACCACCACCATAGCCCAGAGCATCACAGAAATCAGCAAACGTGACAGTGAACACATCCTGGCCAGTCATCCAAGAGAAGGACTCCGCTGGGTCATTATGGAAGAACACAGTGCAACAGAACTGACGGACCACCATTGGCTGAATAGGCTCGAAGAGAGTGACAAGGTCCAAAACATCCATCTTGAGAAGAGCCTCATTGATATAGCGAAAGTCCCTGGAGACATACTGCTGAAAGTGCTCGACATTGAGGGATTTAGGCACCACATAGAATCCACTCTTCATGTGCTCAGATGCATCATAGTAATCATCCCACATACGACGCTGAGAATCAGTCCAGAACCTCTTGTCATTGCCAGTATACTGCCTTTCATGAAAGCGGTATGGGTTCGCAAGGCGAAGTTTACGCCAAGTGTTGATAAGTGTTGAACCCAAGTTCCCTTCAATCTCCTGCTCCTTCTCCACATCCACCAGGCCACGAGCCCCCTTTCCCTTCCGGGGAGGATGAGGTCCACGAGTGTATACAAGCTTGGACTTCATCCGATGCCCTGCAGCTGCAGAGCTGCCACCTTCAGCTGGGGTCTTCCCTGACTGACGAGTATGACGCTGAGGGCGTCCCTCAACCTCATCTAGCTTCCTCTTCTTGACTTCAAAGGCTCGAGCATCTTCTTCATTGTCAATCTGGTAGTTACTGTCCTCAGTCAAATAAGAGTCGGAATCTGAAAAGCGCAAGCAAAAACAAAGCAACACCAGATAAAGATACATGTCACGGAAGAGGAACTCAAAGTCGGGTAGGGACAAGTGCACGATGGAGAGGTAGTATGGCAGTGAGGTTCGGCGCCAGGTCCGGCGGGACCGGACAGTGGGCCGGACCGTCCGGCGGGCCGCCGGGCCATTCCGGCGAGCTCGCCGAACTGGTATTCTGAACGCCAGTTCGGCGGGTCCGCCGGAACGGTCCGGTGGACCGCCGGGTGGTCCGGCGCCAGGTCCGGCGACCGCCGGACATTTCGCCGAAACACACGAATGTCATACTACCCGCAATCTTGACTCAAATAACTTGTCACTACAAACTTTAAGGGTATATGGATGCCAAGGAACAAACACTAGCCCAACAAGGAACGAAACCCTAAAGGATCTATCCCTAGACAAAATGAATCTAACCCTAGGTACACACAAGATCTACTCATACAAGAGCATGAACAAACGAGTGTGAGGCAAGGGCTAGAGGAAGAAGAGAAAATGAGGGAGTTACCCAAAGACATGGTGCACAAGAAGATGGGGAAAAATCCCGATCTCCCAATGCGGTTGACGAAACGCGAAGATCTTCGGAGGAAAGCTTCAAAACAACCCGATCTACACCCGATCTAAATTTGGAAGGGATTGGTTGGGTGGAGAGGCTAGGGGGAGGAGAAGCTTGAGGAGGCGGCGGCAATGGAGTTGGGGGCGGGCGTGGGGAGGGAGGGAAGTGGGGGGAAACTGCTAAGGAAACCCTCCCCATGAATTTATATAGGCCGCCAGTCCGGCGGTAAGTCCGGCGGGACCGGGCCATTCGCCGGGCGGTCCGGCGGGCCGCCGGGCCATTCCGGCGAGCTCGCCAAACTGGTATACTGAATGCCAGTTCGGCGGGGCCGCCGAGAAAGTCCGGTGGGCCACCGGGCAGTCCGGCGCCAGGTCCGGCGACCGCCGGGCAGGCCGCTGAAACACCTTTTGGACTAGAAAAGTTTTGATAATTGTCGATATGTGACATGTATCAGCAAGAAAAGCATGGTGTGCGGAAGAAATCAACAGCCATCAAACTTGTTTGCAAGAAAATCAACTTGAGATTGCATGCCTTCCAAAGAAGAGCAACAACAAAACACGAGATTTGAAGACATGCAATGGTGGGGGATTTCTCCCCCTATGTGTGATCACCAATGTCGTGACACCGCGAAGAGACATGCTTGGGCTCAAATGACATTAGTGATCTTATGATGTCGCACACTTGAGTATGCATCGTGCCATTAGTTGACACGATGACTATCCTCAACTATGCGCATCTAGACTAGAACAACACACTATAATATGGGAATGAGTGCACACGATCAAGCCACATTGCAAGAGTCTAGGATGTGCTTGGTCTTGTTATGTTGAACCGGATTATGAGCGATCTTGATGGCACTCTCATTGTCACACAAGAGTGGCACCTTGTCGAAGTGAATACCATAATCCTCCATGGTTTGCCTCATCCAAAGGAGTTGAGCACAACAACTTGCGGCTGCCACATACTCGGCTTCGGCGGTGGAGAGAGACACACAATTTTGCTTCTTGGAAGACCAACTAACCAAAGACCTACCAAGAAATTGGCAAGCCCCGGAAGTTGACTTCCTATCCACTCTGTCTCCGGCCCAATCTGAGTCTGAGTACCCTACAAGCTTAAAGCTTGCTCCCTTCGGGTACCAAAGGCCAAAAGTTGGGGTATCAATCAAATATCGGAAGAATCTTTTGACCGCCATTAGATGGCTTTCCTTAGGGGCGGCTTGATATCATGCACATATTCCCACACTAAGCATGATATCCGGTCTAGATGCACAAAGATAGAGCAAAGACCCAATCATAGAGCGATAAAGTTTTTGATCCACTTCATTACCATTAGGATCGAGATCAAGAGTAACCTTTGTAGGCATGGGAGTCTTGGCTCCCTTCACTCCGGTATCCATCTTGAACTTCTTGAGCATGTCTTGGGTGTACTTGGCTTGATTGATGAAGGTGCCACCCTTCAATTGCTTTATCTCAAAGCCAAGAAAGAATTTCAACTCCCCCATCATAGACATCTCAAATTTATCTGTCATTAGTCTTGCAAATTCATCATTGAAAGATTTGTTAGACGAACCAAAAATGATATCATCTACATAAAGTTGGCATATGAATAGCTCCCCGTTTACTTTCTTAGTAAAAAGAGTGGGATCAATGAGGCCTATCTCAAACCCATGGTCTACAAGAAGCTCTCTAAGATGCTCGTACCACGCACGTGGGGCTTGTTTAAGGCCATAGAGTGCCTTATCGAGCTTGTAGACATGGTTCGGAAAGTTAGGATCCTCAAAACCCGGGGGTTGCTTTACAAACACTAACTCATGCAAAGGACCATTTAAGAAAGCACTCTTCACATCCATTTGTTGCAACTTAAAATTATGATGTGATGCATAAGCAAGAAGGATACGGATGGACTCAAGGCGAGCCACGGGTGCAAAAGTCTCTCCATAGTCGATGCCTTCAATTTGAGAGTATCCTTGAGCAACTAAACGAGCCTTGTTCCTCACAACAATTCCATTTGCATCTTTCTTGTTCTTGAAGATCCACTTGGTTCCAATGACATTGCGGCAATCCTTGGGCTTCTCTACTAATGACCAAACTTTGTTGCGCTCGAAGTTATTGAGTTCTTCATGCATGGCTTTGATACGTCTCAAACGTATCTATAATTTTTGATGCTCCATGCTTGTTTTACACCATTTGCCTATTGTTTCATTACACTTAGTGGCACTTTTATGCATTTTCCGGAACTAACCTATTAACAAGTGCCACAGTGCCAGTTTCTTGTTTTCTGCTGTTTTTGTGTTTCAGAAGTGATACACAGGAAATATTCTCGGAATTGGACGAAACAAGTTCCTGAAGTCTTATTTTACCCGGAAGCTTCCAGAGATCCGAAGAGAAGTAGGAGGGGGTCCACCAGGGCCCCACACGCATGGGCGGCGCGGCCAGGGGCCTGGCCGCGCGGGGCCCGCGTGTGGGAGCCTGGCCCCTCCTCTGACATCGACCCTTCGCCTATAAAGACCCCCCGACGGAAAAAACCTAAGTACCCGATCAGATTTCCAGAACACATCGCGATCCGCCGCCGCCGTCGACCCGAAGATCGGGAGGGTCCAGAAGCTCTTCCCGGCACCCTGCCGAAGAGGGGAATCGCCACCGGAGGTCTTCTTCATCGCCATGCTTGCCTCCGGAGCGATGAGTGAGTAGTCTACCTTGGACTATGGGTCCATAGCAGTAGCTAGATGGTTGTCTTCTCCACCATGTGCTTCATGTTTAGATCTCATGAGCTGCCCTACATGATTGAGATCACCGTTATGTAATTCTACATGTTTGGTTTGTTGGGATCCGATGAATATTGGTGTTTATGATTACGTTGCTGTACTGAATATTATCTTTTGTTATCTCTATGTTGTTTATGATCTTGCATGCTCTCCGTTGTTAGTAGCTATCTTGGCCGAGTAGTTGCTAGTGACTCCAAGAGGGGGTATTTATGCTCGATAGTGGGTTCATGCCTCTATTTCACCTGGGGGAGTGACAGAAACCTCTAAGGTGGTAGATGTGTTGTTGCTACTAGGGAGAAAACAACATTCATATGCTCAAGGGCATATGCTTTGTTTACATTACACACTTTGCTTAATGCAATTATCTGTTATTCGCAACTTAATACTATTGGGGTGTTCGGATTGATATCCCCGGGAGTGGATTATTAGTCATAGATGCAGTTGGATGGCGGTCTATGTATTTTGTTGTAATGCCCAGAGTAAATCTCATAGTGATCTTCTTGACATATCACGTTTATCTTTATTCTATCAATTGCCCAACAGTAATTTGTTTACCCAGCATGTGTTATTTTATCTATGGAGAGACACCACTAGTGAACTGTGGACCCCGGTCCTATTTACATCATATTGCTATCACCTATTTACTTTACTCGTACTGTTTACTTTACTCGCACACTATATTGTTTTCCACTCGATACACTCATAAACTTTGTTTCAAGCAAACCGGTGAGATTGACAACCTCATCGTAAGTTGGGAACAAAGTACTTGGTTGTGTGTGTGCAGGTTCCGCGTTGCTACTGGCCGAAGACGAGTCAACAAGTATCGTTAACGGCGCCCTTGTTGGAGTGTTATTAAGCCAGTCAGCATCACCTTCAGTCGTCGCTGTCTCTCCTCTCCTGATCGATAAACCTTGGTATCTTAACTGAGGGAAAACTCGATGCTGTACTCATCATACCTTCCTCTTGGGGTTCCCAATGGGCTGGTTTTTCACCAAGCACAAGGAATCAACTGAGGGCCATCAAACGCCATCAGCCAGTTTTCTGGCGCCGTTGCCGGGGAGGAAGAGAAGACTTCTGCGAGGGGAGTTTTTCGCACACACATCCTTTACTTCGTTTTATTGTTTTGCTTTACTTTATTTATTTTACCTGCATCGTTTTTATATCAAAAACCCAAAAAAATTAGAATCCTTGGTAGTTGCTATTTCTTTACTTTTAGTTTATTATGTCTAGTTCAGTTGCTACTACTATGTCGCCCGAGGACATGATTTTTACTTTTAAGCAAAAGGATGAGGAAAGTTTTAAAGAAGCTTGGTCTAGAATTTACGATTGGCATGAAAAAACTGAACCTAAAATGACTTTGAGTTTGCTTCTTAGTAGTTTTTACTTTGGACTTTCTCTTCGTTATAGATATGCTTTGGATGCTACTGCAGAAGGAGATTTCCTTCATTGTGATGGAGATCAAGCCTTCAATATTATAAAAAAGTTGATTACAATTTATAGCATGCCAACCTATTTTGATTCCTCTCTTGTGTGCATTTTTAATAGACTTAATATTCTTGAGACTCGCACTGCTAGCTTGAATTCTTGCTACAATACTTTGCGCCAGCATTTTGATTATGTGCCAACAAATTCTGAACCTTCTAGTTGGTATCCTACGATAAAAATTACCATTAATGGTGAAACTTTTCATGCTCGTTGTGATATTATGTCTGAATTTTGTCTCATGCCAAAGGATGTTTATGAATCTTTGAGCCTTTGGCAGCTTTCTGAGGGAGGAGAAGAAATTTCTCTTACTAACAATGCCACTATATTTCCCCTTGGAATAGTTGAAGGAGTCTTTACAAAAGTCCTAGGAAGAATGATATCTACTGATTATCTTGTTATTGAATGCGTAGGAAAAGGACAAATCACACTTGGAAGATCCATTCTGAAGCTCCTGGGCGCCGTCATCGATGTGGGAAAAGGCAATATAACATTTACCTCTCCACCTTGCAATAACCATGTCTTTCCTAGAGCCAAGAGCAAAGGTAAGAAAGGGAGATGTAAGGCACGTGCTGATCCTAGCACTTCATCTATTGAAAATACTTGATTCGCAATTTTCTGCGCCTAGCTCAAAGGCGTTAAAGAAAAGCACTCTTGGGAGATAACCCAATGTTTTCTTTTCAGTACTTTTTCTTTTATTTGAGTCTTGGAAGTCATTACTACTGTAATGACCGCTCCTTATCTTGTTTATTTTGTTTTTGTGCCAAGAGAAGCCTCTAATTCGAGTGAGGTAAAGATTTGGGGATGTTGCTGTCCTGAAACTGTTTTCGGTGCTGCACCGTAAAAATTCGTGAAAATTCTCTGTTTATCTTTTGGACCTGCGATTTCTTGTGCATATGCCCCAGGTTATATCCAAACTTTTGTTAGTTGAACACTTTTTGATTTGAGCAACAGAAAATCCCTAAAAAATTCGACCTTTGTCAGCTGTTCAGTTTTGACAGATTTCTGCCAATATTTGTGTTTGCCACTTTATCGCTTTCTTTTGATCATGGAACTTTTAGAGAAGTTGCTACAGTAGTATTTGCTATATATGTGGTGGTTTTGAGTTGAAACCTGAAGCAAATAGAGGGTTGATTATATGTTATGCTTGCACTAATGTTGCTAATAGAATTGTGTTTAGTTTTGTATGAAGGAAGTTTTCAAGTGTAGGGATTGGAGAATGATGAGATGAGTTGAAGAATGGACAAAAGCTCAAGCTTGGGGATGCCCATGCATCACCCCAAGAAATATCCAAGAAGTACAAGCGTCAAAGCTTGGGGATGCCCCCGAGGCACCCCTTCTTCATCGGCAAAAATCATGTCACCTTTCAAAACACTATATTTTTATTGCTTCATGCACTATGTGTTTTTCTTGGAGCGTCAGTTGTTTTAGTTTTCTTAGTTGGTTTAGTTTGTTTGTTTGCTGCAATAAATGGTTGGACCCCAACAAATTTCCTTTGGAGGAGATATACTCGTTTTTATTTGCCAAGAACACTCAGTTTTTCACTCTTATCGTTCATCGAGTGTTCTTCTTTTTCTGCTACTGCTTTTGGTTTTCATTTTTGCCTTGATTTGCGTTCAGATCTTGTCATATCTTTTCATCAAGGTGTATTTTTGCCTCTGATCTTTATTGGTTTTCATCAAAAGAGGTATTTATAAAAATTTCAAATGGTGTTGGAAAAGAGAAAAAGCTTTGTGCAAAATAGTGGTACAAGAAGGAGCTTGTGTAGACTGCGGCTTAGGCTTTTTCATGTCATGCTTGATGTATTTTTGATAGTATGCTTAGTGGTTTTGCTGTAGCATGACTTGTCTCAAATAACTGAGATTGCTTAATGAGCCTTTGAAAAAATCATGCGTTGTTTTTATTGTATGGAAGCATTATTTTGGTTTTCTCCTTGATGCTTTATTTGGGTTGACTTGGCGCATGCTCACACATGTTAGACTCTTACAAAGTCGCCAATAGCCTTCATGATCATTTAGTTTTTGACTTTTGATGCCATCTTATGCTTCTTTTAATGTCGCTTTGTCGCTTTGCATGATTATGGCCATTATTGCTCTCTTAGTTGGTCGCTCCCAGTCTTTTGTTAGCCCTCGCCTTGTACTGAGTATGAGCTCTACTCGTGCATCCAACTCCTAAAAGCCAAAGTTTTCCAAAGTGTCCACCATACATACCTACTAGCAATTTGCTATTCCAAGTAAATTTGACTTGCTTTTATTTTCTCTTCAAATTAAACTCTTACCAGTGTTATGCGAAATTCGGTCAGTAAAGCTCTCACGAACCGGAAGGCACACTTTACTTTTTCCTGTTCTTAAAATTTTGACATTGTGGTCTCTTATGTTGAGTTGTTATGCTTGCAAGTTGTAAGTTGGATTCTAGCCCAGCCATGCTGTCATGGGCAAGATTTCAACATTGCACATCTTAATTGAGTTGATATCGTGATCTTTTGTTTATGGATGCTCGCGGTGTGAAATGAATTGGGAATCTTGTGGGGATCATGGAGTTTGTATATGTGTTAGGGAAACGCCGGGCCGCTAATCTAAGCCATGCATAATTCATGGTGGAAATTTGCAGCATACCCATGGTGAACATTCGACGACGCATCTCACAATAAAAAGCTAAACAAAAGGCAAATAAAAGAGATGTCTAGGTGTTCATTGTCTGCTTGTCCTGTCATTTTGGTGTGGGCTTGTTCCATGTCATCGGGCACGGAGGTACCCCATTGGCGGTTCTCAATGATATGCATATACTTACAATGACAAGAGCCTTGCTTGGGACTCTAAGTAAAGTAGCATGAGGTTTGGGTACTCGTATTCACGGGGCACGAGGTTTTCAACTTATGATTTGTCAAGCATATGCATCATAATTGTTCTTGCATTAACTTTAACCATTCAAGATGCTTATGATGGGGGCAATGAGAGCTCAAAGCCGGTAAGTACCATAATTTTTGAAGGTTATAAAACTTGCAATCACTGCTTCCCTCTGCGAAGGGCCTTTCTTTTACTTTTATGTTGAGTCACCACCTTCTTTCTTTATGCACCATTAAGAGAGCATAGTTGTCATTCTTAGTGTGATATGCATTGTCCCAAAGTTCATTGATTGATTCATGATGATTGGTTTCACTTGTTCTTAAATTATTTGTATCTAGTCGCCCTCTTAAACTTTGAGGTGTCCTATGCATTTATGTTTTGCTCTCTTTGAAGGACAAGCTGAAAACCATTTGTATGTTTTTCCTTATGATTTGAACACACGTTTGACTTTCATTGTGTCATTATCATGATCTTTTGTTTGTGTTCATTTGCATGTTTACAACATGGTTGCTAAGTTTCTTATTGTCATGATTATATCTTCATGCCCATGTTTTAAGTTCTTATGATCCCAGCTCACAAATGCTTACATATATGATCAAGATTGTGTAGGTGCATGTCACCTCAAAAATTATTCTTTTGTTATCACTTACCTACTAGAGGACGAGCAGGAGTTAAGCTTGGGGATGCTTGATACGTCTCAAATGTATCTATAATTTTTGATGCTCCATGCTTGTTTTTACACCATTTGCCTATTGTTTCGTTACACTTAGTGGCACTTTTATGCATTTTCCGGAACTAACCTATTAACAAGTGCCACAGTGCCAGTTTCCTGTTTTCTGCTGTTTTTGTGTTTCAGAAGTGATACACAGGAAATATTCTCGGAATTGGACGAAACAAGTTCCTGAAGTCTTATTTTACCCGGAAGCTTCCAGAGATCCGAAGAGAAGTAGGAGGGGGCCACCAGGGCCCCACACGCATGGGCGGCGCAGCCAGGGGCCTGGCCGCGCGGGGCCCGCGTGTGGGAGCCTGGCCCCTCCTCTGACATCGACCCTTCGCCTATAAAGACCCCCCGACGGAAAAAACCTAAGTACCCGATCAGATTTCCAGAACACATCGCGATCCGCCGCCGCCGTCGACCCGAAGATCGGGAGGGTCCAGAAGCTCTTCCCGGCACCCTGCCGGAGAGGGGAATCGCCACCGGAGGTCTTCTTCATCGCCATGCTTGCCTCCGGAGCAATGAGTGAGTAGTCTACCTTGGACTATGGGTCCATAGCAGTAGCTAGATGGTTGTCTTCTCCACCATGTGCTTCATGTTTAGATCTCATGAGCTGCCCTACATGATTGAGATCACCGTTATGTAATTCTACATGTTTGGTTTGTTGGGATCCGATGAATATTAGTGTTTATGATTAAGTTGATGTACTGAATATTATCTTTTGTTATCTCTATGTTGTTTATGATCTTGCATGCTCTCCGTTGTTAGTAGCTATCTTGGCCGAGTAGTTGCTAGTGACTCCAAGAGGGGGTATTTATGCTCGATAGTGGGTTCATGCCTCTATTTCACCTGGGGGAGTGACAGAAACCTCTAAGGTGGTAGATGTGCTGTTGCTACTAGGGAGAAAACAACATTCATATGCTCAAGGGCATATGCTTTGTTTACATTACACACTTTGCTTAATGCAATTATCTGTTGTTCGCAACTTAATACTACTGGGGTGTTCGGATTGATATCCCCGGGAGTGGATTATTAGTCATAGATGCAGTTGGATGGCGGTCTATGTATTTTGTTGTAATGCCCAGAGTAAATCTCATAGTGATCTTCTTGACATATCACGTTTATCTTTATTCTATCAATTGCCCAACTGTAATTTGTTTACCCAGCATGTGTTATTTTATCTATGGAGAGACACCACTAGTGAACTGTGGACCCCGGTCCTATTTACATCATATTGCTATCACCTGTTTACTTTACTCGTACTGTTTACTTTACTCGCACACTATATTGTTTTCCACTCGATACACTCATAACCTTTGTTTCAAGCAAACCGGTGAGATTGACAACCTCATCGTAAGTTGGGAACAAAGTACTTGGTTGTGTGTGTGCAGGTTCCGCGTTGCTACTGGCCGAAGACGAGTCAACAAGTATCGTTAATGGCGCCCTTGTTGGAGTGTTATTAAGCCAGTCCGCATCACCTTCAGTCGTCGTTGTCTCTCCTCTCCTGATCGATAAACCTTGGTATCTTAACTGAGGGAAAACTCGCTGCTGTATTTATCATACCTTCCTCTTGGGGTTCCCAACGGGCTGGTTTTTCACCAAGCACAAGGAATCAACTGAGGGCCATCAAACGCCATCAGGCTTCTACCCAATCCGGGTCTTCAAGCGCTTCAAACACTTTTTGAGGTTCCACACAAGAGATATAGGCATGGTGGTTACTAAAGTTTGCCAATTGCCTCCTTGTGGACACCCCTTTCCTTACACTTCCAATCACATTCTCTAAGGTGTGGCTACCTCTTTGGAGAGTTGTTGCAATCTTCATGGCACGGCGAGCTTGAGCTTCTTCAAGAGATTCTTGAGAGGCCACTTGGTCATCACCACGGTTTTGGTCCTCGCCTTGACCTTCAAATCGAGCATGCTCATCATCTTGAGCTTGCTCAATGTCTTGAACTTGATCTTGATCACCACTTGGTGAAAAATCACCATCATGCTCATGGTCTTGATCTTGATCATGCTCACATGGTTGAGGGGCTTGAGCTTGTCTTTGGCTAGCATCAAAGGGACCTTGAGGAGCTTGTTGTGTTTGAGAGGGTGAAGGCTCCACTTGAGTAGAGCATAGTCCTTCTCCTTCCGCCAAAAGGTGTCCCTCAACGGGTATGAGATGTCCCACACCCATTCTTCTTATGGCAAGAGGAGGTATTTCGTCACCTACATCAAAAACACCACGTTGCTCCACACGAGAGCCGTCATTCTCGTCGAATCTCACGTTAGAAACTTCAACAACTCGAGCGGAGAGTTTGTCAAAGATTCTAAAAGCGTGAGATTCGGCGGCATAGCCAACAAAGGTACCCTCAAGAGCTTTGAATCAAATTTGGACAAATGGACACCTTTCTTAAGATAGAAGCACTTACAACCGAATACCCGGAAGTACTTGATATTAGGCTTCTTACCAATGAGGATTTCATAAGGAGTCTTATTTAAGCCCTTGCGGAGATATAACCGGTTCGACGCATGACATGCGGTATTAATGGCTTCGGCCCAAAAGTTATACGGAGACTTGAATTCCGCTAACATGGTCCTAGCCATATCAATGAGAGTCCGGTTCTTCCGCTCGGCTACACCATTTTGTTGGGGAGTGTAGGGAGATGAGTATTGATGGCGAATCCCCTCATCACTGAGAAAATCATTCAAGGTGTAGTTCTTGAACTCGGTGCCATTGTCACTTCGACAATCACCAAGCAATACTTCTTTCCTCCAAGACTTTCATAAGAGGGAGGGCCGAAGAGATCCATGTGAAGGAGCTCTAAGACCCTCTTAGATGAAATGATGGTCTTGCTAGGATGAGGAAGTTCATGCATATTTCCTTCAATGCAAGCTCTACACACACGATCTTTTGAAAAGGTTAGATCGGTTAGTCCTAGGATGTGGTTGCCTTTGTGGAGACTTTGCAAAGTTCTCATATTGACGTGGCCTAGCCGGCGATGCCAAAGCCATCCCACATCAACTTTAGCCATGAGGCATGTCGCGGCTTTAGTGACCTCCTTCGAGAAGTCGATCACATATAAGCCATTTTCGACATGCCCTACATGAGCTACATTAAGAGACTTGCTCCACAAAAGAACTACGATCCCAACATCAAAGAAGGTTGCAAAGCCCATATTAGCAAGTTGAGCAACGGAAAGAAGATTATATGAAAGGGACTCAACAAGCATGACATCTTCCACGGTAACATTGTGAGAGACAACAACCTTGCCGAGACCCAATACCTTTGACCTTGAAGAATCTCCATAGGTGACGTAGCCTGCATGGGATGAACCGGTGCGAAGCTCCTTCACCATTTCTTTGCTCCCGGTCATATGATTGGTAGCACCACTATCAATTATCCATTGACCACCACCGGAAGCAAAGCCCTACAAGAGATCAAGTCTTGACTTTAGGTCCCCATTTCTCAATGGGTCCTTTCTTGTTAGTGACAAGGGTCTTTGGAACCCAAATAGACCATGCAACATATTCATTTGATGAACCAACAAATTTAGCATAAACATGTCTATCTTGTGCACGGCAAAGAACATAGGAAGGATTATATTTTCCCGCAAAGTTATTATGGTTGGGCATAGCCTTTTTGCCATTCCCAATAACTTCCCTCACCTCCTCCTCAAATACATTACCATTCTCATCATAGCATATTTCACTAGGAACATGCTTCTTTAATGAGGGAGGAGGCGCGGGGACACTCTTCTTCTTCTTCTTCTTCTTGTTCTTATTCTTCTTGTTCTTCTTGGACTTGGATGTAAATCCAAGTCCCGTCTTGTCACCATGTTGCTTTTGAGCATTCAAAAGCTCATCAAGCATCTCATTTCCCTTTAGGGGGGCTTTCTCACAAGGGGGGTTAGTTGAGCATGAACTTGCAACAAATGTGCTAGAAAGAGACTTGGTTGCTTCATTAGAAATTATAAGATTTAGTTTCTCATTTTGCAACCTAAGTTCATTAGCAACGGATTGAGCAATATCACGATCACTTTTAAGTTTGGCAATATCCAAATTGTGAGATTCTTCAAGACCCAACATGGATGTCTCAAGTGACATCCTTATGTCTTGCTCTTCCTCAAGAGATTGAGTAAGAGAAGCAATTTCGTCGGCATAGTCACGAGCATGCCCCTCAAGTTCAAAAATGCGTTCATCATTTTTATCATTTACTTGGATGGCTTCATTAAGTTGATCTAGGAGGATCTCAAAGCGAGCTTTGGTCTCCCCATGCAAGGTTGACATGAACATGTCCATTTCATTTAGATCATCATTTTCACCAACTCGTTCAACACAATCCATCAAAGATAAGCTTTTAGGTATGATGGGTGTGAGAGGCGGTGATACCTTTGTAGCGTGAGCCATGAGACAAGTCGCATTGTGGTTGGAGCGCTTTGATTCATTTGCGGAAGCGAATAGGGATGATGAGGGGGTAGGATGGGCAATGGCGATGGCGGCCCTTCCTATTTCCTCCTTATCACTTGCATCATCCTCGGAGAGGTACTCTTCTTGAGTTATCAAAGCGTGAGTTGGGAGGACTCTCTTCTTGTCGGAGTTTCTAGGGTAAGACTTGGACTTCATTTCCTTGCGGACAAGCCTTCCATTGTGATCTTCAACTCTTTCATAAGGACACTCCGCAATAAAGTGGTTAGTGTTACCACAATTGTAGCACGTCCTCACTCTACTTGTAGCCTTGGGCTTGGAGGGGCTAGATGACTTCCACTTCTTCATGAATGCCCTTTGAGCAAGAGCCATATGCTCGGCATGAGCATACTTCATGTCCTCGGGGCTTCCACCCAAAACTTCTTCCTCTTCCAACAAGCTTTCTTCTTCATGATAGGTGACTTTAGCCTTCAAAGCAAGGTTGGGAGCACGCACACCACGTGCACGAGCAAGAGCATCATCCACATTCTTCTCGGAGATCTTCCTTGCCATCATCTCTTGCAAAATGTCATGAGCGGACATCGTCCGGAAATTTGCATTTCCCTTGATGGAGTTCACGGTTTCCCTATGGAAGGGCAAGAGAGCTTGAATGAACTTCCTCTTCATCCATCTCCAATCACATTGGGTGGAGCCAAGATCCGTTAGCTTCACTTGGAGTGACGAGAGACGCCTATGGAGTTCTTCGGGAGTTTCACCATCAAGCATGGCAAAGTTGTCCACTTCATTGGAGGCTTCATCAAACTTGGATTCTTGAATACTCTCATTCCCAATGAAGAGGTTGGTGAGAATATCCCAAGCTTCTTTGGCGGAGGTGATGTTGCGGACGAACGCCTTGTCCTTCTCGGTAAGCGACATGTGAATGAGATGCAAGGCGGAGGCATTGAGTTGCTTGTCGATTTGCTCCCAAGGTAGC
This sequence comes from Dactylis glomerata, assembly GCA_007115705.1. Taxonomy (NCBI): domain Eukaryota; kingdom Viridiplantae; phylum Streptophyta; class Magnoliopsida; order Poales; family Poaceae; genus Dactylis; species Dactylis glomerata. The sequence goes on along the minus strand of QXEO01000180.1, from coordinate 3,128,425 downwards.
AAGTTGGTCAAATCCTTGGAAGTTGGATGGAAACCCTGCTCAATGATCCTCCACAGCTCAATAGACACAAAGTTTATGTGAGAGCGCATGTTATCTTGCCAATTGGCAAAGCTAGAAGCATCAAGTGGTGGCGGTGGACCGCAAGAAGCAAGGTGTGGCATTTGAAGATGTCTTCCGGAGACATAGCTCGTGGGATGTGGAATTCCCGGACTATGCCCCCGAGAGGTGTCATCTTTGTTGGGGGTGTCATCTACCTTGGGGGGTTCCTCTCCGCCCTCATCCCCATCCTCATCCGAATTATCCTCGTTTAAGACGGGCTTACCCGAGGAATCAACCGGGGTCGGTGGAGTGGTACTAGACGTTCCACTCACGAGGGCGTCAAGTTGAGATTTTTGGCTTTCCATGGCTGCCATCATAGCATCCATACGTGCCATTATATTATTTAGATCCCCCTTAGTGGCGGGTTCCTCTTCGCCCATAACCTCTTAGGCGGTTAAGCCCAATCAAAGAGCACTAGGCTCTGATACCAATTGAAAGGATCGGTACGGGCGACTAGAGGGGGGGGGGGTGAATAGGCGCTAAGACAATTTTTAATCTTTTTCAATTTTAAGGCTTGACACAAAGTAAATTCACTAGATGTGCAACTAGGTGAATTTCCTAAGAGTGGCAAGCATGCAAGTAAACAAGTAACTAGCAAGATACAAGTAAGGGAAAGAAATAACCGAAGAGTGGAGACCGGAGACACAATGATGTATTCCCGTAGTTCCTTCCTTTTGAGGGGAAGTACGTCTACGTTGGAGAGGTGTGGTGACACGGAGTCTACCAACGCCACAAAGGCTCACCTTGTTCTCCGGTGAGCAAGCCACGGAGGCTAGCTCGTTTCCACTAAGCGGTGGTATTGGGGGAACCACGAATCCCTTACACGGAGCTTGGGGCACAACTCCACAACTCAATTGGAGGCTCCCAAGAAAGCCACGGAGGCAAGAATCACCACAAAGACAAGTCAATCAACCAATTACAACACCTAGGGTCACAAGATCCCCAAGGTGCAAATCCTCCAAGCAAATGGAGGTGAAAATGAAATTCCTTCGGTGAAGATGTAGATCGGTGCCTCCTCCTTCAATCCTCCAAAGATCAAGAGCTTTGGTTGGCTAGAAGGGGAGATCTATGGAATTTGGTGTTTTTCCAATGGGGATAGGTGAGAGCTTCAAGGATGAACAATGGTTGGTGAAGTTCTAACCCTACCCCAGCTGGGAGAAGGGGTATTTATAGGTAGGTGGGAATCTGGCCGTTGGAGGGAGCACACAGCAGCAAACCCGGCGATAAGTCCGGCGGCGCCGGCCTCTGGGCCGGACGCCCCGGCGGAAAGTCCGGCGGGACCGGATTTCTCGCCGGGTGTCCGGCGGCCCGCCGGGAGAATCCGGCGCCCCGCCGAAAACTCAATCAGAACACCAATCCGGCGGCCCCGCCGGGCTGGTCCGGTCTGCCGCCGGATGGTCCGGTCTGGGAGCCGGCCAGACTAACTTAGGCCACTTTCGGCAGGCGATTCCACCATCTTTCTTTTTATGCATTAGAACCCCTTCACCTGTGAACTTAAACCTGTATGCATATAATTCAAATATTAGTTCACACAAAACATAGTTATGTCATTGTAAATCAAAAAAGTAGAAAGGGACAAATGTCCTTTCATCTTTATTCTATCAATTGCCCAACTGTAATTTGTTTACCCAGCATGTGTTATTTATCTTATGGAGAGACACCACTAGTGAACTGTGGACCCCGGTCCTATTTCCATCATATTGCTATCACCTGTTTACTTTACTCGCACTGTTTACTTTACTCGCATACTTCTACTGTTTTCCACTCGATACGCTCATAACCTTTGTTTCAAGCAAACCGGTGAGATTGGCAACCTCATCGCAAGTTGGGAACAAAGTACTTGGTTGTGTGTGTGCAGGTTCCACGTTGCAGCTAGCAAGCAAAGCTTGGACGAGGCGCCATATATAAATTGTCCAAAGCTGTCGCAAACTAGCAAGCATCACCTTCAGTCGTCACTGTCTGCTCTTCTCCTGAACGATTAAACCTTGGTTTCTTAATTGAGGGAAAATCTTGCTGCTATATTCATCACACCTTCCTCTTAGGGTTCCCAACGGGCCGGTTGTTTTACTTCATCAACTCGGTAGCATCACAAGGCGACGACTTTACCACTGTCCCAAGGCTCCCCTTCACTTTAAGCACAAGCATGTAGAAAAAAAATCAACAACATGTGCAACAAATCCCAATTTGGTTGTAGCAAAACATGAAAGAGCATATCACCGTTTACAACACACTTTCAACACTCAAGCAAAACTCATGTGTTTGTAACATGTTGAAACATCATATGCAACATATGCATGTTTTCTTGTGCAACATTGGAGAAAGGACATCTAGAATACAATGTAGCATTTCATGTGGATACACAACAACAACAACAACAAAAACTTTACGAATTTGTACATAGCAAAAACCAACACAGTATGCAACATCGAAAAAATCCTCAAAAATTACCTTCGCCAGTGACCATGTAGTCACCACCATGGCCGATTCGAGCTCATCGAACACTAGCATTTTACATGTGGATACACAACAAAAAATAGACAAGTTTGTAGCAAACCCAACACGGTATGCAACATCGACAAAAATTCTAAACAAACGACCTTCGCCAACAACCATGTAGTCACCGCCATGGCCGATCTGAGCTCATCAGACATGAATCATACTCTCCAGAGGACATTCGAGCCAAACCAATCGTCACTAGGACAATCCCCTAACCCCACCGTCTTTTTGAGCTCATACCATGCGAAGGAGAAGGGTTCAAAGCCATGAGCGTTAACGGAGGCGCAAGAAACTTCATCATCTAGGGATTCACGACGACAGCGTTGGGCATGGCGTACCCACACCCCATCATCGCGTGCAGGCACGAGACACTATGAACGTGCAGCAGCATCGACGCGCGAAGGAGCACCAACAATGTCCCAAAGTGTTGCAGTGGAAGCGTCGTCATGGAGGAACACTAGCAAGGCAACGACGGCGAATGGCACTAGCGAACAAGCTCCATCAGCAACTCTGTACGAAGGAGCAGCGACAAGGTCGCCGCATAGGATGGTACTGGCGCAGGAACTCCACTATGCGGGCACCCGCGCTGAGGTGTGCTTGCGAAGAGAGTGCGTTTGATAGCTTTGGGAGATGGACACGTGACGTGAGCATTGATGCACCGGCTGATCCATCATCTGGTGGATAAATAGCTTTTCCTTATTTCATTTGAACTATTTTCATCATAGAGAAATAAAGCCTTTTAAATTTGTCCGCATTTGTTGCCTTAACGTCACCATCAATGGTAGCCTCGCCTCCGCCGACACATCCACATTGGGTGTGATTGGTTTGCGCTCCCACAAGCTAGGTCCTTGGGGCATTGGTGGGGAGATGGCCACTAAGCTATCTTCTCCATTTTGTTTGGTAGCTCCCTTGCACTCTAGAAAGGCATGGACGTGGTACACTTCTTATCCACTTGATTAGATTACCTCACACATTAACATATTACCGTGTTGATATGTAGATGCAGATCTACTTGTCTATGACCACCAAAACAAAAAAAGTTACAACATAAGAGTTGTGTAAAACGACAAGACAAAGCTACTTCTCAAAGAAAATTTCTAACAATCGATCGTGTGAGATGAATTTGACAAAATTTGTCACAATAGGAGAAGGATACATATGTCTAAAACCAACAAAACCAAAAAACTTACAATAGGAGAGTTGTGCTAAACCACGGCAAGGCGAAGCTACTCCTATAAAATAATTCAAATGGCCCACAATGAGCTATGTATTTGACAAAATTCGTATAAACATGTCAAAACATGAACACGAAATTAAGAAAATAAAGTTAACGAAGCTCAAAGTAGATTGTCAGAATGTAATCATATTGTCGGTGTGCATCTTTTTTCATGTAGAGCTTGGTTGCATTAGGAGGGTGCATACGCGAGATGGCTCGCTAAAAACGGCTGTCTATCAGGCTTGTCCGGAGGTGCTTTAAGAGCATGTCTAACAGACCCCTTATATTTATGCCCCGTAAAACACGAGTAGAGGGCCCTGTATCAGGAAAATAGGTCGCGACTAACAGAGAGTTTATCAATCCGTCTAACAGACCCCTTATCTCACCCCGTATATTTAAAAAAAGCAAACCCCGGAAAAATTCAAAGGTAGTTCTTCATTGATCATAGATAGGGATTTACAAAATTGCGCGATCCTACTGGATCGCGACTTCTACATTGCTAACCTACTCGTCGAGGATGACGACCGGAGTGGTGGCGGCGGCCTCCCGAGCCATCAGCTCATTGACGGCGGCGATGGCCGCCGCCGCCTCCTCCGCCTCCGCCCGAGCCTTGTCCTCGGCGTCCTTCTTGGACGCGGCCACCGCCTCCAAGAACAGGGGGGTCCTCCCCCTCCTCTTCCTCGTCGGCGGCTCGCGGCGCTCCGCCGCTGGAGCTCCCCTCCTCCGGCGCGTGCTTCTTCTCCCACGCCGCCTTCCATGCTTGCTCCTGCTCCCACCGGCGCCGCCACTTATCGAAATCGGCGCCGCTCATCGGCTTCAACGGAGGGTCGGCCTTGTAGTAGCGGCCGCCCTCCGCGAAGTCCCGCAGCGACGGCGGCATCCACTCAGAGTGGACGTATTTGCACGCCGCACGCTGACTCCCGGCGGCGGAGTACTTGCACTGCCGGCGCCACGCCTCCTCCAGCTTCGATCCGGCGGCGGGCGACAGGGAGCCTCGACGCTGTCCACTCATGCTCGCGGCGGTGCAAATGCGGGGAAGTGGCGCTGGGAATTGCTCGCCGGAGTAGGAAGTGGCGGCGGCGACGCTAGGGTTGCGAGTGAGGGGTTGGTCCCCCACTCGCACCCTCACCCAGTATAAGTACGGGGCGACGAGGTGGGTTTGCCGGGCCCCGTATTCTGCCGATACGAGCCGGCCCGAATACGGGGCCTGCTAGACGGCCGCTTTCGCCCTCACCCCCTATCCCGCCGGAATTATAAGGGGCCCGTACGTTTTGAGGGGCCTGTTAGACATGCTCTAAGGAGCTCGCGAACCACAACATAGAGGACTAGAGGTAGCCAAGGCATCCACATCCAAATGTTGCCATTTCTTCTCCACGGCCAGGTCGCATATTCTTCTACTCAATGCATTATCTAGAAAATAAAACAACAATCCTCGTATCTTATCGGTTAATATGTATACCTTTGTGAATGATATCCAAGCTGAGATATTCTTTTAAAACATAAGATAATCAGCTGTGCTCTTCACATGGATAAGCAGTATATTACAACTATAGACATGAAAAATATGGTGCTTAAATCACAGGAACACGTGGAATTGGATTGCCAACTTGCAGCATCAACGAAAAAGGACATGAATGATGTGGTGCTTATAGTTACAATTTGGTTTGATGACATCCAACGTCACCAGAAAGGTTGCATTCTTATGCCATTGAGCATGAAAGGGACTACTGCAAAAATGCCCTGCAAGAGAATACTTCGTTATAGCCCACAAAACTGAAATGAATTAAATGCAACACAACGTCAGGCATTGAGCTTAACCTTGACAGTCCAATTGACCAAATTTCTTTGCTAACATCTTTTATCGTAACATACAGGTTCACAGGAGAGTTATATCTACTTCTTAGTATTGAGGCCATTATTGTAGATATACCATCCAACATAAACTAAGGTATACCACGTGGTGTACGTGGTAAGCAACCAACAATGAAAAAAAAACATAAACTAAGGTATACACACCAAGCCATAAGGCAACTCAGGGTGCTTCTTTGGTCTCTGTTCATTTCTCATGTTGCAACTTCTGATGCAGTATCTCATTGCTCTAAACATATGCTCCCTCAGTTCCATAATTCTTGAGGTGATTGTAGTTCAAATTTGAACTACAGTCACATCAAGAATTATGAAATGGAGCGAGTAAATTTTAAAAGATGTTGCAAATCTATGTATTTCAGTATTTCAGCTGGGTTTTTTTTCTCTAGGCATAATAACCAAACTAACATATACTAAGTTACTAACAAGTCAATACTATAGCGCATATGTAGGATGTTGTGTTCAACATTGCTTGCTCATACCATTTCAAAGTTAAGCATCCTTGGGTGCTTATGGGATAATTACCGCCATGAACATAGCCGTATGACAGAGCATATGGGACCCATCTAAATAGCTCTCCGTTCATTCAAATTCTACCCATATATTTATTAATTATTACCTAATCATATGTAATCATATATCTGTGCACATAAAAGAATGTCACTTGATCGATGTCTTTTGTTGTACTTCCTAATCACTAGCCTCCTGGCAACAAGTTAGTTACAACAGTGACTAACAAAAAAAGGCATCAGTGCTAAGTGGTATATTTTATGAACTGAAGAAGAAGCACTTTAGTTCTTTTCTTTTCCTTTTTGAGATAAATAAGCACTTCCAGTTACGGAAACAAAGACCACGCATGATTTTCATTTATGCTGCACCGGAAATAGAATACTAGACGTGCATAAGTTGTTGAAACTGGGGGTACTTACAGCAATTGTGCAGGCAATCAACCCAGGCTTCTCCCGGTGATCCAAAGAAACAAAGAATAGAAGAAAAGCACCAGTATACCAGGGAATTGCAGCCAAGAAAAACCCCAGCAAGAACCTTCAAAAGAAAACCAATATAAAGTCTTCAATATGGACTGTTGTGCTTTCAATTTAGTTTTGCAGGAAAGAGCAATCAACTTACACAAACTCCTTGATATGAAATACTACTCTGATGCTAAAGACTGATGGCAGTTTACTAGATAGCAGAGCAGTAGAGCGCAGCACACTCCAAAAGTAACTATGCCAGTTTAGAACAATCCTCTTCTGTTGTTGTATCATTTTTTTGGGTCCTAATCTGATTTCAGTACTACCATTTAACTGCCACATTATTACACCAAATGGCCCTAACCAAGCAAACAACAACACTAGAAGTCTAGAACCTCACAAATTGCCACTAGCAAGGATGAACATTTTGGGTTCTGAAGCATATCCTCCAAATGCTGCCCACCGGACTTGCTACTGGCGACATCTACCCGTGCAATTCCCCACTAACATAGCAAGTAGCAACCACACTTGATCATGCTGTTATCCAGTTCAAGGTCTTTCTAACTTTGCGAGATCGATTCAAGGCAATTCACACCGATCGCACTGGAGACAAGCATCACCCAAAGGCAGAAAGACACTTACAAAGCCCAGCCGAGGCCGACGCCCCAGAACGGCAGCCGCGGCTCCCGGACAGGGAGGCCCTCCGCGAAGACTTGCTGCTGGACGGTGCACGGGAAAGCAACAACGCTCTCAGCACCGCACCCTACACGGCAAGGGGAGGGGTTGCAGGCGGCCGCTGCGACGGGCGGCGGAGGCGGAGGGGAGAAGGTGCCGTAGTAGTGGCGGTAGGGGGGAGGGCTGGCGCCGGCGAAGGGGGAGGTGGAGGGGAGCTTGGTGGCTGGGTCCCTGGTCTCTTGCATCGCCCCGGACCAAGGAATTTCGCGAGATCTCGGGGTGTGGTGGTGTGCGCGGTGGACCTTTTGGGAGGGCTTGAGAAAAGTCGCCGGTTTTGGGGACGAATTTGGAAGGTGGCACCGTGGCAGTGGGATGCAGCTTCAGTGACTTCACGTAACAAAGTCTCCCAGCGCCTTACCTCTAATATCCACCGTCTATCTTATATCCAACGTACCACATTGGTCCAAATTTTAAACTTAACATTAAAACTATCCGGAAAAAATTGAAAAAATTCCAATAAATTATAAATGCCTCGTTTTGAACCCTGAGAAAGTTTCATCCAATTCGGATCAGTAGTTTGTGATTAAATAGCTATTTATGTATCGAGCACTAGTTTAACTTAAAAACCTATTTAATCACAAACCGTCAATCAAAATATAGTGAAACTTCACCAGAATACATATCAGAACATGTATGATTTACTGGAATTTTTTTAATTTTTTTGAAGTAGTTTTAGTTTTGAGTTCAAAATTTGAGGCAATGTGGTATATTGGATCTACAATGAAAGGTAGATATAGAAGGTAAGGCGCTGGGAGACTTTATTAGGTAAAGTCACTGAAGCTGCGTCCGTGGCAGTGCGCCTATCATGCGTCGATCATGCTAGACAATGGGATATTGCCGGATCACTCTCTGGTGGCTGGTTTAGAGCCGCCACAACGTATGCCAAATAGCGATGTCAAATTGTATATTTGGCTTTTGGCATCAGCTCCCTGTGAGATACTAAATCGATTTTGCTTAGACTGAGAAATAGCTTATGGCTTAGTAGAATTTTAGACCATTAGATTTGCATCGTGATTCGTACAATTGAGTTGCAACTGAGATTTTTTCAGTTGCAAGTGATGCTGCAACTAGGAATCATACATCTGGACTGTTAAATTGCTTCGTGATTCGTGCTAATTGTGAGTTGCAATATGAGTTGTAACTGAGATATGATGACATCATTCTACTAAGCCATAAGCTATTGCTCAGTAGACTAAGCCGTAGACACACCCATACTAAATTTAGTAGCCAAAGCCAAAAAAAGGTGGAGCCGGCGCAGCTACATGCGCTGATGCCAAATCTTCCAAGACAATAAAAAAAATCATTCTCTCTCATGTCATATGCTTTTGATCTCATGCTTTTGCTTGGAGGCCCACCTCATCTAGGGTTTTCTATTTACTTTATGTTAGAGTTAGGCCTACATGTCAGAAAATTTGGCAATGACTACATTATGGATGTTAGATAAAATTTGGCACCGATGCCACTGATGATTACGTGGCCAATTTAGCTTTTGGCACACTGTGGCTGCCCTTACTGATTCCAATTTTTCTTAATTTTCTTGAGGTGGATTAACTTGGCCAATTCTTTAAATTTAACTTTGATCAAAAGTAATATTATCTCAGACTTTACTTGAACTAACAAAATAATATGTACTCCCTTGGATCTATAATAAGTGTTAATGATTTCATACCGATGAAGTACAAAGTTTGTACTAAATCATCAATATTTATTATGAATTGGAGGAGTAATTCATTTCACATAGGAGGAAATAACATTCTTAGTGTCACTAGTCTTGAGTATGTGGCTATAACTGAACTTGTGTTGCCTTTTTTTTTTATTTTGGCTATATATCGCAGGTCTCGGAAGTGGTGTTTTGGCTATTGGATGCATATATTTTTCTTATTTTTAAATACATCTTTGACATATTTTGAAATATTTAAAAATGACTAGAGAAACGCTCTCCTCGCGTCGCCCCCTCCAGGCGACCGAGGGGGGCGAAACCCTAACCGCGCGCCGCCACCGCCCCCCCTTCCTCCCCTTCCTCGTCGCCCCCAGAGGCATCCTCGGGCTAAGCCCCTGGCGCCGGGGAAGGGGGCGGCGGGGATCTGAGCTCTCAGCCCCCTCCCGCGGCGAATCGATGGAGGACCCCGCGCCGGGATCGCTACGACCGGGGCGGCGGCTGGACGAACCTCCCCCTCCGATGGCTGGCCTCTGGCTTGGCCTTGGGGAGGGCAGCCCTGTTCTGCTCCTCCCATGGTGGGAGCTCGGGAACCTTGGGCGGCGGCCCGATCTGGTGAGGGTGGCGTTGCTCCTGGCGGCGGGAGACGCCCACCGGTGCTGATGGCTGTCCTCCTTGGCCGTGCGGGCGGTGAGGGGACGGTGGCCAGTGGTCCTGTTCTGAAGACGGAGGTTGCAGGCTGCCCCCATCCCCCTGGTTCGGTTCCCCGGATCTTTGAACCTTGTGGGATGGAGGGGCTTGGGTTATGTCCGGGAGAAATCCCTGGCCGGGAGGCCACGGCGCCGGCAACGTCTTGGACGCCGTCTTCCTCCTTGGAGGCGGCGCTGAGGTACATCCCCTCCCCCTCCTTCCCCTGTGCCCGGGTGAAAGCCCCAAATCTTCGGATTGGGCGGCGGCGGCGCTGTGGCGTCGCTCCCTGCGGAAGGCGCCGTCTTGGGTCCGTGGGAAGGGGGCGTGTTGCATTTGCTCGGTCTTCCGTGGTGACCTTGGCTGTTAGCTTGCGGCCGGTCAGGTGATTGGTGCTGGCGGCGACGACGCTCGTAGGTGGTTCTTGTTCAGAGGTGGTGCTTGTTCTTCTTCTTCTCCCTTGATCGCTTGGCCATGTTGCTACTCCGTGCTCTAGGGTGAGCTACTCTGCCCTCGATGGTTCGACGCCCTTCGATCCAGGGCGAGAAGACAGGGGTCTTCTTCGGAGGCAGAGGCGGATGCCACATTGGCGACGTCGAGCTGTTTTTGATGAAGACGTGTTCCACCGGTGGCGAGTCTTGCTTCTCGGCGTTCTCTCCTCTCCTCCGCTCTACCTGTCGGTCGTTGGCCTCGAAGCCCAAGCTGTGTTTCTTGTTCTTTCTTTGTTTGCTTGTTGTTCGATGCCTGTAAGCTGATTCTTCAGCATTTGTATCTGTTTCGCCGTTGCTGGCGTTATTAATTTAACGTCGGGCCTTTGGCCTTCTGTTTAAAAAATATTTAAAAATTCTAAACAAAAAATTCGTGTATACATCTTCACATGCTGCGTGCGTACAAAGTCCTTCCGTTAAAAATTGACTTGCCGTCTGGGTAGTGTAAAAATAACAAATTTTAGTGCTAAAAATAAGGATTTTTAGGGGACATGTTTTGTATTTATATAATCATATCACAAAATACATCATCTTTTTGTGAAACTGTAAAAGTGCACATAGATTCTCAAGATGTATATGCGATTTTTTTCAACAGTTACAAATTCTTTTTTATAGAGGGAGCATATCCACCTTGGGAGCAGAATTGAGTTTCCGATAGGTCCCTCTTTACTCCGAGTTAATAAGTTTTGTACTCCATTTCATTCTTTTGTTGGAGTATGAGTCATATCCATTTTCATTCTTTTGTATACATGTGATTATTTTCTTCATATGAAATGACATTATTGCTCCATCGAGTAAAGCGCCTATCTGACGCCAAGTGTGTCTTGTTATCTACGAATTTGCTATGTCTCAATCGAACTGAGATTTTTTTTAAAGTCTCATGCATCTAGGCTTGGGTTTAAAAAAAAACAGCAATTAGACATGCGGGTGGCTTAAACTTGACGGGCTCGCATGCGGCCCAGGTTCATAGAGCATCGTTGCTCTAGAAAAAGGTTTATAAAGGATTCCGCGACCGAAATTCCTTATTCCCGCGCAAGAAGTACAAATTTCGCGCCAGATCGATCCCTATTAATCTGCCTCGCGTAAATTAGGGGAAATTAATTGCTCGTTTCCATCTCGGCCAAGATGTATTTAGTATCCAACCAGGGCAATTGATCTCCTTTCTGCCGCGGTAGCAAAGCTTCGGGGCGCCTTGGACTTGGAGCGGATGGATCGTCCCAGGAAGAGATCAGGACGCAACCCGGCCGGCGAGCTCACCGACGACCTCGTCGTGGAGATCCTGTCGCGGCTGCCGGCCAAGTCCGTCTGCCGCTTCAAGTGCGTCTCTAGGCACTGGCGCCACGGCCTCATCGCCCACCCACACCACCGCGCCAAGCTCTGCCAGACTCTCATCGGCTTCTTCCGCCGCAACGAGACCCGCAAGGAAGGCCACGGCACGGTGTCGTCTCCCTATATCGTCAGTGACGAAGACGACGATGCCACCGACGAAGATTCAGACCACGACGTTGATGGCTACGGATCGGATCACGACACGGCGTGGACAACAGCTCCCAATTTCGTGAGCATAGTAGGAAAGAAAGAAAGACGCAACATCGTCTCTGACCCCGGGCTGTCATTCTTGCCGGGCTACAGGAGCGTCGTCCCCAATAGCTGCTCCAACGGCCTCCTCCTCTGCCTCTGCTGGAAGGTCGCCCCGACGGCCGAATCCGACTATGTGGTGTGCAACCCGGCCACCCAACAGCGGGTGATCATCCCCGGCTACGGCCACCGACACAGGACGCACATCCGGATGTTCCTCGCCGCCGCCGCCAACTCCGGCCACTTCCACGTCTTTGCCCTCCCGCACGACGAGGATTTTAACTGGTACATGGAGGAAGTCGACATATACTCCTCGGAAGCCGGAGCGTGGAGCCGCCACGAGAGCCGCTGGGCCTGGGACGCCCAGGCGTTCCACCGCGGTGTGATTCACCGCGGCATGCTGCATCTGGTCACCCTGACCTCGACGATCATCGCCGTTGACACCCAAGGGACGACATGGAAAACTATCCCTCTGCTGGAATCCATGGCCACCGCGGGCGGCTCTTCGTCCAACGGCCCTTTCATCTACGTATCCCAGGAGCGCTTGCATTACGTGAGCCACCGGCGCAGGGATCAGTGCACGCTGTCGGTGTGGATCCTCGACGACGACGACGACAACGACCGGTGGATCTTCAGGTACAGCATCAGCACCACCCGGATTTTCGGAGCCAGGATCAATGATCTGGAGGAGTACTCTTTGGTTGCGATCCATCCGGAATGCAACACTGTCTACTTCGGTTTGAGAAGGGGCCAGAAGTACGTGCTGGTGTCGTATGACATGGATCGTGGGAGAGTTCGTACTCACGGCAATCTCGGATTCAGTGGGTGGTCGTACAGGCCGTATCTTCCGTATGTTCCCTCTTTCTCAAGAATCATTGGCTGATCGATGAGTACAAAATACTGTGGCCTGTGGGTTTTGTTGTAGTGAAGGCTGGCAGTTGTTACTACGGGATGGGCCTGAACTGCTGAGTAGTGGTTTCTAGACATATTCCCTCTGTTCCAAATTGTTTCATTCACTACTTAAAAGCTGAATTGTCTTGGGAGTTTGTAAAAGCTACATTTTCTTAGCCAGGAGTCTTAAGTATACTTGGTATTAGCATGATTTCCTTAATATGTTGGCCTTTATCAGAAATAAAAGTATAGATATGTTGTAGAACCGTACAGGAAGCCAACTTCCTTTGTTTCTTTGGCTAAACCAACACGGTAGGTATACGGTAAGAAATTTTATAGATGAACGAACACTGAAATACTCTTACAATTTACAACACTCTTCACTATTAGGCATAGTACTACTACTCCAGTTCCTATTTATTTGGGCTCAAGTACTCATTTCTGTTTAATAGAAGCAAACATATCCTTGAGGGGGCGACTTGGAGCATCACCTCGGGTGACAATCTCGACGACTTTGTAGGAAGACTCTTCCGGGCATAACAGTGCTTCCACAGCCACTTCTGCGACCTGGTCTCTCGATATGGAGCCCTCATAGAGAGTATCCTGCAAATGGATCACATACAAACATCACATTTTTTTTACTTCAATCTCTTGATGACAAGGTAGCACAGTTTTTATGGAGCGGGTGAATTTGCATCATAAGTGCCCAAAACTTGCAATGCTAACAATATGAATTGACAATCTACTAAAGACAATTTTTACTATGTCCACACAACAAATAATGGAATGATTTCAGCACTAACTATGGAACTTCAGGACTATGTGATGAAGATGTAAACTACTTATCAGAGTGACAGAGAGACATAATGGAATACCTGAGATGCAGTTAACTATTTTTAGAAGTGTACAAGCTTACCTCTGGCTCTATGACTATACTCCCGGACGGCGGTTGTTCCGTAAGCCCTCCAGGCCTTACAATGGTGTAATTTATTCCTGATGCCCTAATGTATTTCTCCGCCTGTAGCTTCGCGACGAGTACTAAGCCAAACAGATTAAGCACAATGTAGGCTGGATTCAGAAGTTGACCCATGGCGGCCCCATTTACCAAAATGGAGCTGACGAGTATGAATCTTGTAACTCCAGCCTTTCGGCATGCTTCCACAAGGCTCACTGTCCCCAAGTTGTCCACCTGCAGTACCATAAATTTTCACATAGGTATCACTTACAGTACTAGCAGAACTGAACACTGACATGGACAAGCAACTCAGGCAATAAACTGAAACTCCAATTGGATTAGTTCGCCGACAAACCTTCCAGGGAGCGAAGGGATCGAACGACCGCCGGAAACCCGTCGCGCAGATGACGGCGTCGACGCCGCGCACGGCCTCAACCAGTTTGTCGGCGCCCTCCGTCACGTCGGCCCTCACCTGCAGTTCAGCCGACATGCATCTGACTTTTGACACTACGACTACTGACAGAAGAACAGTAGCAAGGTAACTGATTGAAGTGAAGATGAACTGACGAGCTGAAGGTTTGGGTCTTGGGGCAGGCTGCCGCGGGCTCTGCCCACGTCCGTCGTGCCGGCGACGACACCGAAGCCTCTCTCCAGCAGCTTCTCCACGACCCGCTTGCCGGTCTTTCCCGTCGAGCCGGCCACGAACACGGTGGTCGTCTTCTTGGCGTCCGGAGCGCTCGCCGAAGCGCCGTCCATCGTGGTGGCGGCCCGGCAGGTGAGGTGGAACTTTCTGGTGGCCGGGGAGAGGCAGGCGAGCACGGGAAGCAGGCGGGGACGGGCGGTGGTGGCGGGGAAAACACCGGCCATTGGTTTTGTGTGGTCTGTTACTTTGAGATGTGTCTAGTAGTGGACAAGTACTGACTTGCTTACGTTTGTGTTGTAGTATTAGGCTTGCGTTGTAAATTTTATTTTTTCCATGTATATATTAATTTCATATTTACAAGTGTATCTTTTCAAGAAAAAATATGATTTGTATGTGGGCTACACGAAAATGACAAAATATTCAAGAAACACTATAATGATTGGATTTCTAGTGTTCAAAGAAATATAAATACCATTTTATCTTTTTTTGTGTAGACGACATACAATCGTATTTTTCCATGAAACTTTGCACAAGTATCAAGGTAATAGGTACATGTGTCAATTATTTCACTTTTCATGAAAATTTGAAAAACCAGGGGCGCATACTCCCATGTTCACCAAATCTGGGTCGGTTATTAAGACCTTATATTATGAGACTGAAGGAAATAACCTATTTTCTAAAAAGAGATGTCGGGGCTTGTTGGTACTATAACAGAGATTACTCTCTTCGTTTTTATTTAGCTTGTGTACTAGGTTTAGTCAAAGTTAAAATGTGCAAAATTTTAACTAAAAATATAAGAAAAAAAATGAATAACAATAATATAAAATAAGTTAAATATGAAAGTAGAATTTATGATGATTCTCATAAAATAGATTATACATTGTAGCTATTGACATTTTTGTAAATATTTAATTAAAGTTTAGTCTAACTTTAAAAGTGGAGGGAGTACATGTCGCATATGCACACACTACTAGCAAAAGGCTTATAGGCACCAAGTCATGGCACACCATGCTTTCAATGTGCCAACAATAGCAGCTGTGGGGCCCATCGGGTGGCTCCGGAGGTGGGCCCCACCCTGAAAACACTGGCCATTGTTTATCTGTGGTATGTGGTCTGTTACTTTGAGAGGTGTCTATTGTCTATGAGACTGCTACCGTCTTGCTTCTTTTGCACGTAATCGTTTTTTATTAAAAATAATACTCTATAATTTTTAACGTGACTATAGTTTAAATTTAAATGGGAATATATATATATATATTAAAAAAATATCAAAATTACCTGTCGCACATACACATGCCAATTTTATTGCTAGGTGAAACACATAGTCTACCTGAGTGGTTGAGTCCATTGATATGAGGATCACACGCTTCGACACTCTAAAGTGAAGACATTATGAATCTAATAAGTCGCGTTATGAATAATCAGCAAGAAATTAGAAATTCTTTACAATGGTACTACCATTTCAAAAAATTCCAGTAGTAACATACTCATACTTCACCTACATTTAAGCCCCCCTCCCTTCCTCGGATCCAGTATTGGGAAAACTAGTTGTGGGTATTAAATTAAAAGAAGCTAAAATTGTATGGCACAATTGGCAAGCTAAGGGACATGGGACAAACATATGCTAATTTTTTTCATCGTCATAACAAAGGAACACTGTACCACCATACCGCCTACCATGCACACTTGTCTTTGTTAATTACCCCTCCACACAGTTACCTAACGAAATGTTGATCTTTAGAGGTGCTTTGAGCTTCCAAATAAATTTCTAGCAGACCAGGGTGGCCCACGGGACTCTGGGAGAGCAATTTAGTCGATGTACACCATGATCAATACAATTGTATGACGAAGGCTGAGGGATTTAGTGAAGAGGCTCTGATGGTGGTTTTTAACTACCACCTGGGCAGCAAAGCATAATTTCTCAACTTTTTGTTGGGACGGAACCTCTCACGCGTGACTCTGACTTAGGACCTTCTTGAGAAAGCACTAGTACAACCCAGTGTAGTTTTTGCAGACTTGAGGTGGTGGTGCATATTTGTGAATAGCTAGAGAGTGATGAAATGATGACGGTACAGTGTTGTGTTTTTTATGAGGTGGTGTGTCCTAACCACTCAGATGGTGAAGTGTGATGTGGTGGAAGGATGACATCTTTTTTACTATGGTGGTAGGATGGCACCATAGTTGGTGAACTATGACCATGTAGTTATAGGATGACACTATAGAGGTAGGATGAACATTGCTTGCGATGTATGTTACAAGCAATCCTTTATGTCTATTTCTATTGTTATCTTTGTAATACATGCTAAAATGTTGTTGTTTCGTCATTATAGATGACCTAGTGTGTGGTCCACAATGAGATGATACTATGAATGCATGTTCATGGCAGTTTTGCCATGAACGAGTCACTTAGTTGATACAAGTAGGATTACCCAAAGTTTGTAGCTAGACACATGACAAATCATGAGGGATAGACAAGGAGGAGGCTTACATATTGCGTTTTTTTCCTCTCATTTTTAACATTTCTAATGCTTTTCTAAACATGTGTACCGATTCTGTTTGTAATGAGAACACATGGGCAACAACATGGTTCAATGAAAATTGGGATGGTAACTTTGTGATATCGGGTGCAATATAATGTGACCATACCGAGCCTCACGCGGGCTAACAACCTATACTTTACAATACTGCAACCCAAAATCTCATATAGAGGTGATCAAACACAAGCCTAAAATTACAGATGGCAATAGATACCCGCTTACCCATTGGATTTTTATCCATTAGGATAAGGATATGGTAGCCCATAGGTTAGTAAATGGTAAAAATGCTACCTGATGGGTATAGAGGGCATGCGCATGTGAAAAAAACATACCCGACGCACCTACTCGGCTATCTTAGTATATGACATGCTGGTCTCTGTATCATAATGTATATTTTACTAATATTTCTTTTAATATAGTGTGTTGTTTTGTTATTTGTTTTCATATATGTGTGATGCATGTTTTGTGATTTCTTTTCATATATGTGTGATGCAGTAATTAATGATAGGTATGTTGTTGTTTTCTTATATGTTGTTCTACAATATTGCCTTGTCATGTTGTTTTTATTGCTGGGTGGGTATTACCCATGATACCCGGATGGGGTGCGGGTATTGGACAAAATTTATACCCATGTCAGCTGCTGGTACAAGTGGCGGGTAAGATCTCACGATGCGGGTGAGAATTTGGTTAAGCTCCACCCGCACCCAATGGTTATGGGTACCATATACACAAAAATGCTACCGTTCAGCCGAGGCTTGTCCATGCTGGACAAACCGGCCAGGTACGCAATGATGCATAAAATCAAACACGTCTGAAGTAAGGATATAAATTTTACCCATGGTATGGGTACCTGAGGTTAACCTCGCAAGAACAAAGTATGGGCACTTGCGGTTGCCATGTCCGCATAAAAGTATAAGCAATTTTACACCCATGGGTTGTACCAGTACCCTACCCATCAAGTCATGGTAGAACTAATAAAACCTTATACCATACTCTAACCATCAAGTCATGGTTAGGGCACGCCGGGTACAACCTCATTATTTTTTGTGAAAATGAGGATAACCCTCAACCTCTACATACGGGTACAACCTTATACCGTAGGTGTATTTATACCCTACCCGTTGATCTAACATGTGGCCTCGTAGAGCTCCAACCAGTGCAGCCTAGATGTATCTAAACTTTGATAATTTTTATGTAAATTTACGTGTTATCGAGTTGAGTGAATTGAGTTATCTTCATCAACTTTGCTATCAATGAACATATAGTTGTGAACAACTTGTATAATGTTTTATCTACTTAATAGGTACCCATTGGGTATGAGTACCAACCGAATATGGCCATGAGTATAGTTTTATAGCGCGTGGTATGAGTATGAGTAAAGTTTTATGCCCACTAACTATACATATAATTGGCATAGTATTGTTCTATTCCACCTATACCTTGCCGATTGCGATCCTCGTTCCCAAGCTGAAAAAGACATTGTACTTGGAATAATCATGGTGTCAAAACGCCACTTCTATTGTGGCTGGTTATTGAATTCTGTTATTTGTTCTTCTCCTTTTTACTAACGAGTGGCAGTGACACCCGGCGGCGCCTATTCTCCTAGCAAACTTTAACTATAGCTGCAGTCAAATCAATCCGAAGTGGGCGTCGCATTCCGGCCGCCCCCTCCGTGAAGAAAAAGACAGGCCTTCTGAAAAGTAAAACAAAGAGACAAGCATATTCGCATAAAGAAAAGTGAAAAGAACACACAGAATCAGGGGCAGCCCATAGTCCAGTTCCAGCACCGGTGTGTCAATCCTCCAAGCTTGACAAAACAGACAGCGAGCCACGCATGTCAAACCGCAGGCGCCACCCCACTGTGCGACATCGCCGCACTCTCATATCTTCGCCCCCCTACTCCTTCATCAGCGACCAACAACAACGCGCGGCAACAGAGCTACTACGCCTCTGCAACGAGTGACAAGCTTTCGATCAACCGAGGAGAAAGAGATTGAGAGAGATGAACGCCGACTATGGAGCGTCCACGGAGCTCGCGGGACCTCTGCAGCAGAGGAGGGCGCTGTACCAGCCCCGCCTCCCACCCTGCCTCCAGGTTTGATCGTCGATCCCTCATCGGTTTCTTGGATTAGTATTTATTTAGTAAGTAGTATCACTGAGTAGTTCGTGTTGTTTCTTATCTGAGACTTGAGATGCTAGCTAGTAGTTCCCTGTAAAAGGAAGCGGTCAAAGGAACAGGGTAAAAAGTCCCAAAGGCTGTCGCGCTAGGGGTTAAGAAAGAATCGATGTTCGCCGAGTTTAATCCATTATCTGTAGCAGGGAGCGACAGTGAGAGTGGAGTACGGCGACGCGACCACCACCATCGACCCCGTCGGCGTGGACGCCGTCGCCCAGGCCTTCCCGCGCACCTACGGCCAGCGGCTCGTCACTTTCCTCGCGCCGGACGCCGGCGCCGCCGCCGACGCAGTCGTCGAGGACCGCCCGCCGATAAGGTCTGTCAAACTAACTCAACAGGGTCCTTTGACCGATGGGAATCTGCAGCGTCTACACTACTACAGAATACAGATATGGTGTTCTGAGACAGTGATGCAAGGGTGATTGCGTTTTGCAGGGTGGGCGTGGTGTTCTCCGGGAGGCAGTCGCCTGGAGGCCACAACGTCGTCTGGGGCCTCCACGATGCTCTCAAGGCTCACAATCCCCACAGTGTTCTTTATGGATTCATCGGTAATCTTCTACTCCCAAAGTCCCAACTTCCTGATTCTTTTTATCTGTTTATTTACAGTAGTCTGTGCTTGCGTATAGGCGGGACCGAGGGGCTGTTCTCGAACAAGACATTGGAGATCACCAACGATGTTCTTGCATCATACAAGAACCAGGGTTGGCATAATATCTATCTCCGGTTCATTCTTGACATACTTCTGTCTGTGGATCTTCATTCTTCCTGACGACTGACAAATCTTTGCCCGTTTAGGTGGTTTCGATTTGCTAGGCAGGAGTATTGATCAAATCAGAACGAGCAAGCAAGTGAGTGCTGCTATGGCCACGTGCCGCAGTCTTAACTTGGATGGTCTGGTCATCATTGGAGGTACTACAAGAAACCAAAAACAAATTAATTAGTTGAACCAGCTACGTGGTTCTGTTAACTTTGCTCCTACTGTTTGTTACCAGGAGTGACTTCCAATTCAGATGCTGCACAGCTTGCAGAGACCCTTGTCCAGAACAACTGCAAGACGAAGGTACTGTGCTAATTTAAGCTGTAACATCAAATGGTCATATTGTTCAAGGCCACCAAAAGTCTCTCAAGAGCTAATGTCTTTGTTGAACAGGTCATTGGCGTGCCCGTTTCACTGAATGGCGATCTCAAAAACCAGTTTGTTGAGACAACCGTTGGATTTGATACGGTGTGCAAGGTAGACTACGGGCGCCTACGATCAACTCTGCAGACACTCAAAAAGGCATCAGATACAGTTTGTCACTCCTCTCATTATGTATGGAATTTCTTTTTTCAGGTAAATTCTCAGCTTATAAGCAATGTTTGCCTCGATGCAATCTCGGCTGGAAAGGTAACTGTAATACCAGCCATTTTGATTCATAACTAAATAGTTTAATTACATATCACTCATATAGCAATTGACTGATATGCTTTTACCTACTAGTACTACTATTTTGTTCGTTTGATGGGTCGAAAAGCATCTCATGTTGCCTTCGAATGTGCACTCCAGTCACACCCAAACATGGTATGTATCATCGAACTTGTCAGCCAAACTCGACTGTGTATGAAAAAGCAATCATTTTATTTTCTCAACTTCTCGATGCAGCTTATCATGGGAGAGGAGGTGGCATTGTCAAAACTTACACTGATGGAATGCATAAACAAGATATGTGACGGAGTACAAGCTAGGGCAGACTTAGGTTTGTACAGTCCTTTGGTCGTTTTGTTTGCCAAATAAGTTGAAGAACACTTCGTCGATAATTTTTAGGGTGTGATGTTAACCACCCAAGATATCTTTGTCATAAACTGATGCCCGGTATCCTTTGTTCAGATAAATACCATGGTGTCCTCCTTATTCCAGAAGGACTGATAGAAAGCATTCCAGAAATGTATGCACTCATTCAGGTATAGTGGTTCTGGCTATGCTACCTAATAAGATGGACAACATAAATTCGATTCCACCTGATTGGTTTCTGTTCAACCATTCCAGGAAATCAGTATCCTACACAACAATAATGTTCCTGTCGCAGAGATGTCATCAAAGCTGTCACCGTGGGCAGCTGCATTGTTTCAGTTCTTGCCACACTTCATCAGAAGAGAGGTGCTGCATATTAGCAAAATTTCTTTGCTTAATATTTGTGACTTCAACTGAACTAAGTTCCAATTCCTTTTTAATTTTTTCACTCAGCTCCTACTCCATCAGGAATCTGACAACTCTGCCCAGCTGTCTCAGGTTTGTGAGCAAGGATTTCTCTAAATTCTAGCTGCCAAAACTTTTATTGTGCAATTATTGGCATCACAATGTCCTCTTTCAGATTGACACTGAACAACTGTTAGCGCACTTAGTTGAAGCAGAAATGATAAAAAGAACAGTGAGTTTTCACTGCTGTTGCTTTTTTTTCCTTGGTTTTAAATTTCTGGATCTGTTCCTGCTGATCATGTTACTTGATTTTCAGAAAGAAGGGAGATACAAGGGAAAGAAGTTCAGTTCAGTCTGCCATTTCTTTGGATATCAGGCTCGAGGGTCCATGCCGTCAAACTTTGACTGTGACTATGCTTATGTAAGAATTGTTGACTGTATGTTTATTTTTTAAATTACCTGATGACAATACTCTGAATTATGTTCTAAAAGAGATAATACTCTGAACATTGACCAATGCAGGCCCTTGGTCACATCTCCTTACATATGATAGCAGCCGGTCTGACTGGCTACATGGCAACTGTGGCTAATCTGAAGTATCCTGTACACAAGTGGCGTTGTGCTGCTGCTCCACTAACGGTAAGTAAGATCTCAACTTATGTTTCTCTTTTGTCCCTTCAAATTTTATTTTTGACTTCTATAAAAGCATGGTCTTGACAAAAATAAATATATCGTCTGTTTCACTAATCTGGATATACTGCTTGCCCTGGCACAACTGATATTGAAATTAGGAATTGCTTCGACCATTCTTTTATTCTGGACCTATAGTAACCTATACTCCTTACACTTCTATTATTTTTTGTGTTTAAGTATAATCTGAATGAAGTACAGAAATATTAGTATCTGCTTAACGGCTTAAGTAGTCCTTACTGCCCCAGTAATCCTTTGTCTTGTCATTACCAGGCAATGATGAGTGTCAAGAGGCATTTACGTGGCCCTGGAGCAATCCCTACTGGAAAGCCTGCCATTCATCCTTCTCCAATCGACCTGAAAGGGAAGGCATATGAGTAAGTCTGTGGTTATCATGTATTTTTCCGTGAGGCTACAAAAGCAATATCATGGGGCATAGAAAACTGTTCCTTACTACATCAAAATAATTAATGTGATTTTTTCTACAGAAATCATTATACATATTGTTGGGAGAAACATTCGTTCTTGTTAGTGAAACAGCTTAGTTTTAATGTTGATAAGATAATCATATTTAAGGTTAGATCGATTATTTGTGAGGTCACTGATATAATTAAAAGACGAAGGCAAGGAACTATTGTATTGAGAGGTCAGGTTTTAAAAAGGCACTAGAGTAGTTATTTAACAAAACTTACACATCGGCTCAAGATGCATGTGGAATGTATTTTAAAATCGAATGTCCAATTACTCCCTAGTTACACTTTTCCTATGCTTATCTGGTCACAATCTTACAGTACATAAACTGAATTTTGTCCTGTATGACGGATCAGGTTGCTGAGAGGGAAAGCTTCGAGCTTTCTCCTTGACGACTACTACAGGACTCCTGGAGGTATTCAATATGAAGGACCTGGTTCAGATGCAAAGCCCATCACGCTGACCATTGAAGACCAGGACTACATGGGTGACATTGAGATGCTAAAGCTATATCTTGACAAGGTTACATGACTGAAACCCTATTGCATTTTATTTGCTTGTCTCATGTTTCGAACAGTGCCATGCCTACCGATGGTTTTACTTCCAGGTGAGGACAATCGTGAAGCCTGGATGCTCGAGGGACACCCTCAAAGCTGCGATAAGCTCAATGATCTCGGTGACGGATGTGTTGACAGTGATGTCCCATCCTCTCAATGCTGAACTGCCTCTCTACCATTTCAACTGAGCGTGAATGTTGGCTTCACGGCCATGCATGAGAATTGTTGTGAGCCCAGTTTTGTTTCTACTACTGGAGGCTGGCTTCTTGAGTTATTCTGTTTTCCTCTGTTCCTTTTCTGAAGGACGGGCATGTGAAAGCATTGTAGTTTATGTCAGTACATTGATATTATAGTAGTAGTTAATCCTCGTGTTTACTAGGAATGTTTGTGAAGAGCAACCCATACATTTGCAACTCATATTTTTAAGTTATAGGAAACTCGACACCCTGTAAAGCATCAATTGAACTTGTTAGGGCATGTTTTGAAAATCTCTTGAATATTTGTCATCCATGCCACTCCACTTAACACTGGAAAAAAGATGAACGACATCCAGCCAATTAAGAAAGAAAAATATATCCAGTCAATTACCAAAAAAGAAACACACATCAAGTCATAATGTCCGGTGAAACACACATCTTGCTTCACTTATCCAAATGTCTCCAAGGCCATATATTTTGCTGAGAGAGCATTAGCCAATTCGACAGCTGAATAAATCCAGCATGAACAAAATTAAAGTGCAGTACAAATTACATGATACGACAAAACTAAGTCCAAGTAGATGGTCTAGAGTTCAAAATAAGCTACTGCAGATACTGCACCGTTCCTCAGAGTAAAATAAGCTATACTGCAGATACTACACCGTTCCTCAGAGTTCAAAATAAGTATGGAAACCTTCTCGGCTGTTGCACCATACTTCAGCCGTGTTCCGAATAGTAAAGAACTTGTAGATCCACCGACAACCCTGATCTTCTCACCCCTACTCAAAGCTGAATCCTGCACACAAGGAAAGTCACAATGACAGATAAGGGAATGCTATTGAAGAAGATTCACTCTGCCAGGGGCAGAATCCTCGATTATAATTCGATATGGGCATTGCTAACTTATCTCATAATCTAGCAAGAAAATATCTTGCTAAACTGCCCCCAAATGAGTGCAAAAAATGATATAAGCATTTCACCGCAACGGGAAGTGCAATAAAAATCATGACAGACACTGAAGACCTCCCAAGAAAAAGAAGAATGACGAGAAAAACAATTTAAGGATATCACACAGCTGTACGTGCAACTACATGTATATAAAGTAAGGAACTAAGGTATCACTCTTCACACAGAAGTTCATTTAGCCCATCAGGGCAAGGAGCTTCCCATATCGAGCCCATAAAAATTATTAATGATTAGCACCAACTATTTAACAACATGAGTCAAAATATTTTTGTTACTGTGAACCTTTGTGTTACTGTTCAGAGCTAAGCAACATACCAAGATACTGTGCCATTACTCTGAACTAATCGATCCAGACATCAGTGTTTGTGCCCACAAGACCAGAACGAATCAACAAGTCCAGATGTTGTGTTATTGTTTATTATGCATCATAATTAAAAATTGCAAGCAAAATGGATTATATTGGTTCCCTTTTTGCACCTTACCAGATGCGGTCCATATATTTATGTCTCAAATAATATGGCTGCATTCCTACAAACTGCCCTGCATTCATAATTTAGGAGTTTCTAATCCATTCCTTGCTTTCTTTCCCACATATGAAAGCTAATTTCACAGTAGAAAGCATACAAAGTGTCATTGTTTAGCTTACGTATGTTCAATGTACTGAGAAACTTCAAAACTTTGTGAACTGTTTCGTCGATGGCAAGAAACTTGACTTCAACTATGTTAAGGTGCTTTGATATTGCAGATGACCTCTCCACTGAACCATAGCTTCCTTTCATTTCAACACAATCTCCTCCCTACAAGAAGGAGAAACATTTAACCATGGATACTAACTTTAAGATGCAGCAATTGTCTATTTAAAATAGTTATACCGAGTAAAAAAGTTGAAGTGTGAGCTTCTCTAGAACTGGTGAGTTCTTCAGAATGCAAGCTAGTGGATCCAAGTCAGGACCCATGCACCAGTATTCATTGAGTAATAGAGTCTTTAACTTGCTGAATGTAGGGCACTGTTTCAGATCTGTTGTGAAAACAAGCTGAAAGAAATACAAAAACGTCAGTAAGTCACTGCTGATAACATAGATAATGCAACATAAAATGGTAATATAAAGGAAATAAAGAAGAACACCATACTATGTCATAATGAGATATCAACTCCATATGTGTAGCATTTGAGATACAACCCATAATCACACCATCATTGGTGCCATCATTGTAATCAACACAATTGCTACATGCATTATCATTATCTCCACAGAAAACACCAAAGTCGTCATAATTCAAACAGTATTCTTCACAGGAACTCCCAAGAACCACCCGTGCGGTCTCTAGCAACTCCATGCCCGCAAGACAAGGGATTCTACCTGTAAAGTTATCTAGTTCCAGAGAGATGAGGGATGGAGTAGTAAAGACCTGGAAATACCGGTTGGACTCGCAATTAATGATGCTCAAGCGTTTCAGGGAACGGGAATATAGGTCCTGAACCTCGATGTTACAAGATATCATCTTCAGGTCCTCCAATGCTGGACAGCTAGAAAAGTTAAGAAACTGCTCTTCTAGGCTTACACCATCAAGGTCTAATGTCTTCAGATGCTGAGAGACAAGACACAGGCCGTTTAGCTCGAGATGTCGACGGTAATTGATATGAAGGGTGAGAGCACGAACTCCCCGTTGCACAGCAAATCGGGTCCATAGGTCCACATAGTGCACATCATCTCTCCAACCGAATTCACTGAATTCGATCTCAACGGTGCCTAGGACTGTGCGCTCACGCAGGATCAGCAGATGGTGCAGGAACTTCACAAGGTCCTGGACAGGCCCCGGTTTCTGAACGCCGACGATGCGCAGGCCTGTGGTGGATTTCCAAAGGTGGCGCCAGCGCCGAGCGAGCACACACGTCCGCACGGCCGACTGAACCGGGAGGAAGGAGAGAAGGTGGCGGAGGATATCGTCGGAGAGGGCGCCGATGTGGTCGCCCGCTATCACCGGCGGCGCATCCCCATTCTCTTCCCCTGGAGGCATTTCTCCGAACAGGCAGCGGGCGTCGGCCTGGGAAGCAGAAAATGTCACAGAACACAGACATGGAGAGATTGGGACCGGAAAGAAGAATGCCTTGACATTACCTGGCCGCCGGCAAGTTCACTCGTCGCCGGAAATAGCAGAGAAGCGGAGCCTGGACTCCATGAAAGTATAAGCCGTCGCAGGATGGTTTGTGAATTGGGATCCCTCCCTGCCTGGGTTCCTCTGACCTAGGAGAGGACCAGGGCGGCGAGATTTGGCGGGCCGGCGGCGATATGGAAGCCACAGGAAGGAGCAAATTGCATAAACTTTCCGTGTAGTAACAGAAATCCTAATTGCTGGGGCCGGAGTCACTGATTCCATGGCAAGTTACATATATATCCAGTTTCATCCAGCTCAAAAAATTGGTCACATTTTGATAGTTTTGGCCAAAAGTTCAATATGTCGATAAAAAAACAAATCTGGAAAATATATCTAAAATTTGTAGGAGTAATTAATTTTATTAAGCTAGAAAATTTTGAGATATGCTTTACCAACCATTTAAAACTTTGTTCATATTTTGGTAGATTCGTCCAAAGTTTGATGAGATTTTAAAACTTCATAAAATACTCTAAAAAATCCAGTACCTCGATCAATTGACACTAATTCATTTGAGAAATTTCGGGGCACCTTTTATAACATGTTTTGGTCATATCTTGTTAGATTTGGACAAGAAAGTGTCAAATTTTCAAACTTGAAAAATATTTTGAAAAAAATCCTAGCAAATGAAACATTCGACACTAATTAATATGAGAAAATTGTTTGTTATTTCGAATGCTGGAATTTTAAAATTTTGACCAACTTTGGTTGAATCTAGCAAAATATGAGCTGCAAGGCACAATGGACAGTTACGTGCCACGTATCCAGTGACTCGCAGGTCTCAATCATCAAATGGTTAATCGAATTAATGTGGTATTAAACCTATGTGCAGGAAATTATACGAAAACTTGGTAGTTCATGCAAACAAAAAATGTATACTTAGTAGTCGGTGCAACAACCTTAGCATAGTTTGTGGTTCGTGCAATTTCCTCCACTGAGATATGTAATAAATTTCTACACAAGTCTCTCCTCTCTCATCGGGTTTCGGTCGAGTGATTCAAGTGGATGATCTGTTGAATTTTCAAAGATGAGCTGGCGCCACATAGGTATTAGGTGTAAATCAGCGTTAGAATCTCTCAGTCTAATCAGGGCAGAGAGGTGGTTTAGAAGGTCTTCCAAGTTCGAGGATGTCTTCTACACCAAATAGAGTTCGTTCGAAACTTGATCTCCAACATGAAATATTCTGATTGCGTGAACTAAAGATAACCATATGGAAAAATTCTATAACAATGAGAAGTCATGGACAAAGTTTTGAGGACACATATAGCAATCCTATCACATCAGAACATTCCAAGAAAATTAAATGAAAAAAGTAAACAACGAAAGAAATTGGAAAATTATATCGTTATCTAGTACACCCTCATAAGTAGAACTCCTAGCAATTCAACTTTTTTGAATGGGACTAGCAATTCACATTATTTAACAAAGCCTACACACCGGTTCAAGATGCATATGGAATATATTAATATGTTTGTCTGGTCACAATCTTTATATTACAGAAACTGAATTTTGTCATGTATGATTGATCAAGCTGAGAGGGAAAGCTTCGAGCTTTCTCCTCGACGACTACTACAGGACTCATGGAGGTATTCAGTATGAAGGATCTGGTTCAGATGCAAAGCCCGTCACGCTGACCACTGAAGACCACGACTACATGGGCGACATCGAGATGCTAACCCTGTATCCTGACAAGTTTACATGACTGAAACCGGAAAGTGTTTTTGAGACATGGGCACTAGTGATCTCTTTACTTTCAGATTTTTGAAAATTTTAAAATCTCATATTTCTATGTCTCAGAAAATTATGGCGTTAAATATATGAAAAGATATATACATGAGGAGCGTACGCAAAAAAGTCCCATTTAAAAATACTTTATATTTTGGGAAATACAAAAAAGACAAATTTCTAACAAAAAGATACACTATCTTACTACTATTTTAATACTATTTACAATCAGAAATTTGTCTTTTTTATATCTTCCAAAATACAACGTGTTTTTAATGGGACTTTTTTGCATGCACTTCTTCTGTATATGTCTATCTATGTATTTAACGCCATAATTTTTAAAGATATAGAAGTGTGAGATTTTAAAATTTTCAAAATTCTAAAAGTGATGAGAGCACTAGCGCCCATGTGCACCAAATCCACTCTCGACTGAAACCCAGTTATGTTTCATTTGGTTGTCTCATGTTTCTAACAGTGCCAAGCCTACCAATGAATTTACTTCCAGGTTCCAGGTGAGGGCAGTCGTGAAGCCTGGTTGCTCGAGGGATACCATCAAAGCAGCGATAAGCTCAATGCTCTCAGTGACGGACGTGTTGACATTGATGTCCCACCCTCTCAATCCTGAACTGCCTCTCTACCATTTCAACTGAGCGTGAACTGCTGTGAGCCCCAGGCTTCACGGAGGTGCACGAGAATTGTTGTGCGCCCAGTTTTGTTTCTACTATAGGAGGCTTCGTGAGTTATTATATTTTCCTCTTTGTTCCTTTTCTGAAGAATAGGCATGTTAAAGCATTGCAATTTATGTTAGTACATTGAAATAATAATGTTTGTACTAAGTCATCAACACTTATTTCCGATCGGAGGGATTAGTAGTTAATCCTCGTGTTTACTAGGAATGTTTGTGACGAGCAACCCATACAGGAAGTGACTCGACACCCTGTAAAGCATCAATTGAACTTGTTAGGGCATGTTTTGAAAATCTCTCAATATTTGTCATCCATGCCACTCCACTTCACTGAAAAAAAAAATACATGAACGACATCCAGCCAATTAAGAAAGAAAAATATATCCAGTCAATTACCAACAAAAAAGAGAAACAGACATAGTCATAATGTCCGGTGAAGCACACATCTTGCTTCACTTATCCAAATGTCTCAAAGGCCATATTTTTTGCTAAGAGAGCATTAGCCAATTCGACAGCTGAATAAATCCGGCATGAACAAAATAAAAGTGCAGTACAAATTACATGATACGACAAAACTAAGTCCAAGTAGATGTTCTAGAGTTCAAAATAAGCTACTGCAGATACTGCAGCGTGCCTCAGAGTAAAATAAGCTATACTGCAGATACTGCACCGTTCCTCAGAGTTCAACATAAGTATGGAAACCTTCTCGGCCATTGCACCATACTTCAGCCGTGTTCCGAATAGTAAAGAACTTGTAGATCCACCGACAACCCTGATCTTCTCACCCCTACTCAAAGCTGAATCCTGCACACAAGGAAAGTCACAATGACAGATAAGGGAATGCTATTGAAGAAGATTCACTTTGCCAGGGGAAAAATCTTTGATTATAATTTGATATGGGCATTGCTAACTTATCGGATAATCTAGCAAGAAAATATCTTGCTAAACTGCCCCCAAATGAGTCTAAAAAATGTTATAAACATTTCACCGCAACGAGAAGTGCAATAAAAATCATGACAGACACTGAAGACCTCCCAAGAAAAAGAAGAATGACGAGAAAAACAATTTAAGGATATCACACAGCTGTACGTGCAACTACATGTATATAAAGTAAGGAACTAAGGTATCACTCTTCACACAGAAGTTCATTTAGCCCATCAGGGCAAGGACCTTCCCATATCGAGCCCATAAAACTTATTAATGATTAGCACAACATGAGTCAAAATATTTTTGCTACTGTGGACCTTTGAGCTACTGTTCAGAGCTAAGCAACATACCAAGATACTGTGCCATTACTCTGAACTAATCGATCCAGACATCAGTGTTTGTGCCCACAAGACCAGAACGAATTAACAAGTCCAGATGTTGTGTTATTGTTTATTATGCATCATAATTAAAAATTGCAAGCAAAATGGATTATATTGGTTCCCTTTTTGCACCTTACCAGATGTGGTCCATATATTTATGTCTCAAATAATTTGGCATTCCTACAAACTACTCCACATTCATAATTTAGGAGTTTCTAATCCATTCCTTGCTTTCTATCCCACATATGAAAGCTAATTTCACAGTAGAAAGCATACAAAGTGTCATTTTTTAGCTTACGTATGTTCAATGTACTGAGGAACTTCAACACTTTGTGAACTGTCTCGTCGATGGCATGAAACTTGACTTCAACTATGTTAAGGTGCTCTGATATATCAGATGACCTCTCCATTGAACTGTAGCTTCCTTTCATTTCAACACAATCTCCACCCTACGGGAATGAGAAGTATTTAACCATCGATACTAACTTCAAGATGCAGCAATTGTCTATTTAAGATAGTTACCATGTAAAAAAGTTGAAGAGTGAGCTTCTCTAGAACTGGTGAGTTTTTCAGAATGCAAGCTAATGGATCCAAGTCAGGGCCCACACACCAGTATTCATTGAGCAATAGAGTCTTTAACTTGCTGAACGGAGAGCACTGTTTCAGATCTCTTGTGAAAACAAGCTGAAAGAAATACAAAAAATGTACGAGTTAAGTTAGTGCTGATGGCATAAATAATGCAACACAAAATGGTAATATAAAAGGGGTTAAAGAAGAGCACCATACTATGTCATAATGAGATATCAACTCCATATGCATAGCATTTGAGAGAGAATCCAGAATCACACCATCGTTGCTAAATTCAATATATTCAGCACAATTGCTACATGCATTATCATTATCTCCACAGAAAACACCAAAGTCGTCATAATTCAAACAATATTCTTCACAGGAACTCCCAAGAACCACCCGTGCGGTCTCTAGCAACTCCATGCCCGCAGGACAAGGGGTTCTACCTGTAAAGTTATCTAGTTCCAGAGAGATGAGGGATGGAGTACAAAAGGCCAGGTAATACCGGCAGGACTCGCAATTAATGATGCTCAGGCATTTCAGGGAACGGGAATATATTTCCTGAACCTCGATGTCACAAAATATCATCTTCAGATCCTCCAATGCTGGACAGCTAGAGAAGTTAAGAAATTCCTCTTCTAGGCATAGACCAGCAAGGTCTAATGTCTTCAGATGCCGAGAGACAAGACACAGGCCGTTTGGCTCGAGAGTTTTGTGGTGATTAATATGAAGGGTGAGAGCACGAACTCCCCATTGCACAGCAAATCGGGTCCATAGGTCCACATAGTGCACATCATCTCTCCCATCGAATTCACTGAATTCGATCTTAACGGTGCCTAGGACCGTGCGCTCACGCAGGATCAGCAGATGGTGCAGGAACTTCACAAGGTCCTGGACAGGCCCCGGTCTCTCAACGCCGACGATGCGCAGGCCTGTGGTGGACTTCCAAAGGTGGCGCCAGCGCCGAGCGAGCACACACGTCCGTACGGCCGACTGCACCGGGAGGAAGGAGAGAAGGTGGTGCAGGATATCGTCGGAGAGGGCGCCTATGTGATCGCCCGCTATCACCGGCGGCGCATCCCTATCCTCTTCCCCTGGAGGCATTTTGCCGAACAGGCAGCGGGCGTCGGCCTGGGAAGCTAAAAATGTCACACAACACAAAAGTGGAGCGATTGGGACGGGAAAGATGAATGCCTTGACGTTACCTGGCCGCCGGCAAGTTCACTCGTCGCCGGAAATAGTAGAGAACAGAGCCTGGACTCCCTGAGAGAGTGAGAGTATAAGCAGTCGCAGGATGGTTTGTAAATTGGGATCCCTCCCTGCCTGGCTGCCTCTGACCTAGGGGAGGACCAACGGCGCGAGATTGGGCGGGGCGGCGGCGAGCCGAACACCGAAGCAGGCAAGCAGCGGCGGCGACGGCAGCAGCAGGCTAGCAGCACACCTCTGACCTAGCTCGCTACCTATTTGGGTCAGTCGGGACTGAGATAGAAACCACTGCAAGGAGCAAATTGCAGAAACCCCCCGACATCACCGTACTTTTTTTTATTTCACACACCACCCACTTTCTGTGTATTACTAACAAAATCCTAATGACAAAAAATTGAGATATTTTTATTTCTCCATGTAAAGCTCTTCGCAAGGCAGTATCCTCGGTGTAGTCATTTTAAATCAAGTCATATTTTGTTAGATTTGGCCAATATTTGGTCACATTTTTTACTTCACAAAATATTTAAAAAAAAAATCTAGCAATTGAAACCAATTCATTTGGGAAATTTTGGGACGTTTTTATACATTTGGTCGTCTCTTGTTAGATTCGGCTAAAAGTTGGTCAAAGTTTCAAACATTAAGAATAATTGAAAAAATTGACACTAGTTCATCTAGAAAATTTTGGGATATTTTTTACCACCCATTTTTATACATTTGGTCATATCTTGTTAGATTCGGCCAAGAATTGGTCGATGTTACAATACTATGTTGAAAAAACTTAGTAACCGGAACATTCGACACTAATTATTTAGGGGAATTCTTTTGTTGGAATTTTTAAAAATATGACCAACTTTTGTTGAATCCAACAAAATATGAGTTGCAAGTCACAATGGATAGTTATGTGCCAGGTAATCAGTGTCTCTCATGTCTCAATCATCATTGCTATTATAGAAATTAATCTGGTATTTGGATCTATGTGCAAGAAATTACGTGAAAAGTTGGCAGCTAAAGCAAAGGAAAAATGTATATGTTGATTATTGAGTAGTCGACGCAACAACCTTGGCAATAGTTGGTGGTTCACTGGTTCGTGCAATTTCATCCACTCAGAGAAATGAGTACATTTCTAAACAAGTCTCTCCTCTTTGGATCGAGTGATTTAAGTGGATTTTTTTTACTTTTCGAAGATGAGTTGGCAGCTTGGCACTGTCGGGTATAATTAGGCTGGGAAGTGGTTTAGACGGTCTTATAAGTTTGAGGATGTAATCTACACTGGATAGAGTTTTGTTTGAAACTTAAGCTCCGACATGGAAGATTCTGGATGGCATGAACTAACAAGAACCACATGTAAGAAAATCTATAACAACGATAAGTCCTAACAAAGTTGTGCAAACACATATAGCATCATAGCATGTCAATACATTGCAAGGAAGTTAAATGAAAAGTTAAGTAAATAGGAAAGAAATTCGAAAATTATATTGACAACTAGTACTCGTGACTCCCTCATAAATTTTATTTTACCTAGCAATTCACATTGTGTATGAATCATATTTTCTACCTGTAGCACAGCTCCACCATTCATATCTGGTATACTACCTTTCAATAATAAGTCAAGGAGAACTCTCTTGGGCTGCAGTGGCAGCCACACAGAGATACTCCCTCTGTTTCAAAATATAAGATGTTTTAGGTTTGTGAAGCAAATGTATGTAGATATGTTTTAGTGTGTATATTCGAGTGAACCTACACACTAAAAGATGTCTAA
Source organism: Dactylis glomerata (assembly GCA_007115705.1). Classification (NCBI taxonomy): domain Eukaryota; kingdom Viridiplantae; phylum Streptophyta; class Magnoliopsida; order Poales; family Poaceae; genus Dactylis; species Dactylis glomerata. The sequence goes on along the minus strand of QXEO01000180.1, from coordinate 3,094,967 downwards.
ATACATTTGCTTCAAAATGCTAAAACATCTTATATTTTGAAACGGAGGGAGTACATGCATATCAATTCAAGTTCAAGTCATCATCCTCTATAAGAATAAGACGGGGCGTCGCCCCCTGTTCTCATTCTTTTGAGAAGAGAGGTGTCCCTCTAGTTAGAGCAACTCCAAAAGCCTACCTATGTTTTAGGTAAGTAAAGTGGGTATAGATAAGGGAAAGAGAATTTATAGGTAAGCATAAATTTTTCTATTTTTCTGGCTTACCCATATTACAAACTACAATCCTTTTCCCCAGAAAACTGCAAACTACAATCAGACCCCTTTTTTTACACAAAGGACCTCAAACAGAAAAACAAAATGGCAATTGAGTCCTTAGCCTATCGTTCTTGCCAGGAGGAGCTCCGACGAGCCGCATCAGCCTCCCCAGCGCAGTTTTGGCCTCCCCAACGTGGCTGCGGCCCAACACCGTCAGGTCGTGGTGACCTTGCAGGGTAGCCATGCTCAACCGGCTGGTCATGCCCCGGCGAGCTCAACCCGGTTGGCATGCTCCGACGGGCTAGAAGGGCTAAAGTCGGCCAAGGCATCCCAAATCAAGGCGGTACTTGGGGGGGCAGCGGTGGGCAGTGGTGGTGTTGTTCGCCGAAGAGGCCAGAGGAGGCGGATGAGGGCCGCCGGTGGTGGAATTTCATGGCGGTGCTGGCACAGGGCGGAGCCGATCCTAAAAATGTTGTTTGTTGCCCTCTTACCTATTTTTCGGTAAGCTGTTGGAGTTACTCTTAGCTATGCGGGAACACACACATGACACATCCCACCCAGGTTGAAGACCCCACTAGATTTAAGGGTGCGTCTTGGCGCATGATCCCATTAATTTTGTTACAGTTAAAATAAAATTAAGAGAAAGCATATAAAACTACAAAAGAAGCAACACAGGGGCGGACCCAGACTAATATATGAGTGGGGGCAAATCAAGTGACTGGGGCCTTTTCTTGTATAAATTTACAGAATTTGAAATTTGTTCTTTCAAATATAAACAAATCCTACTAAAATTCAAAATTTTGAGTGGGGGCCTAGGCCCCCACTCGGTTGTTCCTGGGTCCGCCCATGGCAACACACACTTATAAACAATCAAGAAGTTGGATGGAAAAGCAAGAACATCCACCTCTGTCTTTTGTAGTGATGTGTGCTTTATAAAAATATGTTATAATAATCTTAGAGAACAGTAGACAATATCATAAACATGATTACTGGAAAAGAAATGGGGTCATAACACATGGTGCACTATGTGAATCATCAATGAGTTAACCGTTGTCATAAAACATACTACCTCCGTCCCAAAATGTAAGCCTTTTTAGAGAGCTAGGAGGTAATATTTTGTAAGAAACAACTCAGGGTAGGTAGACATTTAATTCAGCCAAAAAATATTCAACAAAAAAACCTCCATAGATACAACAATGACACTAAGGCTATACAAACATTGCTCCCATGGTGATATGCCACCACAACATCATCACAGTAGAAAGGGCAAGGCATGAGAAGCATCAATAGTCCTCATAACCACAAATCCCTAATTGGCATATCATCTAAAGAAAGGTATTATTAGCAAACAATTAGCAAAAACAATAAATTCAACTATATATATGCATGTGATCGATTGTTATATGGACAAAAGAAGTGGATACCATTTAGCTGAAATCCAAGGTACAATTCTAGTTTACTAAATTATAATAAGGCCACTATGATTGTCGCAAATTATCATGACTAATGATTAAATTATAGTTTTTAGATCACAATAGTTTGCTACTGATGATAATCGATAGAATATATTTGAAGCCTCATATAAACAAATATTTAAAATACGTTTAGTTAGGCTACAACTTCTTGATTTCCCTATAACACGAAGACGATTAGTTTTCTCTGGGTACGGGGTACGGTGCAGGGTACGGTGTAGATAAATTATTTACCTGATTTCCCTAAAACATAAAAGCCACCACCTGAATGATACAACCAAGAACCAAGAAAATCGACCCTTAAATAGCAATGGTGTCTCTGAGTTTTAGTAAATGACATGAAATTAACTGTTTATGAAAGTGAAGGAACAAAAATTCTTAAGTTCCTAAGTGCAGGTTAAGTATATACACTCATAGTGTACCTGGGAAGCTACTCAGAAAACAATCATTCAATGGACATGGTGACCCAAAATAATTATATATTGAAACCATCAAGCTGATCTTATCCATCGCTCTTTCACCCACAACATAAAGCAAAAGAAGCGAATAATTTTGAACGGGAATAGTTGATGCCCAAAACTGTTTAAGAATATATACATACTGTTTATGAAGAATGCGCCAAAAAAAATTCTTTGTATCAGTATATATTGGCTGACTATAGAGAACAAAAAAAGTAACACAAACAAAATATGGGGCTGACAGATACTATATATATTGACTGGAAAATACCTTTCCTATGTTGATACAGTATGGATTAATTAAAAGGGTGTCATTTACTTATTTTTATGAGAAAAGGAATCCAACAATACTACAAGCAACTTCAAAATCTAACACTGTTGTATTATGACATTCAAGGAAAATACCTCACCAGATGAGTAATATTAGAATATTAAGTCCATTGCCTTTTGAAGCCACTTTGTGCACAGTGAGAACACGGCACCTAAAATTTGTTGTTTCTCAAGTTTCCTTCCATCTATTTCTCACATGCTAAATAATATCTCTGCAATTTATCTCCGAGGCTGAGATCTCACCAGATTCCTTCCTTAATTCTTCATTGGATATATTCAGAAAAAACATCGTTGATGTTGCTACACACACCAGAGCAGAATGTCATACCAATCAAGCATTATATGTCCTCGTTGAGCATGTCCGGGAGGCCATCGGTTGCCTCCCGGCGTGCCTAAGGTAGACACTCCCTGCTGAAGCGCCGCCTCCAATCTGAAACAATACAATCAGTGACCAGGCTGAAGAGTCCACCCACAAATACCACGGGAGTTAAAAAAACAAATCATCATTCTCTGAAATAAATTTCCAGATTGGTTTTTCCAGATTGGTAATTTCCATATTAATTTTAGCACAGGACAACTATTGATAAAGTGGCAATTGGAGAGTTATTGCTGCCTTCCATGGAGAAGAGATTAATTTCATTTTTATGTCATAAACGATTTTGTTGTGGAGTCCGAACAGTAAAACACTATAGTTAGTCATTGATCATGAAGCTTTAGTATGGGAGAAATGGTTTCTGTGATTATATTCTAAAGAGTTGTTCTCAATATTTCCCCAATATGATCATGCAAACGAAATTGAAAGCTGCAGTCAAATCCATCGATGTGCCCATACATTGGCAATTCTGAGGTTTACATCAAAAATGATGCTTATATGGAAGAAATCCCTGAAGAAAGGTGAACTGAACCTTGCTAAGCTACACAATGTGCTTTACAAGTTACATAGGCAAAAGCTGCTCGCATGAAAGAAATTTTGGAAGACAGACTAAACTCTTAACTAAACTTGGCTGCATATTCTCTCCATGGTACAAAAACGATACTGAAATATACTTAGCAGCATTATATCTTGCAATGCAATTGAACAATGTTCCAAAAACAATGTTCCATGGCATAAGGTTGCGAAGACCAGATCCGCATCCTTGTCTCCTTCAAGCTGTTGTTCCACTATCTTTGGTAAGATTGCTCTGATCCCTAGTTCTTGTGCCCCAAATCATGTAGAAGCATCCACCAATCCATGTATATCTTGGTACTTGATATTCTTTAGTGCTCTCTAGAGAAGAACTTGTTGTATCCGCATTTGATAATAGTGGAAGAAGATTTAGGTGGCTTTGGCCTGTGATTTTTCCTCTCAAGTTGAGAGGTTTCCACGTAAAAGGTTTGGTGTCCCAGTGTGTTGATTTACTAATGCTGCAGTTGTTTTGAGAACCTCTCTCCCTAGGACATACATTTTCTCAGGTGAGGAGAGAGCTTCTCTCCTAAGGCGAGATACTGTTTCTCCAGTCAGGAGAGAGCCAAGGGCTACTCTATGTTTCCTCCATACATGTTTGATGCATATGTTTCCTTCCGACACGAGCAAACATCCTTGAGTTAGTGCACAAGTGGCTGAAGTTTACTTTGATTCCGCTGCATATTTGCAATCCACGCTTAAGATTATGCTAATCTCTAAATTAAGGGGTTAACCGGTGTGCCCAGTTTTCCCAACACTTCACCATTATGGACCCGTTCCTTGCATTCCATAAGTGCCAGAACGACACTACCAGTATACCTAGGCTTCGATCATGAGATAAATTCAAAAGTCCACGCCTTTGGGTTAATAAAGCTCCTCTTGTGAAGTTTCACCGGGAAGAAATGCTTCAATATCGTCCATATATCCTTGGCAAAAGGACCGAAGACCATATGTGTAGCACTGCAGCCTGCTCCGTATGTCCATAGTATACACAATCTGATCAGATACAGGAATTTTTCGATGCCTCGGTTGATGATCAGAAGGCAGACAATCATGGATGAATCTCCAAAGAGTGAACTTCATCTTACCTGTCACTGTGATGGCCCATAGTTTCTTCCACAACACTAAATTATCTATGTTGAGGCGTATGCATCAAGAGCGGGATTTGTTCTTCCGCGTGACGGAAAGATACTCTAGGCCCACTCGGTGAGATTTCATCCAATGTTGCAACATGTGACTAGGTCACGGGGATGGAATATCACGGGAACGAGTAAATGGCAATGTCGGTAACGATATTGAACTAGGTATGGAGATACCGATGATCAAGTCTCGGATATTGCAAGTATCACAAAAACAAAGGGAATAGGATATCGACGTTTGCGGTTTAATGACAGAAGTACTTCGTGAATGCATAGGGATCATCATGGATATCCAGATCCAATTGATGATCATTTACCGGAGAGAAGTCTCAGTAATTTTTGGAGTATTACCGAACCGTAGGGTAATACACTTAAGGGTGCAATGACATGTGAGATGTTTTTGGTATATCTGGAATTGTCAAAGTGTTGACATGAGGAAGTCAGAAAAGTTCTGCGGAGATCCGAAAGTTGTTCGGAGGGTTCCTGACGAGGGGTTAACTCGACAAATGTCCTGGATGAAGGACTTAGGATCGGGGAGATAGGGCGCCGGATGAACTCGAAGGTAAAACTCAGTCAAACAAGATGCTATGAAAGTAAACGTGGGCGTAAAACCTGGCTTACTTTCAATCTGGCCTACAACGTCCCCTCCTGGCCCCTATATATAGGTGGCCAGGTCTCGTGGATCGGGTAGGTTCTGATACAGATTACAATATCGACATACGATAAGAACTCGTATTTCGACTGGTATTACAATTGGGTCTAGCTTAACGGGCCTCAGGGGTACTCAACTAACGGGCTCTATTATCTATACCCTTATCAGTTCCGGAAAGAGTTTCGGAGCAACAAGGAATTAAATAATAAAGCAATTGATATTAATTAATGAATAATATTAATAAAACATTATTTAATTAATTAAAATGGTAGCCTACCTTAATTGGGCCCTTCTAGGAAGGATGCCCACTAGGGTGGGGATACGTCCATTTTGCATCATTATTTTATATCATAATTTACTGTTATTCATTGATATATTTCATATTTAGATATGATACTTATGTTATTTATTCTATTTTGCATGTTTGATGATTTATTGGAGAATTAACTGTCGGAGTCAGGATTCTGCTGGAAAAAGGACTGTCAAGATACAATATTTACGAAGATCAGAAATTATCAAAAAATACCCAGAAGTTCCTATTTGGTCACGAGACAGAAGTAGCCAGAAGGAGAGGGTGAGGTGAGCCACCAGGGGCCCACACCACCCCCTGGCGTGGGCTAGGCCTAGGCCGCGCCGCCAGGTGGTGTGGTCGCCCTGGTCCACCTCTGGCATCGCCCCTTCACGTACATCGTCTCCCCAAAAACCTAAGAACGGAGACAGGATCGCAGATAGACTCCGTCGCCTCTGGGGGGTGATATGTCACCAACGTATCTATAATTTTTGATGCTCCATGCTTGTTTTTACACCATTTGCCTACGGTTTCGTTACACTTTGTGGCACTTTTATGCATTTTCCAGAACTAACCTATTAACAAGTTGCCACAGTGCCAGTTCCCTGTTTTCTGTTGTTTTTGTGTTTCAGAAGTGATACACAGTAAATATTCTCGGAATTGGACGAAACAAGTTCCTGAAGTCTTATTTTACCCGGACCCTTAAGACCAATCTTTGATCACTCCTTGAATAACACCTTGGTCAACACATAATCTCTCTTCTTACAACCTTGACTCCAACAAATGGTTCAAGCATTGTCTATGGACAAGTCCTACACATATAACTCAATGCAACAATTAGTCCATAGGGATGTCATTAATTACCAAAACCACACATGGGGCTCGATATGATCTTTCAATCTCCCCCATTTTGGTAATTGATGACAATCTCTTTGAGAGGGTTTATATAATGAATTCAAAGAACCAAAATGGTTGTACTAACATCAAATACTACAAAAGTATGTGATGTTACTAACATCAAATACTACAAAAGTATGTGATGTTAGTAAAACCACCATATATAGAGCAAACTCCCCCACAATCTATGCACGTGTGAATGATCTTGATTTCATTGCATATATTGCCAACCAAGGTTGTTGGTGTAGTTTCCACTATATACTCAACCATGCAAAGCATGCAAGGCAAATGCTTAAGAACAAACCAAAGCATAAAAGCCAATTCCCTTTAAACCCTCGAAACTTCTCCCCCATTGGCATCCATTGCCAAAATTGGTGAAAAAAGCTTAGAAGGCCAATATAGTGAGAGTTCCTCCAAAACGGTGTGCATATCCAAAATAAATGAGTGAAAACACATGCACATATACAAAGGCAAATTTTTGAAGGAAATGAAACTATATTGAGGATCAAAGATTGCAAAAAAAAATAAGATAACACGATGGATAAACTTCAACAAATGAAGAGAGCAATCAAACAATCCAAAGAACAAACTGAATAAAGATTTTATGATAAGATCGAAAAGGTGCTCTAAATAATATGAGGAAGCTCCCCAAGGTGTGTGCACAAAATATTCTATTGAGCTGAAGATAAGGTGCACACACATGGAATCATCACTCCCTCAATATTATTCAACACAAAATGATACCAAGTGAATTAAATACTATGCTAACCGCAAAATGGTGCTTTAAATGAAATGAGGAAGCTCCCCAAGGTACGTGCAAAAATTGGAATGTTTGTATTTGAATACAATTTGCACAACATGGAATCCTCACTCCCTCAATAACATTTAAAACGCAACCATTTGCAAGAGATCATAGAGAAGAAATTAAGCTTAACACTTGCATCAAAGAAATGGTTGAGCAAAAAGTACGGGATAACATATAAAAGGCTCAACCAAGGAATGTGTGAGAGAAATGACACAACATATTATAAGACTAATACAAGGATTAGCATAGAGCATCCACATAGTCTTCAATGAATGATGTTGCTTAGCATTCCATCCCAACACATAAGGTTCAAATAAGATATCAAATAATGAGATATCATCTCTCATGTGTATAAGATTCTAAGTAGACAATATCACAAAGATAATTATCACAAAGAACCATGTACACACAAAATAGATACTAAGAATAGAACATGATATCCAAAATGAAGGCATGCAATATACCAATGAGATTTTTGCTTTTAAAGCATGGCCAAAGGCTCAATTTATCTTATTGTATATTGACAAACTTCAACCACCAACATGTCAAAGACATCACAAATATCAACAAGGGAAAGAAGATAGTTGGGATGCTTTGATAAAAACAACAAGTATCAAAATGAAGGATACCAAATGGAAGAAATAAATTTGCAATTTCATCAATTTTGCACATGTGAGCTTATTGAGGAATTGATATGCAAAAAGATTGCTAAGTTGACATATATGGGATAGGAGAATCATGAGCATGATTTTTATATGTTCCCAATAATATGTCCTCATCTCAACTTGCTCACATTTGCAAAAAGAGGTTTCATTAGAATCCTTGCAAAAAGCACAACATTTGCAAATAAAGATTTTCAATGCCATAAAACAACCTACACAAGGTTGGATACTAGAGAAGTATGCATTAAAAAGATACTTGTTACCGAGATATTAAAGGTAGGATGTAGTAGATAGGAGTTCTTTAATAATCCTAGCTTGCCTCAAATTATCATTTAGTCACCACTTCATCCTTATTATTGAGACAAGCACCAATATATCTCCATGTACCTAAAAAAAAGTTCAAGTACAAGATGGTCCCCAAACTCATTGGGTCCAAAGTAGTTAGAAACTACAACATATAGGACAAACTCCACATAAATATGTGCATATATATATGAAATTGAATTTCATGCACATCTTAGCCGATTTAGGATTTGATGGAGCTTCTCCTATATATTTGATCAAATAAAGCAAAAGCATACCATACAATATACATTTAGTAAATATGCATGCACAAGACTTTCAAGAGCCAAAGGAGATACAATTTGGATAAAACACCAAGAAGGACAAGCAAGCACACAAAATTGTGAAGCTACAAAAGGTTGTCCAAATTATATCAAAGAATCAAATCAACACAAGATTGACTCCAAAGTTCAACTAGTGAACCAAGCAAAAGCCAATGAGCATAAAGCATAACTAAAACACACATGCTCAAAGACATATCTCATTTTAAGAGTAAGAAATAAATAATAAGGAATGAGATCACCAACTCCCAAAGAGGGCAAGGTTCAAACAAACAAACCAAACTCTCCACACTTTTTATGATGGCACACTAAGTACCAAAAAGAAAAGATTTGTCTTCCAACAAAAAACCAATACCAATTGAAATAAGCACAAAGAGTGTGTTATAACAAATATAGGAGATCTCCCCCAAGATTAGTGCATTATTTATGATTTTGCATTTGAATACAAAATGCACACAAGTGGGATCATCACATCTACCTACATAGAAATAACACAAGACAAGTCCAACGAAATCAAATGGAATAACAAAAGTCACGGAAGACAATGGGAGCTAAAACAAATACATTTTTTGGCTAGAGATAAGGCAATTAAAAGAAATAGCCAATGTAAAGATGATCAATATACATGTCCCACATGATATAGTACCAATTGTCCAAGAACAAGAGGTATTTGGATTTATTTCCCGGTGGTAGTTTACATATAAATCCAAGATCATCTTCACAACAAAGAAGCATATGGAGAAGGATAAGAATTAATCACCATGCTAAAGAAGATATTCTTGATAGACTCAAATAGTTAAACAATCATGCAAAGCAATGATTAAGATAACTTGAAGCTAATGGTTTTCCAACTTTGATGTAGCATTCCACATTTTAGGAAAACCCTATCAAGAAAGTATCTCACAAACAAGATCCAAAACAAGAGCAATAAAACAATTTGGCAAATTGGAATTTGTTTGAGAAAACATGCCACATAGAAGCAAGATAATTTACAATATCAACACTATGTGACACAACCTCAAATATACACATTATATTGGTTTGTAGTATGCACAAAGCATATTACTCCCCCATAATGTGATAAAACATTTATTTTTCATAAGAGGCAAATAAAATCCAACAAGATGATTAATGGACATTATAGAATTTGAATTTCTCATGAGAATGACATACCACATAGAGACTAGATAATCTTTAAATATCAACACTAAGTGGTATTCCTCATGTACACACATTTTTAGGATTATGAAGTGCAAAGCATATCACTCCCCCAAAATGGGATGGTCCAATAATCTCTCACAAGAGCCAAGTAAGATAAAACGAGATGCAAAAGGCTCAACAAGAACAACCATACATGGTGTGCAAACCAACATGCACATACTTGATTACTCAAAATGAAGCAAGTAGGAAGCACAACATATACAAACACATGCAAGATACAAAACCCAACACATGTAAAGGGGCGAGTAACTTTCAATGTAGATAAGTTGAATACATGTTACCGCAAGGAGGAACATTGGATATATGATAGACACAAGATAATCCACTTGACTTGACTTGAGAAAATATAATTGATGAAGATCCCTTAATTCTTCATGATATGGCCAAGTCTCCAATTCCCTCCAACAACACCTATTGTTCAAGTAATGGCTTGTTGGTCCCCAACCAAGTTGGGTCCTAAGAAGTTAGAAACAATAGGTTTGGCAACCCAAATGGTTCTTTTCTTGACACCACTTTGAGCGCCAACAAATTTGGCAAACACATTGCCAACCTTATCCTTGCAAAGTGAATAAACATCTTCAATTATGATAGGGTTGGATGAGTTACCACTAGTGCATGAAGAAGATAGGTGACCCTTCTCATGGCATAAGTAGCAAGTTCTTTTCTTCACCTTCTTCTCACTTGATTTCTCCACAAGGGGAGCATTAGCTTGATTTTTCTTGGGAAGTGACCTTTCTTCAACTTGAGGTTGAGCAAGGGCTTGAACTTGAGGCCGCTTCCCTTGTTGCTTCTCACTAAGTGCCTTCTTCTTCAAAGGACAAGATCTAACATGGTTCCCTTCAATTTTGCACTTGAAGCAAACAATCTTGGCCAAATTCTTGAATTGTTCTTGGCCCTTCTTCTTGTTTATCTTGGACTTGTTCTTGTTATTAGATTTGAATCCAAGTCCACTCTTGTCATTGGGGGATTTTTGCACACTCAAAATCTTGTTGAGTGTGGACTTCCCTTCATGACAATTTTCCAAGTCTTTCTTCAATGAAGTAACTTGGGCCTTGAGCTCTTCGATTTTCTCTACATGGTTAGTGACAACACAAGTACTAGTGGAAGTAGAGGCTTCATTGTTAGAGCAACAAGGCAAGGAGGGTAATTCATCACTAGATGTAGAAATAGTATGAGTGGATGAATTACTAGTACTAGCACATGGCAATATTGCATTTTGGGAAATAGTGCTAGTGCCCACATGAGGCTCACAAGATGTTACCTTTGTAGATATAGCCTCATGAGCTAACTTTAGGCGAGCATGGGACACTAGAAGATCCTCATTAGAGCTAGATAGCTTTTCATGAATTTCTTCCAATTTCCCATACTTGCTAGTTAGCAATTCAAGTTGAGCCCTTAGCTCAACATTCTCCTTCAAAATAGATGCTTCACAAGAAGTAGAGTTAGTAGCACATGCATCATTATCATTATGAATGGGAGAAGACAACTCGGCAAGAGCGAGGTCACGTTCTTTAGTGAGTTTAGAAATAATTTCATTACATGACTCCTCAATGGATTCAAGCTTCTCCTCAAGAGAAACCCGAAGCTCTTGCTCTTCCTCTAGAGCATATTTTAAATCATGGATATCATTGGCATACTCACGCTCAAGAGAAAATATTTTATCAATTTGTTCTTCCTTCATCTCAATGAGTTTTGTGCTCTCAATAGCACAACTCATGATTTCAAACAAGTTGGGCAAAACATTTTTATGGTTATGCAAAGCATCAAAGACCACCTTACCCTTCTTGTTTAAATACTCAATATAGTCTTCTTCATTTTCCTCATCCTCACCATTGTCCTCAACATCATTATGATTTGAAGACCTAGCCATAAGGCATATGTGGGAACCGTGAGAAAAGGAAGATGAAGAAATACATGAAGCTCCATTCAAGACCTTGTCTTGGCCCAAAGACTCTTCGGTTTCCTCTATATGGTTAGCATCACAAATACTAGAGGAAATAGAAGCATTTGTATCATGGCAACAAGACAAAGCAAGCATATCATTATGAGATTTATTCGAGAAATTTACACATGATATGCAAGGACTATCAACACAAGCATGTAAAACATTTATGGGGCTACAAGTGTTTAAGTCCAAAGATGAAGCATTGCAATGAGATAGAGATGAAGGATCATCAAAAGTAAGCATACTATCACCATTGCAAGTTTCATCACCACTCACCATATCATTACCTTGTGTCTTGCCACACTTTGGTGAAGTGGATGAAAGTTCATTGCGGCCGGACGTGGAAGGAATACAATCATCCTCAATAATCTTGGACACACCATATTTTTCTTGAAGCTTTGTCCATATCTCATGAGCGCTCCGAAAAGGTGTGATGGAGAAGGTAACTACATCGCTCAAAGCATTAACAATCACATGAGTAGCTTGAGCATTGAGATACAAGTTTTTCTCATCCTCTAAAGATAGATTTTGAGTATCCTTTGGAGGAGAAAAACCCGCATCTACAATTCGCTCCATAGATGGGTCCATGACCCAAAAATAATTAAGCATGTGAATTTTCCAAGTATCATAATTTGTGCCATCGAATATAAAAGTGTCATTGTGCACTAATCCCCTAGCCGACATCTTTGCTCTCAAGGCAGTGAAGCCTAAAATGAGAGACCGGGCTCTGATACCAATTGAAAGGACACAGATGTCGCCTAGAGGGGGGGGTGAATAGGCGATATCAAATTTTACGAATGGCTTGAACAAAAGCGGAATTAAACTAGCGTTTATTTTGTCAAGCACATAAAACCTAAATAAACTAGGCTCACCTATGTGCACCAACAACTTATGCTAAGCAATACAAGTAACAAGGTGATAGCAAGATATATGACTTCAAGTACGAAGGCTATCACAATGTAAAGTGCATAAGTAAAGAGCTCGGGTATAGAAATAACCGAGGCACGCGGAGACGATGATGTATTCCCGAGTTCCTCCCTTGAAAGGGAGTACGTCTCGTTGGAGGGGTGTGGTATCGCCACAAAGGCCTAACCAACGCCACAAAGGCCTCACCCTATTCTCCGGTGTGAGCTTGCGCCACAAAGGCCTAGCTCACTCTTCCACTAAGGGGTTCCTCAAGGCGGAACCGGGCCTTTACACAAAGCTTGGGGCACGCATCCACAACTTAATTGGAGGCTCCCAAGAATAGCCACAAAGGCACCACAAAGCCACAAAGCCGTCTAGGGTTCCAAGAACCCAAGAGTAATAAGCTCACAAACTTTCACTTACTCGAATCTCCGGGGAGAACTCAAACCGATGCAACTTATGCAATAGGCAAGAGCACACAAGGTGCTCAAATCCTTCTCACTCAAATCCTACCAAAGCAACTAATGCTATGGAGAGATATGATAGGAAGAACAAAGGAAATCCACAAAGAACTCCAAGATCTAGATTCAATGGGTTCCCCTCACAAAGAGGAGAAAGTGATTGGTGGAAATATAGATCTAGATCTCCTCTCTCTTTTCCCTCAAAAATATCCAAGAATCATGGGAGGAATGGAGGAGGAAGGGCAAGCTTGCAAAGTCAACAATGGAGGAGAGAGAGCCCAAAAACGTGTGCAGCCCAAGGAGGAAGAAGGGGTATTTATACCCCCCCCCCCCACGAAATATGGCCGTTGAGACTTGGAGGGGCGGATTATCCGGCCAAAATATGGCCGGAATATCCGGCTGGCCGGATTATCCGGCCCCCAGGCCGGATTATCCGCCCCCTATACTGGGTGACGCCGACCAAAGTCCTTAGCAGAAATTCCGAAACGAAATTTTCGCTCCCAGGCCGGATAATCCGCCCCCCCCTGGCCGGAATATCCGCCCCCTTACTGGGTGACGCCGAGCAGAAACTGCAATACGAAAACGGTGATAACTTTTTCATCCGGACTCCATTTTCGATGATCTTGGGCTCGTTGGAATCACCACAACGAGCTCTACAGCTTAATCCATAGAAACATCATAGTCCAACAAGGGAGTATAAAACCAAATGATGAAAGGTTTGACCTCTCTTTGAAGGCAAACCGGTAAAACCTCCAAACATCAAAAACGCAATAAGAGCTTCATGCGAAATCCGTTTTTGATGAGCTAGAGCTTGTCATGGAAATAACCACAAGCTCTAGAACCTCACATGGATAAAACCCAAATAAGAACCAAGAAAGATGATGCCAAGTATGCAAAGGTTTGAGCTCTCTCCGAACGATACAATTAAGTTACTCACTCGAGAGCCCCTCTTGATAGTACGGCTACCGATCCTATAACCCGGTCTCACAACAAACACCATGAGACCGGTAAGAAAGAAACCCTAACACTATCATACCTTTGCCTTGAGCATTCCACTTGAGGTGGATAAAGACGATCTTGATCTTCTCAAGTTGGACCACCTTTCTTGATTGAGCTTGCTTGGTGAAGTCTTGCGGATTGCTCCCCCATACTCTACTATGGAAGAGACTCTCTTTAAGCATATCTTCACATATCCATGATCACAATATAGATTGCAAGCTTCAAGCATATGTTCTCTTCTAGTTGCTCATCTTGAACTTGCGCTTTGACTTGATCAATCCTCGAATCAAATCTTCTTTCTCCATAATGATGGTGTCTTGAGGATACACATGAGAGCTCACTCAATCTTATTCTTCAAGACACACTTAACATAAGCTCAACTCCCTTAAGACCAATCTTTGGATCACTCCTTGAATAACACCTTGGTCAACACATAATCTTCTTCTTACAACCTTGACTCCAACAAATGGTTCAAGCATTGTCTATGGACAAGTCCTACACATATAACTCAATGCAACAATTAGTCCATAGGGATTGTCATTAATTACCAAAACCACACATGGGGCTCGATATGATCTTTCATCGGGGAGGAAGAAGGAGCTGTTTTATATAGGGAAGTCACTAGTCCCGGTTGGTATTACCAACCGGGACTAAAGGGTTGGTCTTTAGTCCCGGTTGGTATTACCAGCCGGGACTAATGAGTCTGGCAACGATCGGATTTTATCCCAGAGACTTTAGTCCCGGTTCGTAATACGAACCGGAACTAAAGGTTCAAAACGAACTGGGACTAATGGTTTCTGGGGTCCTGCGGCCGAAAAAGCAGTGGGGCCCAGGGCATCAGTCCCGATTCATATTGCAACCGGGACTAATGCCCTGAAATATTATGCCGGTTTTCCACTAGTGGATCCATCCCATCCTCGCCCAGCATGTCAAGAAGCTCGAAGAAGTCGTTGTACTTGAGACTGCTCGCCATGGCAGAGCGGGAATCCGCCGGCGATCTCTCGACTCCTATTTCCATGGCGACCGATCTTGACGGGAGACGGTGATCGTTTGCAGATTAGGGGGTGTTTCTATGTCGTATCCACAGGGATTAGCAAAGTGATGACCTTTTCCTTGTTTCCAGAAGCTAAGCCAAAAGATGAGTTTTTTGGTGTTGTAAACAGGAAAGTAATAGAGAATTTTAGGTTGGAAGTTTTAACATAACAAATCCAATGTTTCTTGTTTGTCAGGCAAGGAAACAAAGGACAAACGAGCAAGTGAGGCAGGGATGCATTTTTGGGACTAGATGCAGAGGCTAGTCTTACACCTAACAGATCAAGCAGATGCAACACAGAAATCACAGTAATCTTGGAGTTTACAATGGAGTGTGTCACTCAAACCATAGCAAAGATCCAGGACAAGGTTCAAACTGTTTTACAGTGCTAGATCAACACAAATCATCACAGAGCATGGGGGAGAGGAAAGAGAGGTTGCTGTCGGTCACCGAAGGCTTGCCGTGGCAGAGAAGTTGGAGAAGGCAGAGATGTTGCTGTCGAGGCAGAGGATGAAGAGGGAAGAAGAAGAGCTTGGCCTTCAGATCCTTCGAGCTTTGTCCATCTTGACGTTCTTGGAAGTGTTCTTGGTGGTGTTCATGGTGTTCTTGCTTTCGCCGTTGATCTTATCTTGTTGCAGCAGAGGAGTAGAGGGAAAAGTTGGTGGAAAGGTGGAGGTTTTCGGTGTGTTGGACTATGGAGGAGGAAGGTTTTGGTAGAGTGGTGGATGGATTGGCTGTGTGGCGATGGACATTGTGGGAGTGAACCTAGACCTCTCCTTTTAAAGGCTTTTTGTAGCATTCTTGCTGCGGCGTAGAGGGGTAGTGGGAAGTTGGTGGCGGCATCGGCTTTTCTGCAACATCGGCTTTTCTGCTTTTGCCGATTTTCTTGTCTTCTTGTGCCGATGGCAGCCTGTTTCTGCCGTTGGCTTCTTTCTTGCTCCTCAAGATGTACTCCTCCATTCCTGGTGGCTTGGTCTTTGGTTTGAATTACTCTGACTTGTAGATTTAAGTGCCTTAGCGCACTGATCTGTGACAAAGGATCAAATGATGTAAAATGTTGGTGCGACACTGGTAGAAACGAGGTAAAACAGGCAAGTTTAATGGTTGCAAGGTTCAGATATATGTGTAAATCTTAGAGTGATCAAAACCCCCAGACCAAAACCTTTGCTTGTCCTCAAGTAAAGAATGGTGCATTGTACCAAACAAAATGTAACAGAGCATGATGAGGGACATTGCTGACTCAATGCAGATAAATCTTGCAATTGCCGATTCAAAAACAAGTTTCACAAGAGAATTTGAGTATGTCTAGATCAAACAACATGGACACATGAGTATAAAGTAATTGACTCTGAGATTGAAAACTCAAGATCCAGTACATAGCCCAATATGTAATGCAAAATTAGTGCTTCACCTATCACAGTTCCCAGGAACATAATAGGCTAATGCATAGACACGTTAGTTAGTTAGTAACTTAGCTTGATGGGTCAACTTAGTTAGTGCTTCACACACTACAATCCCAGGATCATAGGTGCTAGTGCTTTGGGTATTTACAACAGGTTTTACTTAGCATCATCAGGTTAGTGCTTCACACACCAAAATCCCAGGATCATGGCTGCTAATGCTAAACTTTTTCCTTTCTGTTAATATGTTAGTATGTTAGTGCTTCACAAATCACAATCCAGAGATCATGTTTGCTAATGCAAAAAATGCAACTGATGCAATTGGTTAGGGGCTAAGAAATGGATCATGAACTTCATTCTTAGGGCAATTAACAAATATGCTGATGTTTCACAGGTTCTTTGAGTAAAGCCATACAAAAGTTCTAAAGTGGAACTAGGCTCTGAACAAAGCATTTGCAGGAGTTATAAGCAGATTCAAAGCAAAGTTCTTCATAGCATGCAAAGTGATAAATTCAGGTTCAAGCAACAAAATTTGATTCGTTCTTTAACAAAGTACTTTCACACAAGATCAACCAACAGTATAGTATATTCTGATTCAGATTTTAACAAATGTGTGGAGATGGAAAGTGTTCACCTGATGATTGTCCTGCTTCTCTGCCTTGTCAATCAACAACAATCTTTCTCCTCATCCAAGTTATCACTGAAACAACAAAAAGAAACAAACACACAAGGCAAAAACATAAAAAGGTGAAATGGAAATATATGATACAAGGGATACCAGGTTTCCTCCTGGAAGAGAGCTTGTTTACAGTCACTAGCTTGACTATAGCTTCATCATCACTGGTTTGCATGGGTAGAGGATGCATTGGAGCCATCCTCTGGTTCATCATCATCTTCAACTTGGTTTTCAATCAAATCTCCAATCCTGTAGTGTTTCAACCTCTGGCCATTTACTTTGAATGTTCCCTCAGCTGGGCTATAAACCTCAAAAGCACCATGGCCTAGATCTTTCTTGATAACGCAAGGGCCAAACCATCTGGACTTGAACTTTCCAGAGAATAAGTGTAACTTGGAATCATACACCAGCACTGACTGCCCTTCCTTGAATTCCCTTCTCAGAATGTGGGAGTCATGCCATTTCTTGGTCTTCTCCTTGTAAATCTTTGCACTTTCATAGGAATCATTCCTGAGCTCTTCAAGCTCACACAACTGCAGTTTCCTCATGTTTCCTGCTTTGCCAATGTCCATGTTCAGCTTCCTGATTGCCCAATGCGCTCTGTGCTCCAATTCGACTGGCAGATGGCAAGCTTTGCCATAGACAATTCTGAAAGGTGACATGCCAATGGGTGTCTTGTATGCTGTCCTGTAAGCCCACAAAGTGTCAGGCAATTTCATTGACCAATCTCCTCTGGTCTTGGACACGACTTTCTCTAAGATTTGCTTGATTTCCCTGTTTGACAACTCCACTTGGCCATTGGCCTGCGGATGATAAGGAGTTGTCACTCTGTGATTCTTCACTCCATACTTGGTCAGAAGCTTCTCAAACTGGTCATTATTGAAGTGAGCACCACCATCACTGATTACCACTCTTGGCACTCCAAATCTTGGGAAAATAACAGTCTTGAACATTTTACAAACTGCCTTGGCATCAGCATTAACAGTGGGAATGGCTTCAACCCATTTTGACACATAGTCAACAGCAACTAAAATATGCTTGTAGCCTTGAGAAGATGGCAAGGGTCCAACAAAATCAACTCCCCACACATCAAACAATTCCACTTCCAAGATTCCTGTTTGAGGCATTTCATTTCTCTTTGATATCTTTCCTGCTCTTTGACAAGGATCACACTTCATTATGTACTCATGAACATCTCTGAACATACTTGGCCAAAAGAAACCAGCTTGCAAAATCTTGGCTTGAGTCTTGAACACTCCAGCATGTCCTCCATACAATCCTGAATGGCATTGGAACATCACATCACTTTTTTCATCAGAGGGGACACATCTTCTCATAATGCCATCAGCACAATGTTTGTACAGAAATGGTTCATCCCAATAGTAACTCTTGACATCATGGAGGAATTTTTTCTTTTGCTGGTAGGAGAGATCTGCTGGCACAATATCACAGGCTAGGAAGTTCACGAAGTCAGCATACCAAGGTGAGGTGGCACTGACTGCCATGAGCTGTTCTCCTGGCATCAAGTCTTGAATCTCTCTGTTTTCATCAATGTTAATTCTGGACAAGTGATCAGCAACTGAGTTCTCTGACCCTTTCTTGTCTCTAATTTCTATGTCAAACTCTTGGAGCAGAAGGATCCATCTGATGAGCCTTGGTTTAGCATCCTTTTTGCTCACTAAATATCTAATTGCTGCATGGTCTGTGTAGACAATGCACTTGTGTCCAACCAGGTATGGTCTAAACTTATCAAATGAGAACACAACAGCAAGCAGCTCCTTCTCTGTGGTGGTGTAATTGATCTGAGCATCATCCAAAGTCTTGCTTGCATAATGTATAACATGTACAGCTTTGTCTTTCCTCTGGCCAAGGACTGCTCCAACAGCAAAGTCACTTGCATCACACATAAGTTCAAATGGCAGTGTCCAGTCAGGAGGTTGAACGACAGGGGCTGTGATGAGAGCATCTTTCAATTGGTTGAATGCTTGCAAACAAGTGTCATCAAACACAAACTTCACTTCATGATTCAGGAGATTGGTGAGTGGCTTGGCAAGATGGGAGAAGTTTTTGATAAACCTCCTGTAGAAGCCAGCATGGCCCAGGAAGCTTTGAATTCCCTTCACATTTTCAGGAGGGGGTAGCTTGGCAATCACATCTACCTTCGCCTTGTCCACCTCAATTCCTCTAGCAGACACAAGGTGGCCCAACACAATGCCTTCAGAGACAAGGAAGTGACATTTTTCCCAGTTCAGAATCAAATTTTGCTCTGAGCATCTGTGAAGGACTAAGGTGAGGTTTTTTAAGCAGGCTACGAAGTCTTTTCCATACACAGTGAAATCATCCATGAAAACTTCCATAATCTTCTCAATGTAATCAGAAAATATGGACATCATGCATCTCTGAAAGGTGCCTGGAGCATTGCAAAGGCCAAATGGTAGCCTTTTGTAAGCAAATGTTCCATATGGGCAGGTGAATGTTGTCTTGTCTTGGTCAGAAGGGTGGATGGGAATCTGCAGAAATCCGGAGTAACCATCAAGGTAGCAGTAGTACTTCTGGCCAGCAAGTCTCTCTAGCATCTGGTCAATGAATGGCAGAGGGAAGTGATCTTTTCTTGTAGCTTTGTTCAATTTTCTGAAGTCATTTACCATCCTCCATCCCGTAACAGGTCTTGTGGTCATGAGCCTTCCTTCTTCATTTTCAACAACAGTGTAGCCACCTTTCTTGGGCACAATGTGGATAGGACTCACCCACTCACTATCAGAGATGGGGTATATCATTCCAGCTTTTAATAATTTCAGAACTTCCTTCTTTACTACATCTTGCATAGCAGGGTTTAATCTCCTCTGTCCTTCTCTTGTTGGCTTGCTACCTTCTTCTAAGTGGATCCTGTGAGAACACACTTTCTCACTAATGCCAATGATGTCATCAATGGAATATCCAATGACATTCTTGTACAGCTTCAGAATAGACAGAAGACTTTCTTCTTGCTCACTTGAAAGGGCAGAACTAATAATCACAGGGTGTAACTTTTCCTTCTCCAAGAATGAGTATTTTAGATGGGAAGGCAATTCTTTGAGCTCCACAACAGAATGGTGGGCTAGATGAGCTGGTTCTCTTGCATTTGACACAGGTACAATTTCACAATTTTTCACTTCAAAGAGCTGCTGTACACTGGTGGTTTCAGCAGTAACAAAGACTTGAGCTTCAGGCTCTTCTTGTTCAGGTTCTGGCAAAGTTTCTAGCACACTTCTTTCAACAATATCAATGGAATGGCAATGTTCAGGAACATTGGGTAAATGAGTGGCATGTTTCATGCTGAATTCAGCTTGTTCTGATCCAAATTGTAATTTGAGGGTTCCACCTTTGACATCAATGATGGCACCAGCAATTGCCAAGAATGGCCTGCCTAGAATCATTGATTCAGCATTGTCTTCCATCTCTAGCACAACAAAGTCCACAGGATATGCAAAGTTGCCAACTTGGACTGGCACATCTTCAAGGACTCCTACTGGTTTTCTCAAGGTTCTATCAGCAAGTTGAAGTGTCATTGGGGTAGGCTTTAACGTTCCCAGCTGCTGAATCTGGCTTGCAGCAGAGGGTAACACACTCACAGAGGAACCTAAGTCACAAAGGGCTGTGAAGGTTTTTCTTCCCACTACACAGGGAATACTGAAACTTCCAGGGTCTTGTAGCTTCTTGGGCATGTGGTTCAAGATCACAGCACTGCAATCTTCTGTCAAGGCTACTAACTCAGGGCTGTCCAAACTCCTCTTCCTTGTGATAAGATCTTTGAAAAACTTTGCATATAGGGGAATGTGCAACACTGCATCCAAGATGGGGATGGTGATTTGCACTTCCTTCATGGTCTCAAGAAATTTAGAGTATTGCTTCTCCTCCTTGGTCTTGTCCAATCTTTCTGGAAATGGAACTTTCATCAACAAAGGCTTCTCTGTTGGTTCTGTGGCAGAAATCTGTGCTTTGGCAGGGTTTTCTGTCTGGGCAGGCTGTTCTGTTGATTTTTCCTGCCTTGGCGGAACAATTTCTGGAGGTGATTGTTGCTGCACGGTGGGTCTTCTCTGTGGAGTAACATAAGTGACATTTGGTGGGGTTTTGAGTAAGGGTTCAGTGTTCACCCCACTCCTAGTGGTGACTGCATCAATAACTTCAGTAGTGGAAAGGGCTCCACACTGTTTTGGGTTTTTCTCTGCTTGGGCTGGCAGTTTTCCTTCAGCTTGTTTTCCAATGTTGTTGGTCTGGATTCCGGCAGTGAGTTGCTGCATAGTCTTGTAGAAAAGTTCAGATTGCATTTTCATAGTTTCTTGCATTCCACTGAACATTTCCTTCTGTAGCTTCATCATTTCTCCAAGCTCAGAATGGCTGCTACTGCTGGATGAAGTAGTTTGTTGATGTACTGGGTGGTGTTGTTGTTGTGGGTGTTGCACTTGACCTTGGGGTCTGAAATTTTGTTGTCCAGGCTGATGGTAACTCTGCTGGGATGCTTGGGCATAGTGCTGTTGCCCTGGTGCTGGGTAATTTTGCTGATTATTGCTCTTGTAAGAAAGGTTGGGGTGGTTTCTCCAAGAGGGGTTGTAACTTTGGGAATATGGCCCTTGATTCTGGGCATAGTTCACCTCTGATATCATGGCTTCAGGGGGTGCAGACAAGGTACATTCCATGAAAGAATGGCCTTCTTTTCCACAAATTGCACAGGCAGAAGTAACTTGGTTGACAGGAACCAAAGCTTGGCTGTTTCTTTCTGTCATGAGCTGGGCAAGCTGAGTTGTTAAACTCTCCAACTTGGCTTCCAAAGCATTCTGGCCACTTGACTGAATCTGCAGCTGATTGTTGGGGTGGACAGCTCTTTCATTTGTCCAGGAGAAGTTATGTGATGCCATGCTCTCAATCAACTCAGTAGCTTCATCAAGGGTCTTGTTCATGATTCCACCTCCAGCAGCTGAATCAACAAATGATCTGGTTTGCTCTGTCAAACCCTTGTAGAAGGTTTGCAAGATGAGCCATTGCTCCTGGCCGTGGTTGGGACACATCCTGATGAGACTTTGGTATCTCTGCCAAGTATCATACAGGCTTTCTCCTTCATATTGCACAAATCTTGTTATCTTGTCTCTGCACTCGGCAGCTTTGGTTGGAGGGAAATATCTCTCAAAGAAGGCTTGAAGAACATGTTCCCATGTGTCTCTGCAGTGAATAGGAAGAGAATGGAACCAAACTTTTGCAAGTCCAGACAGTGAGAAAGGAAATAATTGCATCCTGATGGCTTCAGGAGGAACACCATTGTGCTTCAAAGTGTTGCAGTACTCCAGAAAGTTTCTGATATGCTCATGGGGGCTCTCCAAAGCAGAACCTTTGAAGGGATTATGTTGCACCATATTGATCAGCGCTGGCTTGATTTCCCAGTTGTTTGCTTGTATTGCAGGCATAATCACATCTGCATTGTTGATCTGGTCCTTGGGAATCCACAAATCTCTCAACTTCTTATCACCCATGCTGAAATCTGAGGATGACGATTCCAAATCTGAGACAGAAGTTTCCAACTCTTCAGCAGAAACTTCAGAAGCTGCTCTCTTTCTTGCAAACAAAGTCCTCTCTGGCTCAGGATCGAATGGGGCTAATGGAGAATCTTCAGAGGACTGCATCAACTGAATTCCCACGGAGATTAGATGAAATCATTGGTCTACACACAATCACAGACAAGAACTTGATCAAGGGTTAGTGAACTAAATCCCCTAATAAAAGTTCTAAGCTTGATCACAGACAAGTCATTAAAACAGACAATCAAAGATTGCAAATTGGAACAAGTATTTACACAGCTTAGTCTACTGTAATTTGAGGAAACAGTCAAAAGGCTAATCCCCGGCAACGGCGCCAATTTTGATCGTTTGCAGATTAGGGGGTGTTTCTATGTCGTATCCACAGGGATTAGCAAAGTGATGACCTTTTCCTTGTTTCCAGAAGCTAAGCCAAAAGATGAGTTTTTGGTGTTGTAAACAGGAAAGTAATAGAGAATTTTAGGTTGGAAGTTTTAACATAACAAATCCAATGTTTCTTGTTTGTCAGGCAAGGAAACAAAGGACAAACGAGCAAGTGAGGCAGGGATGCATTTTTGGGACTAGATGCAGAGGCTAGTCTTATACCTAACAGATCAAGCAGATGCAACACAGAAATCACAGTAATCTTGGAGTTTACAATGGAGTGTGTCACTCAAACCATAGCAAAGATCCAGGACAAGGTTCAAACTGTTTTACAGTGCTAGATCAACACAAATCATCACAGAGCATGGGGGAGAGGAAAGAGAGGTTGCTGTCGGTCACCGAAGGCTTGCCGTGGCAGAGAAGTTGGAGAAGGCAGAGATGTTGCTGTCGAGGCAGAGGATGAAGAGGGAAGAAGAAGAGCTTGGCCTTCAGATCCTTCGAGCTTTGTCCATCTTGACGTTCTTGGAAGTGTTCTTGGTGGTGTTCATGGTGTTCTTGCTTTCGCCGTTGATCTTATCTTGTTGCAGCAGAGGAGTAGAGGGAAAAGTTGGTGGAAAGGTGGAGGTTTTTGGTGTGTTGGACTATGGAGGAGGAAGGTTTTGGTAGAGTGGTGGATGGATTGGCTGTGTGGCGATGGACATTGTGGGAGTGAACCTAGACCTCTCCTTTTAAAGGCTTTTTGTAGCATTCTTGCTGCGGCGTAGAGGGGTAGTGGGAAGTTGGTGGCGGCATCGGCTTTTCTGCAACATCGGCTTTTCTGCTTTTGCCGATTTTCTTGTCTTCTTGTGCCGATGGCAGCCTGTTTCTGCCGTTGGCTTCTTTCTTGCTCCTCAAGATGTACTCCTCCATTCCTGGTGGCTTGGTCTTTGGTTTGAATTACTCTGACTTGTAGATTTAAGTGCCTTAGCGCACTGATCTGTGACAAAGGATCAAATGATGTAAAATGTTGGTGCGACACTGGTAGAAACGAGGTAAAACAGGCAAGTTTAATGGTTGCAAGGTTCAGATATATGTGTAAATCTTAGAGTGATCAGACGGCATGCAGCTATTGTTGCGTTTGGCCAGACGGTGCTCAGCAATACATATAGGCAATCACCTTTCGGCCGCATCCGTCACGGACTCGTGTGCGCGCGCCTCCACGGGCCAGCTCACCACGCGCCCATTATTATTATTTTGACATTTTAGGATATGTTTTTAAACAATGTGTTAATATACCCCGCGGGAGCTGAATTGAAATTCCTAAATATTGTTGCCAATGGATTTGTGCGTGAATTGAATTTCTTCGCCATTATAAAGAAAATACAAGCAATCGTGCAAGACTTTCTTTGCCGTTATAAATGTGTCTTTGATTGCTCTTATTGTCGTCGGCACTGCCATCCATAGAAGAGAGGACGACAAGAATGGTAAGGCCTTTCACAATGGGAGTTTCTTAGCACGGTATCATAGGCAAAATGCTTATGTGGCACCCTATTTAACGAGGAAAGAGAGTGGTGTTGTATCTTAGCTAAGCTACAACCCTTGCATGGTATCATAGGCAAAATGCATTGCTAATCCAATCATATACCTACATGTACCCAAAATCATTAAATATAGATACAACACTTAAGAAACAATGCATTGTGGTGGTTGTCTCTTCTACCTAGGATAAAGCGCTAAGATACAATGCATTGTGAAAGGCCTAACATGACAGACATCACCTTTACTCTACCAGAAGAAACTTAATGTCCGGTCGCAGTGTTGCCACCGTCTCGATGCGAGCTAAAGGAATTATGTTATAGATGCAATAATAATAAAAGTCAGTATTACAATAATTCCATATTTATTATTATGTTTATTCTTTTACGATATAACTACTATGGTTCTCGGGTATGAGACTTAGAGAAAAACCCACATGTATAGAGAGATAAATAAACAAGAGTTCATAGTCAATGCCTCTAAAGTGACTAGCCCGTTTATTGTTTGACGATTGAGCTTTTCTAATTGTGAGCATTGTTATAATAACAAGGATGCTGGTAATAATCGGTGGTAGATTGTTTGGTTGAAAAATCGTATTGAACTGACTGACCTAAATCAATTGTTACGCTACGAGACTGATTCATCATTGTTAGTAGCATATCATAACTTTTTTGTATAATCCTTAGAACTATGAGAATATCTTGTTCTCTCACTCTGGAAAATATGCAACGGTCCTGTTAGACATTATTTTCGTAAAAGGATAATAAGAAAGGTACGTTTCACGTATATTAGAAAGGGTGTATGAGAATGTGATAGTTCAAGATTGGGATTTGCTCCTCCTGATAAAGGAGGGATATGTCTGACCCTCTCGGTATTGCGATGCCACCTAATCATCTACAGAGACACTATGTGATATATGATTACAGGGCATAGATAATATTAATGTAATAAGAAAAAGAAGTTTGATAGCCAAATTGAGGTTAACGAGTTGATTCATAGGAATACTTAATGCCTCACCTCTGGTTATCATATTATCATCATATCTTGAAGCAAAGGGATATATTGGAAGTGCTAACACTATAAATATTCGTCTAGATAAATATGCATTTGAGTAATGCCCATGAGCCAACAACTCAATTGTAGTTTCTTTCTTGGTTATTGATTAGAAGGTGTTCATGATAATATCTGTGTGTTTCCAAACCTGCTTGGTCATACACTTAAAGTTTTACTATCAGATGTGGTAAGTTTGTTAAAAAGGGAAGTGGTTTGTAGAGATCATCCAAAAAAGTTCCAGCGAGATCCGAAATTGTTTTGGACGTTTTATAACTGAGAGGGAAAGTGTCAGAATCATTTCGATGTGATCGCAAGTGTTTCGGAGTATCATCTGAAGAAAGAATGGTGCATTCATGAAAGCAAGGAGGAAGAGGGTTTAAGTAGATCATATGTATGGACAAGAATTAAAGCGAGATGTTGTGGGTTTTTAAAAATGTAACAAGAAGCTAAATTTGTGTCATGGCCATTTATGTAAAGTTTGGCATCGTGCATGTCGAAACCATCTATCAATGTAATTTATGTTCCGCCGCAAACGGAGCTTGGCTCAAATGGTTGGGTTCCTTGTGGTAGAACCAATCCACCCAAGTTTAAGTCGACTTGGTATGAGCGTTTCTATTTACTTGAATTTATTCAAGGATTTTTTCGAAGCTAATCTTTTAGTGATAGGTGACGTGTCCATCAACAACGAGACGCTTATGGTGAATTCGTCAACTTCAAGATCTACCGAATCAGTCCTTCATAGTTGCTCATAGGGATATAGTATGTGTGTGTGCCCTCATAGGAGTAAGTGTATGTGTGTGTATATTAGCATATACTCCCTCCGTTTCACAATATAAGATGTTTTAGCTTTGTGAAGTAAATGTATCTAGTGTGTAGGTTCACTCGAATATACACACTAAAAGGTGTCTAGATACATTTGCTTCACAAACCTAAAACATCTTATATTTTGAAACGGAGGAAGTATGTTGTACTGTGTTTAAAAAAACATCATGTTCGACAACACCACACTTAGGTCTTAGCATGCTATTTTGCAGGATAAGGATAAGTGATACGGTAGAGTATGGAAAGAAAATCATTAATGCATATAAAACAAAGACATAAGTCTCGTTTCGATCCATTGAGTTATTACAACTTAGTATGAAATTATAGTATGTGACCAACATTTTTTATGGGTTAAAGGGACTACCATCCAAGAGATAAACAGAATGGGACATGGACACGACTTAAGTAACTCGCAGAATTCACATATAGTTCATCTGATCCATAAAAACTGTCTCTGACTTATTACAAAGTTAGCTACGTTTTTTTATAGACCAGAGAAGTAATCTCCCCGCAGACGGGCCATGGGCTGGAGCGGGCAGGTGCGTGGTGGGCTGTCCCGTGGGGGCGTTCTCATACGAGTCCGTCACGGATGCGGCCGAAACCTCATAGCCTATATGTATCGCTGGGCAATGTCTGGTCAAACGACTCGAGCGCATCAATAGTCGCACGCCGTCTCCCGTCAAGATCGGTCGCCATTGAAAATAGGAGTCGAGAGATCGCCGGCGGTTTCCTGCTCTGCCATGGCGAGCAGCCTCGAGTACGACGACTTCTTCGCCGTTCTGGACATGCTGGGCGAGGATGGGATGGATCTCGGCGACGATCTCCCAGACGAGCCCAGCGCCAAGATGCCCAAGACCGCGGCGGCCGTGATCAGGAAGCATCCGGTGGGGTGCAGGCAGAGGAACGTGGTGCGGCGCATGGTGTGCGCTTCTCTCGAAAGGGAGGACTGCGGCGACCCCTTCCTGAGCCAGAGTAGGGCGGTGCTGAAGGAGATGCTCGAGAAGGATCAGGCCCAGCGCGAGCGCGAGCGCCTGGAGTACCTTAAGAGTGCGCGTTGAAGATACGTGTGTCTATCCGCATATTTGTGTTGTCTTAATTTTCATGCTTTCGTTTGAACTGTTGGTTCCTATCCTATCTCTATCGTTGTAAGACCTGGATTTAACTTATGGTGTGAACTTAATTTACCAAAATTATGGCTCATGGTGTGATGTTAATTTTTCTTTTGCAAAAAATGTTTTTAATTTACCAAACTTGTGCTGGTTTTATAATTTACTAAACTTGTGTTTGGTGTGATCCCGTGCTTCTATTTTCATTTCATTTTATATTTATTATATATATATATATATATATATATATATATATATATATATATATATATATATATATGTGGACAAGGTCGCGAAATTGAGTCGCTCAGCTGTAGGTTTGAAATACGGATCAGCTAACCAATTAACCGCGAAGGGTTCAGGTAATTCGAGTGGACTTTCCTTTTCTCTTCCACAAATTGAAGCACTTTCTTCTTCTCTTCCCCAAATTTTAGATCTGTTTATCTGATGATACTGCTGCAGAAATTGCAGTGAATTAGCATGATAAAATTTAATGCTATAGCTAATGAACATTTTGTCGACGACAACATAGGATTGCATCTTGTTCATCTCCATCTCCTCTCCACTACGTATAAAAGCACCTTAGGGGAAAATTAAGTCACACTGTTCGTCACACCGTCCAAAATCATTTGCTCTCACCCACCCCAAATTAACGACTAACCGATGAAGGATGAAGCCACACACTGGTCGAGAGTTCCTCCTGCCGATGACCTGGGATTTTCATTTCCTAGGAAGAATGTAAAACTTCTCTCGATTCACCAGGGTCACCATGATCAAGGATGAAGCCACACAGTATAATGCTTCCATAAGCAATCTGAAAGTTGCTGCCGTGAGGAGGTAGTGGGCTCTGGCAATGCCTCCATGGACCAGCATTAGTGTTTCAGATTCGTTTCAGTAGCATGCGATGTTTGGATTTATTTATTGAAGCTATAATATCGGTGTTTAGGTTATCTTAGTCTGCTAAGCAAAGGGATTTCATACATGGAAACAGTAGCAATGTTTGGTCTCCAATCTAACTAGTACTACTTTGTTAAAACGTGCAATCAAAATTGGATTTTCTGAAGAGGTTTATTTTCTCGTACTTTAGAACTAGAAACATTTTGAACTACATGGAAGTAAAAGCGGGGAGAAGGGAAAACTTCATCGGTGTATCCAGTAACTATACGAGTATAGTTTGCATCTGTAGTATTTATGCTGAACTATATATGAGTTAAGTGCATGTGCGTTGCCACGAAATTATGCCTAATTTTTCTATTTTTCTATATTGATTTAGTATAACTTAGTATGAAATTATAATATGCCACCGACATCCATCAAAGAGATAAACTGAGTGGGCCATGGGCACAACTTTACTAACTCTCCGAATTCACACGTACTCCATCTGATCCATGAAAAGTGTCGTTAAAATTAGTATAAAATCACCGATATTTTTTTATAGATTTCAGAAAGTACTCCCTCCGATCAGAAATAGGTGTCAGAAATTACCGACACTTAATTTCATCGTCTATTAATCTCTCCGCAGGCGGGCCATGGGCTGGAGCGGGCAGGCGCGTGTTGGGCTGGCCTGTGGAGGCGTTCTCACACGAGTCCGTCACGGATGTGGCCGAAAGCTGATTGCCTATATGTATCGCTGGGGCGATTCAGTTTGCGGTCACCAAGTTCCTTGCCACAGGCTCACAGGTGCCTTAGTTCGCTGCAATCACCCTGGGGGTCCAAAAGCCCTTAACAAATAGCTCAGAGGGTCTTTTTTTGGTAAAATTTGTTTGAGCCCAAATCGTAGTGTTTGAATTGGGGAAAAAATGTTTGAACTCATAATTTCCGTTCCGCTGCCGCTTGCTGAGCCCACCTTGTCAGGTTTACCCGTTATTCTAACAGAACTAGACTTTGTCAGCGTTAGAGTTCCGTTGCCACCGTCTTCTTCCCTGTTCTGTCGTCCTCCCCTGTTCTGTCCGCCCGCCCAGCTCGCCGTCGACCCCTCGCCGTCGCTACGCCGGAATCGAGCTCGCCGTCGCTTCGCCGGAATCGAGCTCCCCGTCGCTGAAACCACCCTGGTGCTAGGATCTCCCACATAGTGGCAAGGGCTCCCCAGGTCGCAGTTCCGGCTTCTTCCTTCCCCCATAGATCTGAGCTCCCCAGATAGGAGATCTAGAATCGCTCCCTCTAATGTCTCTAATGGAAGCGCGGCACCAATGGAAGCGCGGCAATCTCAGAGGAGATCGGCTAGCTGTCTCTAATGGCGACGGCGGCGGTGGCCGTTCCTGTGGACTTGGTGGCGGAACCTCATGAACATCTTGTTTCTTGTTATGTTAATTTTCACCGAATTCATCTCTGTAAATGCAAATCTCAAAAATGAAGAACAATAAATGTAGATTTCAGATCTGAAATTTACAGGAGAAACACTAAATCTGAAAGTTCATAATATTTGGTTGCTTCAAACTTACAGAAGCTAGTTAGTAACACAAAAGGCGGCTTTAGCCTTGTCTATACAAAAGCTATTCTTCAGAGTTAGTCTAACACTAACTATACTTAACTGAAGAAACAAGGGGAGAGCAGCCTTCTTGGAAGTTGGCGTACCAAAATGCTGCGAAGGGCTAAAGTTCATTGCTAAATCATCCGGAACTGAACGATTTCCCTTCCCGCCTAACTCCTGCTGCTTTTCTCCATTCAGCATGCACGTCGTGGCTTCCCCTTCCTCGGGCGGCTGCGCTCGCCCTTGGGGGAGGAGGGCTTTCCGCGCTTCTGGCGGAAAAGCGTATGGTTGAACCTGACCAGTAGCGCCGCCGCGAGGCATTCTTCAAACGAGTAGTACAACAGATCTTGATAGGTGTCGTATTTCCTGGTGAACCGCAGTCGCAATGATAGATCAGTGTAGTTATGGTTTGCCGGCGGCGCATAAGCACGCCATATCGTAGAACTCGATATGGACCGCTTCCTCGCCCGCCGCAAGTTCTTGTTGGTCTTCGACGCTGGGAAGGCGGTGAATGGCCGACGACGACGCTTCCCCAGCTTACCCCACTTCAGCTTCATATAGCCCTTACCTCGGACAGAGCCGGTGAACATATAGACCTTAGGGAAACCCTCCTCCCCGCCTGCAACGCCCCCGCCGATTGATGACCCACAAGTATAGGGGGTGTATCGTAGTACTTTCGATAAATAAGAGTGTCGAACCCAACGAGGAGCAGAAGGTGTTGATGAGCGGTTTTGATCAAGGATTCACTGTAAATACTAGCAAACAGGTTTTCAGGGGTATTTGGTAATATGAGTAAATAAAGTGCGAGTAAATAAAAGACAGTAGTAACAATTGCAGCAAGTGGCCCAATCCTTTCTTCAGCAAAGGACAAGCCGGTTGTGTACTTATAATAACCAAACGTTCTCGAGGACACACGGGAGTTTTTGTCAAGAGCTTTCGCTTCATAAAGCCAATAGTCTTTATTGGTTTGATAGGTGTTATGGGGGTGAACCTGTGCTAGCGCACTACCCTTACTAGGATAAATACACACTTGTGATTATACCCCTTGCAAGCATCCGCAAATACAAGAAAGTAATTAAGATAAATCTAACCACAGCCTTAAACTCTAAGATCCTACGCTCCCTGGTGCAATGGTTTCCCAATGGAGGTTTAGGTTTCTGTCACTCCAGCAACCCCACAATCGGTAGCCAAATACACAATGCATCTCACTAGGCCCATAAAAGGTGAAGTATCATGTAGTCGACGTTCACATGACACCACTAGTGAAATAGCACCACAACAATATCAAACCATTAAATATTTCTCAACAATAATTCACTACTAACATCTTGACTTCTCCCATGTCCTCAAGAACTAAACGAACTACTCACAAGACATCATATGGATCATGATCAGAGGTGAAATAATGGTAAATAACAATCTGAACATAAATCTTAACTCAACGGTTCCACTCAATAGCATCAACTACAAGAGTAATCAACACCGGGAAAGTTTCCCCTATGAATATAACAAGATCCAACTCAAGATGTTACAGCGGAATGGCGTGGTGATGATGGAGATGAAGGTGCTGGTGATGGAGATGATGACGATGATGATCCCGATGAAGTTCGGCGCGATGGTGATGACGATGGCGACAATCTCCCCTTTCCGGGATGGAATTTCCCCGGCAGATTTCTCCCTGCCGGAGAGCTTTTCTCTCTCTGTGTTCTCCGCCCCGCAGAGGCGGTTGTGTCTAACTCTGAGCCCCCCTTTGACTTAGGTTTTCGGGGACGATGATGTACGCGAAGGGGCGAGACCAGAGGTGGGCCAGGGCGGCCTCACGCAGGGCTGGCGCGGCCAGGGGGCTGGCCGCGCCACCCTGGCGTGTGGGGCCCTCCTAGCTCCTCTCGACTCCTCCTTCTGGCTTCCTGAGTCTTCTGGGAAAATATAATTTCTGGGTATTTTTCTGAAATTTTCCTGATCTTCAAAATATGGTCCCTTGATGGTCCTTTTTCCAACAGAATCCTAACTCTGGCAGCAACTCTTCCAATGATCATCAAACATGTGAAAACAAGGAAAATAACATAAGTATCAACTCTAAATATGAAATATATCAATGAATAATAGTAAATTATGATACAAAATAGTGATGCAAAATGGACGTATCAACCCCCCCAAGCTTAGACCTCGCTTGTCCCCAAGCGAAAACTAAACTCGGTAAACATGCCCACAGGTTTATGGAGTGACGTGTCGATAATCAAAATACGGACAAGAAGCATCACATTCACCAAGGCACAAATTATAATAGATAGCAACTTCCCTTTATAAGATATAGACTTGCAATAGGTAAAAGGGAATCACATGTAAAGATACACAAGGTAAACTATAATTGGCAATGGCAAACCTTAATTCTTGGTCAAGGAATGATGAACAAGCTATTCTTTCTTTTAAACAGAGCCTTTTAAAACAGAGCTAATATAGCAAAGACCATATGCTCAACAAGGTAAACTTTTGCATTCATAGAAAGCTTTCAAAGATATATTCCTTCAGACAAAAGCATTATACAAAACAAGGAAGATAGTAAAACATGATTAAATGAATCAACATATGGATGAATGAAACATAACAACTCAAATGCTTGCTTGAGATAGAGGGAAATAGGTTGACTCAACATAAAAGTAAAAGATAGGCCCTTCGCAGAGGGAAGCAGGGATTAAACATGTGCTAGAGCTTTTCATTTGTAAAACAGAGGTAAAAAGTTATTTTGAGAGGTGGTTGCTTTTGTCAACGACTAGCAGCAGAGTTCTTGATATCTTCCATACTAAACAAGTGAGAGCGGTTCCGAGATGTTTGATTAATTAGCACTTTGGTGCTCTTTTATAGCTTTGCACTCCTCCCCGCCTTTTTCCTTTCTCAAACCATGGCTAACCGATTCCATCGGGTGCCGACCAGCTTTCATATTCCATGGAGGAGTGCTTTTCTTTTCTTTTTGAGATTGTAATGGTCTGACCAGCTCCCTTGCAAAATTAATGATGAGCAGATGAAGCTGCCTAGTCGAGGGGTACTTAATTTAGTATGGAAGATAACAAACCCATCCACTACGTCCTCATGAGCTAAAAACAGTGGCACAAAATGAGAAGTGTTTGAAGGTTTTTGAAAGGTAGCACATGAAAATTTACTTGGAATGGCTTGAAATACCATGCATAGGAATTTATAGTGGACTCTTTGGAAGTGACTTGGCTTTTGGGAATTGGATGCATGAGAAGTATTTCCTCTCAGTACAGGTTTTTGGCTAGAAAGGCTGGGTAGCAAGCATAAGAATTGCATGAAACAAACAAACACACATATAATAAGAACAATCATGCAAACTCCCTTGAAGGTACAATGATTTTAACTTTGAGAATAACAATTCTCATAAGCCAAACATAAGGAAAACTGAAGTGATGTAACTACAAACACTTCTTTATTCTTTCTACTCAAACCTCAAGGTAAAATTGCTACTGACCAAGCTAGGTTTGCCAAAACCAACTAAATTTACTCATGCTCCCAACGTGATACCAATACCAATCAAGAAGACTAGTCATACAAGAGAGATTGCAAACTAACATAAAGTGTGCGGAAAGTAAACGATAAAACTTCTCATTAATATTTCATCACCGCAACTCACACCAAGGGATACATAGATAACCAACTAAGGAGGATACTTCCAGACTGTAAACTATTCTATACGATAACTTCTCTATTCATGATATGACACTACTTGAAAAGTAAATGAGCAAAAGGTAATGATGTGATACCGCGGCACTCCCCCAAGCTTGGAACAAGCCAAGGGGATGCCTAAACCGATGACGAATTACTCCTTGGGTGGTGGCGGTGGATAATCTTTAATAAGCTTCTCAATCAAGTCTTTCAGATCATCAATCTTGTACTCGAGGTTACGAATCATCTCAGAATTGTGCTCAACACGGTTCATGAACCTATCAGCAAGAGAATCCCAGCTCTTGGAATTATTTCCCCATCCTTCTTCACTCTTGGAGCTTTCTATCCCTGCATTGTTAGAACGATCTATATCCCAGCCAGAGGGTAATCGTGATTTGGGCACCTTTTGAAACTGACGTTCATGAATTAGAGTATGGAAAGGATTTTGGCTTGACGGAGATGTCTGTGGAGCTAAGGTGTGATGAGGCACACCCCCTCCGGTCCTTATGCGAGCACTCTTCTTGAACTTGTCATGATCTGTCACCACCCCTATGCTGGCAACAATGGTGTTTGGCCTTGAGCTTTGATCTTCCTCCTCGTCTTCACTTTCAACCTCTTCTTTCAGCCGGAAGTCTTTGGTGTCATCTTCCGGAGGTGTCTTCTCCTTGTCATCGCTTGAAGAGGCCATGGCTCCCCCAAGCTTAAGATCAACTCCTGACAGAAACATCTCGAAACAAAACACGACGAGAAAATGATATACAGACCTCGGGGACTCCGGGGGGTTAAATAGGCGAAAATTATACATCGAAACTAAATCACAGGAGGAAACCGGGGCGGAAACGAGCTCCGGGGTGTTCTCACACCTAGGTGGCGCGGCCAGGGGTGGGCCCGCGCCACCTACGTGTGAGGGACACACGGACTCTTTTTCCTGCCCGTTTTCGTCTCGTGATTTTTCATATTTAGTAAAAACAGCAAAAATATTAAAGGAAGAGCTTTTCGAGAAACTTTTCTGACTAGAACTGTTACCTATTCGAAAGCGAACTCTGCAGGTACCTGCAATTTGTCTTGGATGAATTCTTCCGGAGAAACTATTTCAATAACATCAACATCTTCATTATAAGAATCTCCAGAAATATAATGTTTGAGTCTTTGCCCATTCACCACTTGTGTAGAGTCATCTTTCAATGAAGCAATCTTAATAGCACCTGAGCGGTACACTTCCACAATAACATATGGTCCTTCCCATTTCGAAAGTAATTTTCCTGCAAAAAATCTGAGACGAGACCTATACAATAGAACTTTCTCACCAACATGAAACTCTCTCTTAAGAATTCTCTTATCATGCCATTGTTTGACTTTCTCTTTGAAAAGTCTGGCATTCTCATACGCTTCGTTTCTCCACTCATCAAGAGAACTCAAATCTAATAACCTTTTCTTACCAGCTAGTTTAAAATCTCTATTAAGCTCTCTCACTGCCCAAAAAGCTTTGTGTTCTAATTCTAAGGGAAAGTGACACGCTTTTCCGTAAACCATCTTATAAGGAGACATACCCATGGGATTCTTATAAGCAGTTCTATAAGCCCATAAAGCGTCGTTTAACTTACTAGCCTAGTTTTTCCTAGATCTATTGACAGTCTTCTGCAAGATAGACTTGATCTCCCTATTTGAAAGCTCTACCTGCCCACTAGTTTGGGGATGGTAAGCAGAAGCAATTCTATGATTGACATCATATTTAGCAAGAGTTTTTCTAAAACTACCGTGAATAAAATGAGAACCTCCGTCAGTCATAAGATATCTAGGCACACCAAACCTAGGAAAAATAACATCCTTAAGCATTTTTAACGAAGTCTCACCATCGGCACTCTTTGTAGGTATGGCTTCTACCCATTTAGTAACATAATCAACAGCAACAAGTATATGGGTATAGCCTTTTGAAGGAGGAAAAGGACCCATAAAGTCAAATCCCCAACAATCAAACGGTTCAATAACAAGAGTGTAATTCATAGGCATTTCATTGCGTCTAGAAATATTACCAACTCTTTGACATTCATCACAAGATAAAACATACTTTCTTGCATCTTTAAAGAGGGTTGGCCAATAAAAACCTGATTGTAGAACCTTCTGCGCGGTTCTATCTCCAGCATGATGCCCTCCATAAGCACTACTATGGCATTTTCTTAATATCTCTTGTTGCTCATATTCCGGTACGCATCTTCGCATAATACCATCAACTCCTTCTTTATATAAATGTGGGTCATCCCAAAAATAATGCCTCAAATCATAGAAGAATTTTCTTCTTTGCTGAGCTGTAAAGGTTGGAGGCAAATACTTGGAAACAATAAAGTTAGAATAATCAGCATACCAAGGAAGGTCTCGCGAAGTTACATTTATTGCAGCCAACTGTTCATTTGGAAAACTATCATTAACAGGAATAGGATCAAAAGAAATGTTTTCCAATCTAGACAAATTGTCAGCCACAGGATTTTCAGCACCTTTCCTATCTACGATATGCAAATCAAACTCTTGTAAAAGCAACACCCATCTAATAAGCCTAGGCTTAGCATCTTTCTTAGTCATAAGATATCTAATAGCAGCGTGATCAGTATGAATAGTAACTTTAGAATCAACAATGTAAGATCTAAACTTATCACATGCAAAAACAACAGCAAGAAACTCTTTCTCAGTAGTAGCATAATTCTTCTGAGCAGCATCAAGAGTCTTACTAGCATAATGAATAACATTCAACTTATTATCTATGCGCTGTCCAAGAACAGCACCAACAGCAAAATCACTAGCATCACACATAATTTCAAAAGGTAAATTCCAATCAGGTGGTTGAACAATAGGAGCAGTAGTTAAAGCCTTCTTAAGAGTTTCAAAAGCTTCCTTACAATCATCATCAAAGACAAATGGTACATCCTTTTGAAGAAGATTAGTAAGAGGCTTTGAAATCTTAGAGAAATCTTTAATAAACCTCCTATAGAAACCAGCATGACCAAGAATACTACGAATACCTTTAACATCTCTGGGACAAGGCATTTTCTCAATTGCCTCCACTTTTGCTCTGTCAACTTCAATACCTCTTTCAGAAATTTTATGTCCAAGGACAATTCCTTCATTCACCATAAAGTGGCATTTCTCCCAATTAAGAACAAGGTTAGTTTCTTCGCACCTCTGCAAAACTTTATCAAGGTTGTGCAAACAATTATCAAAAGAAGTTCCATAGACGGAGAAATCGTCCATGAAGACCTCCACAATTTCTTCACAAAAGCCATGAAAAATAGCTGACATACATCTTTGAAAAGTAGCAGGAGCATTGCATAAACCAAACGGCATACGTCTATAAGCATAAGTTCCATAAGGACAAGTAAAAGTGGTTTTCTCTTGATCATCCTTCTTAACAGCAATTTGAGAAAAACCAGAATAACCATCAAGGAAACAAAAATGAGTCTTCTTAGACAACCTTTCTAGCATTTGATCTATAAACGGTAAAGGGTAATGATCTTTCTTAGTAACTTTGTTTACCTTCCTATAATCAATGCACATTCTATAACCAACTACTACCCTTTGAGGAATAAGCTCGTTATTCTCATTAGGCACAACAGTCATACCTCCTTTCTTAGGAACACAATGAACAGGACTAACCCATCTACTATCAGTAATAGGATAAATAATACCAGCATCAAGGAGTTTTAATACCTCATTTCTTACCACATCCTTCATTTTGGGAATTAGGCGGCGTTGATGCTCCATGACTGGCTTCACGTCTTTCTCCATATTAATGGCATGCTGACATAAAGTGGGAGAAATCCCTTTTAAATCATCAAGAGTATATCCCATAGCCCCTCGGTGTTTCCTCAATATCTCCAATAATCTTTCTTCTTCCTTTCCTGAAAGTTTAGAACTAATAATAACAGGATATATTTTCTTATCATCTATATAAGCATATTTGAGATTATCAGGCAAAGGCTTTAATTCAAACACAGGATCTTCCTTAGGTGGCAAAGTGGTACCAAGATCCTCTACAGGTAGATTATGCTTGAGTAATGGTGGTTGACGAAGAAGAATATCGTCAATCTCTTCTCTTTCCTTACTAAAAACATCACTTTCGTGATCTTCCATGAATTGCTGCAAGGCATTATTAGGGGCAAGAGCAATAGAAGCAAGCTGTTCAACTCGAAATTTTTCATTAGGCGTGTCATTTTCATAAGAAGTCTTAGCAAACTTGGAAAAATTAAACTCATAAGACTCTCCATTAAACTTAGAAAAAAAATTCTCCTTCTTACAATCTATCACGGCGCCACAAGTGTTCAAAAATGGTCTACCAAAAATAATAGGACAAGTTTTACTAGCCTCCTTACCAAGTACTAGAAAATCAGTAGGGTATTTAGTCTTACCGCAAAGAACTTCCACATCTCGAACAATACCAAGAGGCCAAACAGTCTCTCTGTTAGCAAGCTGAACAACCACATCAATATCTTCAAGTTCACAAGCGCCTATCTCATGCATAATTTCTTTGTAAAGCTCTAAAGGAATAGCACTTGCACTAGCACCAATATCACATAAACCATAATAGCAATGATCTCCAATCCTGACAGAAATAACAGGAACACTTGCTTTCCTATGCTTTTTAGGATGTGAGAGAATGTTAGAAGCATCTTCACAAAAAAGAATATATTCATCCCCTACATCTTTAGTAACAAGATCTTTCAATATAGCTACATGAGACTTAATAGTGATTTGCTCATCAGGTTCTGCAGCTTTCTTAGTACTTTTATTAGACACACTTACCAAAGTAGAATACTTCTTTACCTTAGCAGGGAAAGGTGTCTTCTCAAAATAAGGTTCAGGCACAATGCTATCAACAGTACAAACTTCAGTAGCTGCAGCAGGAATATGACTAATAGAATCTTTATAAGGCGCATGATATTTGTTCCAATCTTTCTTTGGAACATCAAGATAAGAGGCAAAAGCCTTAAGACAATTAGCAAGTATTTGTGAATCAAGACCATAAGCAGTGCTAACACTATGAAAATCATCGGTTCCCATAAAAGATTTAATGCATTCATAATCATAGTTTATACCTGACTTCCTACCTTTGTCGTTTTCCCAACCTTCAGTATTCTCTTGTATACGGTCAAGAAGTTTCCACTTAGCGTCTTCTTTCATATGAGTAAATGATCCAAAGCAAGAAGCATCCAAATAATCCTTATCAGGAAGAGTAAGCCGCGCATAAAAATTATCAATAACAATATTATTGGGGAGCTCATGAATGGGGCATTTGAGCATTAGTAACTTCAATCTCCCCCACGCTTGGGCAATACTCTCTCCATCATGAGGCCAAAAATTATATACCCGGTGACAAGGGTATAATTACTAGAGCCCGTTAGTTGAGTACCCCTGAGGCCCGTTAAGCTAGGCCCAACTGTAATGATAGTCGAATACGAGTTATTACCGTATGTCGATATTTGTAATCTGTATCGAACCCGACCCGATCCTCGAGACCTAGCCACCTATATATAGGGGCCAGGAGAGGACGGTGGAGGGCAGATTGAAAGCAAGCCAGGTTGAACACCCAAGTTTACTTTCGATACACACCTATTTCGACTAACTTTACCTTCGAGTTCATCCGACGCCCTATCTCCCCGATCCTAAGTCCTTCATCTAGGACATTTGTCGAGTTAACCCTCGTTAATTGGCGCCGACCGTGGGGACTCTGGGCGTTGGAATCATGAATTCGACGGCTTTTTCGCTTGTAGCCAACAGCAGTCCAGAAGTCGACGGAAGTCAAGAGGTAGAACTAACAATTGGAAGTATGAGCATCCTCATCGGGCCGTCGGGTTCATCTCGCCTCTTGGAGTCGACAAAGCCAGATCCGTCGGCAAGCAAGCCCGAAACAAAGGAAGCATTGGAATCATCAGAAGGCTCTTCCAGCGAGGTAAACTCGCCGGTCAGCTTAGAAAAAGCATTAATCGCAGAAAGCGACGAAATTCAGGAAAAAATCGACTCAGAAGAAAAAGCGTGTCAGATACACAACAACGCAAAGGACTTCGCCGTAGGAAGCAGCGGTGTCTCCAAAGTACATCAGTTATGCGTTATTATCACTGAAGCAGAGGAAGGAAACAACAGCGAAGAGAGTAAAAGGGTCGACAAGCAAGTCGACAAAGTGAAAAATCACAACAAAAAGAAAAAAGAAAAAGTCCATGTCTCGGCTGGTGAATGGAGGATGATTACATCAACCATTAATCATGGTACAGAAGTACCCGAGGGATCGCGAAGAGAAGTTCTAATGGGATATCAGTATGCACTATACCAACACAAGAAGAAACTAAGGGAGGAAAGAGACATGATGTTTCAAGACAACAACAGCATATCAAGGGAAGAATACTGGGAAGACTATAGTGAAGACTCAGAATATAGCAGAGAGAGGCGTGGAGATCCAAAACACAGAAGGGGGGCAACAGCACGCGACAGAGAAGAGGGGTACTCGAGGAGCCCCACCCCACAGTTAGAAGAGGAGGAAGACGACCTGATACAAAAAACGCCAGAGGCGGCATTAGCAGCAGCACAAGCGTATTTACTAGCCACAAGACCAGAGCATGGGGACCCGCGAGAAGATATGCACCGAGCCGCGATACGAAGCCTCGGAATAGTAGAAGGAAAGATCAGGGAGCAAGG
This sequence comes from Dactylis glomerata, assembly GCA_007115705.1. Classification (NCBI taxonomy): domain Eukaryota; kingdom Viridiplantae; phylum Streptophyta; class Magnoliopsida; order Poales; family Poaceae; genus Dactylis; species Dactylis glomerata. The sequence goes on along the minus strand of QXEO01000180.1, from coordinate 3,054,552 downwards.
CCTAGAGATAAAGTCGACAAGTCACAAAGAGAAGTTCAGATACAACCGCACAGACAGCGACTATAGCGAGTCATTAGAAGAGAAAAAGCAGCAGAAAAAGAAGGAGGATGCAAGAAGTATAATAGCACAAGCTCGAGTAAATAAATCGCGACATGCTTGGAGGGAAGAGAATTACGAAGACGATGATAAAGATATGGGTGCATTATGCTTTACTCGTAGAGTTCGCAGAACGCGGGTACCTAAAGGATTCAAACTACCACACGACCAGAATAAGTACGACGGGTCGCAGGAACCCACCTTATGGCTATCAGATTATCTACAAGCAGTGCAGATATTAGGGGGAACAAAGGCGACTGCAATGCAAAGTTTGCAGCTGCACCTCACCGGCGCCGCCCGGTCTTGGTTGAACACGCTACCCGACGAATCTATTGGAAGCTGGGGGGAACTCAAAAGTCGATTCACAAGAAATTTTCGTTCCACCTACAAACGCCCAGCATCACTGGAAGAAGTTAAAGCATGTGTGCAAAGGAAAGGCGAAACGCTGCGTTCTTATATACAACGCTGGAGTATAATTAAAAATTCAGCAGAGGACGTCTCCGACGAACGAGCAATAGACGCTTTTTCGGAAGGACTTCGTCGCTCAGATCTTGTGGAAGCAATAGGAAGAACAAGACCTACGACAGTAGCTGAGCTAATGGAACAAGCCAACAAATTCGCTGATGGAGAGGACGCGTATAACAATAAAAGAGGACGTTCGCCAGAAGTCGACAGAATAAGTCGACAGAGGAGACGATACCGCAGCGGGGGTAACCAAGGAAGGCGAAATTAGGTAGCCGCAGGTTATGTACTAGAAGAAGAGAAAGGGTACGAAAGTAGGAGGTTTCAGGCAAAAGGGACAGAAAAATTAAGATACTCTGGTCCTTCGGCTGAGGATATGCTATACGGACCTTGTCGAATCCACTACGCGTACCTCGACGGGAAAAGGGTTTCAAATCACCAGATGAAGGATTGTAGAACATTCCTAAGGTTGCAAGGTGCCATGGGCTCGAGCCAAGAAGGAAGGCAAGGAGAAAAACGTAGAAGTCAAGGATATCAAACTCAAAGATTATCAAAGCACCTAGAGTCGCAAGTATACATATCAGCCATGATTCAACCAGTGCCCAAGTCGAAAAAAGAGCGAAAGAGCATATCCAGGCAAGTGAACCTAGCAATATCATCACCACCAGCTACCACAGAGTACCTACGATGGTCAGAGCAACCAGTCAAGTTCAGTAGAGCAGACCACCCACGGAAAGTTCCTAGGCCGGGCCACTCGCCTATGGTTCTAAAAGCACAAATAGGAGGGTACGACATCGGAAGAGTGTTCATGGATGCAGGGAGCGGCATAAACTTAATATATGCTAGAACACTGAAGGCTATGTGCATCTCACCGGCGAGTCTGAAGCCAACAGATTGCTCTTTCCACGGGATAGTACCAGGAGCAGCGAACTACCCTTTGGGAAGAATATAACTCGATGTCTGCTTTGGCAGCAGCGAAAATTATAGAAGAGAGAAACTGGAGTTCGAAGTTATGGACTGGCCGTCACAATATCATGCAATCCTGGGGCGCCCAGCATTTGCAAAATTCATGGTAGTACCGCACTACGCGTATCTCACGTTAAAAATTCCAGGGCCCAAAGGAACAATAACAGTACAAGGGAGCTTTGAAGTAGCCAACACATGCGACAGAGAATTCAACAAGATGACGCAAACCTTCGGCATGACAGCGGAATATGAGAGGCTCAAAGGAGAAACAGATCATAATGTGCTACCCGACGTTGGGCGATCCCTGCCAGATAAGGCTTTCGACACAACGCAAGATTCAAAGAAAATTCAGGTCCGCCCTACGGATCCAAACAAGACAACATCCATTGCGGTAAATTTGGATCCCGCATAGGAAGGCGTGCTCGTCGAGTTCCTCCGTGAGCGCTGGGAAATCTTCGCCTGGTGTCCATCGGACATGCCAGGGGTTCCCAGGGAACTCGTCGAGCACGCACTAAATGTAGATCCCAAGGCGAAACCAGTCAAGCAACCATTACGACGATTCGATGAACCCAAGAGGAAGGCAATAGCGTCAGAATTGCACAGATTAGAAAATGCTGGATTTATCAGAGAAATCAAAACTTCGAGTTGGGTGTCGAACCCAGTAATAGTACCCAAGAAGAACACAGACGTACAAAGAGTATGTGTCGACTACACATCTCTCAATAAGCATTGTCCAAAGGATCCTTTCCCTTTACCCCGCATCGATCAAATAATCGATTCAACAGCGGGCTGCGCAAGGCTTTCCTTTTTGGATGCATATTCTGGCTACAACCAGATCAAGCTGAAGAAAGAGGACGAGGAAAAAACGGCTTTCATCACACCGTATGGGGTGTTTTGCTACCAAGTGATGCCATTCGGCCTAAAAAATGCAGGGGCAACTTATCAAAGGATGATGCAAAATTGCCTTGGGAGCCAAATAGGGCGCAACATACAAGTCTACATTGATGACGTAGTCATCACCACAAGAGAGGAGAAATTTTTAATCAGCGACTTGGCAGAAACCTTCGACAACCTGAACAAGTTCAAGCTTAAGTTGAACTCGACAAAGTGTTCCTTCGGAGTTTCAGCAGGGCAACTTTTGGGATTCTTGGTATCAGCACGAGGAATAGAGGCAAATCCAGAGAAAATTCAAGCAATTCTAACAATGGGGAAACCCACGAAACTCCATGACGTACAGAAATTAGCAGGACGAGTCGCGGCATTAAGTCGTTTCGTTGCTCGACTAGGGGAGAAGGCGCTTCCTTTTTATGCACTTATGAAGAAGTCAGACGACAAATTTGAGTGGACAGAAGAAGCAGACGCAGCGTTTGCGCAATTGAAAAAAGTGCTTTCCACGCCGCCAGTGCTGGTCGCACCTAAAGAAAAAGAGCCACTACTACTGTACATCGCCGCAACCCATCAGCTGGTAAGTACAGTTCTAGTAGTCGAAAGAAGTGAAGAAGGCAAAGCTCATGGCGTCCAGAGACCGGTGTATTTCATCAGCGAAGTGCTACCTCCAACCAAACAGAGGTACCCGCATTATCAGAAGCTGGCGTACAGTGTCTTCACTACTGCACGAAAATTACGACAGTATTTTACTGTGCACCCAATTATAGTGGTCAATGAAGCACCACTATCGAACATATTGAACAACCCTTTAGCAACAGGCCGTGTCTCTTTGTGGGGAATCGAGTTATCTCCCATGGACATCACGTACGAAAAAAGGAAGGCGATCAAGTCACAAATTTTGCCAGATTTTACAGCAGAGTGGCTCGAGCTGCAAAGCACGGGACCACCAGATTTATCGAGTACTTGGACAATGTACTTCGATGGTTCAAAGCGAGTCCAAGGAGCAGGCGCAGGAGTAGTATTAATATCGCCCCATGGCGACAAATTAAAGTATGTCTTACGGATGAGCTTCCCGCAGGCTTCTAACAATGAAGCGGAGTACGAGGCTTTGTTGCACGGAATGAAGATGGCTAAAGCTTGTGGAGCAACTCGCCTAAAGATATTTGGAGACTCTAACCTTGTTGTCCAGTAAGTTATGAACAGGTGTGACACAATCAATGACAACATGATGGCCTACAAGAATTTGTACCATTATCTAGAAGGAACGTTCGATGGATGCGAAGTCTCTCACGTCAGCAGGAACAGCAATGAGGAAGCCGACACTTTAGCAAATATTGGATCACAATGCTTACCTGTACCAGCTGGAGTATTTTGGGAAGAAATAGCGGAAAGGTCAATAAAAAGGGCTAAAAGTTCGACTACCACGGCAGGCTCGGGGGCTATGACAGAGCCAGAGGAGGTCATGATGATAGAAGAAACATGGATGCAGCCATATCTTGCGTACATGATAAATAAAAAGCTACCAGAAGATGCAGTGGAGGCTAAGAGGATAACTCGAAGAGCGAAAGCGTTTGTCGTGATTGAAGGAAAACTATACAAGAGAAGTATTACAGGCGTTTTACAACGCTGTGTCACACCCCAGGAAGGGCAAACAATATTGAAAGACATACACGGCGAAGTATGTGGCCATCACGCCAGCAGCAGAGCAATAGCGGCAAAAGCTTTTCGAGCGGAATTCTATTGGCTAACAGCCATCGAGGACGCAAAAGATATAGTTCGAAAGTGTGAAGCATGTCAAAGGTTTGCATCCAGACCGCACGCACGAGCAGCGGAGCTACAAACAATACCATTATCCTGGCCCTTCGCACAATGGGGTCTTGACATGGTGGGAAAGCTGCACAAATCTTGGCCAGGAGGGCATGTGTACATGCTAGTAGCAGTCGATAAATTCACCAAATGGGTGGAAGCAGCTCCAGTAACAACTCAAGATTCTACAGCAGCAATCAGCTTCATCAAGTCGATAGTTTTTCGTTTTGGTGTACCACACAGCATCATCACAGACAATGGGACAAATTTCACTTCAAAAGAATTCAAAAGTTACTGCGAAGGATTGGGGATCAAGCTTAAATTTGCATCTGTGGCGCACCCGAAGACAAACGGGCAAGTCGAAAAAGCCAATGGCCTGATAAGTAGTGGAATAAAAAAGAGGCTTTTAGCACCTCTCGAGAAAGCCAAGAGCGCTTGGGTAGAAGAATTGCCCTCCGTTTTTTGGAGTCTAAGAACTACGCCTAATGCAGCAACTCAAGAAACTCCTTTCTTCCTGGTCCATGGCGCAGAAGCCGTGCTTCCAGTCGAGGTTACACACGAGGCTCCAAGAGTGACGGCATACGACGAGGCGACATCGACAGAAGCATTACAAGACGATGTCGATGTGCTAGATGAAGCAAGAGACAAAGCATTAGAAAGGGCTACGCAATATCAGCAAAGCTTACGAAACTACCATAGTAGTCGAGTTCGTCCACGATCCTTTGTGGTAGGAGACCTCGTTTTGCGACTCAGGCAAGATAGCCATGGGAAATTGGAGTCCCCGTGGGTGGGACCTTACATCGTCACGGAAGTAATACCAGGAGGAGCATATCGACTACAAGACAAGAAGACTGGGAAGGACGAAAGCAACCCGTGGAATGCAGAACAGCTACGACATTTTTACGCGTAGACTAAGTATAGAGATATCAATATATTCGAGTTAACCTTCTGGACCCAGAACATGAGGCCACAGGTCGGGTTCTTTGGGTTGAACTCGACAAAATTGTACGATTCTCGTGTTACTTCTCCGCTCGGGGGCTTCAACCCCTGGGTCGTACGAAAAAATCGTTATGACAAGATGGAGGGGTTTTCCTTCACTATAAGGTTGTTTACACAACCCGATAAATACAGAAAGAACTTGGTTCATAAAAAGAACCCGATATCATCCCTACATTTATTGGTTCGCAAAGAACCCGACATATGGAAAGCATATCTCAGAACATGACTTGTTCTCATGGTACTAGTAAACGATATCGACACAAAGTACGAATATTTATTACAAATATCATTGCAGGAAGGACATTGTCAAACGAGATTACATGGATAACAGATCCTAATAAAAGAGGGCTTCAAGCTTCATACTCCTTCTGGCAAAGAGTGCCATTATAGATCTTCACGTCAAACTTCGACGTACCGACGTGGAAGTCGAAGGCCATGATGAAGCCTTGATGGATGTCATGGTCCTCAGCAAATTGTGACCAGCCACCTCTGAAGTACTGCTCGCCGTCGCCATCATACCACACCTCCACCTCATAGGGGATGCCACCGCCAGACTGTTCACGAAGAACCGCCTCTCGCAGTTCGTGGCCATCCATAAACTTCGTGAAATCTAGCGGCAAGCGCTGAATCTCACGGCACTGCGCCATGGCAATACAAAGGAAAGAAAAGATACGGGGAGGTGCAGCAGGAGCAGCTGGAGCAGCAGATGGAGGAGCGATTGGACCTGGAGTGACGTTAGTCACTTTGGGTTTGTTCTTGCTACCAGGTGGGCGGCCGGGACGGCGCTTAGCCGGAGCATTTGACGAACTTCCTGCGGCGGCCGGCGCGGTGTTCTTGTTCTTGCTGCCGCGAGGGCGACCCCGACCTCGTGGTGCCGCCGGGGAACCAAGGTTCAGACGGGAGCCTGCAGCATCTGCCATGAGTGCGAGAGAGAAACCTCAGAAAAACCCTAGATGGAGGAGAGAAGATGATGCGGCGGAGGAAAGAATCTGATTAGGGTTTTTATCTTTACCAGATGGTGCTTTATTTATAAGCACGTATTATTGGGCCCCCGTGCTACAGCGCAGCCCACAAACAAATTTTAAGTAGGAGTTAAATTCTGCGTACAGCAGACGATAATATCAATAAAGAAAAACAAGACAGGAGACTATGATCGCGCGATATGGAAACCTCGACTTGGACTCGGGGGCTCGTCAAATAGTAAAAGGTCGACAGGAGACAGAAGAGCTGAACTTTGAGCCTATGCTTGACTACAAGTTGCCAAACATAGCCTCGGGGGCTACTCCCATCCGGAGCGCTGAGCGCGCACCCGATAGAGATGAAATAGTCAATATTGAAATTGCAGAAGGATAAGCATACAAAACTTCGACTACGTAGTCGACAAATTGAAGAGAAATTACTCCCATCGGGAGCGAGTTTTATGGTTGTAGAAACCCGAATATTTTCAGTCAAACTTTGACTGCGACATAAGATTCTCGAGTTGCGTTATCGCAACAAAACTCGAATGCCGTGATTTATCATGAAGGTAAGACCCCGGGATCCGTCCTGTGTGGCCTAGTATACGCACATGGATGCGCTCTGCTGGTATGTATCCGTGTCTACGATGCGAAGAAAATCCTGGTGGACGCACTGGGTACCCTGAGAACCACTGGGACTCATTTTTTGTAAGTCCTAAATGAGGCAAAAGAGTGAGTTTGACCGGTATCCCGAATTCAAGTCCAAGGGGATTGAATTTGAAGTAGGTGACAAGTATCTGTTCCGGCAGTTAACTGACCTCTTGATCCGTCAGAGTTGTCAGGCTTGTTCATCGAAACCCCTTGCGAGCAAATTATCATCAGTATAAGTCAAAAGACCAAGTCGAAGATTTGAAGATAAAGTCGAAGAATTGATCAAATCGAAGATTCGAAGATTAGAGATTCAACCCGAATCTGCAATTCTGGTAGAATCTCAGGGGCTACTGACAAGGGTATAATTACTAGAGCCCGTTAGTTGAGTACCCCTGAGGCCCGTTAAGCTAGGCCCAACTGTAATGATAGTCAAATACGAGTTATTACCGTATGTCGATATTTGTAATCTGTATCGAACCCGACCCGATCCTCGAGACCTAGCCACCTATATATAGGGGCCAGGAGAGGACGGTGGAGGGCAGATTGAAAGCAAGCCAGGTTGAACACCCAAGTTTACTTTCGATACACACCTATTTCGACTAACTTTACCTTCGAGTTCATCCGACACCCTATCTCCCCGATCCTAAGTCCTTCATCTAGGACATTTGTCGAGTTAACCCTCGTCACCCGGTTACGGTCTTTATGAATTTCACTTGGAGGATAAAACTTGGAATAAAAGAGAGGCACAATATCCTCCCATGCCATAGATGGACCATCTTGGAGTAGTCGATACCACTCTTCAGCTCTGCCTTTCAATGATAAAGAGAATAATTTCTTCTTGACCTGGCTTGGTAAAATACCTGCACATCTGAACAACTCGCATAATTCATGTATAAATAATAAGTGATCAGCCAGATGGACAGTTCCATCTCCTGAATAACAGTTATCCATAATACGCCCAACAATTTTCATAGGTATTTTAAAAGGATCAATTTCAGCAGGCGGTGGCGGTGGTGGTTCCTCTGCATGTGCAGCAGTAGTAGTAGATGTGTTTCCAAATAGGAAACCAAATGGAGAGTTCTCCATAGCAGAGTAAAACAAAAATAAAAGACAAAATAAAAACAATACTCACAGTGACAGTTACCTTTACCAATTCCACTCTTCAATAGCGCTACACTCCCCGGCAACGGCGCCAGAAAATAGTCTTGATGACCCACAAGTATAGGGGGTGTATCGTAGTACTTTCGATAAATAAGAGTGTCGAACCCAACGAGGAGCAGAAGGTGTTGATGAGTGGTTTTGATCAAGGATTCACTGTAAATACTAGCAAACAGGTTTTCAGGGGTATTTGGTGATACGAGTAAATAAAGTGCGAGTAAATAAAGGATAGTAGTAACAATTGCGGCAAGTGGCCCAATCCTTTCTTCAGCAAAGGACAAGCCGGTTGTGTACTTATAATAACCAAACGTTCTCGAGGACACACGGGAGTTTTTGTCAAGAGCTTTCGCTTCATAAAGCCAATAGTCTTTATTGGTTTGATAGGTGTTATGGGGGTGAACCTGTGCTAGCGCACTACCCTTACTAGGATAAATACACACTTGTGATTATACCCCTTGCAAGCATCCGCAAATACAAGAAAGTAATTAAGATAAATCTAACCACAGCCTTAAACTCTAAGATCCTACGCTCCCTGGTGCAATGGTTTCCCAACGGAGGTTTAGGTTTCTGTCACTCCAGCAACCCCACAATCGGTAGCCAAATACACAATGCATCTCACTAGGCCCATAAAAGGTGAAGTATCATGTAGTCGACGTTCACATGACACCACTAGTGAAATAGCACCACAACAATATCAAACCATTAAATATTTCTCAACAATAATTCACTACTAACATCTTGACTTCTCCCATGTCCTCAAGAACTAAACGAACTACTCACAAGACATCATATGGATCATGATCAGAGGTGAAATAATGGTAAATAACAATCTGAACATAAATCTTAACTCAACGGTTCCACTCAATAGCATCAACTACAAGAGTAATCAACACCGGGAAAGTTTCCCCTATGAATATAACAAGATCCAACTCAAGATGTTACAGCGGGATGGCGTGGTGATGATGGAGATGAAGGTGCTGGTGATGGAGATGATGACGATGATGATCCCGATGAAGTCCGGCGCGTTGGTGATGATGATGGCGACAATCTCCCCTTTCCGGGAAGGAATTTCCCCGGCATATTTCTCCCTGCCGGAGAGCTTTTCTCTCTCTGTGTTCTCCGCCCCGCAGAGGCGGCTGTGTCTAACTCTAAGCCCCCCCCCTTTGACTTAGGTTTTCGGGGACGATGATGTATGCAAAGGGGCGAGACCAGAGGTGGGCCAGGGCGGCCTCACGCAGGGCTGGCGCGGCCAGGGGGCTGGCCGCGCCACCCTGGCGTGTGGGGCCCTCCTGGCTCCTCTCGACTCCTCCTTCTGGCTTCCTGAGTCTTCTGGGAAAATATAATTTCTGGGTATTTTTCTGGAATTTTCCTGATCTTCAAAATATGGTCCCTTGATGGTCCTTTTTCCAGCAGAATCCTGACTCTGGCAGCAACTCTTCCAATGATCATCAAACATGTGAAAACAAGGGAAATAACATAAGTATCAACTGTAAATATGAAATATATCAATGAATAACAGTAAATTATGATACAAAATAGTGATGCAAAATGGACGTATCACCGACAACGCCAACTTGGGGAAGTTCATGACAGCCGCTATTGGCACCTGCACACCGGCTTTGACAAGGCAAGTCATTGCCTGTCGGATGGGGGCTTGATATTGGAGCGTCGGCGGCGGCGGTGCCATGAGCTACGGCGAGCTTAGGGTTTGGACTGTGAAGTGGGGAGTGAGACAGGGGAGGAAGACGCGTAGCAGCCTTAATCTGCCCCGTAAATAAAATAACAGTTGTCCATGTTTATCTAATTGGGCTTTTACTTCATTTTTCTGGGTCCACTATCAGTTAGACTAGGATTGCTATATGGGGTAAAGTACTAGATACCTCTACCCGTGGCGACCTCAACCCTAAATCACATTTCCAGTCGCCTTCCTCCCAAACCGGCGGCTGCTGGGGGTTGGCCGCCCCGCCCATAGCGACTGCTCGAACCAACGCCAGCCGGGTGGCGTTCGACCTCCACGGCGTCCTGCATGCAGGAATCCCTTCTCAAGGTAAGTGTAGGGTTTTCCCGTACGGATTGCCCAATGCTCCGATGTAGCACTAGTTCAAGGGGCGGCACTAGTTCAAGGAGAATGTTCCAAAAATATTTCTACTTCTGTAATGGTAGTTCAGTAATTTCGTAATCGATATTTCGCAAAAGGAGTGGTTCATATGGTCAGTGAGCCTGCTTGATTGTTCTATAATCAGAACTATATGGTTGCTATGTATGTTGCCCAAACTTGCATGGCCTACCAAAACATTGGTTACCTATTGTATTTTAGTCTTTGTTCGGTTCGGTTTGTTGCCAAAATATTTAAAATGATTGAATGGGTGCTCTTATTCCAGTTTAAATTGTGTTGTATCTCAGACACAACATTGCTCCATTGTGCTAAAAGGGGAAATCTAGGACATGCTCTTGGTGGAGCTTTTAAAGCACTGTTGGAAGCTATGCAATGCTACTGGATATATTGACATGTTCTTGTTGAGATGAATTTTAAATGATAATAGAAAGCTATGTCATGCTCTTGGTGATTTGTATATCAAATATTGCATTCCACCTCATGTTTTTTGGTGATTTTTAATTTGTTATTTAGACGAAGAATATAGATGTGATGGGTTATGGGGTGACGGCACCGTGAGTTTGACCTAGAATTCAAAATTGAGCTAAGGAAATAAAAATAAAATCAAATAATTGGAAAACCAGCGCATGGAGTCATGGTATGTGATGTAGTATCTTGGAAAAATAGCAAACAGGGCATGCCAAGGATTCATAGGAACACTCTTCACAAATTTGGCATGCTTTTGGGAGCTTACGGCACCGTGAGTTTGACCAAGTTTTTCCACATGCTTTTGAAATGGAGGTCAGTTTCCAATGATCATACATAGTTAGGATATGCGCGTGGTGGAGCTTTTTAATTGCTATTGGAAGCTATGTAAAGCTATTGGGTATAAAATCATGTTCTAGTTTACATATTATAATTGAAAGCTTAGCCATGCTATTAGTTATTTCTATATCAAACATTGCAAGCTACATCATGCTTTTTGGTGATTTATAATTGATTATTTATAAGAAGTAAATAGATGTGATGGGTTATGGGGTTTAGGGCTCACGACACCGTGAGTTTGACCTAGATTTCAAAAGTGAGCAAAATAAATACAAATAAAATCGAAAAAATGGAAAAATAGTGCATGGAGTCATTGTATGTGATGTAGTACCTTGGAAAAATACCAAACATGGCATGCCAAGGATTCATAGGCAAACTCTTCACAAAATTGGCATGCTTTTAGGTCTTTCCAATGAGGTCGGATTCCAATGATTATACATAGTTAGGACATGATCTTGGTGGAGCTTTTAAATTGCTATTGGAAGCTATGTAATGCTATTGGTTATATTGTCATGTTCCTGTTTTAAAATGATAATGAACTGTCCCTCACACAATTACAGGTTACAATGCAACGTCATGAAGCATGCTACGACTGTCCCTCCGACGATGAGAACTGTGTGATTGGGCACAGTCCCAGGACTTACCAGTACCACACCCATCTAGAACCGGCGCTGATAGATGAAGGTAATAACTTATACATGTCTGGTTATAGAATTTGAGAGATAGGACATATATCTCATTCATGAAATAATTCATGTAGGTCCCATCGTTAGGGGTATAAAAGGGGGGGCTCTTGACCTAGCACCTTGGGAGCTAAATAAAATCGTTTATGGAAATGATGTACCAATGTCTTATGTAAGGATTGGACTTCTCAAATTGCTCTCACGGAGGCTTGATAGTGCTAATCCGGTGATCCCTTTGTATGTCTGCTCTATCAAGAAGTCTCTGACAGCTAAAGGGAAGTCAAAGATGGTAAGATTTCATTGTGCACAGTGAATACTAACGTGTTTGCTTAACTGCATGACACCCTAGTATCTATACTATCATATCAGGTATTTTCGAAGCTGTACAGCCAGCTCTATCTCAAGCAGTACCTGGAAGTAGGAGATATTATGGCGCCAGCCTGCGCCGATGACCCGTATGCACCTGAAGGTGAAACTGAGCAGGATGTGCATTACGTCAAGCTTCAGATGGGCAACGATGGTCGTGCCCAGATTACAACTAACTGGAGCACGCTTGTGACCACCTCACGCATGTCTGTTGATGACATGGCTGTGTTCGAGCTTGAACCAGATGAGGAAGTACTGTTTATCCATCTAATGAGTAATGTGCCGATAGGTAAGCCAGTTAAGTGATAACTTGAACTACTAATCTGGTGGTGTATGCATCTGCACCAACTCAACTTGTATGCCAGATATTAAGGCTTTAGTACTAATTCTGATCGGCTGGTTTATGCTATATATTAAGGCTTGAGTTGTAAAACTTGTATGACATGTTATTCTATATGCTATTACGTTGTGCATTCTCTTATCTAGATTTTGGATGCCATCTATCTAGTCCGTCTAGCCGCTGGACCAGACAATTTTTTTTTCCATTTGAATACAACTAAGCTTAATTTATAGACATATTGACCATCAGTGCATCACAGAAAGCACAACACGTTGCAATCATTTAATACAAACAATTCAATTCACAAAATCATGTACGAGTTAAGGCACTTCATCATAACAAGCTGGTTTTAGTTAATAGAGTATAAGCATGCAGAGAAGAATGCAAGTAATCGTAGCCTGCGCAACATATTGGCATATGGTTTAGACTACCAGGTGACACAATAATATAATAACATAATTAACTAACTGATAGCAACTGCGCAACATATATAGGCTACATTTTTCAACATGAACATGCATAGCCTCCTGCCCCACATTCAAGAAGGTGAAGATGCACACATTCCCTTCTTCTATCGATGCTTTTTGGAGAACCTTAGGCCAGTTTGCTATCATCTGGGCAACACCGTTGCCCTGATGGGTGAAGCTTACATTATAGAAACCATCTTGCTCACTGCAATATGTTGGAATGGTGCATGGAAGATAGCGGGCGAGGTGGGCACTGTTGTACTTTGCTGAAAAGTACTGGAGTACAAGAATACAGTCAGTTTTTGAACACAGATTCATGTGCATGAGAAGATTAAAAGAGTCAAGCAGATTACCATTTTTGCCTTCCCACGAAGGACATGTGACTTCTTCATCTCACAGATATAGTATGGAACTGTTGGCCTCAGTTTAGCAACCATTGCATTGAGATCGGCAATCTGGCGACCAGTGAGATTGATATTGCTTGCAAACACATAGTGCTTGTCGAATTTCAAGTCACCAGTTATCTTGGGACCTAGAAAGAAATGCACTACTTAGAAGATCATCAGACCCATGTTAGATAGATTCACACCTCTGCGAATGACGATAGTCTCAGCCGCCCTTGCAGGGCCACGATAGGATGAGAGTGGGCCCGATGTGAGTCTACGTGCCTTGGATTTAGGTGTCTTGGAAGATGAGATAGTCCTTGGCTCACTATCTAGATCAGTACCTTGATATGAAGGGAGGGGGTAATCCCTATTGGTTGTGGCTTTCTTGCATTTCTTGATAGCATAAGAATCATTGATTTTAAATAGCTTGAAATAATCGACAGAACGGTTCTTCCGGCTAGTACAAGCATCAGCCTAAAAATAGAGATTGTGCTTATTACAATGTTGTGTAGCACCTAAAAACACCATTGCCAGAAATAGAAATTTGTATAACCTGCACCTTAGTGGCGATATGGTCAATCGTTGGGTCCATCTGGAGACTTGCAAGCTTTTCTGAAAGAAATGGGCACCTATTTAGTGCAGGCATCTATTTTCCTTGGAATAATAAACTATGCTATAAGTAGCAGTATGTGCTACTACAATTTGCAATGACAGTACCGCATTCCATATCCAGTATGAAGTGAAATCTACTACCATATCCAGCGACAACTACCCTACAATAATAGAATGCATACAGAGGTTCCCCAGCCGTGCCGCCCATCCCAAAATTTAAACTCGACATAATTCAGCATACTACATAAATTTCATTGAAATTTAGATGGTTTTTACAAAATACGGCGAAATATGAAATAGACTAAAAGAGGTGGTCTTCGACGGAGTCCTCGCCGGCGGCAAAGTTCACCGATGCGGCCGATTGTGCTGGCGGTGAATCATTGGACGGCCCAGCTCCGTCATCGGACAGGCGGCCAGAAACCATCCCGCGGCGGCGACGGTTCTCGCCGGCGGCCAAGTTCACCGATGCGGCCGATGCTGCTGGCGGTGAAGCGTTGGACGGCCCAGCTCCGTCATCGGACAGGCGGCCGGAAACCATCCCGCGGCGGCGACGGTTCTCCTCCGCCGCGCGCTGGCTGCGGTCGCGCTCGGCCTCCTCGAGGGATGAGATGAAGGTGCGGCGCTCCTGCGCTCGCTGCGCCGATGCGTTGAAGGAGGGGAGAGGGTACTGATGCTCGCGGCGCTGGCGCTCCGCCGCCACCTTCGCGAGCCCTACGGCCACGTCCGCCCGGAAGAGGCGTCTCTCAGCCTCCGCCATCGTAGCCCTCGCTGCTTCGATGTTGCGGCGGTGGGCGTCGGCGCGGGCGGCAGTATGGTCCTCCGCCAGCCTTGCCGCTGCCACCCTCCTCTCGGCGGCCATAAGCTCCTGCGCCGCCCGGTCGCGGCGATGCGTCTCGAACGACGCTATGACCGCTCTCTGTTCCACGGCGGCCTCCTCCGCCTCCGCGTCCGTCGGCAGCTCGGCGAGGAACTCCTCGTCGTTGGAGTCCTCCTCCTCCTCGCCCTGCGGCGGAGCTGGGTCCTGCGGCGGCGGCAGTAAAGGTGGGGGTGGTGGTGCTGGTGGCGCGCCGGAACCGCCTCGAGGGAGCATGGCGTAGGTTGTCAAGAGACGGCAAGGCATTTTCTACCGGCGGTTGGAGGATGTGAACCTACCGTCAAGGCGACGAGCTATTTATAGCCGGGAACGGGGCGGGAAAACGAAGGAGAAGGGGCGGGTAGCGCGCGACATGGCATTCATTTCCCGCCGACGCGTGCTGCGACGCGACGGCTCACTGCCCCGCTGCAAAGCTGTTTCCATTTGCAGCGCCATTACTGGGCGCGGGAGACGAGACGAGTGGAGACGACGAAGCGTCGGTCGTGCCGCTGACAGTGGGCCACACATTATTGGGCGAGCGGAGATGCTCGTAGATCTAGTACGCGACGGAGCGAAGAAAAAAAGGGAGGCGACTTAAAATCACCGTACGTGCTCGAGGCCCACCGCCGGCGATCTAGGAAGAACGTCGGCGATCTAAGCGAGAGGAGAGCGGACGATCTTCTCCGGGGACTAGGAATCGAGCGGCACTTACCAGCCTACCTGCAGCGGAGGAGAGAGGACGGTCTTCTCCGGGGACAGGATTACGGCGCCGCGCAGGGGATTTCGTCGCCGGAGCTGCTAGGGGACGGTTTTCTGCAGCGCGCGAGAGGCAGGGCAGTTTGGATTTGGGAGAAATGATGGTAATAGTGGGGCCAGGGGAGTGGAGGCAAGCCAAGAGGTGGGCGAGGAGGCCACGTTGCCACGCGGTAGCTAACCAAATGGCGTCGGCGGCGGTGGCTGACTCGTTGCAACAGCTGTGTCGATGACGAGTGGGTCCACGAGCGTGGCAGAATAGAACACAAGCCTTATTCTTAAAAAACAGAAAATACATAATTATAGGGGAGTTTTCTTGAAAAAGCATTAAAATTAGACCTCAAACAGTAGAATATTAGATAAGTAAATAAAATTTTAAAACAATAATTATTCTAACAGTAGAGGAGCTATATCTTGACGACATGGTGTTGATCCATGGGGTCAGTGGGAATAATCGGTAAAATTATTTGCACCATACAGAAGGTCACACGTGCACCATCCCATTCATACATATTTCCATGGAACCTCACCAGATCTCGGTTCCGCATCTTGATGTAAACATAGCCGTCGTCACCATTTTGGTGAGATTGGACGATCCGCCACCTGGCATCCTGCATCTTGCTGAATAGAACACACGCAACCACATAACCTGCTGGTTGTAGGTTTGGTGTTACAATGGCTTCCAGAATCTTAGTCTGTCGAACACCATATGTCACCCTTAGCTGATAGATGACTATACGGGAGATCCTAGCTTTCTTTGCGGATTTGATATCAATATTTGGTGATCGCGGTTCAGGGTCATCGTCTTCAGGGTCATCGTCTTCGTCATCACGTTTTTTGTTCCCTTCATCCCCTGAAAAATTTCTTGGACTTCCTCCGTCGAGAGAACCATACGGATCCGCGTCAGATTCAGGTTCCGGATCAGAATCTTCTTGCACATCCTCCACCTCTACAACCTTTAGCCTCTGACATATGATACAACACGCGTTAAAAATCAAGAAATGTTCCTTATATACGTTTATACGTAGTACTAATATATTTTGAAATAAAGACAGTCCTGTGTAGTACCTTGTCATCTTTGCTAACTCCTTTGGAATTGCCCTCTCCGGCGAAAGTGCGCTTCTTACCCGCTCCTCCGCCCGCATCCATCGATCAATGGTTAAGTTCAAACTACAATAGGGAGTAAATCATGGTTTACAAGCGGAAATAAAAACTATACGAATCAACCCTAAAATATTGATACATACCTCTGTAGCTTAGCTGAAGATGGTTTACCGATGTGGCGGAATTAGTGTTAGCCATACGTCCCTTTTATAGAGACTTTCTAGGAACTGACGTCCCGATATTCACGTATCGGAGTAGTGGAGAATAGGAAGGATAACGTTTCTATCCATTAATCTGTTGCAGAAATTTCGGCGGTGATCTAACAGTAGAGGAGCTATATCTTGACGACCGCAGTGTGCACCATCCCATTCATACATCTTGCTGAATAGAACACACGCAACCACATAACCTGGGCAGTGTGCACCAACACGAGAATCAAACCATCTAATTTAGTAAACAAATGCAGTGTGCACCAACATGAGAATTCAGATAACATGGGCACCAGTAATGCAACAGCAAACTCCACATACATTAACATAGTCTTAAACATCTGGGTATGATTGCCCAGATTCCACCATACATAATAAAAACATAGTCTTCAAACATCACACAGTTTTACTCTCCAGGGGGACAACACAGACTTAAACTAATCTTTTGGAAACAGAACATGAGGGCCAACAGCAGGACCGATAACCGGGATGAGGCCAGTCTTGACGAACTTTTCGAGGAATCTGCCATAGGCGGCATGCTTTGCCATGGTGTGGCCCTTGTGCTTCTGCTTGCTTCCTACGCCAACGCCATTCGCGTGCTGGATCAAGCTCTCTAAGTTCTTGCTGACGACCTTGCCGCAGAATGGACAAGTTAGCTCCCCGTATCTGCGGAAAGGGATCTGGCCACTCTTGAGGCGCTTAAGAACATAGCGGCTCTTGCGGTCCCTGTCCTCCTTGTCGTGGCCCACGTCGTCAGAGTCGTCCTGTGAATTTTGAAATACATAAGAAGTGAGATAAACAGGAGCACAACAAAGATTAAAGGAAATAAGCTGTAAAAAAATAACAATGCTGCCAAAATGATTCTAAATTGTTGCGGTGATAGTACTATCAGAGGCTAGTAATGTTGTGTGACCAATATTTGATGAATCGAGGACACACTATGGAATCATCACATTAATAAGTGCAGCAAATTAGGAAAATGTTAATTATAAATTCCATGCATCAGATCAATCATTTTTTCCCAAATAAAAATCTTGTTATCATAGTCTCTACAAATCAAATTAGAGTCAGATCACAATGTGAACAGTACGACGAACAGAGGGGACTACATTAACACATTCAGAATGTAATCTGATAACTATTAACTGATAGATATCATATGAGCAATCACAATGTGAATAGTACGATGAACTGAGGGGATCGATCAGAACAGCTCAGAACCTCGGTGCTGTCGTCGGAGGCCTCCTCCTTGAATGATACTGCTTCTTTGCTGTCTTCGTCAATCAAGTACTCGATGGAGTCAGGGTCGTAGCCGGCGCCGGCGTAGTAGTTATCGTCCGGCACGACGATGACCTGGCCTGCATGCTGGTTCTGCAGATCTGCCGCCACAGCCACGGGGTCCTCCATCTCCATTTCGTCGACGGCGCGCCGAGGAGCGGCTGGTGCTCCCGAAGAAGACTCGCCCGCCACCGCGGCGACAACCGCGGGTGCATCGCCAGAGCCTCCGACCGCACTAGACTGCGGCTCGTCTTCCCGAGCGCGCTTCATCTTGCAGATGCACTAAGGAATGAGATTGGTGGTGCGGTGGTGGAGCGGATTGGGGTTTTTCGGCAGATTGGGGAAGAAGTGGCCGATGGTGGGAGAGACGATGAGACCGATGTGTTATATATAGATGCTGCCGGTTTGGTTTCCTCTCGTGGACGCGTGGGTGTGGAAGCGTGTAGTCGTGCATGACATGTGGGACCCCCGTCGCTTCATTTATGAGCGAAGAGTAAATTGGGGAAGCAATTGTTTTGGGATCCAATTGTTTTCCAGGCCGCGAGATCGTGGGATAAATAGTGCGCGACGTGTCGCTGGCACGCCGTGTAAGTAAATGCAGTGTAGCGCTTACAAGAGGAAGTTGGGGTAGCAATTGTTTTGCAGGCACGCCGCGGTAAATGCCAGTCTAGCGCTTTGGAAATTGAACCAGTCGCTTCGTTTCGTTTCTGAGAGAGCGCTAGACCGACGTGTCACCGCGGGCCCGGTACACCGGCCCACTTGTAAGTGAGAGGCTAGTATCGTGGGTAAGGATGTACGTACGTTAACCTACAGGCAGCAATTAAAGAGTCTCGTTGTTGGGCCCCTCGTTGTTTGACTACAGGCAGCAGAGCGACAGTCTGAAAAAGGAGATAGCGTGCAAGGGGTCCGGTCTCGTCTGACTCGCGGAAGGAATAGAGAACAAAATCTTACCATTGAAATGCTTCTCATCGAGGTCACCTGCTCCATGAGCCAAACGAGTGAGACAAACTAGTCCAGGTTTAGCATCCGAAGCGTGTGGGGACCCACTTGTCTGGGTTAGGTTTGGTCCGACGTGTGTCTAGGGCCCCACTTGTCAATAGTGTTCCGGGCCTTAGTGGGGCCACATGTCATTAGGGTTAGGATTCGTGGCCAGTGGAAATTGTGCGTAGCAGCGGGATGAGAATTGACAGGGCATCGAGATTTGAAAGGCAAGTAAATTAACGAGACACGCCGCAGTCTGACAAGGCGTGCTCAAGAGATCTCAGTAGCATCATCATCGCTCACTCTACTCTGGCGACTACTGTTCAGTAGATGGAGGAGTTCCCTTCCATGGGTAAACAAATGAATAAATGAAGGAAATTCCATCAACCACCAACTATTGCTGTCATCGTTGCACAAACCACCAACTATTCGTATAGCTTGCAACTAGGTCTAAATCACAACTTAAGCGGATTAACAAGACATCTGACGCCAGGGGGCCACCATATAATGAATTATTTTTGCCCTAAATCCTTATTAATCCAATTTTGCACTGGGGCTACAAGAAATGCACACCAGGAAAATTGGGGAAAAATACAAGGAGGTCCCCTGGGGGTGTGGGACCCTAGAACCAAGACCAAACCATGGTTCCCACCCCACCTGGCAGACATCGATGGCACCGCCGAGTCTGACCTAGATCTCGTAGGGGGGCCTGGGGAATTCAGAAAAAATCAAAAAAATGCAAAAACACTGCATGGAGTCATGGTGAGTGATGCACCACCTAGGAAAAATACTAAACATGCCATCCCAAGGGTTCACATGTGGACTCCCTCACAGAGAGGTGCTTCCACGCAGGAGTTCTCTTGGTCTTCCTTGGCAGATGACCATGGTTTGTGCAAGTTCCACAGCAAACTTTGGAACCATGGTCCCATTTTTGGTGGAGATGTGCATCTTTGCATTCCCAACCACTTTTGCAACTAGTGTTTTTCCAGTTTCCACATAAAAATGCATTTCCCATTTTTCGGGTGCCGGAGGGGTCGAAACAGGTGCTTTTTTGTGAAGGGGCCACCAAGGGCAGTGTGCAGAACATCACCACTCTATTTTTCATGGGTGGGGGACCTGCCAGGCGTGCCATATCCAGTAGGTTAGGAATTATCTCGGCCTGCTGCCATATAATGAATTATTTTTGACCTAAATCCTTATTAATCCAATTTTGCACTGGGGCTACAAGAAATGCACACCAGGAAAATTGGGGAAAAATACAGGGAGGTCCCCTAGGGGTGTGGGACCCTAGAACCAAGACCAAACCATGGTTTCCACCCCACCTGGCAGACATCGATGGCACCGCCGAGTCTGACCTAGATCTCGGAGGGGGGCCTGGGGAATTCAGAAAAAATCAAAAAAATGGAAAAACACTGCATGGAGTCATGGTGAGTGATGCCCCACCTAGGAAAATTACCAAACATTCCATCCCAAGGGTTCACATGTGGACTCCCTCACAGAGAGGTGCTTCCACGCAGGAGTTCTCTTGGTCTTCCTTGGCAGATGACCATGGTTTGTGCAAGTTCCACAACAAACTTTGGAACCATGGTCCTATTTTTGGTGGAGATGTGCATCTTTGCATTCCCAACCACTTTTGCAACTAGTGTTTTTCCAGTTTCCATATAAAAAATGCATTTCCCATTTTTTGGGTGCCCGGAGGGGTCGAAACAGGTGCTTTTTTGTGAAGGGGCCACCAAGGGCAGGTTGCAGAACATCACCACTCTATTTTTCATGGGTGGGGGACCTGCCAGGGGTGCCACATCCAGTAGGTTAGGAATTATCTTGGCCTGCTGCCATATAATGAATTATTTTTGCCCTAAATCCTTATTAATCCAATTTTGCACTGGGGCTACAAGAAATGCACACCAGGAAAATTGGGGAAAAATACAGGGAGGTCCCCTGGGGGTGTGGGACCCTAGAACCAAGACCAAACCATGGTTCCCACCCCACCTGGCAGACATCGATGGCACCGCCGAGTCTGACCTAGATCTCGGAGGGGGGCCTGGGGAATTCAGAAAAAATCAAAAAAATGGAAAAACACTGCATGGAGTCATGGTGAGTGATGCACCACCTAGGAAAAATACCAAACATGCCATCCCAAGGGTTCACATGTGGACTCCCTCACAGAGAGGTGCTTCCACGCAGGAGTTCTCTTGGTCTTCCTTGGCAGATGACCATGGTTTGTGCAAGTTCCACAGCAAACTTTGGAACCATGGTCCCATTTTTGGTGGAGATGTGCATCTTTGCATTCCCAACCACTTTTGCAACTAGTGTTTTTCCAGTTTCCACATAAAAAATGCATTTCCCATTTTTCGGGTGCCCGGAGGGGTCGAAACAGGTGCTTTTTTGTGAAGGGGCCACCAAGGGCAGTGTGCAGAACATCACCACTCTATTTTTCATGGGTGGGGGACCTGCCAGGGGTGCCACATCCAGTAGGTTAGGAATTATCTCGGCCTGCTGCCATATAATGAATTATTTTTGCCCTAAATCCTTATTAATCCAATTTTGCACTGGGCTACAAGAAATGCACACCAGGAAAATTGGGGAAAAATACAGGGAGGTCCCCTGGGGGTGTGGGACCCTAGAACCAAGACCAAACCATGGTTCCCACCCCACCTGGCAGACATCGATGGCACCGCCGAGTCTGACCTAGATCTCGGAGGGGGGCCTGGGGAATTCAGAAAAAATCAAAAAAATGGAAAAACACTGCATGGAGTCATGGTGAGTGATGCACCACCTAGGAAAAATACCAAACATGCCATCCCAAGGGTTCACATGTGGACTCCCTCACAGAGAGGTGCTTCCACGCAGGAGTTCTCTTGGTCTTCCTTGGCAGATGACCATGGTTTGTGCAAGTTCCACAGCAAACTTTGGAACCATGGTCCCATTTTTGGTGGAGATGTGCATCTTTGCATTCCCAACCACTTTTGCAACTAGTGTTTTTCCAGTTTCCACATAAAAAATGCATTTCCCATTTTTCGGGTGCCCGGATGGGTCGAAACAGGTGCTACTTTGTGAAGGGGGCACCAAGGGCGGTGTGCAGAACATCACCACTCTATTTTTCATGGGTGGGGGACCTGCCAGGGGTGCCACATCCAGTAGGTTAGGAATTATCTCGGCCTGCTGCCATATAATGAATTATTTTTGCCCTAAATCCTTATTAATCCAATTTTGCACTGGGGCTACAAGAAATGCACACCAGGAAAATTGGGGAAAAATACAGGGAGGTCCCCTGGGGGTGTGGGACCCTAGAACCAAGACCAAACCATGGTTCCCACCCCACCTGGCAGACATCGATGGCACCGCCGAGTCTGACCTAGATCTCGGAGGGGGGCCTGGGGAATTCAGAAAAAATCAAAAAAATGGAAAAACACTGCATGGAGTCATGGTGAGTGATGCACCACCTAGGAAAAATACCAAACATGCCATCCCAAGGGTTCACATGTGGACTCCCTCACAGAGAGGTGCTTCCACGCAGGAGTTCTCTTGGTCTTCCTTGGCAGATGACCATGGTTTGTGCAAGTTCCACAGCAAACTTTGGAACCATGGTCCCATTTTTGGTGGAGATGTGCATCTTTGCATTCCCAACCACTTTTGCAACTAGTGTTTTTCCAGTTTCCACATAAAAAATGCATTTCCCATTTTTCGGGTGCCCGGAGGGGTCGAAACAGGTGCTTTTTTGTGAAGGGGCCACCAAGGGCAGTGTGCAGAACATCACCACTCTATTTTTCATGGGTGGGGGACCTGCCAGGGGTGCCACATCCAGTAGGTTAGGAATTATCTCGGCCTGCTGCCATATAATGAATTATTTTTGCCCTAAATCCTTATTAATCCAATTTTGCACTGGGGCTACAAGAAATGCACACCAGGAAAATTGGGGAAAAATACAGGGAGGTCCCCTGGGGGTGTGGGACCCTAGAACCAAGACCAAACCATGGTTCCCACCCCACCTGGCAGACATCGATGGCACCGCCGAGTCTGACCTAGATCTCGGAGGGGGGCCTGGGGAATTCAGAAAAAATCAAAAAAATGGAAAAACACTGCATGGAGTCATGGTGAGTGATGCACCACCTAGGAAAAATACCAAATATGCCATCCCAAGGGTTCACATGTGGACTCCCTCACAGAGAGGTGCTTCCACGCAGGAGTTCTCTTGGTCTTCCTTGGCAGATGACCATGGTTTGTGCAAGTTCCACAGCAAACTTTGGAACCATGGTCCCATTTTTGGTGGAGATGTGCATCTTTGCATTCCCAACCACTTTTGCAACTAGTGTTTTTCCAGTTTCCACATAAAAAATGCATTTCCCATTTTTCGGGTGCCCGGAGGGGTCGAAACAGGTGCTTTTTTGTGAAGGGGCCACCAAGGGCAGTGTGCAGAACATCACCACTCTATTTTTCATGGGTGGGGGACCTGCCAGGGGTGCCACATCCAGTAGGTTAGGAATTATCTCGGCCTGCTGCCATATAATGAATTATTTTTGCCCTAAATCCTTATTAATCCAATTTTGCACTGGGGCTACAAGAAATGCACACCAGGAAAATTGGGGAAAAATACAGGGAGGTCCCCTGGGGGTGTGGGACCCTAGAACCAAGACCAAACCATGGTTCCCACCCCACCTGGCAGACATCGATGGCACCGCCGAGTCTGACCTAGATCTCGGAGGGGGGCCTGGGGAATTCAGAAAAAATCAAAAAAATGGAAAAACACTGCATGGAGTCATGGTGAGTGATGCACCACCTAGGAAAAATACCAAACATGCCATCCCAAGGGTTCACATGTGGACTCCCTCACAGAGAGGTGCTTCCACACAGGAGTTCTCTTGGTCTTCCTTGGCAGATGACCATGGTTTGTGCAAGTTCCACAGCAAACTTTGGAACCATGGTCCCATTTTTGGTGGAGATGTGCATATTTGCATTCCCAACCACTTTTGCAACTAGTGTTTTTCCAGTTTCCACATAAAAAATGCATTTCCCATTTTTTGGGTGCCCAGAGGGGTCGAAACAGGTGCTTTTTGTGAAGGGGCCACCAAGGGCAGTGTGCATAACATCACCACTCTATTTTTCATGGGTGGGGGACCTGCCAGGGGTGCCACATCCAGTAGGTTAGGAATTATCTCGGCCTGCTGCCATATAATGAATTATTTTTGCCCTAAATCCTTATTAATCCAATTTTGCACTGGGCTACAAGAAATGCACACCAGGAAAATTGGGGAAAAATATAGGGAGGTCCCCTAGGGGT
The DNA here is from genome assembly GCA_007115705.1 of Dactylis glomerata. Lineage (NCBI taxonomy): Eukaryota > Viridiplantae > Streptophyta > Magnoliopsida > Poales > Poaceae > Dactylis > Dactylis glomerata. Next base: position 3,030,340 of record QXEO01000180.1, on the reverse strand, counting down.
GTGGGACCCTAGAACCAAGACCAAACCATGGTTCCCACCCCACCTGGTAGACATCGATGGCACCGCCGAGTCTGACCTAGATCTCGGAGGGGGGCCTGGGGAATTCAGAAAAAATCAAAAAAATAGAAAAACACTGCATGGAGTCATGGTGAGTGATGCACCACCAAGGAAAAATACCAAATATGCCATCCCAAGGGTTCACATGTGGACTCCCTCACAGAGAGGTGCTTCCACGCAGGAGTTCTCTTGGTCTTGGCAGATGACCATGGTTTGTGCAAGTTCCACAGCAAACTTTGGAACCATGGTCCCATTTTTGGTGGAGATGTGCATCTTTGCATTCCCAACCACTTTTGCAACTAGTGTTTTTCCAGTTTCCACATAAAAAATGCATTTCCCATTTTTCGGGTGCCCGGATGGGTCGAAACAGGTGCTATTTTGTGAAGGGGCACCAAGGGCAGTGTGCAGAACATCACCACTCTATTTTTCATGGGTGGGGGACCTGCCAGGGGTGCCACATCCAGTAGGTTAGGAATTATCTCGGCCTGCTGCCATATAATGAATTATTTTTGCCCTAAATCCTTATTAATCCAATTTTGCACTGGGGCTACAAGAAATGCACACCAGGAAAATTGGGGAAAAATACAGGGAGGTCCCCTGGGGGTGTGGGACCCTAGAACCAAGACCAAGCCATGGTTCCCACCCCACCTGGCAGACATCGATGGCACCGCCGAGTCTGACCTAGATCTCGGAGGGGGGCCTGGGGAATTCAGAAAAAATCAAAAAAATGGAAAAACACTGCATGGAGTCATGGTGAGTGATGCACCACCTAGGAAAAATACCAAACATGCCATCCCAAGGGTTCACATGTGGACTCCCTCACAGAGAGGTGCTTCCACGCAGGAGTTCTCTTGGTCTTCCTTGGCAGATGACCATGGTTTGTGCAAGTTCCACAGCAAACTTTGGAACCATGGTCCCATTTTTGGTGGAGATGTGCATCTTTGCATTCCCAACCACTTTTGCAACTAGTGTTTTTCCAGTTTCCACATAAAAAATGCATTTCCCATTTTTCGGGTGCCCAGAGGGGTCGAAACAGGTGCTTTTTTGTGAAGGGGCCACCAAGGGCAGTGTGCAGAACATCACCACTCTATTTTTCATGGGTGGGGGACCTGCCAGGGGTGCCACATCCAGTAGGTTAGGAATTATCTCGGCCTGCTGCCATATAATGAATTATTTTTGCCCTAAATCCTTATTAATCCAATTTTGCACTGGGGCTACAAGAAATGCACACCAGGAAAATTGGGGAAAAATATAGGGAGGTCCCCTAGGGGTGTGGGACCCTAGAACCAAGACCAAACCATGGTTCCCACCCCACCTGGCAGACATCGATGGCACCGCCGAGTCTGACCTAGATCTCGGAGGGGGGCCTGGGGAATTCAGAAAAAATCAAAAAAATGGAAAAACACTGCATGGAGTCATGGTGAGTGATGCACCACCTAGGAAAAATACCAAATATGCCATCCCAAGGGTTCACATGTGGACTCCCTCACAGAGAGGTGCTTCCACGCAGGAGTTCTCTTGGTCTTCCTTGGCAGATGACCATGGTTTGTGCAAGTTCCACAGCAAACTTTGGAACCATGGTCCCATTTTTGGTGGAGATGTGCATCTTTGCATTCCCAACCACTTTTGCAACTAGTGTTTTTCCAGTTTCCACATAAAAAATGCATTTCCCATTTTTCGGGTGCCCGGAGGGGTCGAAACAGGTGCTTTTTTGTGAAGGGGCCACCAAGGGCAGTGTGCAGAACATCACCACTCTATTTTTCATGGGTGGGGGACCTGCCAGGGGTGCCACATCCAGTAGGTTAGGAATTATCTCGGCCTGCTGCCATATAATGAATTATTTTTGCCCTAAATCCTTATTAATCCAATTTTGCACTGGGGCTACAAGAAATGCACACCAGGAAAATTGGGGAAAAATACAGGGAGGTCCCCTGGGGGTGTGGGACCCTAGAACCAAGACCAAACCATGGTTCCCACCCCACCTGGCAGACATCGATGGCACCGCCGAGTCTGACCTAGATCTCGGAGGGGGGCCTGGGGAATTCAGAAAAAATCAAAAAAATGGAAAAACACTGCATGGAGTCATGGTGAGTGATGCACCACCTAGGAAAAATACCAAACATGCCATCCCAAGGGTTCACATGTGGACTCCCTCACAGAGAGGTGCTTCCACGCAGGAGTTCTCTTGGTCTTCCTTGGCAGATGACCATGGTTTGTGCAAGTTCCACAGCAAACTTTGGAACCATGGTCCCATTTTTGGTGGAGATGTGCATCTTTGCATTCCCAACCACTTTTGCAACTAGTGTTTTTCCAGTTTCCACATAAAAAATGCATTTCCCATTTTTTGGGTGCCCAGAGGGGTCGAAACAGGTGCTTTTTGTGAAGGGGCCACCAAGGGCAGTGTGCAGAACATCACCACTCTATTTTTCATGGGTGGGGGACCTGCCAGGGGTGCCACATCCAGTAGGTTAGGAATTATCTCGGCCTGCTGCCATATAATGAATTATTTTTGCCCTAAATCCTTATTAATCCAATTTTGCACTGGGGCTACAAGAAATGCACACCAGGAAAATTGGGGAAAAATACAGGGAGGTCCCCTAGGGGTGTGGGACCCTAGAACCAAGACCAAACCATGGTTCCCACCCCACCTGGCAGACATCGATGGCACCGCCGAGTCTGACCTAGATCTCGGAGGGGGGCCTGGGAATTCAGAAAAAATCAAAAAAATGGAAAAACACTGCATGGAGTCATGGTGAGTGATGCACCACCTAGGAAAAATACCAAACTATGCCATCCCAAGGGTTCACATGTGGACTCCCTCACAGAGAGGTGCTTCCACGCAGGAGTTCTCTTGGTCTTCCTTGGCAGATGACCATGGTTTGTGCAAGTTCCACAGCAAACTTTGGAACCATGGTCCCATTTTTGGTGGAGATGTGCATCTTTGCATTCCCAACCACTTTTCCAACTAGTGTTTTTCCAGTTTCCACATAAAAATGCATTTCCCATTTTTCGGGTGCCCAAAGGGGTCGAAACAGGTGCTTTTTTGTGAAGGGGCCACCAAGGGCAGTGTGCAGAACATCACCACTCTATTTTTCATGGGTGGGGGACCTGCCAGGGGTGCCACATCCAGTAGGTTAGGAATTATCTCGGCCTGCTGCCATATAATGAATTATTTTTGCCCTAAATCCTTATTAATCCAATTTTGCACTGGGGCTACAAGAAAATGCACACCAGGAAAATTGGGGAAAAATACAGGGAGGTCCCCTTGGGGTGTGGGACCCTAGAACCAAGACCAAACCATGGTTCCCACCCACCTGGCAGACATCGATGGCACCGCCAAGTCTGACCTAGATCTCGGAGGGGGGCCTGGGGAATTCAGAAAAAATCAAAAAAATGGAAAAACACTGCATGGAGTCATGGTGAGTGATGCACCACCTAGGAAAAATACCAAACATGCCATCCCAAGGGTTCACATGTGGACTCCCTCACAGAGAGGTGCTTCCACGCGGGAGTTCTCATGGTCTTCCTGGGCAGATGACCATGGTTTGTGCAAGTTCCACAGCAAACTTTGGAACCATGGTCCCATTTTTGGTGGAGATGTGCATCTTTGCATTCCCAACCACTTTTGCAACTAGTGTTTTTCCAGTTTCCACATAAAAATGCATTTCCCATTTTTTGGGTGCCCGGAGGGGTCGAAACAGGTGCTTTTTTGTGAAGGGGCCACCAAGGGCAGTGTGCAGAACATCACCACTCTATTTTTCATGGGTGGGTGACCTGCCAGGGGTGCCACATCCAGTAGGTTAGGAATTATCTCGGCCTGCTGCCATATAATGAATTATTTTTGCCCTAAATCCTTATTAATCCAATTTTGCACTGGGGCTACAAGAAATGCACACCAGGAAAATTGGGGAAAAATACAGGGAGGTCCCCTGGGGGTGTGGGACCCTAGAACCAAGACCAAACCATGGTTCCCACCCCACCTGGCAGACATCGATGGCACCGCCGAGTCTGACCTAGATCTCGGAGGGGGGCCTGGGGAATTCCGAAAAAATCAAAAAAATGGAAAAACACTGCATGGAGTCATGGTGAGTGATGCACCACCTAGGAAAAATACCAAACATGCCATCCCAAGGGTTCACATGTGGACTCCCTCACAGAGAGGTGCTTCCACGCAGGAGTTCTCTTGGTCTTCCTTGGCAGATGACCATGGTTTGTGCAAGTTCCACAGCAAACTTTGGAACCATGGTCCCATTTTTGGTGGAGATGTGCATCTTTGCATTCCCAACCACTTTTGGAACTAGTGTTTTTCCAGTTTCCACATAAAAAATGCATTTCCCATTTTTTGGGTGCCCGGAGGGGTCGAAACAGGTGCTTTTTTGTGAAGGGGCCACCAAGGGCAGTGTGCAGAACATCACCACTCTATTTTTCATGGGTGGGGAATCTGCCAGGGGTGCCACATCCAGTAGGTTAGGAATTATCTCGTCCTGCTGCCATATAATGAATTATTTTTGCCCTAAATCCTTATTAATCCAATTTTGCACTGGGGCTACAAGAAATGCACACCAGGAAAATTGGGGAAAAATACAGGGAGGTCCCCTGGGGGTGTGGGACCCTAGAACCAAGACCAAACCATGGTTCCCACCCCACCAGGTAGACATCGATGGCACCGCCGAGTCTGACCTAGATCTCGGAGGGGGGCCTGGGGAATTCAGAAAAAATCAAAAAAATGGAAAAATACTGCATGGAGTCATGGTGAGTGATGCAACACCTACAAAAAATACCAAACATGCCATCCCAAGGGTTCACATGTGGACTCCCTCACAGAGAGGTGCTTCCACGCAGGAGTTCTCTTGGTCTTCCTTGGCAGATGACCATGGTTTGTGCAAGTTCCACAGCAAACTTTGGAAACATGGTCCCATTTTTGGTGGAGATGTGCATCTTTGCATTCCCAACCACTTTTGCAACTAGTGTTTTTCCAGTTTCCACATAAAAAATGCATTTCCCATTTTTTGGGTGCCCGGAGGGGTCGAAACAGGTGCTTTTTTGTGAAGGGGCCACCAAGGGCAGTGTGCAGAACATCACCACTCTATTTTTCATGGGTGGGGGACCTGCCAGGGGTGCCACATCCAGTAGGTTAGGAATTATCTTGGCCTGCTGCCATATAATGAATTATTTTTGCCCTAAATCCTTATTAATCCAATTTTGCACTGGGGCTACAAGAAATGCACACCAGGAAAATTGGGGAAAAATACAGGGAGGTCCCCTGGGGGTGTGGCACCCTAGAACCAAGACCAAACCATGGTTCGCACCCCACCTGGTAGACATCGATGGCACCGCCGAGTCTGACCTAGATCTCGGAGGGGGGCCTGGGGAATTCAAAAAAAATCAAAAAAATGGGAAAACACTGCATGGAGTCATGGTGAGTGATGCACCACCTAGGAAAAATACCAAACATGATAAATAGAATAACGCTGCATTTTCCATTTTTTGCAGTGGCCGGAGGTGTCAAAACAGGTGTGTGGGCCTTTCAAAAAAACTATATTTAAAAAACACGCCATGGATCGTCTAACTTCCACACCCTAACTTTTCTGACTTTGGGTCACTGAAAGTAGGCCCCACGTGTGGTTGGCCCTACTAATCAGTGACACAAAATGGCTTGATTAAGTGGCGGTTACTGGCCTACAAAATGCGCAGCAGCCGGGCCACCCGCAGCAGCCTCCCGAGCCAGACAGTCAATCAGCTATCCTTCTTCTTCTACCTCTTCTTCTACAAAAATCACGGGCATGGATGCACGCCGGGCGAGGAGATAGATGTATATGTACGGCTGGGCGTGCGCGTCGTGTCGCCGCTAGCTTGGACCCAATGCAGAGTCCAATCGAGTTCAATGCGCAGTCCCATCGTGGCAGTGCGCAGTGAAAAAGCAAGGGGCTACTGCTTCCTATTCGTTCGTACCTATGGTGACCCTTCGTCGACAAGGTACCAAGGGCTACGCTTAGATTTAAACGGACGGTCGAGATTGCTTGAGATGGTGCCCAGGAGGCAAGGACACGATGGTCAGCTGAAGCTGGTCCTTGACCGTGTAGCACTATTCGGCAGAAACCCACTTCCTCTGCTTCCTCCTGCCTTCCTCGCCCCTCCCTGCATTCTACGATGAAGCCATGCCTCCCAAGAAGCGGACCCGACCGGCGTTTAAGACCGATGGGGTCAAGACTAGGGCGGCGGAGAGGAAGGAGTTAACCCGCCGGCAGGCAGATCTCCATGCAAGTAGCCTAATCAGTCAGGCCGAAGCCGTCCTCTCTTTCTGCGCACCAATGGACGAGGGGGACGTTGTCTCCCCTGGGTGGGTTTAGGGTTAACGACGCCTTGATCTTTCGTTTGTTTGTTCTTTCCAACTTCGTAACCTATTTGATTTTGTAGGCCCCCAAAATCGACGGATAAGAAGCTGCCCATGAAGACCATGGACCCATCAATGGACTTCTTGATCAAGCCCGTTCCCCGCCTAAGCAAGGTAATCGCATGCCATCTAGTATACTTGCTGATCAAGCCTTACCATTGTTCATAACCTGCCTTTGGCAATGCGGCTAGGTGCTACGCATGTAGATCTGTATAGATTCAATGTATAGATTCACTCATTGTTAACCGTATCTAGTTTACTTTGAAAAACTAAAAATAACTATATATTTGTGAAAAGAGGCAGTATTAGCATTGATCTCTTTTATTGCCTGCCCTAAACTACGGTGCAGGAAGCGAAGGAGAAGATCGAGGCAGATGTGGCCGCACTGAATGTCAAGATACAGAGCCAACTGGCCGAGAAACATTCCCTCGAGCTGCACTGTGCTAGCCTAGGCTCACATTTGGATCAGGAGAAGGAGAAATCACGAACTTTGGCGCATGAGGTTGACAAGCTTACGGCTACAAAAAACTTGCTATCGGGTCATATGGACTACCTTGTGAAGACGCAGGAGCAGATGAAAATGTTCCTGGACAAGGATAGGTTGACCATCAAGGCGCTGGAGGTGGAAAATCGGAAGCTAAATGCCATGTGCAGCGACCTTCGTGTGCAAATCACCAAGGGCCTCAAAGAGCAGATCAAGCAGAGCGAGAGGACTGTGGTAGCCTATGAGGCCAGAGACAAGTCCAGAGATCTCTTGAAGCTGATGACCGAGAGCACTCGCAAAGCAGCCGATCTGCTCGAGGCTGTTAAGAAGGAGAATATCATGCTGAAAGCCAAGATCAATGAGTCTGAGCGCCTCCATCAGGATCAGATTGCCTCCAAGTAAGAGGAGATACGATGTAGTCTGCGCGCTACGTTTCATCGTCCTGTATGTCTGAACTTTGTGTTAACTAGCCGGAATCTTATGTTATCTGAACTAGTAGTGAAATGTTAACTGAACTATGATGTTGGCTTAATGCTCTCTGTTATATGGAAGTAATTGTTGTAGGTACGCTATTGCTTATAGATAACTTGAAATGCTAAATTACATAGACATAACTTATTCATCTAAAATTTGTTTCAATCTATCTAACTTGTCCTTATTAACTGCTGCTTGCTTCAAGAGATCTGCAATGCAGTTCTCCAGCCTTTTTTCTCCTCCTTCAGCTGGTCCCTCTGCTTTTCTGCCTTGAGCTTCAGAAAGATCTGAATATCTAGAAGATTTTTCGAAATGGATCCCACCTGCCTATCGGTCATTGTTTTCTGGAGTTCTTTGGCCATATTGTTGTTTATTTCTTCGAGCTCCTTCTTATCCTGTGATAGCTTGTAACATTCATCAACAGCAGCACAAGCATCACTAATTCTCCCAATACTTTCCGATTTATACAACTCCCATAACTTGACCAAATATTTCTTCAGTGCGTCAGGCCACTCCGGATCAATCCACTCCACTATTCCACACTTCGGACCATCCTAATGATCAGCAGCATAGTATAACAAATATAAGAAACTATGAAATAAAGAGAGAACAACGCTATTCAAACATTCATTTTGCAATATAAATAATCCAAACCTCCTTTGCGCATCCTATAAACCTTTTCCCTGTGTTAGTGCCTTCGAAGGCAACAAATTTCCTTAGTTTCAACCCATGGTCACATGGTGCCTCCCTCTCGATCGCCAAACCATCCCAATCTGGGTCGTAGATGGTCTGTGCCACCTAAAACAAAACCTAAACCTAAATTCCTAACCCCATAAACCAACACGTCGAATAAAAGGAACTCACATTGGTCTGGCAGTAGTCGAAATCGGAGAGAAGGCTGCCGCTGTCGCTGCCGTAGCTTGTATCGTCGCCATCATTACAAGACGGCATGGTGAAGGAAGGAGAGAGGGGGGTAGAACTAGAGGAAGGAGAGAGAGGTGGTAGAGCCGGCGTGCGAGGTAGTGACTCAACGGTCAGTTTGAACATAAATATCTTGTTCTGCCTACTACCCATGCCTCCTACTACCCATGCCTCAGTGGAAATAAATAATTTATACGCTTTCAAAAGGAAAACAACACATAAGTTGGCAATTGATTTTGGAAAAATCAGGTAAATTATGCAGAACAATGACTGTCCCCTACTAGTTGGTATTTTTTGTAATATTTGTTTTTTAGTTTTTAATATTTCAATTAAGCATAGTTTTACTCTTCAAAATTTGAAATGTATTTTACAAATGTGAATCTACACAATACAAGGCATGTAGATACACGACATGATTTGTTTGTAATATAATACAACAAGTGATGTAAACAACGCTTATTATTTCAGTAGTCATTTTATTACAACATCTCAATATCCCAGAAATGAATTTATTACATTCTCGCAACATAGTTCTACAATAAAATTACAAATTGACACTAGTTTTCAGAAAAAGTTTGAGGCAGACAATATGAGATACAATATTTTCTAAGATACAACAGCTTATTGCATGGATCAGCTATAGCACACTCACAAACATTTACAGAGTGATGCAGAATGAAGGAGATGAATCAAATAGTGACCAGAATTGGGTTGCACTTCTCACTGTAACATACCAGCACCTATGAAGCGGGAAGCTCAAAACTTCAAGATGACAGCTCTACAGCAGTCTCATCATCTCCAACCATTTCTGAAATTGCAACAACAAAAAATACCTTCTTACTCAATTTCTTCCTACGGAAAACGTGCCTACTGATTAGGGCCCCAAGGACATCTCTGCTTTAGCCGCTCAAGAATCTGGTCAACAGTAACTGTCTTGGGATCTACCATTATTTCCATATGATCGTTCTGCACAGCAAATTCTTGGCCATCATCTAGTACTGCAGTGTAAGGATCCACTTGCAAAGCAATTAGATACATTTGTGAATGGTCAATAGCTGCTAGTTTATAAGCATCCGTACCACTGGGAGCACCACCATCTGGATCAACACCTTTGACACCTAACTGTGCTTCTGGTACATCAACATCATCAACTATAATAAAGAGATCTAACTGACGAGTATCCTTATACTTCTCTCAAATCTGTAACAGTTGATGGGAGTGCTCAAGTTGTTTGTACACCTGATTCATATTCATCCACACAACCTTAGCCTTCTGTTTGGATCCCCAAGGAATCCTAGCGTGAAGAATGGCAACAAGCTGCGAAACAAACTCAATCTCACTGAATTCACATTCATTTGCACAGACTGCGAAGCCACACACCTCTTCAAGCCGTAATCTAATCTAGCAATGTACTGATGCACTCGGATATTTATTTTGTATGTGTTCTCTGAATCATCGTTGTCTCAAAAATATTGGGAAACAAAAGATACAAATTAGTTGCTTCTCTCTAATCATACCACAATTTGGGAAAACATAAGACAAAAAGTATGTTTTCTGCTTTTGGATAAATTAGAGCCTTCAGATCTGAACATAATTTGAAATGACTTCCATAAGATAAAAAATCTGGGTTTGCATGTTGGTTGGTTTGATAGAGATTGAGGATTACTTGCATACAAAATAATACCACAATTTTGGAAAACATATGAAAAAAATCAGTCAGTTTCTTCTCTACAATTGTTCAGATACTGACGGACAGTTACTCCTGCCGTTCCATAAAACATCTTAGTGCTATCGGGATGTAAGAGAGGAATCTGAAATATTCACCTCTGCTTTCTGGCGCTCACAGTCACAGTAGAAGGCCCAATTCCGTTTATCTTTGGGATTTGGTCTTTTCCTCCAATCTGCTGGCGGCGCCGCGCCAACGACGCCGGAGGGCTACCGTTCCGATTGCTCTTGGTCGACGGTGCCACCGCCGGGCCGGCTCTTCGCTTGGTCGGCGGCGCCACCGCCGTCGGGCAAGCTTTCCGCTTCTCGCTGCTCCCCGCTGCTGGCTTGTTGCAAGATATCTGGCTGCTTTCCTGGCTTGTAGCTCCAGCAATCGCTGCTCCTGGTGGCGATGGTGCCTCTCGTTTCCTGCTGGTAGACACGCGCCGCCGCCGGAATTCGACTACGACCTAGGAGGGGTCTAGGGTTGGAAGGACAAGAAAGGGGATTTGTTCGTACTGAGAGTTGCAGGTGGAGTTAACATACTGTCAACTAACGAGACAACATAACGGAGACACCTGACAAGCAGGACCCACTCGCTCGGCACATAACGGAGAAATACTGACATGCGGGACCGCAATGTGCCCAAAACGGGAGAAGTCACGGCAATATTTGGTTTGCCCTCATTTCGTCCAGAATGGGCCCTCTGAGGAATTACCTACCTAACTTTTTAAATCGCGTCTATTACAAGCAACAAAGGCACCTGTGAGCCTGTGCCAAGGAACTCGGTGACCGCAAACAAAATATCCCGAGTAGCTCATCATGGGGAGCTCCTAGTTGCCGTTCAAGTGCGGGAGCGAGTAGTGCATTCACGTAGCTTCCACCTCATGGTCCGCACCGAATGCAGCCCAATAAAGCATATACCTTTTTCTTAAGATTTTAAAAGTTTAGATTTGAAATGTTTGAATTTTATAATTGTTTAAATTTGAAAATTGATTAAAAAAAATCAAATATAAAATATGTTCATACATGAACGTTTCAAATTTTATAAATCTGTTTTAAATTTTTTCAAAAAATCCAACCAAGAAAACGGAGGAAAAGAAAATAGAAACCAGAACCACTAGAAGCTACTCCCTCCGATCAGAAATAACTGTCAGGAATTTAGTACAAATTTTATACTAAGCTAGTACAAAATTACCGACAGTTATTTCTGATCGGAGGGAGTAGCAGAAAACAGGAAAAAAAACCCGCGGAAAACAGAGAGTGGAACCTCTGCCACGCTAATGGGCCACGGCCGAAGTCAGTACGCGCGCGAGCTGGAGGCATCCGCTCGCGTGAGCATTTGATAAATAGTATTCGCCCACATCGTGACCCAGTTTGGCCGAACAAAACAAGCAGCCCATTTGGTTCAGTGGGCTTACATTGAGGTTCTACCTTTTTTTCTCCATTCACTAACAACGACAACATAGTGCTCAAAAAAAAAAAACTAACAACGGCAACATTTGCTGAAAAGAAAAATAGCCCCAAAGAAGGATGGCGATGGTTCTTCCTTCACCTCAATTAGCCTCTTTATTGATTTCACTAATGGACATAAAAGGCTTTTCGCCTCACGCTAAAAAAGAAAACGTGTGTCTATGACAATTTGCGACACTTCGGTACTTTAGCACTTCAGTAAGACGTGCCCTAAATCATGCGCGTAAACAAAACCGCGTAGAGCTGCAGCAGCGGTGTTGTTGTTGTTCGTTACTAGTATCATCGTCGCAACAGAATTAGTACAGGCATATACTCCCTCCGTTCAGAAATATAAGATGTTTTAGGTTTGTGAAGTGAGTGTATCTAGATATATTTTAGTGTATAGATTCGAGCGAACCTATACACTAGAAGATGTCTAGATACACTCACTTCACAAAGCTAAAACATCTAATATTTCTAAACGGATGGAGTAGCTGATTAGGTGAGACCTCCAGTTCTTGTGCGGCTGTTCTCCAACCATAGATATGGATGCTGTTGCGAAGTTGACTCTCTGAAGTAGCCGGTGATTTTTCTACGTTAACTGAGCTTGCAGCACCGTGATTGCAGCTAATTGCTGCACCGACCAGTTCGATCTACCTACGGTTAGTTCATAATCTTGGTATTTATATTGCTGAAAACACTGTCGCACATGCATGTAGTAGTATCTAAGCTTCAACCCGTGCTCTTTCTTTTAGAACCCGCACAAGATTTTTACTCCATTATATTATGGTCGAGAATCAATTCATACAAGCTCAAACAAGAGAAACGGGAAAACAGAAAACAGAAGCCACAGTGCCCTTTCTTTCGTTCAGTGAATTTGAAGCATACTGGGACTGAATTACCCAAAATTGCCTACTAAATTTGCTCCATAAATCACTAAGTTTTGTTTTCCTGTTAAGAAATTATATATTCCATCTTTTGTGTGCATGGTTTGCATCACCCGTAAAGAGCAGGTGATTCGATGCTTTCATCAAAAGTGAAAAAAGCACAAATTCGTTTCCTTCTACTTTCTACTGCAAAAGTTCACTTGGCTTTTTTCCTGCCTACACTTGGCTAATTCGAGCTAACTTTCTACTAATGTGAGCGGCAGTATTTACCTCGGCATAAACAACGGCCTGTCACAAAAATACCTACTGTACATAGCTAGCATTTCCTTAATAATTCTAAAAAAGCTAACATTTCCTTATTTTTCCATGCCAAATGTGTCAGCAAATTTCAGCAACCGGTGAGATCACATCTGTTCTGTTCACACAGGATAAGAAGTGGAATGGCGAGAAGTTGCCGGCCGGCGGGGGCGGAGGAGATCGATCGAACAGCATCTTGGTTGATTGCAAAGCACATGGCGCGAAACACTGGGCTGAATGGAAACGCCACCGGGTGTGCCATCCCACCAAGCGGCAGCAGCAACACATTCTGATCCCCAGCAGGATCAGATAATTCTTCTCTGCCGTTAAGCCTGATCATCCGATCGCTAATCAGAGTAATACAAGTGTCTGGTACAGATTTGGCACTGTGTGAGTATATATGGCACATATCATAGAGTAATTGTTGGTTGAGCACTATCATATGGCTCAATCAGTGCCAAGCCTCGGCTTAACATCTGACCAATGATTTATCCGGTGCTTTCAGATTGTCGGAGATGCAACTTGCAGCAGAAACACTATTCATTCCCCTTGTCGAAAAACATTCACTTCGATGATGAGCCTCAGTTGAGTAGGAAAATATCTTTTTTTTAGATAAAGAGTAAATATATTTATATCGCGGAGATATCAAATACACCTAGGAGTAGGAAAATATGCTGGACACAAATGGTTCCATCCAGTGTTTTTTCTTTATCCTTCAGAAAGCAACTAGTGGATGCAAACAAACACTTGCCGGTAGCAGATAAGCTACCTATTTTGTTTCAGAACCTGACAAAACAAACACTCCAATTGACTTGGCTCGTGAGTACTCCCAAGAAACAGCATACATTCTTACAATCGGGGCTCTTCACCTATCACACATCACTAACCAAAAATACCCACCGCTATTGTGCATCCAGCTCCCACTCGTAGTCGTATGGGTAAATTATATATCTTATTAATGGGTTCGTGGGATGTGAACATGATATGTGTCGTAGTCGTACTCAGCCGGATTACAACCACAGGAGTACTCAGCTTGAATGATTTCGTCAATGGAGACAGCAGGATTCGCGTACAGGCCATGTGCGCCGTGACTTGTTTATCCTCGCCTACTCATTAGTCTGGGCACTATAGCCCCATTAAAATCTAAATTAGTATTCCTATTGCCGGCCAGATGCCTTCCTTCTTTTTTAGTCCATCAGGTGAGATTAAGTAAGTCGGAGCTAACGCGGTTGAGTTACATATGATGATATGAACTTCTTACTGGCGCCTCAAGTTGATTAATTCCGCGCACCGTTCTTCTTGGCCGGCCGCCGAGACATGGCAGCTCTCCAATTGTGTTGCGCCTAAGCTATACTAGGACTGGAGGAATTAGGCCGGTGCCATGTGCGATCTTGTTGTTACGGGAGGTAGGAGGTGATGATGAGCTGTTGCCCGCTGTTGCGACCGAAATCCCTCTCGCTTCTGCATGCATTATGTTGCTTCTCACAAACACCTTGGGCACTGATGATGTCAACTCGTTTTGCTAGTTGAAACACAGTAGAAAAACTCTAGATTATGATTGGATGTTTCCATGGCAACCGGATTTCGGTTACAGATTTTACATGGATGTTTTTCATGTGTCGAACGACCTTCCCCCGATCATTTTTTTTTTCATTTCATCTGTGTACAACAAGATGGTTACTACCGTCAGAAGCCAAGAGCTTGTATGGTTGTCTACATAAGGGCCAATTGAGACCCCCCCCCCCATATATGAATTTCTAGTGTTTTGTTGCTTAAATGAGCGTCGGGCGGAACCGCATGCTTGTCAAAGCACCGCTTAGCCAAACATATTCGGAACGCTTTGATATTTGACCGTTTCAAGCTCACAAGGCTCACCAAGGGGCAAGATTGGGTATGATGTGTGTGTGTGTGTGTGTGTGGGGGGGGGGGGGGGGGGGGGGGGGGGGGGACATGCGATGTCGCGAGCTCGCGCGATGCATGAGGGAAAATGTAGAGGAAATAGAGTTACCTCCCCCAATAGAGCATGTACCCTACTTTTCTCACCGCTCACTCTCACCACCATTATCCTCTTTAGCTCTTGATACGTCCATTTTGCATCACTATTTTGTATCATAATTTACTGTTATTCATTGATATATTTCACATTTAGAGATGATACTTATGTTGTTTCCTCTGTTTTTGCATGTTTGATGATCATTGGAGGATTTGCTGCCGGAGTCAGGATTCTGCTGGAAAAGGGACCGTCAAGACACCATGTTTTGGAAGATCAGGAAATTCCAGAAAAATACCAGAAAATTATATTTTGCCAGAAGACTGAAGAAGCCAGAAGGACGAGGCGAGAGGAGCCACAGGGTGGGATCACCCACAGGGGGCGCGGGCCCACTCCTAGCCGCGTCGGCCTGTGGTGAGGCCACCCTGGCCCACTACTGCCATCGCCCCTTCACGTATATCGTCGTCCCCGAAAACCTAAGTCAAAGGGGGGGCTCAGAGATAGACACCGCCGCCTCTGCGGGGCGGAAAACACCAGAGAGCGAAAAGCTCTCCGGCAGGCAGAAATCTGCCGGGGAAATTCCTTCCCGTAGAGGGGAGATCATCGCCATCGTCATCATCATCGCGCTGGACTTCATCGGGATCGTCATCACCATCATCATCATCACCAGCACCTTCATCTCCATCATCACCACGCCATCCCGCTGTAACATCTTGAGTTGAATCTTGTCAAATTCTTAGGGGAAACTTTCCCGGTGTTAATTACTCTTATGGTTGATGCTATTGAGTGGAACTGTTGAATTAAGGTTTATGTTCATATTGTTATTTACCATTATTTCACCTCTGATTACGATCCATATGATGTCATGTGAGTAGTTCGTTTAGTTCTTGAGGACATGGGAGAAGTCAAGATGTTAGTAGTGGAATTATGTTAAGTAATATTTAATGGTTTGATATTTATTTGTTGTGGTGCTATTTCACTAGTGGTGTTATGTGAACATCGACTACATGATACTTCACCATTTATGGGCCTAGTGAAATGCATTGTGTATTTGGCTACTAATTGTGGGGTTGCTGGAGAGACAGAAACCTAAACCTCCGTTAGGAAACCATTGCACCAGGGAGCGTAGGATCTTAGAGTTTAAGGCTATGGTTAGATTTATCTTAATTACTTTATTGTAGTTGCAGATGCTTGCAAGGGGTATAATCACAAGTGTGTACTAATCCTAGTAAGGGTAGTGCGCTAGCATAGGTTCACCCCCATAACACTTATTAAACCAATAAAGATTATTTAGCGGCATGAAGCAAAAGCACTTGATAGAAACTCCCGTGTGTCCTCGAGAACGTTTGGTCATCATAAGTTACATAACCGGCTTGTCCTTTGCTCTAGGAAGGATCGAGCCACTCGCTGCAATTATTATTATTTTCTTTTATTTATTTGCACTTTATTTACTTGCATTACCAAATACCCCTGAAAACCCGTTTACTAGTATTTACAGTGATTCCTTGATCAAAACTACTCATCAACACCTTCCGCTCCTCGTTGGGTTTGACACTCTTATTTATCGAAAGTACTACGATACACCTCCTATACTTGTGGGTCATCAAGACTATTTTCTGACGCCGTTGCCGGGGAGTGAAGCGCTATTGAAGAGTGGAATTGGTAAAGGTAACCGTCGCTGTGAGTATTGTTTTTATTTCTGTCTTTTATTTTTATTTTATTTTGCTATGGAGAGTTCTCCGTTTGGTTTCTTATTTGGGAACACTACTGCCACTGTTGCGGATGTGGATGAACCACCACCACCACCTGCTCAATTAGATCCTTTTAAAATACCTATGAAAATTGTTGAACATGTTATGAATAACTGCTATTCAGGAGATGGAACTGTCCATCCGGGTGATCATTTACTCTTTATGCATGAATTATGCGAGTTGTTCAAGTGTGCAGGTATTTCATCAAGCCAGGTTAAGAGGAAGTTATTCTCTTTATCACTGAAAGGCAGAGCTGAGGATTGGTATCGGCTGCTAAAGGATGGTCCATCTATTGCTTGGGAGGAAATTGTACCTCTCTTTTATTCCAAATTTTATCCTCCAAGTGAAATTCATAAAGATCGTAATCGAATATATAACTTTTGTCCTCATGATGGAGAGAGTATTGCCCAAGCGTGGGGGAGATTGAAGTCACTAATGCTCAAATGCCCCACTCATGAGCTTCCCAGCAACATTGTTATTAATAACTTTTATGCGAGGCTTACTCTTCACGATAAGGATTTATTGGATACTTCCTGCTCTGGATCATTTACGTGCATGAAAGAAGAAGCTAAGTGGGATCTTCTTGATTGTATTCAAGAAAATACTGAAGGATGGGAAAACGACAAAGGTAGGAAGTCAGGTATAAATTATGATTATGAATGCATTAAAGCTTTTATGGGAACCGATGACTTTCATAATGTTAGCACTATTTATGGTCTTGATTCTCAGATACTTGCTAACTGTTTTAAAGCCTTTGCCTCTTATCTTGATGTTCCAAAGAAAGATTGGAACAAGTATCATGCGCCTTATAAAGATTCTATTAGTCATATTCCTGCTAAAACTACTGAAGTTTGTACTGTTGATCGCATTTTGCCTAAACCTTATTTTGAGAAAACGCCTTTCCCTGCCAAGGTAAAGGAGCATTCCACTTTGGTAAGCGTGCTTAATAAAAGTACCAAGAAAGCTGTAGAACCTGATGAGCAAATTAATATTAAGTCTCCTGTGGCCATAGTGAAGGACCTTGTTACTAAAAATGTAGGAGATGAACATATTGTCTTTTGTGAAGATGCTTCTAACATTGTTTCACATCCTAGTAGGCGTAGGAAAACAAGTGTTCCTGTTATTTCTGTCAGAATTGGTGATCATTGCTATTATGGTTTATGCGATATTGGTGCAAGTTTAAGTGCTATTCCTTACAAGCTTTACAGAGAAATCATGCATGAAATTGCCCCTGGTGAACTTGAAGATATTTATGTGGTTATTCAGCTTGCTAACAGAGAGACTGTCTTGCCAATTGGTATTGTTCGAGATGTGGAAGTTCTATGCGGTAAGACTAAATATCCTACTGATTTTCTAGTACTTGGCAAGGAAGCTAGTAAAACTTGTCCTATTATTTTTGGGATGACCCACACTTATATAAAGAAGTAGTTGATGGTATTATGTGAAGATGTGTTCCAGAATATAAGCAACAAGAAATATTGAGAAAATGCCATGGTAGTGCTTATGGAGGACATCATGCTAGAGATAGAACTGCACAAAAGGTTCTACAATCAGGTTTTTATTGGCCAACCCTTTTTAAAGATGCTAGGAAGTTTGTCTTATCTTGTGATGAATGCCAAAGAGTTGGTAATATTTCTAGACGTAATGAAATGCCTATGAGTTACACTCTTGTTATTGAACCATTTGATTGTTGGGGATTTGACTTTATGGGTCATTTTCCTCCTTCAGAAGGTTATACTCATATACTTGTTGTTGTTGATTACGTTACTAAGTGGGTAGAAGCCATACCTACAAAGAGTGCCGATGGTGAGACCTCGTTAAAAATGCTTAAGGACGTTATTTTTCCTAGGTTTGGTGTGCCTAGATATCTTATGACTGACGGAGGTTCTCATTTTATTCACGGAGGTTTTAGAAAAACTCTTGCTAGATATGACATTAATCATAGAATTGTTTCTGCTTATCATCCCCAAACTAGTGGGCAGCTAGAGCTTTCAAATAGAGAGATCGAGTCTATCTTGCAGAAGATCGTTAATAGATCTAGGAAAAATTGGGCTAGCAAGTTAAACAATGCTTTATGGGCTTATAGAACTGCTTATAAGAACCCCATGGGCATGTCTCCTTACAAGATGGTTTACGGAAAAGCGTGTCACTTGCCCTTAGAATTAGAACACAAAGCTTTTTGGGCAGTGAAAGAGCTTAATAGGGATTTTAAACTCGCCGGTAAGAAAAGGTTGCTAGATTTGAGTTCCTTAGATGAGTGGAGAAATGAATCTTACAAGAATGCCAGACTTTTCAAAGAAAAAGTCAAGCAATGGCATGATAAGAGAATTCTTAAGAGAGAGTTTCATGTTGGTGAGAAAGTTCTATTGTATAGGTCTCATCTTAGATTTTTTGCAGGAAAAATACTCTCAAAATGGGAAGGACCCTTTGTTATTGAAGAGGTGTACCGCTCAGGTGCTATAAAGATTGCTTCGTTAAAAGATAACACTACACAAGTGGTGAATGGGCAAAGACTCAAACATTATATTGCTGGAGATTCTTATAATGAAGAGGTTGATGTTATTCAAATGGTGACTCTGGAAGAATTCATCCAGGACAATATGCAGGAACCTGCAGAGTTTGTTTTCAAATAGGCAACAGTTATAGTCAGAAAAGGTTCGCTTTAAACTTTTCCATTAATATTTTTTTTTGTTTTTATTAAATATGAAAAATCACGAGACAAAAACGGGCAGGAGACGGAGTCCGGTGGCTCCTCACCACCAGGGGGCGCGGTCCCACCCCTGGCCACGCCGCCCTGTGGTGAGACCACCCCGGAGCTCGTTTTCGTCCCAGTTTCCTCCTGTGATTACGTTTCGATGTTTAATTTTCACCTATATAATCCCCCGAATTGCCCGAGGTCTGTATATCATGTTTTCATCGTGTTTTCGTTTCGATCTGTTTCTGTCAGGAGTTTTTCTCAGCTTTAGAGTCACCATGTCTTCGTCTGGTTCATCCGAGGAGAACTCTCTTGCAGACATCATTAATCTGTACATGAGGGAGCTGAAGATGCATCCGAAGGAATTGTCACTCAAGGATGGGAAGTTGCAGATAGAAGATGTCCAGGGCCCTACAGGAGAAGGGAGTGTCGAAGCTAGGATGGAAGCGCTGGAACAAGAAGTTTTTAAATATAAGAAGATGGCGGAACGCGAGGTGGACATCATCTATTGGATAAATCAAGAGCTTGTCGCCAAGCACAAGAAAGAGACTGCAGAGCTCTGGGATGACATCTTGTCACTCCATGAGACCACTGATGTCTACGCACGCGTCTGTTCTTGTAGACAGTGTTGGGCCTCCAAGTGCAGAGGTTTGTAGAACAGCAGCAAGTTTCCCTTAAGTGGATCACCCAAGGTTTATCGAACTCAGGGAGGTTAGAGGTCAAAGCTATCCCTCTCAAGCAACCCTGCAATTACGATACAGAAAGTCTCTTGTGTCCCCAACACACCCAATACACTTGTCAAATGTATAGGTGCACTAGTTCGGCGAAGAGATAGTGAAATACAAGTAGTAGTGATGATTATAAGTAGCAAATGTGATTGGAAATAAATATCGCTGCGAGCAAACATGTAACAAAACAGCAAGTAAACGATGTGCAATGCTTGGAAACAAGGCCTAGGGATCATACTTTCACTAGTGGACACACTCCCAACAAATATAACATGATTGAACAAATAAACAACTTCTCTCCACTATGGTACTCTGAATTACTCTCCTATTGAATAACACTAATCATTGTGTAGTGGCTACAGAAGCACCCCTTAAAGTTCATCAAATACTTGACAAACACCACTCATAGAGATATCCAAATCAAAGCACAACTCAAGATAGATATTATTGCAACTTAGACCAAGTACTAACACGGTGCACACACTATCAACATTACACCATGAAAGGAGGAATAGATCACTTCAATACTATCATAGTAATAATTACTCTCATAATCCATAAAAGATCACAATCGTAGCCTAGACCAAGTACCACCATGATGCACGCACTGTCACCGTTACACCATGGCAGGAGGAATAGATTACTTTAATAACATCACTAGAGTACACATAATATCTGAATAATAACATCTACTTGTTCAACATGATACAAAGCTCACGATCACATAAAGATCACATCATGGGAGAGAGAGGTGAACCACATAGCTACCGGTAGAGCCCTCAGCCCCGGGGATGAACTACTCCCTCCTCATCATAGGAGACAACAATGTTGATGGAGATGGCGGTGAGGTCGATGGAGACGGCGAAGACGGCGATGGAGACCGATGGAGATGGCTCCGAGGGCACTTCCCCGTCCCGGCAGGGTGTCGGAACAGAGACTTCTGTCCCCCGAAATTCGTCGGTGGCGGCGTTGGAGTTGCGGAACTGCTTCTGGAAAATTGCCGACCCTTTTAGGGTTTTCCGTCTCGAGGATTTATATAGGCGAAGGGGCGATGTCAGAGGTCGCCCCAGGCCTCCTCACACAGGGGTGGCGCGGCCAGGGCCTGGGCCGCGCCAGCCCTATGTGAGGGTGGCCTGTGGCCCCTCTCCTTCCTCTCTTCGGATGTCTGGATGCTCCCGGGAAAAATAAGACTTCAGGAACTTGTTTCGTCCAATTCCGAGAATATTTCCTGTGTATCACTTCTGAAACACAAAAACAGCAGAAAACAGGGAACTAGCACTATGGCACTTGTTAATAGGTTAGTTCCGGAAAATGCATAAAAGTGCCACGAAGTGTAACGAAACAATAGGCAAATGGTGTAAAAACAAGCATGGAGCATCAAAAATTATAGATACGTTTGAGACGTATCAAGCATCCCCAAGCTTAACTCCAGCTCGTCCTCGAGTAGGTAAGTGATAACAAAAGAATAATTTTTGAGGTGACATGCACCTACACAATCTTGATCATATATGTAAGCATTGGTGAGCTGGGATCATAAGAACTTAAAACATGGGCATGAAGATATAATCATGACAATAAGAACTTAGCAACCATGTTGTAAACATGCAAATGAACACAAACAAAAGATCATGAAAATGAAACAATGAAAGTCAAACGTGTGTTCAAATCATAAGGGAAAACATACAAATGGTTTTCAGCTTGTCCTTCAAAGAGAGCAAAACATAAATGCATAGGACACCTTCAAGTTTAAGAGGGCGACTAGATACAAATAATTTAAGAACAACTGAAACCAACAATATGAATCAATCAATGAACTTTGGGACAATGCATATCACACTAAGAATGACAACTACGCTCTCTTAATGGTGCATAAAGAAAGAAGGTGGTGACTCAACATAAAAGTAAAAGAAAGACCCTTCACAGAGGGAAGCAGTGATTGCAAGTTTTATAACCTTCAAAAATTATGGTACTTACCGGCTTTGAGCTCTTATTGCCCCCATCATAAGCATCTTGAATGGTTAAAGTTAACGCGAGAACAATTATGATGCATATGTGATACGTCTCAAACGTATCTATAATTTTTGATGCTCCATGCTTGTTTTTACACCATTTGCCTATTGTTTCGTTACACTTAGTGGCATTTTTATGCATTTTCCGGAACTAACCTATTAACGAAGTGCCACAGTGCCAGTTTCTTGTTTTCTGCTATTTTTGTGTTCCAGAGTGATACACAGGAAATATTCTCGGAATTGGACGAAACAAGTTCCTGAAGTCTTATTTTACCCGGAAGCTTCCAGAGATCCGAAGGAGAGTAGGAGGCGAGGGACCAGGGGCCCACACGCACAGGTGGCGTGGCCAGCCCCTGGCCCGTGCCACCCCCGTGTGTGGCCGCCTGGCCCCTCCTCTGACATCGCCCCTTCGCCTATAAAGACCCCCCGACGAGAAAAACCTAAGGGCCCGATCAGTTTTCCAGAACACATCGCGATCCGCCGCCGCCGTCGACCCGAAGATCGGGAGGGTCCAGAAGCTCTTCCCGGCACCCTGCCGGAGAGGGGAATCGCTACCGGAGGTCTTCTTCATCGCCATGCTTGCCTCTAGAGCGATGAGTGAGTAGTCTACCTTGGACTATGGGTCCATAGCAGTAGCTAGATGGTTGTCTTCTCCACTACGTGCTTCATGTTTAGATCTCATGAGCTGCCATACATGATTGAGATCACCGTTATGTAATTCTACATGTTTGGTTTGTTGGGATCCGATGAATATTGGTGTTTATGATTAAGTTGCTGTACTGAATTATATCTTTTGTTATCTCTATGTTGTTTATGATCTTGCATGCTCTCCGTTGTTAGTAGCTATCTTGGCCGAGTAGTTGCTAGTGACTCCAAGAGGGGGTATTTATGCTCGATAGTGGGTTCATGCCTCTATTTCACCTGGGGGAGTGACAGAAACCTCTAAGGTGGTAGATGTGCTGTTGCTACTAGGGAGAAAACAACATTCATATGCTCAAGGGCATATGCTTTGTTTACATTACACACTTTGCTTAATGCAATTATCTGTTGTTCGCAACTTAATACTTCTAGGGTGTTCGGATTGATATCCCAGGGAGTGGATTATTAGTCATAGATGCAGTTGGATGGCGGTCTATGTATTTTGTTGTAATGCCCAGAGTAAATCTCATAGTGATCTTCTTGACATATCACGTTATCTCTATTCTATCAATTGCCCAACTGTAATTTGTTTACCCAGCATGTGTTATTTTATCTATGGAGAGACACCACTAGTGAACTGTGGACCCCGGTCCTATTTCCATCATATTGCTATCACCTGTTTACTTTACTCGTACTGTTTACTTTACTCGCATACTATATTGTTTTCCACTCGATACACTCATAACCTTTGTTTCAAGCAAACCGGTGAGATTGACAACCTCATCGCAAGTTGGGAACAAAGTATTTGTTTGTGTGTGTGCAAGTTCCACAACACCTTCAGTCGTCATTGTCTCTCCTCTCCTGTTCGATAAACCTTGGTTTCTTAAACTGAGGGAAAACTTGCTGCTGCACTCATCATACCTTCCTCTTGGGGTTCCCAACGGGCTGGTTATTCACCACGCACAAGGACAGTCTATAGCAACATTCACTTGGAGCATCAGCTATTTTTCTGGCGCCGTTGCCGGGGAGGAGAGAAGACTTCTGTGAGGGGAGTTCTTCGCACACACATTCTTTACTTTGTTATTGTTTTGCTTTACTTTATTTATTTTACCTGCATTGCTTTTTATCAAAAACCCAAAAAAATTAGAATCCTTGGTAGTTGTTATTTCTTTAGTTTAGTTTATCATGTTGATCCCTAAGTACGTTCTGGAGGACCTCTCAGTAGGTAGTGGTTCAATTATTGGAAAAAGTAACATTGAGGAGTTCTTTAATCACATTAGTATGCATAAGGAAGTTGAGGAAAAGTCTTTGGTTGAGTTAGCTCCTAGCTATGAAGTTGCTTCTGCTCATTTAGTTCACATGTTAGAAGCTAGGTTTGCTAGTCTTAATCCTTTTATGCAATACATGTTCCTTAAGCTTCATGAAATTGAGGATCCTGAAAAGAAAGCTTTTATCTTAGAAACCTTGTGCACAGAATTTAGAGATGTTGCAATTGAGGCTAGGAAAGTTTTTTAGAAGTTTAATAAGCTTGGCTCGCCTGTTGAAATTGTTGGTAAACCCAATGAAGAATCTAAATTGCCAATATTTGTAAGCTTGTAGGAATTCATAATGCCTTGGTAGCTAATACTAGTTGGATTTGTCCTAAAAATCTTTTTGATGAAAATAGTGTACCAAAGTGTGACTACAAGGGATATGCAAAACCTCAATTGGATAGTATTCATTTCTTTATTCCTATAGTGGATCCTGATCCCCCTTTCATTATTACTTGATTTGCAATTTTCTGCGCCTAGCTCAAAGGCGTTAAAGAAAAGCACTCTTGGGAGATAACCCAATGTTTTCTTTTCAGTACTTTTTCTTTTATTTGAGTCTTGGAAGTCATTACTACCGTAATGACCGCTCCTTATCTTGTTTATTTCGTTTTTGTGCCAAGAGAAGCCTCTAATTTGAGTGAGGTAAAGATTTGGGGATGTTGCTGTCCTGAAACTGTTTTTGGTGCTGTACCGTAAAAATTCGTGAAAATTCTCTGTTTATCTTTTGGACCTGCGATTTCTTGTGCATATGCTCCAGGTTATATCCAAACTTTTATTAGTTGAACACTTTTTGATTTGAGCAACAGAAAATCCCTCAAAAATTTGACCTTTATCAGCTGTGCAGTTTTGACAGATTTCTGCCAATATTTGTGTTTGCCACTTTATCGCTTTCTTTTGAGTTCTTTTGATCATGGAACTTTTGGGGAGGTTGCTACAGTAGTATATGATATATATGTGGTGGTTTTGAGTCGAAACCTGAAGCAAATAGAGGATTGATTATATGTTATGCTTGCACTAATGTTGCTAATAGATTTGTGTTCAGTTTTGTATGAAGGAAGTTTTCAAGTGTAGGGATTGGAGAATGATGAGATGAGTTGAAGAATGGACAAAAGCTCAAGCTTGGGTATGCCCATGCATCACCCCAAGAAATATCCAAGAAGTACAAGCGTCAAAGCTTTGGGATGCCCCCGAGGCACCCCTTCTTCATCGGCAAAAATCAGGTCACCTTTCAAAACACTATATTTTTATTGCTTCATGCACTATGTGTTTTTCTTGGAGCGTCAGTTGTTTTAGTTTTCTTAGTTGGTTTGTTTGCTGCAATAAATGGTTGGACCCCAACAAATTTCTTTTGGAAGAGATGTACTTGTTTTCATTTGCAAAGAACGCTCTAGTTTTCACTCTTATTAAAAATCGAGCGTTCTACTTTTTCTGCTACTGCTTTTGGTTTTCGTTTTCGCCTTGATTTGCGTTCAGATCTTGTCATATCTTTTCATCAAGGTGTATTTTTGCCTCTGATCTTTATTGGTTTTCATCAAAAGAGGTGTTTATAAAAATTTCAAATGGTGTTGGAAAAGAGAAAAAGCTTTATGCAAAATAGTGGTACAAGAAGGAGCTTGTGTAGACTGCGGCTTAGGCTTTTTCATGTCATGCTTGATGTCTTTTTGATAGTATGCTTAGTCGTTTTGCTGTAGCATGACTTGTCTCAAATAACTGAGATTGCTTAATGAGCCTTTGAAAAATCATGCGTTGTTTTTTATTGTATGGAAGCATTATTTTAGTTTTCTCCTTGATGCTTTATTTGGGTTGACTTGGCGCATGCTCACACATGTTAGACTCTTACAAAGTCGCCAATAGCCTTCATGATCATTTAGTTTTTGACTTTTGATGCCATCTTATGCTTCTTTTAATGTCGCTTTGTCGCTTTGCATGATTATGGCCATTATTGCTCTCTTAGTTGGTCGCTCCCAGTCTTTTGCTAGCCCTCGCCTTGTACTGAGTATGAGCTCTACTCGTGCATCCAACTCCTAAAAGCCAAAGTTTGCCATTGTGTCCACTATAAATTCCTATGCATGGTATTTGTAAGCCATTCCAAAGTAAAAATTTCATGTGCTACCTTTCAAAAACCTTCAAAACACTTCTCGTTTTGTGACACTATTTTCAGCTCATGGGGACGTAGTGGTCGGATTTGCTATCTTCCATATTGCTTACTCCAAAAAGAAAAAAAAAAGAAAAAAAGGCACTCCTCCATGGAAAGTGAATGTTGGTGGGCACCCGATGGAATCGGTTAGCCATGGTTTGTGAAAGGAAAAAAAGGTGGGGAGGAGTGCCAAGCTTTATAAAAGAGCACAAAAGTGCCAACCTCTCTCTCAAAAACTTGCTTCATTTTTGTATGGAAGATAGTAAGAACCCCATTGCCAGTCGTTGACAAAGACAACCACCTCTCAAAATCAAGTTTTATCTCTCTGTTTTACAAATGAAAAGCTCTAGCACATGTTTAATCACTGCTTCCCTCTGCGAAGGGCCTTTCTTTTACTTTTATGTTGAGTCACCACCTTCTTTCTTTATGCACCATTAAGAGAGCATAGTTGTCATTCTTAGTGTGATATGCATTGTCCCAAAGTTCATTGATTGATTCATATTGTTGGTTTCACTTGTTCTTAAATTATTTGTATCTAGTCGCCGTCTTAAACTTGAAGGTGTCCTATGCATTTATGTTTTGCTCTCTTTGAAGGACAAGCTGAAAACCTTTTGTATGTTTTTCCTTATGATTTGAACACACGTTTGACTTTCATTGTTTCATTTTCATGATCTTTTGTTTGTGTTCATTTGCATGTTTACAACATGGTTGCTAAGTTCTTATTGTCATGATTATATCTTCATGCCCATGTTTTAAGTTCTATTGATCCCAGCTCACCAATGCTTACATATATGATCAAGATTGTGTAGGTGCATGTCACCTCAAAAATTATTCTTTTGTTATCACTTACCTACTCGAGGATGAGCAGGAGTTAAGCTTGGGGATGCTTGATACGTCTCAAACATATCTATAATTTTTGATGCTCCATGCTTGTTTTTACACCATGTGCCTATTGTTTCGTTACACTTAGTGGCATTTTTATGCATTTTCCGGAACTAACTTATTAACGAAGTGCCACAGTGCCAGTTTCCTGTTTTCTGCTATTTTTGTGTTCCAGAGTGATACACAGGAAATATTCTCGGAATTGGACGAAACAAGTTCCCGAAGTCTTATTTTACCCAGAAGCTTCCAGAGATCCGAAGGAGAGTAGGAGGCGAGGGACCAGGGGCCCACACGCACAGGTGGCACGGCCAGCCCCTGGCCCGCGCCACCCCCGTGTGTGGCCGCCTGGCCCCTCCTCTGACATCGCCCCTTCGCCTATAAAGACCCCCGACGAGAAAAACCTAAGGGCCCGATCAGTTTACCAGAACACATCGCGATCCGCCGCCGCCGTCGACCCGAAGATCGGGAGGGTCCAGAAGCTCTTCCCGGCACCCTGCCGGAGAGGGGAATCGCCACCGGAGGTCTTCTTCATCGCCATGCTTGCCTCCGGAGCGATGAGTGAGTAGTCTACCTTGGACTATGGGTCCATAGCAGTAGCTAGATGGTTGTCTTCTCCACTATGTGTTTCATGTTTAGATCTCATGAGCTGCCATACATGATTGAGATCACCGTTATGTAATTCTACATGTTTGGTTTGTTGGGATCCGATGAATATTGGTGTTTATGATTAAGTTGCTGTACTGAATTATATCTTTTGTTATCTCTATGTTGTTTATGATCTTGCATGCTCTCCGTTGTTAGTAGCTATCTTGGCCGAGTAGTTGCTAGTGACTCCAAGAGGGGGTATTTATGCTCGATAGTTGGTTCATGCCTCTATTTCACCTGGGGGAGTGACAGAAACCTCTAAGGTGGTAGATGTGCTGTTGCTACTAGGGAGAAAACAACATTCCTATGCTCAAGGGCATATGCTTTGTTTACATTACACACTTTTCTTAATGCAATTATCTGTTGTTCGCAACTTAATACTTCTAGGGTGTTCGGATTGATATCCCAGGGAGTGGATAATTAGTCATAGATGCAGTTGGATGGCGGTCTATGTATTTTGTTGTAATGCCCAGAGTAAATCTCATAGTGATCTTCTTGACATATCACATTATCTCTATTCTATCAATTGCCCAACTGTAATTTGTTTACCCAGCATGTGTTATTTTATCTATGGAGAGACACCACTAGTGAACTGTGGACCCCGGTCCTATTTCCATCATATTGCTATCACCTGTTTACTTTACTCGTACTGTTTACTTTACTCGCATACTATATTGTTTTCCACTCGATACACTCATAACCTTTGTTTCAAGCAAACCGGTGAGATTGACAACCTCATCGCAAGTTGGGAACAAAGTATTTGTTTGTGTGTGTGCAGGTTCCACAACACCTTCAGTCGTCATTGTCTCTCCTCTCCTGTTCGATAAACCTTGGTTTCTTAAACTGAGGGAAAACTTGCTGCTGCACTCATCATACCTTCCTCTTGGGGTTCCCAACGGGCTGGTTATTCACCACGCACAAGGACAGTCTGTAGCCACATTCACTTGGAGCATCAATATGCTTGACAAATCATAAGTTGAAAACCTCGTGCCCCGTGAATACGAGTACCCAAACCTCATGCTACTTTACTTAGAGTCCCAAGCAAGGCTCTTGTCATTGTAAGTATATGCGTATCATTGAGAACCACCAATGGGGTACCTCCGTGCCCGATGACATGGAACAAGCCCACACCAAAATGACAGGACAAGCAGACAATGAACACCTCGACATCTCTTTTATTTGCCTTTTGTTTAGCTTTTTATTATGAGATGCGTCGTCGAATGTTCACCATGGGTATGCTGCAAATTTCCACCATGAATTATACATGGCTTAGATTGGCGGCTCGGCATTTCCCTAACACATATACAAACTCCATGATCCCTACAAGATTCCCAATTCATTTCACACCGCGGGCATCCATAAACAAAAGATCACGATATCAACTCAAATAAGAAGTGCAATGTTGAAAGCTTGCCCCATGACAGCATGGCTGGGCTAGAATCCAACTTACAACTTGCAAGCATAACAAATCAACATAAGAGACCACAATGTCAAATTTTTAAGAACAGGAAAAAGTAAAGTGTGCCTTCCGGTTCATGAGAGCTTTACTAACCGAATTTCGCATAACACTGGTAAGAGTTTAATTTGAAGAGAAAATAAAAGCAAGTCAAATTTACTTGGAATAGCAAATTGCTAGTAGGTATGTATGGTGGACACTTTGGTAAACTTTGGCTTTTAGGAGTTGGATGCACGAGTAGAGCTCATACTCAGTACAAGGCGAGGGCTAGCAAAAGACTGGGAGCGACCAACTAAGAGAGCAATAATGGCCATAATCATGCAAAGCGACAAAGCGACATTAAAAGAAGCATAAGATGGCATCAAAAGTCAAAAACTAAATGATCATAGAGGCTATTGGTGACTTTGGATGAGTCTAACATGGTGTAAGCATGCGCCAAGTCAACCCAAATAAAGCATCAAAGGAGAAAACCAAAATAATGCTTCCAAACGATAAAAACAACGCATGATTTTTTCAAAGGCTCATTAAGCAATCTCAGTTATTTGAGACAAGTCATGCTACAGCAAAACCACTAAGCATACTATCAAAAAGACATCAAGCACGACATGCAAAAGCCTAGGCCGCAGTCTACACAAGCTCCTTCTTGTACCACTTTTTTGCATAAAGCTTTTTCTCTTTTCCAACACCATTCAAACTTTTTATAAACACCTCTTTTGATGAAAACCAATAAAGACCAGAGGCAAAAATACACCTTGATGAAAAGATATGACAAGGTCTGAACGCAAATCAAGGCGAAAACAAAAACCAAAAGCAGTAGCAGAAAAAGAAGAACACTCATTGAAACGATAAGGGTGAAAAACAGAGTGTTCTTGGCAAATGAAAAACGGAGTTCATCTCCCTCCAAAACAACATGATGTGATCAAACCATTTATTGCAGCAAACAAAACTAAACTAACTAAGAAAACTAAAACAACTGACGCTCCAAGAAAAACACATAGTGCATGAAGCAATAAAAATATAGTGTCTTGAAAGGTGACCTGATTTTTGCCGATGAAGAAGGGGTGCCTCGGGGGCATCCCCAAGCTTTGACGCTTGTACTTCTTGGATATTTCTTGGGGTGATGCATGGGCATCCCCAAGCTTGAGCTTTTGTCCATTCTTCAACTCATCTCATCATTCTCCAATCCCTACACTTGAAAACTTCCTTCATACAAAACTAAACACAAATCTATTAGCAACATTAGTGTAATCATAACATATAATCAACCTCTTTTTGCTTCAGGTTTCAACTCAAAACCACCACATATATAGCAAATACTACTGTATCAACTTATCCAAAAGTTCCGTGATAAAAAGAACTCAAAAGAAAGCGATAAAGTGGCAAACACAAATATTGGCAGAAATCTGTCAAAACTGAACAGCTGACAAAGGTCGAATTTTTGAGGGATTTTCTGTTGCTCAAATCAAAAAGTGTTCAACTAACAAAAGTTTGGATATAACCTGGGGCATATGCACAAGAAATCGCAGGTCCAAAAGATAAACAGAGAATTTTCACGAATTTTTACGGTGCAGCACTGAAAACAGTTTCAGGACAGCAACATCCCCAAATCTTTACCTCACTCAAATTAGAGGCTTCTCTTGGCACAAAAACGAAATAAACACGATAAAGAGTGGTCATTACAGTAGTAATGACTTCCAAGACTCAAATAAAAGAAAAAGTACTGAAAAGAAAAAATTGGGTTATCTCCCAAGAGTGCTTTTCTTTAACGCCTTTGAGCTAGACGCAGTAATTTGCAAATATGCTCATGTGGGCGCCATATAAGAGCTTGAGGCAAAGGCGCCATATAGGAACTTAAAGCAATAGAGAGCTTCAAAAAGCAAATGTGAAAGACATTTATATCTGAACCACTTCCTATGCATAGGAATCTTGTAAGAAAATAAATCAACGAGGCACATAGTAGCAAGCATGGATAGATAAAACAAGTGCCAGTTCAAGATTTGCAACATAAAGAGGGGAAACTTAATATTGTCGAGATCCATCAAACCATGTTTCCCTCTCTCATAATAACTTTCAGTAGCATCATGAATAGAACTAACAATATAACTATCACATAAAACATCCCTATCATGAGCCACATGCATAAAAGAATTAATACTCACCACAGGAACAATAGTAGTAGGAGCAGATTCAACAGAATAATTATTCTCATCACCATAATCATCAAAAATAGGAGGCATATTGTAATCATAACTAATTTTATCCTCAATAGTAGGTGAACTGAAAATATTATACTCATCATCATAGCCATCATAAACTAGAGGTTTAGTATCATCACAAGCTAAAGAACAGCTATTTCGCAAAGCATATTCTTCAAACATATCATCATAAGAAGGAACATCACATATGGGAGATAAAATATTATCAGAGCAAATTTTCTCCACTAAAGCTGGGGAACTAAAAATATCATGCTTAACAAAACCAGCTTCCCCAAGCTTAGACTTTTCTAAAACAGTGTTCAAAGCATTCATACTAACAAAACTATTAGCATGCGAATTAAGCTCTAAAGGATTTTCAATTTTCTCTTCAAACACTTCATATCTAAACTCAGGAAAAAGACTACAGAACTCTTTGTTTTCCATTAAGCCTATCTAGTGAAAATAAAAACAAGAAACAAAAAGATGTAATTGCAGAATCTAAAGGAAATAGCTCCGAGCACTCACACAGGAGGATGCGAGTACCTTTTACCTTACCTCCCCGGCAACGGCGCCAGAAAAGAGCTTGATGTCTACGCACGCGTCTGTTCTTGTAGACAGTGTTGGGCCTCCAAGTGCAGAGGTTTGTAGAACAGCAGCAAGTTTCCCTTAAGTGGATCACCCAAGGTTTATCGAACTCAGGGAGGTTAGAGGTCAAAGCTATCCCTCTCAAGCAACCCTGCAATTACGATACAGAAAGTCTCTTGTGTCCCCAACACACCCAATACACTTGTCAAATGTATAGGTGCACTAGTTTGGCGAAGAGATAGTGAAATACAAGTAGTAGTGATGATTATAAGTAGCAAATGTGATTTGAAATAAATATCGCTGCGAGCAAACATGTAACAAAACAGCAAGTAAACGGTGTGCAATGCTTGGAAACAAGGCCTAGGGATCATACTTTCACTAGTGGACACACTCCCAACAAATATAACATGATTGAACAAATAAACAACTTCTCTCCACTATGGTACTCTGAATTACTCTCCTATTGAATAACACTAATCATTGTGTAGTGGCTACAGAAGCACCCCTTAAAGTTCATCAAATACTTGACAAACACCACTCATAGAGATATCCAAATCAAAGCACAACTCAAGATAGATATTATTGCAACTTAGACCAAGTACTAACACGGTGCACACACTGTCAATATTACACCATGAAAGGAGGAATAGATCACTTCAATACTATCATAGTAATAATTACTCTCATAATCCATAAAAGATCACAATCGTAGCCTAGACCAAGTACCACCATGATGCACGCACTGTCACCGTTGCACCATGGCAGGAGGAATAGATTACTTTAATAACATCACTAGAGTACACATAATATCTGAATAATAACATCTACTTGTTCAACATGATACAAAGCTCACGATCACATAAAGATCACATCATGGGAGAGAGGTGTGAACCACATAGCTACCGGTAGAGCCCTCAGCCCCGGGGATGAACTACTCCCTCCTCATCATAGGAGACATCAAGGTTGATGGAGATGGCGGTGAGGTCGATGGAGACGGCGAAGACGGCGATGGAGACCGATGGAGATGGCTCCGGGGGCACTTCCCCGTCCCGGCAGGGTGCCGGAACAGAGACTTCTGTCCCCCGAAATTCGTCGGTGGCGGCGGCGGAGCTCCGGAACTGCTTCTGGAAAATTGCCGACCCTTTTAGGGCTTTCCGTCCCGAGGCTTTATATAGGCGAAGGGGCGATGTCAGAGGTGGCCCCAGGCCTCCTCACACAGGGGTGGCGCGGCCAGGGCCTGGGCCGCGCCAGCCCTATGTGAGGGTGGCCTGTGGCCCCTCTCCTTCCTCTCTTCGGATATCTGGATGCTCCCGGGAAAAATAAGACTTCAGGAACTTGTTTTGTCCAATTCCGAGAATATTTCCTGTGTATCACTTCTGAAACACAAAAATAGCAGAAAACAGGGAACTGGCACTGTGGCACTTGTTAATAGGTTAGTTCCGGAAAATGCATAAAAGTGCCACGAAGTGTAACGAAACAATAGGCAAATGGTGTAAAAACAAGCATGGAGCATCAAAAATTATAGATACGTTTGAGACGTATCAACCACCAACAAATTACAAGCACAACTCTACGACTTGCAGAACCAAAACTATGAGTATGAAGCTAGGTTTAAACAAATGAGTGTTGCTGCCAGTTTCAAGGTATTGGAGACCAAGACATCCTTCCTTAATGGGGAACATTTGCCTTGGAAGTCTGATGATGATAAGGACTCGCCATCACCGCCGAAGGAGTAATTCGTCATTGGTATAGGCATCCCCTTGGTTTGTTCCAAGCTTGGGGGAGTTTCGTGGTATCACATCATTATCTTTTACTCATTTACTTTTCAAGTAGAGTCATATCATGAATAGAGAAGTTATCTTATAGAATAGTTTGCAGTGTGGAAGTATCCTGCTTAGTTGGTTATCTATGTATCCTTTGGTGTGAGTTGCGGTAATAAAATATTAATGAGAAGTTTTATCGTTTACTTTCCACACACTTATTTTAGTTTGCAATTTTTCTTATATGATTAGTCTTGTTGATTAGTATTGGTATCACTTTGGGAGCATGAGTAAATTTAGTTGGTTTTGGCAAACTTAGCTTGGTCAGTAGCAACATTACCTTGAGGTTTGAGTAGAAAAAAGGAAGAAGTGCTAGTGGTTACATCATTTCGGCTTTCCTTCATGTTTGGCTCATAAGCAATAGTATTCTTAAGTTAAAATCGTTGTACTTTCAAGGAAGTTTGCATGATTGTTCCTACTATATGTATGTTTGTTTGTTTCATGCAACTCTTATGCTTGCTACCCAGCCTTGCTAGCCAAAAACCTGTACTGAGAGGGAATACTTCTCGTGCATCCAGTTCCCAAAAACCAAGTTAATTCCAAAGAGTCCACAAAAAATTCCTATGCATGGTATTTCAAGCCATTCCAAGTAAATTTTCATGTGCTACCTTTCAAAAACCTTCAAATACTTCTCATTTTGTGCCACTATTTTTAGCTCATGGGGACGTAGTGGTTGGGTTTGTTATCTTTCATACTAAATTGAGTACCCCTCGACTAGGCAGCTTCATCTGCTCGTCATTAATTTTGCAAGGGAGCTGGTCAGACCATCGTAATAAAAAAAAGGCACTCCTCCATGGTTTGTGAAAGTTGGTGGGCACCCGATGGAATCAGTTAGCCATGGTTTGAGAAAGGAAAAGGTGGGGAGGAGTGCCAAGCTATAAAAGAGCACAATTGTGCCAATTAATCAATATCTCGGAACCGCTCTCACTTGT
This sequence comes from Dactylis glomerata, assembly GCA_007115705.1. Classification (NCBI taxonomy): domain Eukaryota; kingdom Viridiplantae; phylum Streptophyta; class Magnoliopsida; order Poales; family Poaceae; genus Dactylis; species Dactylis glomerata. The sequence continues at coordinate 2,995,896 of QXEO01000180.1, read as the reverse complement.
TTAGTATGGAAGTTATCAAGAACTACGTTGCTAGTCGTTGACAAAAGCAACCACCTCTCAAAATAACTTTTATCTCTGTTTTACAAATGAAAAGCTCTAGCACATGTTTAATCCCTGCTTCCCTCTGCGAAGGGCCTATCTTTTAATTTTATGTTGAGTCAACCTATTCCCTTCTATCTCAAGCAAGCATTTGAGTTGTTATGTTTCACTCATCCATATGTTGATCCGTTCAATCATGTTTACTATCTTCCTTTGTTTAGTATAATGCTTTTATCTGAAGGAATATATCTTTGAAAGCTTTCTATGATTGCAAAGAGTTTGTTTCGTTGAGCATATGGTTTTTGCTATATTGGCTCTGTTATAAAGGCTCTATTCAAAAATAAGTATAGTTTGTTCATTGTTCTTTGACCAAGAACTAAGGTTTGCCATCACCAATTATAATTTACCTTGTGCATCCTTATTTGTGATTCCCTTTTACTTATTGCAAGTCTATATTATATGAAGGGAAGTTGTTGTCTATTATAATTTGTGCCTTGGTGAATGTGATGCTTCTTGTCCGTATTTTGTTTATCAACACTTCACTTCATAAACCTGTGGTCATGTTTACTGAGTTCAGTTTTCGCTTGGGGACAAGCGAGGTCTAAGCTTGGAGGGGTTGATACGTCCATTTTGCATCACTATTTTGTATCATAATTTACTATGATTCATTGATATATTTCACATTTAGAGATGATACTTATGTTGTTTCCTCTGTTTTTACATGTTTGATGATCATTGGAGGATTTGCTGCCGGAGTTAGGATTCTGCTGGAAAAGGGACCATCAAGACATCATGTTTTGGAAGATCAGGAAATTCCAGAAAAATACCAGAAAATTATATTTTGCTAGAAGACTGAAGAAGCCAGAAGGACGAGGCGAGAGGAGCCACGGGGTGGGCTCACCCACAGGGGGCGCGGGCCCACCCCTGGCCGCGTCGGCCTGTGGTGAGGCCACCCTGGCCCACTACTACCATTGCCCTTTCGCGTATATCATCGTCCCCAAAAACCTAAGTTGAAGGGGGGGCTCAGATATAGACATCGCCGCCTCTGCGGGGGGGAAAACACCAGAGAGAGAAAAGCTCTCCGGCAGGCAGAAATCTGCCAGAGAAATTCCTTCCTGAAGAGGGGACATCGTCGCCATCGTCATCATCATCGCGCTGGACTTCATCGGGATCATCATCACCATCATCATCGTCACCAGCACCTTCATCTCCATCATCACCACGCCATCCCGCTGTAACATCTTGAGTTGAATCTTGTCAAATTCTTAGGGGAAACTTTCCCGGTGTTAATTACTCTTGTGGTTGATGCTATTGAGTGGAACCGTTGAATTAAGGTTTATGTTCAGATTGTTATTTACCATTATTTCACCTCTGATTATGATCCATATGATGTCGTGTGAGTAGTTTGTTTAGTTCTTGAGGACATGGGAGAAGTCAAGATGTTAGTAGTGGAATTATGTTAAGTAGTATTTAATGGTTTGATATTTATTTGTTGTGGTGCTATTTCACTAGTGGTGTCATGTGAACATCGACTACATGATACTTCACCATTTATGGGCCTAGTGAAATGCATTGTGTATTTGGCTATTAATTGTGGGGTTGCTGGAGTGACAGAAACATAAACCTCCGTTAGGAAACCATTGCACCAAGGAGCGTAGGATCTTAGAGTTTAAGGCTGTGGTTAGATTTATCTTAATTACTTTCTTGTAGTTGCAGATGCTTGCAAGGGGTATAATCACAAGTGTGTACTAATCCTAGTAAGGGTAGTGCGCTAGCACAGGTTCACCCCCATAACACTTATCAAACCAATAAAGATTATTTAGCGGCATGAAGCGAAAGCACTTGACAGAAACTCTCATGTGTCCTCGAGAACGTTTGGTCATCATAAGTTACACAACCGGCTTGTCCTTTTCTCTAGGAAGGATTGGGCCACTCGCTGCAATTATTATTATTGTCTTTTATTTATTCGCACTTTATTTACTTGCATTACCAAATACCCCTGAAAACCCGTTTACTAGTATTTACAGTGATTCCTTGATCAAAACTACTCATCAACCCTTCTGCTCCTCGTTGGGTTCGACACTCTTATTTATCGAAAGTACTACGATACACCCCCTATACTTGTGGGTCATCAGCTCTCACCTCTCCATCATTAGCTCAACCCTATCTCGTGGCAACCAGGTAAGAAACGTCATTATCTCAGTGTGTGGTGATGCTCGACGGCTAGCAGTGTATTTTTCCTCTTTTTTGCTCTCCAGCAAGTTGTGATATACTTCTTCGATGCCCTCGCCGATAGTTGAAACAAGCAAACTAAAACCCTAAGAACTCATCACTGGATAAGTGAGGTTCGTGTTACGTGGTAGATCAATAGGATAATTGTGCTAATGCATGTGTAGTTCTTAGATGAGTACTACTCCTATTATACTTTTGAGGCTCATATGCATCTTTATGTGGTACGGGTACTATATGTTGGTTATATGTTGTAAGGCTTGCATGTATGTGAAGGATCATGATATGCCAACTAGAGGGGGTGAATAGGAGTTCACGAAAAAATATTGCTCAATAGAATAAATGCAGAAGCTTTAAGCATGAAGCAAGCTCGACTATATAGTTCATGACAATTGTACCACGACTCAATGAGTAAGTCATTGGTTTGAAAAATTGTTACTACAAAATGTCTATAATGATCCAAAAGAACAAAATTGGTTACTTTGAGCTTGTAGATAGAGATGAAGCTACGCATGTGTGAGAGAAGGGTGAAACAAGTAGTGTGCCTAAACAAAAGTGGTATATTATCATTCGGTTTGCGACAATTAGGTTGCTTCCAATGAAGAAAACATATTAGTGCCATGCTTGCATGAAAATCCAGCTAGTAACTTCACCATATATGATGCAAGGTGATGCGGTGACCCAGCATACCACTGCATGTTGTAGTATGCAAGTCGTTGACATAACACTCGTGAAGTACCATTTCACAAATATTACATCCCTCGGAGTGGTACAATAGAAACATAGCGGTCTTTATTCAAGCACTTAATATTACAAGCCACAAACTTACAAAGGACTCTAGTTCCTCCTCGGTCCAAAGAGGAACACTAGTAGGTTCTACTCTAATACTACAAACCTTTAACTAGGACTGATAGAAGTAGACTAAACATGATAACTGACTTAAGTCGCTTTATTCTATAAGGTTCGGTGCGACTCAAGCTACTATTCTTACTACTAGTTGTCGGCCTCCTCCCTGGTTCCTTCGTTGTTCCCATAGGCGATGGTGTAATCCACGCCTTCGACTCCACCGGAAAGGTCCGGCTCTTCATAGTAGACTTCCTCGTGGTCCTCCGATGCTTCTTCAGTCTCCTCATTCTGGCCCTCCGAGCCTAAGCAAGGGTTAAGAGGGAATGGGGTGAGTAACGAGCGTTACCCAACAAGTTCATTTAACAGGATAGAGGTGTTTGATGCACCAGCTACGACCATAGACTCAAAAGTCTTAGGTCCAATGCAGTTTTTATAAACATTTCTTCAAAGGTTGCTTTTATTTAAAAGAACTATGTCCGTCAGTCTTCACAGGTTGATTAGAGGTTCGATGGGATCCTTTCCTATCACGTTCGCAGCTCCTTCCTGGAACAGGGAGTATCTTGATACTTTCTTACACTCTGCAGAGGTGGTCACTTGTACCCATGAGAGATCAACACTTTGCTGCACAACCGAGCGTACTTTCCCGTCCATACCTCTTTCGTATGGGGCCCAGTTGATGATCCAAGCCAATCACCGTTCTTCTCTGCGACCCCGCAGACCCACCCATTTGTAAGTCCATCCTCCCCTATACCACATATGTAGACCGATTGGTGCACTGGTCCTCCCCTTTACACTATGGATGCTCCCATAGGTAGACCGTTTTGGACCCAAATGCCCGCTCCTATACTATATGGGTAGCCCGATCCGGATGACTCTTACAATCCATCATAGATCAATTAGCTAGTCTGTCCCCCCTATACTATAGGTAGACCGGCAGGAAACGCATTTCCCCCCTTTACTCTATAGTAGCCCGGACAAGACAACCCTCGCTACTGATCCGTTGGCATGCGAGAGGGAAAAGATACAGCTGACTTCTCCGTCCCATTCCAGATCTCATGGTTGACCGTTATTTACGGCGCTAGAATCACTGGTGACATTTGTTATTAGTCCTAGGTGAACTTCCAGTTGCAGTGGGACCTCCACCATACTCATACCATGGTCCCACTGCCCACCATCCTAGGGCAACAACCATTGCGGTCGAAACCACTACTTCATATTATTTATGAAGACAGAACCTTTTGCTTTTAAATGCAGTAATAATAATACCACCGGTATATTTGCAAGTAATTTGCTAAAAATAAACAAGAGATATGAGCAAGAGTGAACTTTCCTGCAAACTGCAAGGTAGTGTAGTTGGATTTGTTGAAGTGACCCGGGACCTCGAGTTCTGGAAAACAACATCATTGTCCGGTAAGGGCAATGGTTAAAGATTCAAAAATGCATGCTTTATGGTGTGTGTTTAATTTATACCCCCTGAAGTGATTTACTCATTTGCTAGCTTTCATATATTCTTTTTATGATTTTAAAGAATATATGTTAATGGTAATTTAATTCAAGGATATTCATCAAATATTCTTGAATGGAATTTATTTTAAAGAGTTAAGAATTTACCAGGTTTTTCTTAATTGACTAGCAAATTTTACTATTTTTAGAAAAATCATTTAACTCCTTTTCCTTTTGTACAATTAACTCATATGATTATTTTATTTTTCAAATGAGTTCAAAATTCCTAGAAGGACTAAAAATAGTTATTTTTTATTTTTAGTTATTTTTAGGTATTTTTCTGGATTTGTTTTAAACAGATTAGGGTTTTTTCTAAGTTTTTTTAGAATTGACTAAAAGAAAATTTGGCAGCTGACAGCCTGGGCCCACTGGTCAGGTCAACCCAAGCGGGTTAGACCGGACCAGCCCGGCCCAGCCGGCTGCCCCCTCTCTCTCTCACTCGGTCATTCTAACCCTAACCCTAGCCCGTTCCCCTCTCAGGCGATTTTGAATCACCGGCGACTCCGTAGCTCGATTCCGGTGAGCTCCGCCGTCGCCATGCGGGGCAACCGCTTCGCCTCGTCAAGCTCTTCTGTTTGACCGTGGTGATTCATCAGCTTCACCGTCGTTCATCGCCATCGCCTCCGAGCGTCGCCCAGGCGATTTCGCCCCCGTGGCTCGATCTGCTTTGACTCAATTTTGCTGTGGCTTCTGCCCCCCTTCCTCGGTGCCTGCGGTGGTGTCTCCACTGCCTCGCCGGTTGGACGGCATGTCTGCAACCCCAGCGTCTTCCCCAGGCGCAGTGCTGTGCTGGGCCGCTTGGCCGTGGGCACGGTGCTGCTCCGCTGTCGCCGTAGCACACTGGATGGTGGCGTCGCCGCCACAACCGTGGCTGCACCGACGGTGTCGCCGCCATGGTCTTCCTCCTAGCTCCTCTGCGAGCTCACCTGTGAGTCCTCCTCCTACTTCCCATGTCTATGCATTCATGCCTTGGTGGCCTGGCCAGTGAGCCAGGCATGCTTGCCTACTGCTGCTGTGCCGTGCTTGGTCTTGTGTCTAGACCCTACACTTTCTATGTTGGCCTCTGTATGCTGCTACTGTTAATCTTCAGAATATGTTTCTGTTAAGAATTTCTTAACTGAATTCAGTTAGCTTGTCCCTCTCTGGTGATTATCTTGTTCATCTACTGTATGCCTACTGTTACTGTTAGTTTCAGTGAAATATTCAGTTAAGAGTCTCTTAACTGAATATCCAAAATTCAGTTAGCTTGCTATCCAATATATATGTGATGTTAGCTTGATAATCTATTGGTGTGCTTGCTATCCAGTGTTCATATGATGCTTACTAAACTTGCAGTGTTCACTGCTGTCAGTAAAATCATGCTATGGTTGTTCTTGCTGGAGTATTTGTGATGATGTGCAGTCAGTGCTTGTTCACTGCTACCAGTTCATGCTTATGCTGATGACTGATTTCATGATGGCATGGCATGCTGAGCTTAAGCTTGTTAAGACTTGTCCAATGATAATCTTCTGTTTATTTATATGAACTGAAATATATTTCAGTGATGATTTGTTTGCATCAAGCAATCCATGCTTGAGTATTATACTGCTAGTGGCTTTGCTTTGCTTCCTATAGCATGTTATCTAAATAACAGCAAGTAACTGCTACCATTGAGTTTGATTGTGGTACCTCCCTGTGAGGTGCACAATTGTTTCTTGATGATTAGATAGATGGCTACTGTTTCTGTGCTGCTGGTGCATGCTTTGGTGGCTTCTCATCAGAGACTAAATCATTATACTGGCCAAACTAACTTACTGATAATAACAGATCTATATAATGATTTTAGTCTTAGCCTATGATGCATGGTTTGAGGCTCTATCTTTGGTGATGTGCAAATACTTTGGTTCCTTTATCTGAATCTTCCTATGAAGATTATACAGAGCATCTCTCTGTAGGTCTGAGGAGATATAATCCCCAAAACCTCATAAGTTCTATACTTGGTAGAAGGGTTTGGTGGTGTGGGGTCTTTATCTTGCTGTTGACCTTATTTATGCAAGATTCTTGATGCTTGTCATGATTTGATCAATGGTATGCAAGTTCTAAGTGTACCTTGGTCATGTGCTAGCTTTTATGAGTGGCTGGTGGTGATGTTGGTGATGTTCTTGCTTGAGCTTGATCAGGTGCTCCTGGTACTTGCTCTGCTCCTCCCCAGGTGACTTGCCCTGCACCTCCTTGGTGCTTGGCACCTCCTCCTTGCCTGCCCTGCACCTCCTTGGTGCTTGGCCTGCTTCTTGCTGCTCCTGGTCTTGCTTAAGTAACCATGTTGACTATCTTTGGTTGTTGGTTTTGGTTTGGTGATGTGAATTCACCCCTTGATGCTCAGCTCATGAGCAGGGAGAATTATGTGAGTGCTGGATGTGATTGCTCACAGTGATGTGTGTGATCTGTGCTGGTGTGGCTGTGTTGGTGTGGCTGTGCTGGTGGTGTTGCTGGTCGACTAGGGTTCTTGGGTCGACCAGTTTCACTCACAGTGACCCTTTTATACTGTCTCTTGAGCTCTGGTGCCTTGACACCTCCCTACATGCACTTGGTGATTGAGCAGCTTGTTAGCTGGCTGGCTTGGCCGGCAAGATTGGTCCCTGGCTGATATTTTGGTAGTGAGTCATGTTGATAAGCTTGACTTCTTGATGATTATCAACAGTGTTTTCCCTTTAAATTGTTACTGCCACTTGTATTACTGCCTTGGTGGCAATTTTTCTATGTTTTTTACTTTGCTTGCAGGTAATAAGAAGAATAGAGAAGAAAGAATGAATGAATGAAGATCAAAGTAGTTTAGAATATTATCTAGATTCATTCTTGTAATTTATTTTTATTTCTTCTTTATTTTTGGTTCTTGATTGTAACATTCTATTTATGTTAGCCACTTGTAATATTCTTTTATGCTCTAAACTTTGTAAAGACAATGTATGTTGTGTGCTTAATCAATAAAGTGCTAATTTTTCTTTTTAAGGCTATTTATCCTTTCTAAATGTGTTCTTTGAATTCAAATTCCATTTCCTAATTCAAATTAAGTTTTGAACTCAAATACTACTCTTAGGTTTTAGTCATTCAACTTCATTACTTCCCACAAGTAATAGATCAAAAGAGGTCATGTCGATTTCTTTCGCACTCCGAGAGTTCACCATCCCCTCTCGAAGAGAGATTCGATCACTCTTAGGTTTTAGTGATAAAAGCACACAAAAAACCCATAATTTTAGATGCTATGCACAAAAGCCCTCTATTCTACCCCGAAGTTGTCCTACGTGCTGGGATATTACAGACTTCCCCCCTTAACAAAAACTTCGTCCCGAAGTTTGGGGTAAGGTGTACCTGAAGAATTCTGGATAGGCTGTCCTTAGATCCTCTTCCTTTTCCCAGGTAGCTTCTCTTTTCGGGTGATGTTTCCATTGCACCTTGCAATACTTGATGCCCATGTTACGAAGTTGCTTCCAGTTTTCAGCTAGAATCTTTGACGGTTCCTCAACATAGGTCAAATCCGCTTGTAATTCCACGTCTTCATAGGATATGGTCTCCTCCGGTGTCTTCATACACTTTTGAAGTTGTGAAGCATGGAACACATTATGAACCTTGGATAGCTGCTTCGGTAGTTCCAACTCAAAGGCTACTCCTTGTTTTTGACATAGAATCTTGAAAGGTCCAGTGTATCTTGGGCTGAGTTTTCCCTTGACTCCAAAACGATGTACTCCCTTCATTGGGCTAACCCAGAGATAAACCATGTCCCCAACTTGAGGTTCACATATCCTCCTCTTTAAGTCTGCATAACTTTTCTACCTACTTTGAGCAATTTTCAATCAATCTTGGATGATGTCGATGGCATGCTGCTTTTCCTTAATATAGTCCGGATGAAATTCCTTGCCGGCTCCCATTTCATACTAGCAGATGGGTGATCGGCAATTTCTTCCATAGAGTGCTTCGAATGGTGCCATTTGGATGCTGCTTTGATAACTGTTGTTGTATGAAAATTCTGCCAGTAGTAGATGTTCTTCCCATGATCCTCCAAAATCCAATGCACATGCCCTAAGCATATCCTCCAAAATCTGATTGGTTCTTTCTGTTTGTCCTCCTGTCTGCGGGTGATAAGCAGTGCTGAAGTCTAACCTGGATCCTAGAGCTTCATGTAACTATTTCCAGAAAGCTGAAGTGAATACAGACCCTTGGTCCGCTACTATTGTCCTTGGCACTCCATGTTTGCTCACAATTTCCTGAACATATAGATTTACTAACTTCTCTCCGGAATCCTTTTGATTGACAGCCAAGAAATGTGCACTTTTAGTTAATCTGTCCACAATAACCCAAATCATGTCCTTTTTCTTTGGTGTCAATGGTAACCCTGTGATGAAATCCATTCCAATCTCTTCCCATTTCCACTCGGGAATATCCAATGGTTGCATGAGTCCAGCGGGACTTTGATGTTCCGCTTTCACTCTTTGACAAGTATGGCATTCAGACACGAACTTGGCTATCTCTTGCTTCATGTTGTTCCACCAAAATAGTTCTTTAAGATCCATGTACATCTTGGTACTCCCCGGATGTATTGAGTACGGAGTTTCATGTGCCTCCTTGAGGATTATCTCCTTGATTTCAGGTATGTCTGGCACACATAACCTGTTATGAAACCAGAGTGAGTTGAAATCACCTAAACGAAACTCAGATGATCTTCCCTCTTCAATCCTTCAAATTTCTTCCGCAATGAATGGGTCTTCATTTTGTCGGCGGAAGATTGTATACTTTAAATCACTTTGCCTTTCCTCCATCACCCTCATAGTAGACAAACTGCCCAAAGACTTCACCTCTAAACATTGAATTTCTAACCTTTCCAAATCCATAAGCAATTCTTTAGGAAGTTCTCGGCTCATTGGCTGAGTATCTGTGATTTTTCTGCTTAGTGCGTCGGCTACCACATTAGCCTTCCCTGGGGTATAGTTGATGGTCAAATCATAGTCCTTGATCAATTCTAACCATCGCCGCTGCCTCATATTCAATTCTTTCTGAGTGAAGAAATACTTGAGACTCTTGTGATCCGTATAGAGTTCACACTTAGCTCCATACAGAAAATGCCTCCATCCTTTCAATGCAAACACCACGGCCGCTAACTCAAGGTCGTGTGTTGGGTAGTTAACCTCATGCGGTCGTAATTGCCTCGACCCATAAGCGATAACCTTCCTGTCTTGCATCAATACACATCCAGGTCCATTCTTGGATGCATCACAATATACCGTGTAGTCCTTGCCGGTTTCTGGTATGGCTAACATAGGTGTTGTGGTCAATTTATCCTTAAGTGTCTAAAAACTTGCCCCACACTCTTCCAACCAAACAAACGGTGTATTCTTCTGGAGCAACTTTGTCATTGGTCTAGCAATTTTGGAGAATCCTTCTATAAACCTTCTGTAGTAACCTGCCATTCCTAGAAATCCTCTAATCTGCTTGACATTCTTTGGTGCCTCCCATTCCAAAACAGATGCTACTTTGCTTGGATTTACTGCTATGCCCTCCTTGCTAATCACATGCCCGAGAAACTCCACTTGGTCCAACCAAAATTCACACTTACTAAACTTGGCATACAACTGATATTCTCTTAGAATCTGTAGAGCAATCCTCAAATGTTTGGCATGTTCTTCTTTGTCCTTAGAATAAATCAAGATATCATAGATGAAGACTATCACAAACTTGTCCAAGTAAGGCATAAAGATCTTGTTCATGAGATTCATAAAAATCGCCGGTGCATTTGTCAATCCAAAAGGTATGACCAAATACTCATAATGTCCGTACCTGGACACAAAAGCTGTCTTCGGAACATCCTCCTTCTTGATCTTAATCTGATGGTATCCGGATCGAAGATCTATCTTGGAAAATACTCCGGCTCCCCTGACTTGATCAAATAAGTCCTAAATTCTGGGTAGAGGATACTTGTTCTTGATTGTAACATTGTTGAGGTTCCTGTAGTCTCCGCACATTCTGCGTCCTCCATCCCGCTTATCTACAAATATCACTGGTGTATACCAAGGTGAAATACTTTCTTGAATGAATCCTTTCTGCTCTAACTCATCCAATTGTTCCTTTAACTCCACTAATTCTTTGGGTCCCATCTTATATGGTGCCTGAGCTATCAGTGCTGTTCCTGGGATCAAATCAATAGTGAACTCAATTTCTCTGTCTGGTGGCATACCTGGTAATTGGTGGCGCGATGTTGATGATGTAAATGACCGGCCAGTTGGGAACCCCAAGAGAAGGTGTGATGAGCACAGCAGCAAGTTTTCCCTCAGTTATGAAACCAAGGTATATCAATCCAGTAGGAAAAAGCCAAACTCCAGAAGTGATGCTTGCTAGCTTAGTGACACTCTAACAAGGGCGCCATTTACGACACTTGTTAGCGTGTCTTCAACTAGTAGCAACGCGGAACCTGCACACAACACAACCAAGAACTTTGCTCCCAACTTACGATGAGGTTGTCAATCTCACCGGTTTGCTGTAAACAAAGGAATGAGCGTATCGAGTGGAAAGCAATAGTAGTATTGATGGGTTCGAAGCATAGAAAACAAAAAAATTCCTACGCAAGAACACATAAACTAGCCAAGATACTCTACGAGGTGGTAGCAACGGAGACTAACCCTCGATGACCGTAAGTGGGGATTACGTTCCAGCACAAATGTTGACAATGGAGAGTCGATGAAGATGCACGTAGTCAACGTAGTTGTTCACTTGACGTAGTCGACATAGTGGTTCACTTGACGATCACAAGATCGTGTACACGGCGCCACAAGTGGCAGCGCCCCCGTGCTTGGTCACACGTACAGCTCGTCGTCGACTCCTCCACGCCCTCGATCCAGCGGGGCAGCGGAAGAAGGGATCCGCCGGACACTCCACCACACACTTCTCCAAGTGTATGAACTACGAACTACAATTCTGGCAGAGCTTCGCTAAGCTGAGATGGATATTGGGCAGCAACTATGCGAGGGAGGGGAGGATCAAGAAGTGTGTCACATGGAGGAGAGGGAGGGGTTTATATAGGGGAGGAGGGGGCAGCCCCCAAGGGGGGGTGCGCCGGCCCCAAGGAGGAGTTCCTCCTCCTCATCATGGTGGTAACCCCCTCTTCATTCCCTTCATGGTGGTAACCCCCTCATCAACATGAGGTAACCCCCATTTTAATTTTGCATGACATTCATGCTAATTAAAATTCACACTTATTGATTTAATAAAACATTTTTATTTCTTTAATATTTGTTAATTCATTCAATTAACAAACATTAACAAATACACCCTTGAGTTATTTCGATATCCCAAAACAGTTTTGGTGCTTTTTTGAAACAACCCTTATGATGTCCTGTAATTTGATCGGAGTATCGTATCCACTCAAAAACGACGGCAAACCTTAAGTGTGTCACCCTACGGTTCGTGAATAACGTGGACATGATCGAGACTCCTCTCTGATCAATAATCAACAGCGGGATCTGGAAATCCATGATGACTCCCACTTACTCAACGATGAACTAGTGATCGTGTGAACCTGTAATGAACATAGTTAATTCCTTTTGTCTCACGATATTATTACTTGTCCGAGATTCGATCATTTGGTATCAACCATACCTAGTTCGATCTCGTTCCCGACAAGTCTCTTTACTCGTTCCGTGATAATGCATTCCTGTGACCTAGTCACATGCTTGCAAGCGATTATAATGCAATATCACCGAGAGGGGCCCAGAGAATATCTTCTCGTCATCGGGTCAGACAAATTCCACTCTTGATCCATGAGCCTCAACTAATACTTTCAGAATACCCAAATCAACCTTTATAATCACCCTGTGACGGTGTGATGTTTGATATCATCAAAGCACTCTTCCGATATCAGTGATTAACATGATCTCATGGTCTGAGGATTAGAACTATTTTGTATGAGTTTAATATAGCAATGAACTTGATGACTTGATCGTATTGCTATTCGTACTATGGGTGTGAGCATTCATCACATCATTCTTCTAATGATATGACCCCGTTATTAACAACATCCAATGTTCATGATCAGGAAACCTTGATCATCGGTTAATCAACGAGCTAGTATAAAAGAGAGGCTTTACTAGGAACTCTTTTAGTTTATTAATCACACAAGTATTAATGTTTCCGATTAATACAATTCTAGCATGAGAAATAAACATCTATTATGAACATGGAATAATATAATAACAACTTTATTATTGCCTCTCGGGCATATTCCTTTCAGTCTCCCACTTGCACTAGAGTCAATAATCTAGATTACATAGTGATGAATCTAACACCCATTGAGTTCTAGTGCTGATCATGTTTTGCCTTGGGGAGAGCTTTAGTCAGCGGATCTGCCACATTCAGATCCGTGTGTACTTTGCAAATCTTTACATCACCATCCGTGACATGTTCACGGATGGAGTGAAATTGGCGCTTCACATGCTTGAATTTCTTGTGAGACCTTGGCTCCTGAGTATTGGCTATGTCACCATTGTTGTCGCAATAGATAACCATTGGATCCAATGCACTCGGAACCACACCCAGTTCGGATATGAACTCCTTCATCCAAACTGCTTCCTCCGCTGCTTCTGAAGCAGCAATGTATTCCGCCTCGGTTGTTGATCTCGCCACCACGCTTTGCTTGGAAGTCCTCCAGCTTACTGCTCCTCCATTCATAACAAATATGTACCCGGATTGAGACTTAGAGTCATCCGGATCAGTGTCGATGCTAGCATCGACGTAACAACTTGCGACGAGCTCTTCTTCACCGCCATATACGAGAAACATATCCTTAGTCCTTCGTAAGTACTTAAGGATATTCTTGACTGCCGTCCAGTGTTCCAAACCTGGATCTGATTGGTACCTACTAGTCAAACTAATAGCATGTGCCACATCTGGTCTTGTACATAACATGGCATACATGATAGAGCCTATGGCAGAGGCATAGGGAATCTTATTCATCTCTTCTCTATCTTCAGCTGTAGCCGGACCTTGAGTCTTACTCAAGATCTTTCCTTGCAATATAGGTAAGAACCCTTTCTTACTATCCTCCATTCTAAACCTCTTTAGAATCTTGTCAAGGTATGTACTTTGTGATAGCCCAATTAAGCGTCTTGATCTATCTCTATAGATTTTGATGCCTAAAATATACGCCGCTTCACCAAGGTCTTTCATCGAAAACTTACTGTTTAAGTAATCTTTTACGCTCTTCAAAAGTTCCGTATCATTTCCAATCAGCAATATGTCATCCACATATAATATTAGAAATGCTACAGAGCTCCCACTCACTTTCTTGTAAATACAAGTTTCTCCATAAGTTTTGACAAATCCAAACCCTTTGATAACTTCATCAAAACGGAGATTCCAACTTCGGGACGCTTGCTTCAGTCCATAGATGGATCGCTGAAGTTTGCATACCTTGTCAGCATCCTTACGATCAACAAAACCCTTGGGCTGTACCATGTACAACTCTTCCTCAATGTTACCATTAAGGAACGCGGTTTTCACAACCATCTGCCAAATTTCATAATCAAAAAATGCAGCAATTGCTAACATAATCCTAACAGACTTTAGCATTGCTACGGGTGAGAATGTCTCATCGTAGTCAATTCCTTGAATTTGTCGAAAACCTTTTGTGACAAGTCGTGCTTTATAGACGGTCACATTACCATCAGCGTCTGTTTTCTTCTTGAAAATCCATTTATTCTCAACGACCTTTCGGTCATTGGAAAGTTCCACCAAAGTCCATACTTGGTTTTCATACATGGATTCCATTTCGGATTTCATGGCTTCATGCCATTTGTTGGAATCTGGGCTCATCATCGCTTCATCATACATCGCAGGGTCATCGTTCTCAACAATGGCATTTATGATAAGATCACCGTACCATTCAGGAGTGGCACATGTTCTTGTTGACCTGCGAGGTTCGGTAGCATCCTCTTTTGGAGTTTCATGATCTTCATCATTAGCTCCCACTTCATTTGGTGAAGTCACCACCGGAACGGTTTCCGGCGCTGCGCCACTCGCCAATTCATGAAGAGGAGGTTCAATAACCTCATCGAGTTCTACCTTCCTACTATTCACACCTTTCGAGAGAAACTCCTTCTCCAAAAAGGATCCGTTCTTAGCAACAAACACTTTGCCTTCGGATCTGTGATAGAAGGTGTACCCAATTGTTTCTTTAGGGTATCCTATGAAGACACATTTTTCCGCTTTGGGTTCGAGTTTATCAGGCTGAAGTTTCTTCACATAAACATCGCATCCCCAAACTTTTAGAAATGACAGCTTAGGTTTATTTCCAAACCATAATTCATATGGTGTCGTTTCAACGGATTTAGATGGAGCCCTATTTAAAGTGAAAGCAGCTGTTTCTAGCGCATAACCCCAAAAAGGTAGTGGCAGATCGGTAAGAGACATCATAGACTGAACCATATCCAATAAAGTACGGCTACGATGTTTGGATACACCAATTCGTTGTGGTGTTCCAGCGGGAGTGAGTTGTGAAACTATTCCACATTCTCTCATATGTGTGCCAAACTCGTAACTAAGATATTCTCCTCCATGATCAGATCGTAGAAATTTAATCTTTCTGTTACGATGATTTTCTACTTCACTCTGAAATTCTTTGAACTTTTCAAATGTTTCAGACTTGTGTTTCATTAAGTAAATATACCCATATCTACTTAAGTCATCAGTGAAAGTAACAAAATAACAATATCCACCACGCGCCGGCACACTCATAGGTCCACATACATCGGTATGTATGATTTCCAATAAGTCTGTCACCCGTTCCATTGAACCGGAAAACGGCATTCTAGTCATCTTGCCCATAAGACATGGCTCGCATGTCTCAAATGATTCATAATCAAGTGATTCCAGAAGTCCATCCGAATGAAGCTTCTTCATGCGTTTAACACCAATATGACCTAAACGGCAGTGCCACATGTATGCGGCTATATCATCATTTGACTTAATTCTTTTGGCATTCACGTTATGAATATGTGTTTCATCACTATCAAGATTCAAAAGAAATAAACCTTTCTTCTCAGGTGCATGTCCATAAAAGATATTATTCATATAAATCAAACAACCATTGTTCTCAGACTGGAATGAATAATTGTCTCGCATCAAACAAGATCCAGATATAATGTTCATGCTCAACGCAGGCACCAAATAACATTTATTCAGGTTTAAAACTAATCCAGATGGTAAATGTAGAGGCAGCGTCCCGACGGCGATCACATCAACTTTTGATCCATTGCCGACGCACATCGTGACCTCATCCTTCGCAAGTTGCCGCTTATTCTTTAGCCCCTGTTTCGAGTTACATATGTGAGCAACCAAACCAGTATCAAATACCCAGGTGCTATTGCGACTACTAGTAAGGTACACATCAATAACATGTATATCATATATACCTTTGTTAATCTTCCCGTTCTTCTTATCCGCCAGATACTTTGGGCAGTTGCGCTTCCAGTGCCCCGTTTCCTTGCAGTAAAAGTACTTAGTTTCAGGTTTAGGACCAGCCTTGGGTTTCTTCTCAGAACCGGCAACAGATTTGTCGTCCCTCTTGTTTCTTCCCTTGGACTTATTATCCTTTCTACCTTTCTTGAAATTAGTGCTCTTATTGACCATCAACACTTGATGTTCCTTTTTGATCTCCACTTCTGCAGTCTTAAGCATTGAGAGAAGCTCGGGGAGAGACTTCCTCATGCCCTGCATGTTGTAGTTCATCACAAAGCCTTTGAAGCTAGGTGGGAGAGATTGGAGAACCCGATGTATTCCCAACTCATTGGGAATCGTTATTCCCAAAGAGATGAACTTATCGGCGTACCCAGACATTTTGAGTACGTGCTCACTAACGGAGCTGTTCTCTTCCATCATGCAGCTAAAGAACTTTTCTGAAGCATCATAACTCTCTACGGCAGTATGGGAGTCGAAGATCAGTTTCAACTCTGCCATTGTATCATAAGCGTTGCTGTTCTCAAAATGTTTTCGCAGCTCCGGCTCAAGTCCATACAGTATGCCGCAATGAACTAAACTGTGGTCCTCCTTACGAGTCAGAAAAACATTTTTCTCTTCATCGGGAGCATCTTCTGCAAGCGGGTTACCTAGCGGTGCCTCAAGCACATAGACCTTTTGAGAGGCATTGAGGAGGATCCTCAAGTTAAGTGCCTAGTTGGTGAAGTTGCTACCGTTGGTGGCTAGTTTTTCTTTCTCCATGAACGCATTGAAATTTAAAGCAGGTGGTGCCATGATCTACAAATTATTTGCAAAGTTAATTTAGACTAAGTTCATAATAGAATGAGTTCAGATTAAATCAAATTCTACGTGAACTCCCACTTAAAAACAACATCCCTCCTAGTTTTCTTAAGTGACTACACGAACCAAATCCACTATACCGCAACCGATCATCACGTGCAACGGTATAGTTTCAAAGGCGAACATCACCATGTTCATCATATCAACCATATGACTCATGCTTAACCTTTCGGTTCGTGTTCCGAGGCCATGTCTGTACATGCTAGGCTCGCCAAGTAGAACCATAACATTTGCGTGTGTAAAACTGTCTTACACCCGTCGTATGTGAACGTAGAGTCTATCACACCCGATCATCACGAGGTGTCTCAAAACGACGAACTTTCTTGACGGTGCAAGTTATGGGAGAACACATTTTTATCTTGATATTTATGTGAGAGGGATCATCTTATAATGCTACCGCGCGATCAAATCTAAGCAGAATAAGATGCATAAAAGGATAAACATCACATGCATATATAATGTGATATGATATGGTCCTTCACACATTCGATCTCCATCTTGTGCGTCATGGTATGATCTCCATCATTCCACCAGCGTAGCACCAAGGTCCATGGCGCGCCACCTTGGTTGTCTTCCTCCATTACAATATATCACTTGGATATATATATTTGGCACGCATGCCATTTAAATGTAAAGACAACCATATGGCTCTTGCCGGTTGTTTATAACTTACAAAAAGAATCATCGCATACAATTTGTAACATAAATAATTTAACCATATCACATCACATGCCCTGCAAAAACAAGTTAGACGTTTCTAATTTGTCTTGCATATTTTACGTGGTTTTGGGCTTTCTAGGAAGAACCGTTCTTACCTACGAATATGAAACCACAACGGTGATAAAAATATTATTAACAACTATTTGTAAAATAGATCATAACTATAGTGGGAGAAACGTACACCCGCAAAGCCACATATGCCGAAGCATGTCAAGTGTGGGACAAGTCTCGTGAACGCGGTCACGTAAGGTTAGTTTCGGGCAGCTTCAATCCCACTATGCCACTATGATCCAAAATACAAAAAATTGCAATAACATGATCATCAACACCCACATCCACATGTGTTCTAGCCGTGCATACCAACTACGCATAGATATGGCTCTGATACCACTGATGGGTTCAAAGCATAGAAAACAAAAAATTTCCTACGCAAGAACACATAAACTAGCCAAGATACTCTATGAGGTGGTAGCAACGGAGACTAACCCTCGATGACCGTAAGTGGGGATTACGTTCCCGCACAAACGTTGACGATGGAGAGTCGATGAAGACGCACGTAGTCGACGTAGTTGTTCACTTGACGTAGTCGACGTAGTGGTTCACTTGGCGATCACAAGATCGTGTACACGGCGCCACAAGTGGCAGCGCCCCCATGCTCGGTCACACGTACAGCTCGTCGTTGACTCCTCCACGCCCTCGGTCCAGCGGGGCAGCGGAAGAAGGGATCCGCCGGACACTCCACCACACACTTCTCCAAGTGTATGAACTACGAACTACAATTCCGGCAGAGCTTCGCTAAGCTGAGACGGATATTGGGCAGCAACTATGCGAGGGAGGGGAGGATCAAGAAGTCTGTCACATGGAGGAGAGGGAGGGGTTTATATAGGAGAGGAGGGGGCAGCCCCCAAGGGGCGGTGTGCCGGCCTCAAGGAGGAGTTCCTCCTCCTCATCATGGTGGTAACCCCCTCTTCATTCCCTTCATGGTGGTAACCCCCTCATCAACATGAGGTAACCCCCATTTTAATTTTGCATGACATTCATGCTAATTAAAATTCACACTTATTGATTTAATAAAACATTTTTATTTCTTTAATATTTGTTAATTCATTCAATTAACAAACATTAACAAATACACCCTTGAGTTATTTTGATATCTCGAAACAGTTTTGGTGCTTTTCTGAAACAACCCTTATGATGTCCTGTAATTCGATCGGAGTATCGTATCCACTCAAAAACGACGGCGAACCTTAAGTGTGTCACCCTACGGTTCATGAATAACGTGGACATGATCGAGACTCCTCTCTGATCAATAATCAACAGCGGGATCTGGAAATCCATGATGACTCCCACTTACTCAACGATGAACTAGTGATCGTGTGAACCAGTAACGAACATAGTTAATTCCTTTTGTCTCGTGATATTATTACTTGTCTGAGATCCGATCATTTGGTATCAACCATACCTAGTTCGATCTCGTTCCCGACAAGTCCCTTTACTCGTTCCGTGATAATGCATTCCTGTGACCTAGTCACATGCTTGCAAGCGATTCTAATGCAATATCATCGAGAAGGGCCCAGAGAATATCTTCCCGTCATCGGGTCGGACAAATTCCACTCTTGATCCATGAGCCTCAACTAGTACTTTCAGAATACCCAAATCAACCTTTATAATCACCCTGTGACGGTGTGACGTTTGATATCATCAAAGCACTCTTCTAATATCAGTGATTAACATGATCTCATGGTCTGAGGATTAGAACTATTTCGTATAAGTTTGATATAGCAATGAACTTGATGACTTGATCATATTGCTATTCGTACTATGGGTGTGAGCGTTCATCACATCATTCTTCTAATGATATGACCCCGTTATTAACAACATCCAATGTTCATGATCAGGAAACCTTGATCATCGGTTAATCAACGAGCTAGTATAAAAGAGATGCTTTACTAGGAACCCTTTTAGTTTATTAATCACACAAGTATTAATGTTTCCAATTAATACAATTCTAGCATGAGAAATAAACATCTATTATGAACATGGAATAATATAATAACAACTTTATTATTGCCTCTCGGGCATATTCCGTTCAAGTATGCGAGAAATTAGACCGGAGTCCACAGTTCACTAGTGTTGTCTCTCCATAAGATAAATAACAACATGCTGGGTAAACAAATTATAGTTGGACAATTGATAGAATAAAGATAACGTGCATATGTCAAGAGGATCACTATGAGATTTACTCTGGGCATTACAACAAGATACATAGACCGCCATCCAACTACATCTATGACTAATAATCCACCCACGAGGATTCATCCGAGGACCCCGTTGATACGTCTCCAACGTATCTATAATTTTTGATGCTCCATGCTTGTTTTTACACCATTTGCCTATTGTTTCGTTACACTTAGTGGAACTTTTATGCATTTTCCAGAACTAACCTATTAACAAGTGCCACAGTGCCAGTTTCCTGTTTTTTGCTGTTTTTGTGTTTCAGAAGTGATACACGGGAAATATTCTCGGAATTGGACGAAACAAAAGCCAGAAGTCTTATTTTACCCGGAAGCTTCCAGAGATCCGAAGAGGAGTAGGAGGTGGGCCACAGGGGCCCCACACACACAGGTGGCGCGGCCAGGCCCCTGGCCGCGCCAGCCATGTGTGAGGAGGCCCTGGCCCTCCTCTGACATCGCCCCTTCGCCTATAAGAAGCCTCGGGACGGAAAACCCTAGGGGATTCGGCAATTTTCCAGAAGCAGTTCCGCAGCTCCGCCGCCATCGCCGACGAATTTCGGGGGACAGAAGTCTCTGTTCCGGCACCCTGCCGGGACGGGGAAGTGCCCCCGGAGCCATCTCCATCGGTCTCCATCGCCGTCTCCGCCGTCTCCATCGACCTCACCGCCATCTCCATCAACCTTGCTGTCTCCTATGATGAGGAGGGAGTAGTTCATCCCCGGGGCTGAGGGCTCTACCGGTAGCTATGTGGTTCACCTCTCTCTCCCATGATGTGATCTTTATGTGATCGTGAGCTTTGTATCATGTTGAACAAGTACATGTTATTATTCAGATATTTTGTGTACTCTAGTGATGTTATTAAAGTAATCTATTCCTCCTGCTATGATGTAACGATGACAGTGCGTGCATCATGGTGGTACTTGGTTTAGGCTATGATTGTGATCTCTTGTGGATTATGAGAATAATTATTGCTATGATAGTTTGAGTGATCTATTCCTCCTTTCATGGTGTAATGTTGACAGTGTGTGCACCGTGTTAGTACTTGGTTTAAGTTGCAATGATATCTATCTTGAGTTGTGATCTGATTTGGGTATCTCTATGAGTGGTGTTTGTCAAGTACTTGATGGACTTTAAGGGGTGCTTCTGTAGCCACTACACAATGATTAGTGTTATTCAATAGGAGAGTAATTCAGAGTGCCTTAGCAAAGAGAAGTTACTTGTTCATTCATGTTATATTGTTGGGAGTGTGTCCACTAGTGAAAGTATGATCCCTAGGCCTTATTTCCAAGCTTTGCACACTGTTTACTTGCTATTTTGTTACATGTTTGCTCATAGCGATATTTATTTCACATCACGTTTGCTACTTATAATCATCTATACCACTTGTATTTCACTATCTCTTCGCCGAACTAGTGCACCTATACATCTGACAAGTGTATTAGGTGTGTTGGGGACACAAGAGACTTTCTGTATCGTAATTGCAGGGTTGCTTGAGAGGGATAGCTTTGACCTCTAACCTCCCTGAGTTCGATAAACCTTGGGTGATCCACTTAAGGGAAACTTGCTGCTGTTCTACAAACCTCTGCACTTGGAGGCCCAACAAGTGTCTACAAGAATAGAAGTGCGTAGACATCAAGCTCTTTTCTGGCGCCGTTGCCGGGGAGGTAAGGTAAAAGGTACTCACATTCTTTGGTTACTAAGTCTTTTAGTTGCTAGTGAGTGCTCGGAGTTATTTCCTTTAGATTCTGCAATTACATCTTTTTGTTTCTTGTTTTTATTTTCACTAGTTAGGCTTAATGGAAAACAAAGAGTTCTTTAGTCTTTTTCCTGATTTTAGATTTGATGAGAAAATTGAAAATCCTTTGGAGCTTATTTCGCATAGCAATGTTATTAGTACGAATGCTTTGAATACTGTTAATGCTAATGCTATAGAAAAGTCTAAGCTTGGGGAAGCTGGTTTTGTTAAGCATGACATTTTTAGTTCTCCAGCTTTAGTGGAGAAAGTTTGCTATGATGATATGTTTGAAGAATATGCTTTGCGAAATAGGTGTTCTTTAGCTTGTGATGATACTAAACCTCTAGTTTATGATAGCTATGATGATGAGTATAATATTTTTAGTTCACCTACTATTGAGGATAAAATTAGTTATGATTACAATATGCCTCCTATTTATGATGATTATGGTGATGAGAATAATTATTCTGTTGAATCTGCTCCTACTACTATTGTTCCTGTGGTGAGAATTAATTCTTTTATGCATGTGGCTCATGATAGGGAAGCTTTATGTGATAGTTATATTGTTAATTCTATTCATGATGCTACTGAAAGTTATTATGAGAGAGGGAAACATGGTTTGATGGATCTCAACAATATTAAGTTTCCCCTCTTTATGTTGCAAACCTTGAAGTGGCACTTGTTTTATCTACCCATGCTTGCTACTATGTGCCTCGTTAATTTATTTTCTTACAAGATTCCTATGCATAGGAAGTAGTTCAGATATAAATGTGTTCCATACTTGCTTTTTGATGCTCTCTATTGCTTTAAGTTCCTATATGGCGCCTTTGCCTCAAGCTCTTATATGGCGCCCACATGAGCATCTTTGCAAATTACTGCGCCTAGCTCAAAGGCGTTAAAGAAAAGCACTCTTGGGAGATAACCCATTGTTTATTTTTCAGTACTTTTTCTTTTATTTGAGTCTTGGAAGTTATTACTACTATAATGACCGCTCCTTATCTTGTTTATTTCGTTTTTGTGCCAAGAGAAGCCTCTAATTTGAGTGAGGTAAGATTTGGGGATGTTGCTGTCCTGAAACTGTTTTCGGTGCTGCACCGTAAAAATTCGTGAAAATTCTCTGTTTATCTTTTGGACCTGCGATTTCTTGTGCATATGCCCCAGGTTATATCCAAACTTTTGTTAGTTTAACACTTTTTGATTTGAGCAACAGAAAACCCCTCAAAAATTTGACCTTTGTCAGCTGTTCAGTTTTGACAGATTTCTGCCAATATTTGTGTTTGCCACTTTATCGCTTTCTTTTGAGTTCTTTTGATCATGGAACTTTTTGGGAAGTTGCTACAGTAGTATATGCTATATATGTGGTGGTTTTGAGTTGAAACCTGAAGCAAATAGAGGGTTGATTATATGTTATGCTACACTAATGTTGCTAATAGATTTGTGTTTAGTTTTGTATGAAGGAAGTTTTCAAGTGTAGGGATTGGAGAATGATGAGATGAGATGAAGAATGGATAAAAGCTCAAGCTTGGGGATGCCCATGCATCACCCCAAGAAATATCCAAGAAGTACAAGCGTCAAAGCTTGGGGATGCCCCCGAGGCACCCCTTCTTCATCGGCAAAAATCAGGTCACCTTTCAAAACACTATATTTTTATTGCTTCATGCACTATGTGTTTTTCTTGGAGCGTCAGTTGTTTTAGTTTTCTTAGTTTGTTTAGTTTGTTTGCTGCAATAAATGGTTAGATCACATCATGTTTTCTTTGGAGGAGATGAACTCGCTTTTCATTTGCCAATAACACTCTAGTTTTCACTCTTATCGATCAACGAGTGTTCTTCTTTTTCTGCCACTGCTTTTGGTTTTCATTTTTGCCTTGATTTGCATTCAGATCTTATCATATCTTTTCATCAAGGTGTATTTTTGCCTCTGATCTTCATTGGTTTTCATCAAAAGAGGTGTCTTTAAAAATTTCAAATGGTGTTGGAAAAGAGAAAAAGCTTTATGCAAAATAGTGGTACAAGAAGGAGCTTGTGTAGACTGCGGCTTAGGCTTTTCATGTCATGCTTGATGTCTTTTTGATAGTATGCTTAGTGGTTTTGCTATAGCATGACTTGTCTCAAATAACTGAGATTGCTTAATGAGCCTTTGAAAAAAATCATGCGTTGTTTTTATTGTATGGAAGCATTATTTTGGTTTTCTCCTTGATGCTTTATTTGGGTTGACTTGGCGCATGCTCACACATGTTAGACTCTTACAAAGTCACCTATAGCCTTCAGGATCATTTAGTTTTTGACTTTTGATGCCATCTTATGCTTCTTTTAATGTCGCTTTGTTGCTTTGCATGATTATGGCCATTATTGCTCTCTTAGTTGGTCGCTCCCAGTCTTTTGCTAGCCCTCGCCTTGTACTGAGTATGAGCTCTACTCGTGCATCCAACTCCTAAAAACCAAGTTTTCCAAAGTGTCCACCATACATACCTACTAGCAATTTGCTATTCCAAGTAAATTTGACTTGCTTTTATATTCTCTTCAAATTAAACTCTTACCAGTGTTATGCGAAATTCGGTTAGTAAAGCTCTCACGAACCGGAAGGCACACTTTACTTTTTCCTGTTCTTAAAAATTTGACATTGTGGTCTCTTATGCTGAGTTGTTATGCTTGCAAGTTGTAAGTTGGAGACTAGCCCAGCCATGCTGTCATGGGGCAAGCTTTCAACATTGCACTTCCTATTTGAGTTGATATTGTGATCTTTTGTTTATGGATGCCCGTGGTGTGAAATGAATTGGGAATCTTATGGGGATCATGGAGTTTGTATATGTGTTAGGGAAACGCCGGGCCGCCAATCTAAGCCATGCATAATTCATGGTGGAAATTTGCAGCATACCCATGGTGAACATTCGACGATGCATCTCACAATAAAAAGCTAAACAATATAGCAAATAAAAGAGATGTCGAGGTGTTCATTGTCTGCTTGTCCTGTCATTTTGGTGTGGGCTTGTTCCATGTCATCGGGCATGGAGGTACCCCATTGGCGGTTCTCAGTGATATGCATATACTTGCAATGACAAGAGCCTTGCTTGGGACTCTAAGTAAAGTAGCATGAGATTTGGGTACTCGTATTCACGGGACACGAGGTTTTCAACTTATGATTTGTCAAGCATATGCATCATAATTGTTCTCGCATTAACTTTAACCATTCAAGATGCTTATGATGGGGGCAATGAGTGCTCAAAGCCGGTGAGTACCATAATTTTTGAAGGTTATAAAACTTGCAATCACTGCTTCCCTCTACGAAGGGCCTTTCTTTTACTTTTATGTTGAGTCCCCACCTTCTTTCTTTATGCACCATTAAGAGAGCATAGTTGTCATTCTTAGTGTAATATGCATTGTCCCAAAGTTCATTGATTGACTCATATTGTTGGTTTCACTTGTTCTTAAATTATCTGTATCTAGTCGCCCTCTTAAACTTGAAGGTGTCCTATGCATTTATGTTTTGCTCTCCATGAAGGACAAGCTGAAAACCATTTGTATGTTTTTCCTTATGATTTGAACACACGTTTGACTTTCATTGTTTCATTTTCATGATCTTTTGTTTGTGTTCATTTGCATGTTTACAACATGGTTGCTAAGTTCTTTATTGTCAAGATTATATTTTTCATGCACATGTTTTAAGTTCTTATGATCTCAGCTCACAATGCTTACATTTATGATCAAGATTGTGATGGTGCATGTCACCTCAAAAATTATTCTTTTCTTATCACTTACCTACTCGAGGACGAGCAGGAGTTAAGCTTGGGGATGCTGATACGTCTCCAACGTATCTATAATTTTTGATGCTCTATGCTTGTTTTTACACCATTTGCCTATTGTTTCGTTACACTTAGTGGCACTTTTATGCATTTTCCAGAACTAACCTATTAACAAGTGCCACAGTGCCAGTTTCCTGTTTTCTGCTGTTTTTGTGTTTCAGAAGTGATACACAGGAAATATTCTCAGAATTGGACGAAACAAAAGCCAGAAGTCTTATTTTACCCGGAAGCTTCCAGAGATCCGAAGAGGAGTAGGAGGTGGGCCACAGGGGCCCCACACACACAGGTGGCGCGGCCAGGCCCCTGGCCACGCTAGCCATGTGTGATGAGGCCCTGGCCCTCCTCTGACATCGCCCCTTCGCCTATAAGAAGCCTCGGGACGGAAAACCCTAGGGGATTTAGCAATTTTCCAGAAGCAGTTCCGCAGCTCCGCCGCCATCGCCGACGAATTTCGGGGGACAGAAGTCTCTGTTCCGGCACCCTGCCGGGACGGGGAAGTGCCCCCGGAGCCATCTCCATCGGTCTCCATCGCCGTCTCCGCCGTCTCCATCGACCTCACCGCCATCTCCATCAACCTTGCTGTCTCCTATGATGAGGAGGGAGTAGTTCATCCCCGGGGCTGAGGGCTCTACCGGTAGCTATGTGGTTCACCTCTCTCTCCCATGATGTGATCTTTATGTGATCGTGAGCTTTGTATCATGTTGAACAAGTACATGTTATTATTCAGATATTTTGTGTACTCTAGTGATGTTATTAAAGTAATCTATTCCTCCTGCTATGATGTAACGGTGACAGTGCGTGCATCATGGTGGTACTTGGTTTAGGCTATGATTGTGATCTCTTGTGGATTATGAGAATAATTATTGCTATGATAGTTTGAGTGATCTATTCCTCCTTTCATGGTGTAATGTTGACAGTGTGTGCACTGTGTTAGTACTTGGTTTAAGTTGCAATGATATCTATCTTGAGTTGTGATCTGATTTGGGTATCTCTATGAGTGGTGTTTGTCAAGTACTTGATGGACTTTAAGGGGTGCTTCTGTAGCCACTACACAATGATTAGTGTTATTCAATAGGAGAGTAATTCAGAGTGCCTTAGCAAAGAGAAGTTACTTGTTCATTCATGTTATATTGTTGGGAGTGTGTCCACTAGTGAAAGTATGATCCCTAGGCCTTATTTCCAAGCTTTGCACACCGTTTACTTGCTATTTTGTTACATGTTTGCTCGCAGCGATATTTATTTCACATCACGTTTGCTACTTATAATCATCTATACCACTTGTATTTCACTATCTCTTCGCCGAACTAGTGCACCTATACATCTGACAAGTGTATTGGATGTGTTGGGGACACAAGAGACTTTCTGTATCGTAATTGCAGGGTTGCTTGAGAGGGATAGCTTTGACCTCTAACCTCCCTGAGTTCGATAAACCTTGGGTGATCCACTTAAGGGAAACTTGCTGCTGTTCTACAAACCTCTGCACTTGGAGGCCCAACAAGTGTCTACAAGAATAGAAGTGCGTAGACATCACCCGCGAATATTAAGTTACGAATAACAGATAACTGCATTAAGCAAAGTGTGTAATGTAAACAAAGCATATGTCCTTGGACATAAGAATGTTGTTTTCTCCCTAGTGGCAACATCACATCTACAACCTTAGAGGTTTCTGTCACTTCCCCAGATTAAATAGAGGCATGAACCCAACTATCGAGCATAAATACCCCCTCTTGGAGTCACTAGTATCTACTTGGCCAAGATAGCTACTAACAGCGGAGAGCATGCAAGATCATAAACAACATAGAGATAACATAAGATAATATTCAGCACATCAACTCAATCATAACACCAATATTCATCGGATCCCAACAAACACAACATGTAGAATTACATAACGGTGATCTCGATCATGTAAGGCAGCTCATGAGATCTAAACATGAAGCATATAGTGGAGAAGACAACCATCTAGCTACTGCTATGTACCCATAGTCCAAGGTAGACTACTCACTCATCGCACCGGAGGCAAGCATGGCGATGAAGAAGACCTCCGGTGGCGATTCCCCTCTCCGGTAGGGTGCCGGGAAGAGTTTCTGGACCCTCCCGATCTCGGGTCGATGATAGCGGCGAATCACGATGTGTTTCTGGAAAATTGATCGGGTACTTAGGTTTTTCCCATCGGGGGGTCTTTATAGGCGAAGGGGCAGCGTCAGAAGTGGACCAGGGTGGTCACACACATAGGGGGCGTGGCCAGGGGCGTGGCCACGCCGCCCTATTGTGTGGCTGGCCCGTGACCCCTCTCTATCTCCTCTTCGGACTTGTGGAAGCTTCGGTAAATTTCTGGATGTTCGGCTTTTGTTTCGTTCAATTCTGAGAATATTTCATGTGTAACTTTTTTGAAACACAAAAACAGTAGAAAACAGGGAACTGGCACTGTGGCATCTTGTTAATAGGTTAGTTCCAGAAAATGCATAAAAACGCCACGAAGTGTAACAAAACACTAAGCAAATGGTGTTAGAACAAGCATGGAGCATCAAAAATTATAGATACGTTTGAGACGTATCAGCATCCCCAAGCTTAACTCCTGCTTGTCCTCGAGTAGGCAAGTGATAACAAAGAAATAATTTTTGAGGTGACATGCACCTACACAATCTTGATCATCTATGTAAAGCATTGAGTGTTGGGATCAAAAGAACTTAAAACATGGGCATGAAAGATATAATCTTGATAGAAGAAACTTAGCAACCATGTTATAACATGAAAATGAACACAAATGAAAGATCATGAAAATGAAACAATGAAAGTCAAACGTGTGTTCAAATCATATGGAAAAACATACAAATGGTTTTCAGCTTGTCCTTCATGGAGAGCAAAACATAAATGCATAGGACACCTTCAAGTTTAAGAGGGCGACTAGATACAAATAATTTAAGAAAAAGTGAAACCAAAATCATGAATCAATCAATGAAAACTTTGGGACAATGCACATTATACTCAGAATGACAACTATGCTCTCTTAGATGGTGCATAAAGATAGATGGTGGTGACTCAACATAAAAGTAAAAGAAAGGCCCTTTGCAGAGGGAAGCAGTGATTGGAAGTTTTATAAACCTTCAAAAATTATGGTACTTATTAGCTTTGAGCTCTCATTGCCCCCATCATAGGCATCTTGAATGGTTAAAGTTAATGCGAATACAATTATGAAGCATATGCTTGACAAATCATAAGTTGAAAACCTCGTGTCCTGTGAAGTATGAATACCCAAACCTCATGCTACTCGACTTAGAGTCCCAAGCAAGCTCTTGTCATTATAAGTATACCCATATCATCGAGAACCACCAACGGGGTACCTCCGTGCCCGATGACATGGAACAAGCCCACATCAAAATGACAGGACAAACAGACAATGAACACCTTGGCATCACTTTTATTTACCATTGGTATAGCTTTTTATTTTGTGATGCGTCGTCGAATGTTCACTATGGGCATGCTGTAAATTTCCACCGTGAATTATGCATGGCTTAGATTAGCGGCCCAGGCATTTCTCTAACACGTATACAAACTCCATGATCCCGCAAGATTCCCAAATTATTTCACATCGCGAGTATCCATAAACAAAAGATCACGATATCAACTCAAATAAGAAGTGCAATGTTAAAAGCTTGCCCCATGACGGCATGGCTGGGCTAATTTCCAACTTACAACTTGCAAGCATAACAACTCAACATAAGAGAGCCACAATGTCAAATTTTTAAGAATGAGAAAAGTAAAGTGTGCCATCAGGTTCATGAGAGCTTTACTGACCAATTTTTGCATAACACCAAAAAGAGTTTAATTTGAAGGATAGATAAAGGCAAGTCAAATGTACTTTGGAATAGCAAATTGCTAATAGGTATGTATGGTGGACACATTGGAATAACTTGATTTTTGGGAGTTGGATGCATGAGTAGAGCTCATACTCAGTACAAAATGAGGGCTAGCAAAAGACTGGGAGCGACCAACTAAGAGAGCAATAACGGCCATAATCATGCAAAGCGACAAAGCAACATTAAAAGAAGCATAAGATGGCATCAAAAGTCAAAAACTAAATGATCATAGAGGCTTATGGCGACTTTGTATGAGTCAAAAATGTGTAAGCATGCGCCTAGTCAACCCAAATAAAGCATCACGGAGAAAACCAAATTAATGCTTCCAAATAATAATAAAAATGCATGATTTTTTTTAAAGGCTCATTAAGCAATCTTAGTCATTTGAGACAAGTCATGCTACAGCAAAACCACTAAGCATACTATCAAAAATACATCAAGCATGACATGCAAAAGTCTAAGCCACAGTCTAAACAAGCTCCTTTTTGTACCACTTTTTTGCATGAATTTTTTTCTCTTTTCCAACACCATTCGAACCTTTTTGAAACAACTCTTTTGATGAAAACCAACATGGACCAGAGGTCAAAATACACCTTGATACAAAGATATAACAAGATCTGAACAAAAATCAAGGCAAAAAACGAAAGCTAAACACAGTTCTAGAAAAAGAGAACACTCGTTGAACGATAAGAGTGAAAAACGGAGTGTTCTTGGCAAATGAAAAGCAAGGCAACTTCTCCAAAAGAAATTTGTTGGGGTCCAACCATTTATTGCAGCAAACAAAACAAAATAAAACTGAAAACTAAAGACAAGATGCTCCAAGAAAAACGCATAGTGCATGAAGCAATAAAAATATAGTGTGTTGAAAGGTGACCTGATTTTTGCCGATGAAGAAGGGGTGCCTCAGGGGCATCCCCAAGCTTTGACGCTTGTACCTCTTGGATATTTCTTGGGGTGCATGGGAATCCCCAAGCTTGAGCTTTTTTCCATTCTTCAACTCATCTCATCATTCTCCAATCCCTACACTTGAAAACTTCCTTCATACAAAACTAAACACAATTCTATTAGTAACATTAGTGTAAGCATAAATAATGAATCAACCCTTTTTGCTTCAGATTTCAACTCAAAACCACCACATATAAAGCATATACTACTGTAGCAACTTCCCCAAAAGTTCCGTGATCAAAAGAACTAAAAAAGAAAGCGATCGAGAGGCAAACATAAATAGTGGCAGAAATCTGTCAAAACAGAACAGCTGACAATGGTCGATTTTTTCGAGGGTTTTATGTTGCTCAAATAAGAAAGTTTATAACTAATGAAAGTTTGGATATCACCTGGGGCATATACACAAGAAATCTCAGGTCAAAAAGATATTCTGAGAATTTTCACGAATTTTTACGGTGCAGCACCGAAATCTGTTTCAGGACAGCAACATCCCCAATCTTACCTCACTCAAATTAGAGGCTTTTCTTGGCACAACAATGAAATAAAAAGGATAAGGAGCAGTTATTACAGTAGTAATAACTTCCAAGACTCAAATAAAATAAAAATAACTGAAAGTGAAACAATGGGTTATCTCCCAAGAGTGCTTTTCTTTAACGCCTTTGAGCTAGGCGCAGAAAGTGCGAATCAAGTAATATCAAGCGATGAAGCATCAAGTTCATAATTTGCTCTAAGAATAGAGTCAAAAAGTAATTTCTTTCTCTTTATAGGGAAGTGTTCCATACCTTTCTTGAGTTGGAATTGATATTTGATGGTGCCTTCCCTTATATCAATAATGGCACCTACAGTTCGAAGAAAGGGTCTTCCCAAAATAATAGGACATGAAGCATTGCATTCAACATTCATAACAAGAAAATCAACGGGAACAAGGTTATTGTTAACCATAATAAGAACATCATTAATCCTTCCCAAAGGTTTCTTCTTAGCAACATCAGCAATAGGAACATCATAATAACACTTTTCAAGAGGTGGTAAATCAAGCATGTCATAAATTTTTCTAGGCATAATAGAAATACTAGCACCTAGATCACATAAAGCATGGAAATAAAAACCATTAACATGCATATAAATGATGGGTTCCCAACCATCTTCTAACTTCTTGGGAATAGAAGCTTTTTGCTTCAACTTTTCATCCCTAATTTTCATGAGAGCATTGGTAATATGCTTAGTAAAAGCAACATTTATAGGACTAGCATTAGGAGTCAAAGCAAGCTTTTGCAAGAACAAAATAACTTCAGATATATTGCCGCCATCAACATTAAAATCATTAAAAGAAATAGAGCTATCATCTCCTATACTCCAAAAAATTTCAGCACTCTTTTGAGAAAAAGTTTTTGCAGTTTTGGGCTTTTTAACACAAGGAGTAGGAGTTTTCTCTATACCAATCAAAGTAAGAGGATTGCTAGCATTAGGAACAACATCATTAGAGGTAGTAATGGTACATACCTTCATCTTTCTAGCCATCTCATCTTCTCTTTCCCACCTGGCATGCAATTCTGCTAACATCCTAACATTTTCATCAATTCTAACTTGGATAGCGTTAGCAGTGGCAAAAGTATTGTTCTCCTTCACATCATTAGGCAACACTTTTAGTTTCAGAAGTTCAACATCAAGAGCAAGGCTATCAACTTTAGAAGCAAGAATATCAATTTTGCCTAATTTTTCCTCAACAGACTTGTTAAAAGCAGTTTGCTTACCGATGAAGTCCTTGAGCATGACTTCAAGCTCAGAGGGCGCGGCCCTAGTGTTGTTGGAGGAATTACCATAAGAGTTACCATAACCATTACCATTGGTAGAAGGATACAACCTATAATTGTTACTAGCAAAATTGTTCCTATAAGCATTGTTGTTAAAATTATTATTTCTAATGAAGTTTACATCAACATACTCTTCTTGAGCAACCAAAGAGACCAAAGGAACA
Organism: Dactylis glomerata; assembly: GCA_007115705.1. Classification (NCBI taxonomy): domain Eukaryota; kingdom Viridiplantae; phylum Streptophyta; class Magnoliopsida; order Poales; family Poaceae; genus Dactylis; species Dactylis glomerata. The sequence goes on along the minus strand of QXEO01000180.1, from coordinate 2,963,669 downwards.
TTATTAGGATCAACATGAGTCCTATCATTAGAAAGCATAAGCATGATAGCATCAATCTTATCACTCAAGGAAGAGTTTTCCTCAACAGAATTTACCTTCTTACCTTGTGGAGCTCTCTCGGTGTGCCATTCAGAATAATTTACCATCATATTGTCGAGAAGCTTGGTTGCGGTGCCCAAGGTAAGGGACATAAAAGTGCCTCCAGCAGCTGAATCCAATAGGTACCTTGAAGAAAAATTCAGTCCTGCATAAAAAGTTTGGACAATCATCCAAGTAGTCAGTCCATGAGTAGGGCAATTCTTTATTATAGATTTCATTCTTTCCCAAGCCTGAGCAACATGTTCATTATCAAACTGGCTAAACTTCATAATATTGCTATGCAAAGCTATAATCTTAGCAGGAGGATAGTATCTTCCAATAAAAGCATCCTTACACTTAGCCCATGAATCAATACTATTTTTAGGCAAAGACAGCAACCAATCCTTACCTTTTCCTCTCAAAGAAAAAGGAAACAACTTAAGCTTAATAATATCACTCTCTACATCCTTATATTTTTGCATCTCACATAGCTCAACAAAATTGTTGAGATGAGCTGTAGCATCATCAGTACTAGCACCAGAAAATTGCTTTTTCATAACAAGGTTCAATAAAGCAGGCTTAATCTCATAAAAATCAGCAGCAGGAGCAGGTGGCGCAATAGGAGTGCAGATAAAATCACTATTATTAGTGCTAGTAAAATCACACAACTTGGTGTTCTCCTGAGTACCCATTCTAGCAAAGATAAAAGCAGACAAGTAAAAGCAACTAATAGGAAACTAATTTTTTTGTATTTTTGATAAAAACGAAGCAAGCAAAAATAAAGTAAAGCAAACTTAAACAAAGTAAAGGATGTGCATGTGAAACTCCCATTGCAGAAGTCTTCTTTTTCCCCGGCAACGGTGCGAGAAAACTTGTTGGTGGCGCGGTGTTGATGATGTAAATGACCGGCCAGTTGGGAACCCCAAGAGAAGGTGTGATGAGCACAGCATAAAGTTTTCCCTCAGTTATGAAACCAAGGTATATCAATCCAGTAGGAAAAAGCCAAACTCCAGAAGGTGATGCTTGCTAGCTTAGTGACACTCTAACAAGGACGCCGTTTACGATACTTGTTAGTGTGTCTCCAACTAGTAGCAACGCGGAACCTGCACACAACACAACCAAGAACTTTGCTCCCAACTTACGATGAGGTTGTCAATCTCACCGGTTTGCTATAAACAAAGGAATGAGCGTATCGAGTGAAAAGCAATAGTAGTATGCGAGAAAGTAAACGGTGCGAGTAAAGTAAACAGGTTATAGCAATATAAAGGAAATTGGACTGGGGTCCACAGTTCACTAGTGGTGTCTCTCCATAAGATAAATAACAACATGCTGGGTAAACAAATTATAGTTGGGCAATTGATAGAATAAAGATAACATGCATATGTCAAGAGAATCACTATGAGATTTACTCTGGTCATTACAACAAGATACATAGACCGCCATCCAACTGCATCTATGACAAATAATCCACCCACGGGGAATCATCCGAGGATCCCGTGAATATTAAGTTGCGAACAACCGATAACTGCATTAAGCAAAGTGTGTAATGTAAACAAAGCATATGTCCTTGGACATAAGAATGTTGTTTTCTCCCTAGTGGCAACAACACATCTACAACCTTAGAGGTTTCTGTCACTGATGACCCACAAGTATAGGGGATCGCAATAGTCTTCGAGGGAAGTAAAACCCAAATTTATTGATTCGACACAAGGGGAGCCAAAGGATATTTATAAGCCTTAACAGATGAGTTGTCAATTCAGCTGCACCTGGAAACAGACTTGCTCGCAACAATTTATCAGTAGCAACAGTTTTATAGTGGTGATAGTAGTGAAACAGTAATAGCAATAGTAAAATAAAAGCAGTAATAGTAGCAATAGTAAACAGCAGGATAAAATACTGTAGGCATAGGGATGGATGTACGGGCGTTGCATGGATAAGATAATTCATGAAATCAGTGAGACATGGGCAATTGCAGATAAATAATATAAAGCATCCTAGTACTAACAATCATAGGCATGTGTTCCGTATATAGTTATACGTGCTCGCAATGAGAAACTTGCACAACATCTTTTGTCCTACCAGCCTGTTGCAGCAGGGCCTCAAGGGAAACTACTGGTAATTAAGGTACTCCTTTTAATAAAGTACCGGAGCAAAGCATTAACACTCGGTGAACACATGTGATCCTCACATCATAGCCATCCCCTCCGGTTATCCCAATTTCTGTCACTTTGGGGCCTCGGGTTCCGGACAACAATATGTGTATACAACTTGCAGGTAAGATCATAAATAACAAGTATCATCATAAAACAATAACAAGTTCAGATCTGAAATCATGGCACTCGGGCCCAAAGTGATAAGCATTAAGCACAACAAGTTGCAACAATGTCATATGCACTAATAGAAGATACTAGGCACTATGCCCTAACAATCTCATAGCAAATTACATGAATGATCTCATCCAATCCCTACCATCCCCTTCGTCTACAGCGGGAATTACTCACACATGGATGGGGGAGTCATGGATGGTTGATGGAGAGACATCGGTGATGATGGTGATGAAGATCTCCTCCAAATCCCCGTCCCGGCAGGGTGCCAGAACGGAGTTTCTGGTTCCAAATCGCGGTTTCTGATGGTGGCGGCGCAGCGGAAGTCTATCTGGGAAAAACGCCAAACCCCCGCTCCTTTCAGGTCAGAGGGTATATATAGACGGAAGGAGGGGTCGAGGCGATGGCCGAGGCGGTCACACAACAGGTGGGCGCGGCCAGGCCTGGGCCGCGCCCCCTGGTTGTGAGCCCAGGCCACTACCTCTCTTTGTCTCTCCTTCTGGCTCTGTGGGTCTTCTGGCAAAATAGTATTTTTGCGATATTTTCTGGGATTTTTACTGAAAGTTGGATTTCTGCACAAAAATGAGACACTAGGGCAATTCTGCTGAAAACAGCGTTAGTCCGTATTAGTTGTATTCAAAACACACAAATTAGAGGAGAAACAATTGCAAAAGTGTTCGGGAAAGTAGATACGTTTTGGACGTATCAACTCCCCCCAAGCTTAGCTATTTTCTTGTCCTCAAGCAATTCAGTTAACAACTGAGAGCGATAAAAGAAACTTTCACGAACACATTTGCTTCATAAGATGTATATATACTAACTATATGATCAAGTACTCAGGCAATTCATAATAAGAAATATGCAACTAATGTTAACTCATAGTCAAGCAAGCTATGAAAGAGTGCCAATGCACTAATAACACGTAACATGAAACATAAGAAGTTGAAAGATTGTAATGCTCATAAATGATATGAAAGAGTGGTATCCCGCTTGCCTTTATTTGTGGAGAAAAACATAAATGTTGAGGCACCTCTGAAGTTCAAGGGAAGACTAGAAGTAAAAATATCAAAGATACAAGCATCAAAGTTATACCACAATTAACCGTGTTCTGGGACAATAAAAATGATACAAGAACTCTGAGGCAAAGTAAATCATCGAGGCTTAATTGACTTTTTATTCAGTCATATGCATGCTTGAGCATGTACCAAGTCAATTCAAGTGAAACTTTCAGAGGAGGATACCACAATGTCATACCATATAATGAATAAAACAATGCAAGCAAGCATCTACATGACATGCTACGAACTATTGGTAAATTGGAACTAATCATATGAAAGCAAGAACTACAAAGCATCCATTAAATAACATATACCATACATGAACTGACTAAGCATGTCCACATAGATGAGTATATATACAAAAATGAAAACAAATAGAGTTCATACTAGCCTCTTACCACATCTCGGATTGTCATATGTCGCAATTATTGCCTTTCACTTGTGTGGCTTGAATAATATGAAGTGAATACCAAGCTCCAATGGAGTCACGGGAGACTGAACTCTGCAGCAAACTTTACAAAACCGAAGAAGAACAACAAATATTTTTGGGTTTTCGATTTTTGAAACAAGAACAGAAGGAAATAGCAAACAAAGCAATTTTTTTTCATTTTTCAAGCATCAAACCAAAAATAGAGAACAAGGCAAACCAAAGCTAGAAAACTAAAAAGGCAAACAAAGAGAAACAACGGAAATATTTTTGGTCTTTTTGTGTTTTGGAAAGAAGAAATAAGAGCGAGAACAATAAAGAAGACAAAACATGGATATACAAAGGACCGACAAAATATAATATGTAGATGAGTGAATCATCGGTGTACCTCCCCCCAAGCTTAGGCTTTTAGCCTAACTGGAGATCAATCCCAACTCGGCCAACTCGGCCATGAAGTGGGACCTCCAAAGTACGACGAAGAAGTACCTTCATCCTGGTACGAGCTCAAGGACGCCCCTGATACGTCTCAAACGTATCTATAATTTTTGATGCTCCATTCTTGTTTTTACACCATTTGCCTATTGTTTTGTTACACTTAGTGGCACTTTTATGCATTTTCCAGAACTAACCTATTAACGAAGTGCCACAGTGCCAGTTTCCTATTTTCTGCTGTTTTTGTGTTTCAGAAGTGATACACAGGAAATATTCTCAGAATTGGAAGAAACAAGTTCCTGAAGTCATATTTTACCCGGAAGCTTCCAGACATCCGAAGGAGAGACGGAGAGGGGCCACCAGGGCCCCACACACAGGGCCGGCGCGGCCAGGCCCCTGGCCGTGCCACCCCTGTGTGAGGGAGCCTGGCTCCACCTCTGACATCGCCCCTTCGCCTATAAAGACCCCCCGACGGAAAAAACCTAAGTACCCGATCAGATTTCCAGAACACATCGCGATCCGCCGTCGCCGTCGACCCGAAGATCGGGAGAGTCCAGAAGCTCTTCCCGGCACCCTGCCGGAGAGGGGAATCGCCACCGGAGGTCTTCTTCATCGCCATGCTTGCCTCCAGAGCGATGAGTGAGTAGTCTACCTTGGACTATGGGTCCATAGCAGTAGCTAGATGGTTGTCTTCTCCACCATGTGCTTCATGTTTAGATCTCATGAGCTGCCCTACATGATTGAGATCACCGTTATGTAATTCTATGATGTTGGTTTGTTGGGATCCGATGAATATTGGTGTTTATGATTAAGTTGCTGTACTGAATTATATCTTTTGTTATCTCTATATTGTTTATGCTCTTGCATGCTCTCCATTGTTAGTAGCTATCTTGGCCGAGTAGTTGCTAGTGACTCCAAGAGGGGGTATTTATGCTCGATAGTGGGTTCATGTCTCTATTTCACCTGGGGGAGTGACAGAAACCTCTAAGGTGGTAGATGTGCTGTTGCTACTAGGGAGAAAACAACATTCATATGCTCAAGGGCATATGCTTTGTTTACATTACACACTTTGCTTAATGCAATTATCTGTTGTTCGCAACTTAATACTTCTAGGGTGTTCGGATTGATATCCCCGGGAGTGGATTATTAGTCATAGATGCAGTTGGATGGCGGTCTATGTATTTTGTTGTAATGCCCAGAGTAAATCTCATAGTGATCTTCTTGACATATCACGTTATCTTTATTCTATCAATTGCCCAACTGTAATTTGTTTACCCAGCATGTTATTTTATCTATGGAGAGACACCACTAGTGAACTGTGGACCCCGGTCCTATTTTAATCATATTGCTATCACCTGTTTACTTTTCCCGTACTTTTTACTTTATTCGCATACTTTACTGTTTTCCACTCGATACGCTCATAACCTTTGTTTCAAGCAAACCGGTGAGATTGACAACCTCATCGCAAGTTGGGAACAAAGTATTTGTTTATGTGTGTGCAGGTTCCACAACACCTTCAGTCGTCACCGTCTCTCCTCTCCTGTTCGATAAACCTTGGTTTCTTAACTAAGGGAAAACTTGCCGCTACACTCATCATACCTTCCTCTTGGGGTTCCCAACGGGCTGGTCATCACCACGCACAAGGACTTACTGCTCCCACGTCAACTACACGCCACAGCTCTTTTCTGGCGCCATCACCAAGTAGCAGCTCTTTTTCTGGCGCTGTTGCCGGGGAGGAAGAGAAGACTTCTGCAAGGGGAGTTCTTCGCACACACATTCTTTACTTTGTTATTTTGTTTTGCTTTACTTTATTTTATTTTACCTGCATTGCTTTATATCAAAAACCCAAAAAAAATTAGAATCCTTGGTAGTTGTTTTTACTTATCTGCTTTTAGTTTTGTTAAAATGAGTAACCCTGAAGTAGAAGTTCATAGTTTTAAGCAACAAGGGGGAGAAAGTTTAAAAGATGCTTGGTACCGTATTAACAATGCTCATCATAGGTGTACCAAAAAGCACTCTACCACGATCCTCCTTAGAAAATTTTATGTTGGTATATCCAGTTGGAATAGGTATGTTCTTGATACTCTTACAGGAGGTAATTTTCTGGGTACTCCCGCTTGAGAAGCATGCACTATAATTGAAAGCTTAGTGGGAATACCACCTATTCATGTTTCTAAAACTGAGACCACCCTGGAGGAGGTGGTAGGAAGGCTCAACTCTTTAGAGAAAAATTTGCCAAGTATCCTAGAAAATGCTAGCCGAGTTAATGAATTAATAGATAACATCGGTAAGAGAATTACCATTCTTGAGGCTAGCACTACTCATGACAATCAAAACTTAAGGATTGGTAAACTAGAGGAGTCTATGGAAACTCTTAGCTTAATTTTCTCTTCTCTTAAATTTAAGAAGGAGAACGTGTTTGTTGGAAAAGAGCAAAAATTTATGTATGTTCCCAAGGTTTCTGCGCTTAAATCTCAACATGTTCTTAAGATTGGTAAGACTCTTAGTTCCACTAAGGGTAACTTGCAGGTTGAATCATCTTCGGGAACCTTCAAAGAGCCTACTGAGGTAACTAGCACTTCATCTATTGATATTACTTGATTCGCACTTTTCTGCGCCTAGCTCAAAGGCGTTAAAGAAAAGCACTCTTGGGAGATAACCCAATGTTTACTTTTTAGTACTTTTTCTTTTATTTGAGTCTTGGAAGTCATTACTACTGTAATGACCGCTCCGTATCTTGTTTATTTCGTTTTTGTGCCAAGAGAAGCCTCTAATTTGAGTGAGGTAAAGATTTGGGGATGTTGCTGTCCTGAAACTGTTTTCAGTGCTGCACCGTAAAAATTCGTGAAAATTCTCTGTTTATCTTTTGGACCTGCGATTTCTTGTGCATATGCCCCAGGTTATATCCAAACTTTTCTTAGTTGAACATTTTTTGATTTGAGCAACAGAAAATCCCTCAAAAATTCGACCTTTGTCAGCTGTTCAGTTTTGACAGATTTCTGCCAATATTTGTGTTTGCCACTTTATCGCTTTCTTTTGAGTTCTTTTTGATCATGGAACTCTTGTGGAAGTTGCTACAGTAGTATATGCTATATATGTGGTGGTTTTGAGTTGAAACGTGAAGCAAATAGAGGATTGAATATATTTTATGCTTGCACTAATGTTGCTAATAGAATTGTGTTTAGTTTTGTATGAAGGAAGTTTTCAAGTGTAGGGATTGGAGAATGATGAGATGAGTTGAAGAATGGACAAAAGCTCAAGCTTGGGGATGCCCATGCATCACCCCAAGAAATATCCAAGAAGTACAAGCGTCAAAGCTTGGGGATGCCCCCGAGGCACCCCTTCTTCATCGGCAAAAATCAGGTCACCTTTCAAAACACTATATTTTTATTGCTTCATGCACTATGTGTTTTTCTTGGAGCGTCAGTTGTTTAAGTTTTCTTAGTTTGTTTAGTTTGTTTGTTTGCTGCAATAAATGGTTGTACCCCAACAAATTTCCTTTGGAGGAGATGTACTCGTTTTCATTTGCAAAGAACGCTCTAGTTTTCACTCTTATTAAAAATCGAGCGTTCTACTTTTTCTGCTACTGCTTTTGGTTTTCGTTTTCGCCTTGATTTGCATTCAGATCTTGTCATATCTTTTCATCAAGGTGTATTTTTGCCTCTGATCTTTATTGGTTTTCATCAAAAGAGGTGTTTATAAAAATTTCAAATAGTGTTGGAAAAGAGAAAAAGCTTTGTGCAAAATAGTGGTACAAGAAGGAGCTTGTGTAGACTGCGGCTTAGGCTTTTTCATGTCATGCTTGATGTCTTTTTGATAGTATGCTTAGTGGTTTTGCTGTAGCATGACTTGTCTCAAATAACTGAGATTGCTTAATGAGCCTTTGAAAAAATCATGCGTTGTTTTTATTGTATGGAAGCATTATTTTGGTTTTCTCCTTGATGCTTTATTTAGGTTGACTTGGCGCATGCTCACACATGTTAGACTCTTACAAAGTCGCCAATAGCCTTCATGATCATTTAATTTTTGACTTTTGATGCCATCGTATGCTTCTTTTAATGTCGCTTTGTCGCTTTGCATGATTATGGCCATTATTGCTCTCTTAGTTGGTCGCTCCCAGTCTTTTGCTAGCCCTCGCCTTGTACTGAGTATGAGCTCTACTCGTGCATCCAACTCCTAAAAGCCAAAGTTTTTCAAATTGTCCACCATACATACCTACTAGCAATTTGCTATTCCAAGTAAATTTGACTTGCTTTTATATTCTCTTCAAATTAAACTCTTACCAGTGTTATGCAAAATTCGGTCAGTAAAGCTCTCACGAACCGGAAGGCACACTTTACTTTTTCCTGTTCTTAAAAATTTGACATTGTGGTCTCTTATGTTGAGTTGTTATGCTTGCGAGTTGTAAGTTGGAGACTAGCCCAGCCATGCAGTCATGGGCAAGCTTTCAACATTGCACTTCTTATTTGAGTTGATATCGTGATCTTTTGTTTATGGATGCCCGCGGTGTGAAATAAATTGGGAATCTTGTAGGGATCATGGAGTTTGTATATGTGTTAGGGAAATGTCAGGCCGCCAATCTAAGCCATGCATAATTCATGGTGGAAATTTGCAGCATACCCATGGTGAACATTCGACGACGCATCTCATAATAAAAAGCTAAACAATATAGCAAATAAAAGAGATGTCGAGGTGTTCATTGTCTGCTTGTCCTGTCATTTTGGTGTGGGCTTGTTCCATGTCATTGGGCACGGAGGTACCCCATTGGCGGTTCTCAATGATATGCATATACTTACAATGACAAGAGCCTTGCTTGGGACTCTAAGTAAAGTAGCATGAGGTTTGGGTACTCGTATTCACGGGGCACGAGGTTTTCAACTTATGATTTGTCAAGCATATGCATCATAATTGTTCTCGCATTAACCTTAACCATTCAAGATGCTTATGATGGGGGCAATGAGAGCTCAAAGCCGATAAGTACCATAATTTTTGAAGGTTATAAAACTTGCAATCACTGCTTCCCTCTGCGAAGGGCCCTTCTTTTATTTTTATGTTGAGTCACCACCTTCTTTCTTTATGCACCATTAAGAGAGCATAGTTGTCATTCTTAGTGTGATATGCATTGTCCCAAAGTTCATTGATTGATTCATATTGTTGGTTTCACTTGTTCTTAAATTATTTGTATCTAGTCGCCCTCTTAAACTTGAAGGTGTCCTATGCATTTATGTTTTGCTCTCTTTGAAGGACAAGCTGAAAACCATTTGTATGTTTTTCCTTATGATTAGAACACACGTTTGACTTTCATTGTTTCATTATCATGATCTTTTGTTTGTGTTCATTTGCATGTTTACAACATGGTTGCTAAGTTCTTATTGTCATGATTATATCTTCATGCCCATGTTTTAAGTTCTATTGATCCCAGCTCACCAATGCTTACATATATGATCAAGATTGTGTAGGTGCATGTCACCTCAAAAATTATTCTTTTGTTATCACTTACCTACTCGAGGACGAGCAGGAGTTAAGCTTGGGGATGCTTGATACGTCTCAAACGTATCTATAATTTTTGATGCTCCATGCTTGTTTTTACACCATTTGCCTATTGTTTCGTTACACTTAGTGGCACTTTTATGCATTTTCCGGAACTAACCTATTAACGAAGTGCCACAGTGCCAGTTTCCCGTTTTCTGCTGTTTTTGTGTTTCAGAAGTGATACACAGGAAATATTCTCGGAATTGGACGAAACAAGTTCCTGAAGTCATATTTTACCCGGAAGCTTCCAGACATCCGAAGGAGAGACGGAGAGGGGCCACCAGGGCCCCACACACAGGGCTGGCGCGGCCAGGCCCCTGGCCGCGCCACCCCTGTGTGAGGGAGCCTGGCTCCACCTCTAACATCGCCCCTTCGCCTATAAAGACCCCCCGACGGAAAAAACCTAAGTACCCGATCAGATTTCCAGAACACATCGCGATCCGCCGCCGCCGTCGACCCGAAGATCGGGAGGGTCCAGAAGCTCTTCCCGGCACCCTGCCGGAGAGGGGAATCGCCATCGGAGGTCTTCTTCATCGCCATGCTTGCCTTCGGAGCGATTAGTGAGTAGTCTACCTTGGACTATGGGTCCATAGCAGTAGCTAGATGGTTGTCTTCTCCACCATGTGCTTCATGTTTAGATCTCATGAGCTGCCCTACATGATTGAGATCACCGTTATGTAATTCTATGATGTTGGTTTGTTGGGATCCGATGAATATTGGTGTTTATGATTAAGTTGCTGTACTGAATTATATCTTTTGTTATCTCTATGTTGTTTATGATCTTGCATGCTCTCCGTTGTTAGTAGCTATCTTGGCCGAGTAGTTGCTAGTGACTCCAAGAGGGGGTATTTATGCTCGATAGTGGGTTCATGTCTCTATTTCACCTGGGGGAGTGACAGAAACCTCTAAGGTGGTAGATGTGCTGTTGCTACTAGGGAGAAAACAACATTCATATGCTCAAGGGCATATGCTTTGTTTACATTACACACTTTGCTTAATGCAATTATCTGTTGTTCGCAACTTAATACTTCTAGGGTGTTCGGATTGATATCCCCGGGAGTGGATTATTAGTCATAGATGCAGTTGGATGGCGGTCTATGTATTTTGTTGTAATGCCCAGAGTAAATCTCATAGTGATCTTCTTGACATATCACGTTATCTTTATTCTATCAATTTCCCAACTGTAATTTGTTTACCCAGCATGTTATTTTATCTATGGAGAGACACCACTAGTGAACTGTGGACCCCGGTCCTATTTTAATCATATTGCTATCACCTGTTTACTTTTCCCGTACTGTTTACTTTATTCGCATACTTTACTGTTTTCCACTCGATACGCTCATTACCTTTGTTTCAAGCAAACCGGTGAGATTGACAACCTCATCGCAAGTTGGAAACAAATTATTTGTTTGTGTGTGTGTAGGTTCCTATCGTGGGGATGACTTAGGGGGCGTACCACAGGCCAGGCAGTATGCCGGCTGGCGTCCCAGGGAATCCTACGGCCTCAGCGCAAGAAGACCGGCTCCAGCCGGAAGGGCCGGCTGCGCCAGCGGCTGGCTGACGACTCCACCGAGGAGGGCTGGAGCCGGGCGATGGAGACGAAACCCCTCAACGGTTGTCTGGCCAAAAGCCGGACAATCCCGACAAGAGCGGCAGAGGTGCAGGACAGGTGTGACGAACGCCACGACCACGACCGACCAATGAGGAGACGAAGACTCTCCCCCACGGCGGGATCCTAGGCGAAGGAGAGGGGATATGCTCTCCAGATGCCGGCCCAGGGAAAAGGCACTTTATAAAGTGCCTTTGCCAGGGCGTGGCCAGAGGAGATCACGCCAAGGACGCCGCCGCCAAGGAGCCGGCAGCCGGCCGAAGCGTTACCGAAACCTGTAACCAGGCCCCCGTCTATATAAGGGGGCCTGGACCCTTAGCATAGGGGGGTCCGATCTTCTTCTTCCTCCTCTAGCCGAACAGCTTGAGGAGCACTGTAATCACTACTATCCAATCAATACGAAGCAGGTAGGAAGTAGGGGTTTACCTCCAGCCAGGAGGGCCCTGAACCTGGGTAAACCGAGGTGTCTCTGTTGGCACAATCCCGAGCCGGACCCATCGTCACCAACGTCGAGCCCCTCCGATAAGCCTCCCCATGGCTACTGTCTCCAAATTCCCACGACAGTTGGCGCCCACCGTGGGGCAAAGCGCGGTGGCGAGCGGAGTCAAGTTCCGGCCGGGACCCTCCGCCGAGAAGGTCGCCTCCGGCCTCGTCTGGAGGTTCGGCACCTTCGACTGCGTCGACGACAACTTGGCCCACTTCAAGAACGGCCTCGGCAACAGCGGTTCCTTCCTCGACGTCGGCGGCCACCATTTCTACGTCGCCAAGTCCTTCCCGGAGGGGATCACCGACGTCTTCGACTCTCCCTGCGACGGAGGCTCGAGCTGCGGCGAAAGCAGCAGTCTTGGCGCTTTGGTCGAGGTGATGGCCCTGGGAGAGGACGAGGGCGGCGACTCACCGCGCCCCGAGCGCCCGTCGCTCGAGCGCCCACCTCCACAGGAGCAAGATGCTTCACTCCCAGAGCGGGATGCCCCGGACGTCTCCGTGGTGGACCTGCGCGCTCCCCTCGACCGCGTCATCAATCCCGCTCGGGTCGCCGAGGCCTTGGAGCGGACGCGCCTCGTTCTCCTTGGCAAGGCGGCCGAGGACGAGTCCAACCGACGCCGCGCGAGCACCACGCTCGGCGAGTTCTACGACGTGCGCCGAGACGCACCGACCGAGCTCGCCCGTGACCTGCGCCGCAGCTTCGCCGCCACTGTCCCTGGCCAGATCCAGCGGTCGCCATCGGCAGGCCGAGGCCGCGGAGGGCGTGGGCACGGTGGCCATGCTCCCAGCGGTACCGTTCAAGGCCGTCGCGCCCAGCAAGGCGACGGGGCAGGCAGATCATGCCAGTCCCAGGAGTCAGCACCAGGGTCGGAGTCCCAGGCTCACCCATCGGTGCTGCACATCCACCTGTGGCTAGACCACGTTCAGGCGTCCTCTAGGGGATCTGCTAGCTCAAAGCGAGCGGCTTCAGACCAAGGAGGCCCGGGGGCTGCAGGCAGCGGTCATGGGTGCAAAGAGGGCAAGTACACCCTCGATGCTGCGCTTGACCAGCCGTGTAAGTTTCACACCTCCCCGGGCAGGGAAGCGACCCACTCCACGCGTCAGTGCCGTTTCATGAGAGAGCTGGAGCAGCGCGCTCGGCAAATCCCTGGAACGCCGCAAGCACAACCGGCTGGAGGTCAGGAGGACCAACGACGCGAACCGGCTGGAGGCGAGCCGGATCAAGATGACGACTTCCCGACGGATGTGGAGCAGTATCACATCTTCACTACCCCGGGCAAGGATAAAAGGAACGACCTTTGGCATGAGGCGGAGGTGAACGCTGTGATGCCTGCAGAACCCCAGTTCATGCATTGGTCCGAGGCGGCCATTACCTGGGGGCGCGAGGACCACCCGAGGCTGATGCCCAGCCCTGGAGAATACGCCCTGGTCGTGGACCCTGTCGTGTGCTCCGACACGCACATGTACCGGTTCTCCCGCGTGCTCATCGACGGCGGCAGTAGTATCAACCTTCTTTACCGGAGCTCTCTGGAGAAGTTGGGCATCCCGCTTGCTCAACTGAAACCTAGCCGGCTCACCTTCCATGGCATCGTGCCTGGGCATTCTTGCACCCCTTTGGGCAAGGTGCAGCTGGAGGTTCTCTTCGGAAAGAAGGGGAATAGCCGCCGCGAGCCTATCTGGTTCGAGGTGGTGGACATCAGCAGTCCCTACCACGCGCTGCTAGGCCGACCGGCCCTGGTGTAACGACCCAAGATTTTATCAAATTTTGGGGGAAATTTTTTTCGCTTTTGTTTTGCTTGAGATGATTGGAAATTCACTAAGATTTAAAACTTCTGAGTCTATTTGACGGCTTTATTAGAAAACTATTTTAAACTTTCTATTGTTCTTAAAGAACTCATTTGAGAAAACAAGATTTCAAAGTATTATTTTGTTGTTATTTAAAACCTATGCAAGCTTGCTCGCAAAGGAGTGATTTTCAAAATGTGATATCCTTTAAAGGATTACATTTCTAAAACATTGTTTGAAAATAGATTTCAAAATGTTATTCATAAAATATATCCTCTATTTTAAAAAGGATTAGTTGAAAACCCTATATCTATTTTTGTATTATGCAAGCAAAGCCTTTTGCTAAATTTATAAAGCTTTTTGAAAATCTTGTTTTATTTTGGGAAAACATGTTTGTTACTATTCTAGAATGTTGGTTGGAATTTTAGAAAATTTTACATTTTGGTTTGAAGCCATTTGAATTCAATATGCAAATTCTATACAGAATTAAAGAAACCAGAAAAGGAAAAGAAAGAGAGAAGGAAAAAAAAATATAAAAAGGGCCTCGGGGAACCCTTCGGCCCAACATCAGATGCGAGCCCGCGGCCCAGGAAGTAATTCCCGAACCGGTACCCTAGCTCTCTCTCTCTTCCACTGACAAGTGGAGCCCGTTGACAGGTGGGACCACCCTGTCAGGTCGTCATCAACCTCTGGCTGCCTTCTTCGGAAACTGCCGAGCCTGAGCCGTTACTCCCTCCCCTCTTCAATTCTGATTTAATTCCTGCCTTAATCGACGTCTAACCGAAGCTATATAATCCCCTTCACCTCCTCCCCTGACCCCCTTTCCTATTCTCGTGCGGGACATCGCCAGAGCGACGGGATTGCTCGTCGGAAACCCGACACATCTGCGGGCATCTCCGGTGAAATTCGACATCGCCGGTGAACCCAGTTTCCCCTTATTCCCCCTGTCACCTTTCCCTTTCTCCGGCGATCCCCCTGACGTTTTTCTTGTGCCAAATCTCGCAGAGAAACAAGCAGAACGTCGAGAGACCGAAGCTCACCGACGTTCTGCCGTCTCCAGTCGCCTCCCTCCCCTCTGTCTGGACGCGAACCTCGGTGCCGATCAAACGGGCGAACTCGCCTCGTTGTTCTGGTCCTTGTCGCGGCCACGCCGTCGCCCGGACCTCGCCAGCGTCCACCTCTGGCCGCTACCTCGCCGCCGGCAAGCCGGAACCCTAGCCCCGCGGTGAGATCTCCCTCTCCTTTCTTCTGCACCGTTAGATCCAGATCCAGTGGCCACAATTGATCACTTAACTCAATCGGTATGGAACGATCCAGACCATCAAATACCCTTCAGATCTAATGGCTCAGGAAGCAGATCCGGCCAAACCGGTATCAGCCAATGGCATCACGCCACGTGGCCAGTCTCTCGGGGTAAAATAGAAAATCGAATTGGAAATTGACAGAATTATGTGCAAACTTTGGAAAATCATATCTTTTGATCTGTAATTCGAAAAATAGCAAATAATATACCGTTGGAATCCTTGAGACTTGTAGAATCCAGCAGTACCATAAAATCTTATATTTTATGGGTTCAATTTGAAACTATTTTCAAATTGTAATCAAACCTTCTGTTAGCTTGCTAAATTCATATCTTTAGTTCGGTTAATCCAAAAATTACAAATTTGTAGTCTTTGGAATCCTCTGATCTTGTAGAACATCATAGGATCAAAAAAATCCAAATTTGTTACGTGCACACACTTTGTGCATTCAAATTTGTCCAAATCACTAATTTGACCATATCTTGAGTTCTAAAATTTATTTTAGAATGAATCCAATTGCAGTAGCTTTGTTTTGCTGCAAGCTATCCAGTAGGATAACTTCCTAATTTTATTGAACCACTTCACAATTACTCAAATTCTAATAAGAGAGTTTGAGTAGTTCCTAAATAGATTAAATCTATTTCTATTCAATAATATTTCCTTCCACCATAGCAAATCTTATAATCATACCTAGCCATCATTGTTGTCTAAACAAAGTCTTGATCAAGATCATATATACTTAGACCTATCTTATCTAGATTCACACATATTCAGATTACAATTGTGTTGTTTGAGTAAAGTGTGATACATCTCAATCATAGATTCTATTCTTGCTATATTGATCTAATCAACATTATAGCACCTATCCAATACTCCATGTACCCAAGCGAAACCTTGAACCATAATCCCAAATGTTATCTACCTATACTCAATCCTCTATCCACTTGATCCTGATCTCATGTATAGAACTATTCAACTAACAAATGAGTTAATTGAGTAAAATCAATATATCACAAACCCCTATCCATGCCTATGTGTAACTTATACCATTATGAATAAGTGTTGTCACACTTTAATTCAGTAGTGTTTTGTTGCACTATTGTATACTCATATGAATCCATCCACATGAATCATCTCTAAACTCTACCTTTGCTTATGCCAAGCACAAGATTTATATCACTACATTGTACCTTGGAGGACCAATCCTTTCCAATCATTTGATCTTGCCACTCAAGCTCTCAAAATCCATATCTCACCATCCATAATTCTTTTGCCATATCTCTCTTATCACAGTATCTTAATCCAAAATATAAAACAAACCCTTTTCAATTGTTTGTCTTGTTGTTTATGTTTGGATTGTATAGTGTGTTTATGTTGTGTTACTTCTATTGCTATAGATTGAACGGAGAGAACGTATCTTGTTGAGAGAAGTGAAAGAGTTTGAACTTCAAAAGGCAAGTGACACACATATCCCCTACCTATTTTACTACGGCATTAGTGTTTTCCAGTAGTATGCATGATAGGTGGAATATTCAACTGTTTTATAAAATGCTTAGATCCTAGTAGTGTATAGCTATCCTTTAAACCCCACTTGATAGGATTGCAAATTTACTTTGGAAAGTGATGCCATGCTTTACTGATAAGTTGTTCTAAAATTAAACTACAACTTCAATGAACTACCTGGGTGGATTGGTGTGGCTTTGGGTGTGTTGAGTGTCTACTTAGGAGTCACATATCTTGGAAGTGAAAACCATGGTATGTGTTAGTGGCCTAAGTAGTACACTTGTGGTTTGCCACCCAGGAACAAAGAGGTTACTATGTCTTCCATGCTTAGAGTGCTTCCAGTGCAGCCTTATGACATTATGGGCTCTGTCTTGACTGATTAGATGTGAGGGTGCAACTTGCGTGCAAGAAGTGGTGGTAGTTGAATTGTAGGTTGGGAATGGAGCTTGCTAAGTTAGTTGCCCTCTCCTTCTAAAAGGTCTCGTTTCATTTTATGTATGGGCATAAAATGAATCGTAAGGTGAAAGTGCACAACCCTTGCAAGGTGTTTAAACTAATCGATTAGCCGTGTCCCCGGTTATGGACAACTTGAGTCTCTAGACATGGAATGTACGGAAGAATCTCATCACCTTTTTGAAATAATTAAAATTTGTGTAGAAAGAGGGGATGCCTCAGGGCTACATGCCTGGCAGTGAAAACCATGTATGTGGTGGTGACCTGAGGGATTAACCTGGAATTTTATAGAGTGACTACCCGGGGCTACATACTGGCAGTGAAAACCATGTATGTGGTGGTGACCTGAGGTATTAACCAAGTTTTGTAGAGTGACTACCCGGGGCTACATACTGGCAGTGAAAACCATGTATGTGGTGGTGACCTGAGGTATTAACCAAGTTTTGTAGAGTAACTACCCGGGGCTACATACTGGCAGTGAAAACCATGTATGTGGTGGTGACCTAGGAGTTACCTTGATATTGAGGTATTAACCAAGTTTTGTAGAGTAACTACCCGGGGCTACATACTGGCAGTGAAAATCATGTATGTGGTGGTGACCTAGGAGTTACCTTGATATTGAGGTATTAACCAAGTTTTGTAGAGTAACTACCCGGGGCTACATACTGGCAGTGAAAACCATGTATGTGGTGGTGACCTAGGAGTTACCTTGATATTGAGGTATTAACCAAGTTTTGTAGAGTAACTACCCGGGGCTACATACTGGCAGTGAAAACCATGTATGTGGTGGTGACCTAGGAGTTACCTTGATATTGAGGTATTAACCAAGTTTTGTAGAGTGACTACCCGGGGCTACATACTGGCAGTGAAAACCATGTATGTGGTGGTGACCTAGGAGTTATCTTGATATTAAAGAAAAACCAGAATGCTTTAAAATGTTTGGTTTTGGAAAATACAGGATAAAACTGCTTTATGCAAATTAATCTTTGAGATCCACTAGCCAAATATCATGTAGTATAGTCTTTCCACAAAATGCCACCAAATATGTGTCATTTGCCAGTACATCATTGTACTGACCCCTTTGGGGCTACATATTCAAACGTGTAGGTTGTTCTGATGAGGAGTAGATGGAGGAGTCTCGAGCCTGCATACCAACATGACTGCCTGTGGCACATTGCTGAAGATGGAGGCTCATTGCAATTTACTTTCCGTTGTGTTAGTTTGTGTTAAACTCTGGTATTCAAGCAAGTCCAAGTGGCTAAGCTATTTCTGTAAGGTTTAAAGACCATTGTATCTGGATTTGCGATGTAATAAATGACACTATCTGCAATGAATACTATATTTTGTACTGTGGTGCTATCTATTGATCCAGGGAGTAGCACATTAACACAGGAGTTCTACCTTGGTAAAAGGTGGGGCGTTACACCTGGCTAAGTTCATGGCCGTCCCGCACTACGCCTATCTGAAGATGAAGCTCCCAGGGCCCAGAGGCGTAATCACAGTCTCGGGAAGCTTCAAGAAGTCCCTGGCCTGCGCCAAGGAGAGCTCGCAGCTGGCGGAGGCGCTGGTCATCGCCGAGGAGAAAAGGCAGCTTCTGCATCACGTAGAGCTGGCCTAACAAGACATACCAGTCCGCCAATCGCCTGTGGAGCAATTCAAGCCGGCTAACGACACCAAGAAGATCCTGCTGGACGAGAGCGACCCCTCCAAGCACGTCATCATCGGCACCGGTTTGTCTGCCAAATAGGAAAGCGAGCTCACCAGCTTCCTCCGTGAGAATCGGGACATCTTCGCATGGTCTCCAAAGGACATGCCAGGTGTGCCGAGGGAGCTGGCTGAGCACGCGCTTAACGTCCGGCCGGACGCCAAGCCGGTCAAGCAGCCGCTGCGGCGGTTCGCAGAAGAGAAGAGGAAAGCAATTGGCGAGGAGATTGCCCGGCTCCTTGCAGCCGGCTTCATCATGGAAGTGTTTTACCCTGACTGGCTCGCGAACCCAGTCCTGGTTCTGAAGAAGAACAACACCTGGCGAATGTGTATCGACTACACCAGCCTCAACAAGGCTTGTCCCAAGGATCCTTTCGCACTGCCACGGATTGACCAGGTGATCGATTCCACAGCCGGCTGTGACCTGCTGTCCTTCCTGGATGCCTATTCAGGCTACCACCAGATCCCGCTTTTCCAGCCGGATCAGATCAAGACCTCCTTCATCACCCCATATGGAGCCTACTGCTACGTCACCATGCCAATCGGCCTGAAGAACGCTGGAGCCACTTACCAGCGAACCATGCAGCGATGTCTGCAAGGGCAGATTGGGAGGAACGTGCACGCCTATGTGGACGACGTGGTGGTGAAGACCAAGCAGAGCAACACGCTCCTGGACGATCTCAGGGAGACCTTCACCAACCTGCGGCGCTATCGCATGAAGCTCAACCCAGAGAAGTGCACCTTCGGTGTGCCGGCTGGACAGCTCCTAGGCTATATCGTTTCGCAGCGAGGGATCGAGGCTAACCCCTCGAAGATAAAAGCCATCGAGGCCCTAGAGAAGCCCACCCAGCTCCGAGATGTGCAGAAGTTTGTTGGTTGCCTGGCCTCGCTTAGCCGGTTCATCAGCCGGCTCGGGGAGAAGGCCATGCCGCTGTACCAGCTGATGAAGAAGACAGACCACTTCGTTTGGTCCCAGCGCGCTGATGACGCCTTCAACGACCTCAAGCGAGCCTTGTCGCTCTACATCGCAGCGACCCCCCGCGTCATCAACGTGGTGATCGTAGTGGAACGCACCGAGGAAGGCAAAGAGCTGCCGGTTCAGCGCCCGGTGTACTACCTGAGTGAGGTGCTCACTCTCTCCAAGCAGAACTACCCGCACTATCAGAAGGTCACGTACGGTATGTACATGGCGGCCAAGAAGCTGAAGCATTACTTCGAGGAGCACCCGATCACGGTGGTGAGCACCACCCCGCTCTCGGAGATCATCGGATGCAAGGACGCGTCAGGAAGAGTGGCCAAGTGGGCGATTGAGCTCGCAGCTCATACCATTCAGTACAAGCCCAGGACGACGATCAAGTCGCAGATCATAGCGGATTTCTTTGCGGACTGGGGAGAGCACCAGTACTTGCCGCCGGCTCCAGACTCCACCCATTGGCGCATGCACTCGATGGCTCCAAGCTGCTCGGGGGCTTGGGAGCCGGCGTCGTCCTTACCTCACCCAAGGGAGACAAGCTGCAGTGCGTGCTGCAGATGCACTTCTGTGCGTCGAACAACGTCGCCGAGTACGAAGCCCTGGTGCATGGGCTCAAGATGGCCAAGCAGATTGGAATCAGGAGGATTCTTTGCTTCGGAGATTCTGACCTGGTAACGCACCAGGTCTCAGGAGATTGGGACGCTAAGGACGCCAACATGGCCTCCTATCGCTTCTACGTGCAGCAGCTCAGCGGATTCTTTGAGGGCTGCGAGTTCCACCATGTCCCCAGAGCAAACAACGAGGAGGCAGACCGGCTGTCTAAGATCGGCTCCACCAAGCAGGACATCCCAGCCGGGGTATCCCTGGAGATCATCCGCAAGCCGTCCATCAAGCCTTCGCCGGAATCCATATCTATCTACGTGCCTGGAGACCCAGCCCCGGCTCAGGTACCACCACCGGACTCGGGGGCTGCTGTCTTGGGGCTAGAGGAGGCAGCCGGCCAGCCCAGCGCGGCCGGCTCGATGAAGAACAAGGGGATTGCCGGCTCCACGCCCACTCCCCCAGCCGGACAATTAGGCGAAGCCGGCTCGACGATGGACCCGGGGGCTGCTGACCCTCTGGTCGCCAGTGTCTTCCACATACGGGAGATACCTTCATGGGCAGAGCCATTCTCCAACTACCTCATCACTGGGGACTTGCCGCAAGACGAAGCGGAAGCTAGGCGAATTCAGTGCCGAGCTGGGGCATACACCCTAATCAACAGCGAGCAGTACAAGCGCAGCGTGTCAGGCATCTACCAGAAGTGCATCAAGCCGGAAGAAGGGACAGAGCTGCTAAGAGAAATACATCAAGGGGAGTGCGGACATCACGCATCTTCCAGAGCCTTGGTGGCCAAAGCCTTCTGCCATGGATTCTACTGGCCGACGGCTAAGCAGAACGCGGAGCAGCTGGTGAAGCAGTGCAACGGCTGCCAGCGCTTCTCCAAGCACAGAAACACTCCAGCGGCAGCCCTCAAGACCATCCCGCTCACCTGGCCATTCGCTGTCTGGGGTCTGGACATGGTGGGGCCATTCAAAACCGCACCCGGGGGCTTGACGCATCTGCTGGTGGCCGTGGACAAGTTCACCAAGTGGATCGAAGCCAAGCCAATCAAGAAACTCGACGGCTCATCCACGATCAAGTTCTTCAACGAGATCATCACAAGATACGGAGTACCCCACAGCATCATCACCGACAATGGGACGAACTTTGCGAAGGGAGTCTTTGCTGATTACTATGGTCAGAAAGGCATCCGGCTGGACTTGGCGTCTGTGGCACACCCTCAGTCAAATGGACAAGTGGAAAAGGCAAATGGGCTGATCCTGGCCGGCATCAAACCAAGACTGGTCGAGCCTCTCGAGCGCTCAGCCGGCCGTTGGGTCGAGGAGCTACCCTCAGTGCTCTGGAGCCTGCGCACCACTCCAAACCGCTCTGTGGGTTTCACACTCTTCTTCCTAGTCTATGGAGCAGAGGCAGTGTTACCCACGGACATCGAGTTCGACGCGCCCAGAATTGTCCAGTACACGGAGAAACAAGCAAAAGAAGCTCGCGAAGATGGCATCGACCTCCTCGAGGAGGCTCGAGAGCAGGCTCTGGCTAGATCGGCGCTCTACCAGCAGCAGCTGCGACGATACCACAGCCGGAAAATTCGCCCGCTCGTGTTTCACGAAGGTGATCTCGTACTCCGGCTGGTCCAAAGCACTAAAGGCATGCACAAGCTGTCCTCTCCCTGGGAGGGACCGTTCATTGTCAGCCGGGTGTTGGGCAATGGGGCATATTACCTCATTGACGCACAAGAGCCCAGAAAGAACAAGGCAGACAACTCTGACAAGGAGACCGAGCATCCCTGGAATGTCAGTCTCTTAAGACCTTTCTTCTGCTAAGGCAAAAGCTTGTACCCCGAAAAATGTGTCAATGAATAAAGGAAAACAGAGCGGCAAGTTACGGCCGGCTCCGGAGAAAAACACTCTGTGCATGTTTTGCTTCCTGCGTTATTCACTTGACCGGCAGCCGGCTCCAGGCACCGAGCCGCAGCCGGCTGCCCCGAAAACGATCGATCTCTCGCCAGCCGGATGAGTACTGCATATGACCAAGGTCTCGAGCCCAACCTCCACCGTCCGGCTCTGCGTAGCCGGACGGATAGGAGCCGGCAGGCCACATACGAGGGAAAGCCGCAGAGCGGAAACACAAACGATAGAAAAACCGCTCAACCAAACGTTAAGGGCAGTGTCTGTCAACTAATCGTAGGCTAGCACGAGTCGGGGGCCCGATAGACCGAAGTACTACTTCTCACTCCGCGGCACGCTCCCACCCTAGGCCGGCATTCGGCTGCCGGCCCAAGGGAGACCAACCGGCACCAGGCTGCTGGTTGGGGGTAGAAGGGCCGAAGGGTGGGAAGATTAAGGAAAAGGTTGAGGGAACCGGGCAAATGCAAAGCCAGCGAGTAGCTGATAAGCACAGTCTTTGATGTGTGGGCTGAGAAGCCACGCCCAAGAGGTTCGAAGGTAGAGCTACCTCACTTGGCGATTGGCATCGTTCGCGAAAAATCAGTTTCGAGCTAGCTGTCAGTCCAGCTATCCCAAAACTCGGGGGCTAGGGGGAAAGGGAATTGGCCCTCAGAAGCAGGCCAGCCCCAGTACCTCGCCGGCTATTCGAGCAGCTGGCGCTGCGACACGATCGGTAAACGAGCAGCGAAATCGAAACCTAACACTCGCAAAGAAACGGCTAAAGCCGGAAACCAGGAGGCCTACTCCAGTCGTGACTTGGAACGTGCGAAGGCTCGGGAAAGGGAGCGCGCCGGCTCCGACCCTTGCTCGAGCCGGTACAAGATGCGGTTCCCGTTCCATTCGCGCTGGAGCCGGGGCTAGCCCATCCTTCCTGGAGCCGGCCAGCAGAAGCGCCGTTCCATTCGCGCTGGAGCCGGGGCTAGCCCATCCTCCCTGGAGCCGGTCAGCAGAAGCACCGGCCCATCCGCGCCGGAGCCGGAGCTAGCCTGCGCTCCCCATAGCCGGCTAGCAGGAGCATCGTTCCCCCTACATCGAAGCCGGAGGAGCCCTGCCCGAAGCGTTTGCACAGGCCAGTGACTATCGTAGTCTCTACTTACGGATTCGCGCAACAAGCGATTTCGCTAAGGGAAGAACCGTCGCGGCGCAGCGATGTCAAGCAGAAGGCGTTTTGCGCGATGCCAAAAGTACACAGCGAAGAAAGACATTCACATAGCAAACTAAAGAAGGTTCTTAGCCATACGGCTGGTGGTTACATAATAAAGGCCACGCTAAGGGCTGGAATAGCAAAAGGAATCCCCCCTAGACTCCTGTTGACAACGACGTCGCCGAGAGGGAGGCTTCTGGGCAGTTCGCCGATCATGGCCAGGGGGAGTAGGCGCGGGCGCAGCCGGAGCCGTCGATGACGCGGACGCAGAGGATGTGCGACCCGGCGCGGTGGGTCAGGATGAGAGACCACCCCCGCTCTAGGCCGTAGTCGTGGAAGAACTGCCCCCACCCCCCCGGTGAGGTAGCTCTTCCCCTCCCCGTCATGAAGGACCTCGACGTCGTATAGCGGTTGCCCGCCGCTGCCGTCCTCGATCATGAAGCTCGTCAGGGGATTCCTCCCCATGGTGCCGACGAAGCTGGCAGGGAGCGGTAGACGCTCATCGCTCCCAGCCAGCAGGGGCGCCAAGGCAGTGGCAAACCCATGCACTGGCACATAGGAAAGCCGCTGCTTGGTGGGTGGCCGCGGCGGCGCCTTCCGCGTTTTCCCGGCGGCCGCGCTGGAGGAACCGCCGACGTCCAGACCGGCGAGGCCTGGAGGGGCGGCCCCAAACGCCATCGCGGCGCCGACAAGGGCCGCCGCCGCTTGCAGGGGCGTCCCGGTGAGGCCGGCGACGGAGGTCGCGGCCGTGGAAACCGCGGCGCCGCTGGCAGTCACAGCCGCAGTCCCGCCAGGAGCCGCAGTACTGGAGGAGTGGCCGATCCTAAGGGGCCCGGCGGCGGCGGCGGTGGTGGCTGCGGCCGCAAGCGCAGCCAGGGTTTTCTTGTTGCGGCTGCCCTGCGGGCGGCCGCGTTTCTGAGGCATCGGCGGCTTCCCCGCTAGGCCACCAAGCGGACGACCACGCTCGTCTGACCCGTCGCCGGCCCCGGCACCGCAGTTCGCCCCGGACGCCGACATTGAGAGCGGAGCGGGAGTAGTGGAGGCGACGGTTCCGGGCAGGCAGGTGAAGGAAGCGGAACGCTCGAGAATGAGGAAAACCCTCGAAGGCTCCGAGATTTAAAGGATAACCCCCGACGTTTCAGCAACCAACTTCCGTATCATGCACCACTGCGGCAGTTGCCACAGAGGATCGTGGGAGGAGTTGATGGGACACGTCGCTTCAGCACGATGATTTAGGAAGTTGTGGCAATGATGACTCCGAAGCTGAAATGACGAGACCAGCCATTGGCACGCTGCGCCAGTCGCTGCGTGGGAACAAGATTCGAAGCGGCGCGGTTTCCCAAGGGGCAGCATGCCGGCTCACGGCCTCCCACCGGGCCGCGTCCCGGAGCCGGTTCGTCCCGAGACGGCCGGGAAAACTCCGCAAGGCCCAGCCTCGATGACTAGATCGACCAAGTCAAACCAGAGGCCCTGGGACTTCGATGAAGACGAGCAAGACTTTGGCGAAAAGAAGAACCCGCCGAAGCCCCATGCTAGCCCATGAGACTTCGCCAGTTTCGGGGGCTAGTGTCGTGGGGATGACTTAGGGGGCGTACCACGGGCCAGGCAGTATGCCGGCTGGCGTCCCAGGGAATCCTACGGCCTCAGCGCAAGAAGACCGGCTCCAGCCGGAAGGGCCGGCTGCACCAGCGGCCGGCTGACGACTCCACCGAGGAGGGCTGGAGCCGGGCGATGGAGACGAAACCCCTCAACAGTTGTCTGGCCAAAAGCCGGACAATCCCGACAAGAGCGGCAGAGGCGCAGGACAGGTGTGACGAACGCCACGACCACGACCGACCAATGAGGAGACGAAGACTCTCCCCCACGGCGGGATCCTAGGCGAAGGAGAGGGGATATCCTCTCCAGATGCCGGCCCAGGGAAAAGGCACTTTATAAAGTGCCTTTGCCAGGGCGTGGCCAGAGGAGATCACGCCAAGGACGCCGCCGCCAAGGAGCCGGCAGCCGGCCGAAGCGTTACCGAAACCTGTAACCAGGCCCCCGTCTATATAAGGGGGCCTGGACCCTTAGCATAGGGGGATCCGGTCTTCTTCTTCCTCCTCTAGCCGAATAGCTCGAGGAGCACTGTAATCGCTACTATCCAATCAATACGAAGCAGGCAGGAAGTAGGGGTTTACCTCCAGCCGGGAGGGCCCTGAACCTGGGTAAACCGAGGTGTCTCTGTTGGCACAATCCCGAGCCGGACCCATCGTCACCAACGTCGAGCCCCTCTGATAAGCCTCCCCATGGCTACTGTCTCCAAATTCCCACGACAGTTCCACAACACCTTCAGTCGTCACCGTCTCTCCTCTCCTGTTCGATAAACCTTGGTTTCTTAACTGAGGGAAAACTTGCCGCTACACTCATCATACCTTCCTCTTGGGGTTCCCAACGGGCTGGTCATCACCACGCACAAGGACTTACTGCTCCCACGTCAACTACACGCCACAGCTCTTTTCTGGCGCCATCACCAAGTAGCAGCCCCGGCGTGGTATGTGGTGTAGTGATCAGCAGACGCCTCCTCTTCCTCCTGGTCCACCATGCCGTGCTGAACGTGGAAGCTGAGCAACCTAAGCTGCTCATCCAACTCCTCCTTCGAGCGCGACCATGGCCTCCTATGAATAGTGAACAAACTGGACCGCGGCAAAGGAATTTCCCTTTCCTCTCCATCAGTGAATAACATTCTATAAACTAATTTTCCTACACATGAGTTAGCAGTAACAAAGTGATGGATCTTCATGGCAGCAAGATCAAGCCTCTGTGGAGCCAACAATACATCATGAGGAGCAATAAAAAGACCTAGCAACAATGCGCGCAACAACAATGCCTCCATAAATAGGTCCCCTAGCGGCTAGGCGACGAGCAATAAGAGCACCGAGATTATACTTCTTGCTAACATCAAGAGCGGTAGCTAGAAAAGCTAAATGATAGTTAGAGATATTGCTAGTGTTCCCCCCTACCAAGAATGCTAGTAGCAAGATAGTAAGTAAAATATCTAATAGCTGAGAGTTGAATGTTTCTTATCTTGCCACGCTGTGCTGTGCGGTCGTCATCGTTAGTCACTCCTCGGTAGAGCTCCAGCAAATCAGTGGGCTGCTGTAGCATCTTCTTTGCTGTCCCAAACATGGGAATACCTAAAATATCACAAAACTTCTCCAAAGACATGGTGATGGACTTATCATAAATCCTAAATGCAATGGAAGGCTTGAAATGAGAGTTAGTGAATTTAAAGCTTTCAACAAAAATCTTTGTGAGAATAGAATATTGATTACTCTCATCCGTCATGTATGTAGTCAATCCAACCATGTTGACAAGGAGTAAGAAATCATCAAGAATCCCTGCATTACTCAAAAAGTTAGCACAAGGGAAGGTGGATGGATGCACATCTCCTTCATCCCCCTCAATGTTCGGTGACATAAGATCTTCATTGTAGGATATCCTATATTGAGCAGTAGATCTTGAAGGCCTTGATGACCTTGGTGCTTCTCTTTCAAAGACTTCTCCATAGGTGCAGTTGTCCATGTCCCTTTTCTGAAATTTTTGACAAACCTCATAAAAAATGATTTTAAGACAAACAAGTGTAGGCAACTACTGTAGGGAGTTACTAGAAGGCTATCATGCATCAAAATAACATTTCTAAGCAATAGAACAAGCATGCAAACTCATTTCACCTGCAGCCTATAGAGCTAAAATACTCAAGAAATACTCCACTAAACAAAATTCTACTTGGACAATCGAAGGAGTCACATACTCGAGAACAAATGCTCCAAATCTCAGCAATAATGATGGGCTGAGCAAGGAGATCGAAAAATCGAGAAGGAGAGCAGCAAGAACACGAGTTTGAGCTGGTGTGTCATTGTTTTTCGGGAGAGAGAAAGAGCTGGGGTGGAAGAGATAAGTGAGAGGCCAAGGGGGGCCCCTCACAGTAGGTGGGCGCGGCCAGGGCTGGGCCGCGCCCCCTGGTTGTGAGGTGGTGTGGTAGGTCCCCCTGAGGTCTCCCAGGTGCCTCTCTGCCCCATTTTTGACATAAAAATTTAAAAAGATTTTTCTGAAATTTTTCGAGAAACTTTATTTTCGAGGATTTTTCAAAAATTGACAATAGAGTAAAAAGTCAGAAAAACGAAGATGGCATGATTGTAGCAAATCAAAACCAAGTATGCAGCAGCTCTAAGATACTCTAATTATGTAACTAACAAAGAGAACAAAAATGGTGAAAGTAAAAATGAGTGAGGTAAAGTAAATGCGGTGAAAATGAAGTTTCATTCATATAAAATTACTTTGTTAACAAGGTTGATCAAGTCTTGTTACCAAACTAATTTTATATGAGGCAAAACTTTGCATTTCACTATATTCTTATGTTACCTCAACCTTGATAGGCATAGTCCCAATCATAACAATTTTATATTCTTCTTTGGGCTTTCGCTCTGAACAAATAATCTGACCAACTCTGATGGTCTCAACATTCTTGACTGAATTTAGAGCATTCCTTCTATCAATCTTCTTGGGAAAATAGACCGTGTACTCTTTGTCATTGACATTAAAAGTTAATTTTCCTTGATTGCAATTAATAACAGCACCTGCAGTGTTTAGAAAAGGTCTTCCAAGAATAATAGACATATTATCATCTTCAGGCATTTCCAACACAACAAAGTCAGTTAATATCAAACAACTGTTAGCAACTTGAACAGGAACATTTTCACATATACTAATAGGGATAGTAGTAGAATTATCAGCCATTTGCAAAGATATATCAGTTGATACCAATTTTTCTAGATCAAGTCTCTTATAAAGAGAAAAAGGCATGACACTAACTCCGGCTCCCAAATCACATAAAGCAGTTCTAACATAGTTATTTTTAATGGAGCAAGGAATAGTTGGTATACCTAGATCTCCAAGCTTCTCCGAAACTTTACCATCAAAAGAATAATTAGCAAGTAAATGGAAATTTCCTCATTAGGAATCTTATTTTTGTTAGTAACAATATCTTTCATATACTTTGCATAAGGAGGCATTCTAATAGCATCAGTCAAAGGAATTTACAGAAATAAAGGTTTCATCCATTCACAAAACCTGTTGTAGTATTCTTCTTCCTTGGATTTGTGTTTCTTACCAGGAAAAGGCATTGGTTTCTGCACCCAAGGTTCTCTCTCTTTACCATGCTTGTTGGCAATGAAGTCTTCTTTGGTGTACTTTGCATTCTTATCAATCTTTTCTGGTTCCTCTTCAACTTCTTCTTTATCGGAAGCATTACCTGGTTCAGTTTCAGTATCAAAAATAGAAACACTATTAGGATCTTTACCTAATTCAGAGAATTCTGCAACTGTTTTATGCTTCTTTTTCTTATTCTTGGAAGGAATATCATCTCTTGAAGTGCGTTGAGAATCCTGTTTGATCCTCTTAGGATGTCCTTCAGGATATAAGGGGTCTTGAGTGGTAGCACCTCCTCTTGTGCGTATCTCGCACGCTTGTTTTTCTCTTGCGACATTAACTAGCAAGTCTTTTTGCACCTTGGTAAGCTGATCAATTTGAGTCTGAACCATTTGAAAATATTTAACAAGTATCTTCACATCATTGGAGGTTCTCTCCACAATATCCTGCAACTTGTTAATAGCTCTAGAGTTTTCCAACAAATGGTTCTGCACCATTCTATTAAAATTATCTTGCTTAACAATAAAATTATCTAACTCATCTAAGCATTGATCAGGAGGTTTAGAGTAAGGAATATCTCTATCATCAAAGTGTTGGAGAGAGTGTACCTCAATAGTGGATGAGTGAGGGATTGGCTTACATAATTCTTCTATAGGAGGTAAATTCTTCACATCTTCGGCCTTAATACCTTTCTCCTTAAGAGATTTCTTGGCTTCCCTCATAACTTCATCATTTAATTCAATCATTCCTCTCTTCTTCGGTGTCGGCTCTGGAGCTGGCGCAGGTGTTGGCTCTGGTGTTGGCTCAACTAGAGTCCAATCATCATGATTCCGGCTTATTTTAGCCATTAATTCTTCAGCTACAGCCGGAGTTCTTTCCCTGAAAACACAACCAGCACAACTATCAAGATATGTCTTAGATTCATCAGTTAGTTCATTATAAAATATATCAAGGAGTTCATTTTTAGGCAATGGCTCTTTAGGCAAGGCTCTAATTAAAGAACAAAACCTTGTCCAAGATTCATGCAGTATCTCTCATTTTCCCTGTTCAAAGTCAAAGATTTTCTGCACAGCAGCATGTTGAGCACTAGCAGGAAAATATTTCTGAAAGAAAGCATTAACCAAAGCAATAGGACTATGAATAGATCCAGGAGACAAGCTATTAAACCAAGTTTTAGCTGCATCTTTCAATGAGAAAGGAAAAATCTTAGCAACAAAGTAAGTGCGAAGCTTAATATCATCAGAAAACAGATTACTCAAAGTAGAAAGCTCATTCATGTGCTCCATAGCACTTTCATTCTCAGTACCACAAAAAGGTTCTTTCTCAACAATAGATATGTAAGATAAATCTAAGGAGAAATCATAATCCTTATCTCTAATATTTATGGGAGAAGCAGCAAGCTTAGGATCAGGAGATAACTTATATCTAACAGCATGTCTCGCTAGAAATTCTTTAACAACTTTAGCATCACGAGTAGCACGAGCTTCGGCAATAAAATCATTGTCAAGCTCAATATAAGCGTCATCAAAATCATCACTAGGACATTCCCTAGACTCAGGTGAACTAACAGGTGTAACAGTGGTGTTTCCCATCTTAGCTCTAGCAATTGTAGCATCTAAAAAGGATCCTAGCGAACCAATCTCATCAAGCACAGTAGAAGCATCATCTAAATTATCAGTGGCATTTTCAAACTCAGCAGAAGTAGTAGCAGTAGCGTGTGCGTGTGGCGATGTAAGCAACTTACTCATGACAGATGGTGAATCAAGAGCAACAGAGGTGTTCAAAGTCATACCTCTTCTTATAGTGGATGGCAATATAGGAACTTTTCCATCACGAGGTTTACCCATGATGAAAGGATTGCAGCGAACAATATGAATCCCAAGTGAACTTACAAATAAAGCTATGCTCCCCGGCAATGGCACCAAAAAATAGTCTTGATGACCCACAAGTATAGGGGATCGCAACAGTCTTCGAGGGAAGTAAAACCCAAATTTATTGATTCGACACAAGGGGAGCCAAAGGATATTATAAGTCTTAATAGATGAGTTGTCAATTCAGCTGCACCTGAAAACAGACTTGCTCACAACGATTTATCAGTAGCAACAGTTTTATAGTGGTGATAGTAGTGAAACAGTAATAACAATAGTAAAATAAAAGCAGTAATAGTAGCAATAGTAAACAGCAGGATAAAATACTGTAGGCATAGGGATGGATGTACGGGTGTTGCATGGATAAGATAATTCATGAAATCAGTGAGACATGGGCAATTGCAGATAAATAATATAAAGCATCCTAGTACTAACAATCATAGGCATGTGTTCCGTATATAGTCGTATGTGCTTGCAGTGAGAAACTTGCACAACATCTTTTGTCCTACCAGCCTGTTGCAGCAGGGCCTCAAGGGAAACTACTGGTAATTAAGGTACTCCTTTTAATAAAGTACCGGAGCAAAGCATTAACACTCGGTGAACACATGTGATCCTCACATCATAGCCATCCCCTCCGGTTATCCCAATTTCTGTCACTTTGGGGCCTCGGGTTCCGGACAGCAATATGTGTATACAACTTGCAGGTAAGATCATAAATAACAAGTATCATCATAAAACAATAACAAGTTCAAATCTGAAATCATGGCACTCAGGCCCAAAGTGACAAGCATTAGGCACAACAAGTTGCAACAATGTCATAAGCACTAATAGAAGATACTAGGCACTATGCCCTAACAATCTCATAGCAAATTACATGAATGATCTCATCCAATCCCTACCATCCCCTTTACCTATAGCGGGAATTACTCACACATGGATGGGGGAATCATGGATGGTTGATGGAGAGACGTCGGTGATGATGGTGATGAAGATCTCCTCCAAATCCCCATCCCGGTAGTGTGCCAGAACGGAGTTTCTGGTTCTGAATCGCAGTTTATGATGTTGGCGGCACAGTGGAAGTCTATCTAGGAAAAACACCGAACCCTCGCTCCTTTCAGGTTAGAGGGTATATGTAGGCGGAAGGAGGGGTCGAGGCGATGGCCGAGGCGGTCACACAACAGGTGGGCGCGGCCTGGCCTGGGCCGCGCCCCCTGGTTGTGAGCCCAGTCCATTGCCTCTCTTCATCTCTCCTTCTGGCTCCGTGGGTCTTCTGGCAAAATAGGATTTTTGCGATATTTTCTGGGTTTTTTACTGAAAGTTGGATTTCTGCACAAAAACGAGACACCAGAGCAATTCTGCTGAAAACAGCGTTAGTCCGCGTTAGTTGTATTCAAAACACACAAATTAGAGGAGAAATAATAGCAAAAGTGTTCAGGAAAGTAGATACGTTTTGAACATATCAGTCACTACCCCAGATTAAATAGAGGCATGAAACCAACTATCGAGCATAAATACCCCCTCTTGGAGTCACTAGTATCTACTTGGCCAAGATAGCTACTAACAACGGAGAGCATGCAAGATCATAAACAACATAGAGATAACATAAGATAATATTCAGCACATCAACTCAATCATAACACCAATATTCATCGGATCCCAACAAACACAACATGTAGAATTACATAACGGTGATCTCGATCATGTAAGGCAGCTCACAAGATCTAAAAATGAAGCACATGGTGGAGAAGATAACCATCTAGCTACTGCTATGGACCCATAGTCCAAGGTAGACTACTCACTCATCGCACCGGAGGCAAGCATGGCGATGAAGAAGACCTCCGGTGGTGATTCCCCTCTCCGGCAGGGTGCCGGGAAGAGCTTCTGGACCCTCCCGATCTTGGGTCAACGATGACGGCGGATCGCGATGTGTTTCTGGAAAATTGAACAGGTACTTAGGTTTTTCCCGTCGGGGGATCTTTATAGGCGAAGGGGCAGCGTCAGAAGTGGACCAGGGCGGTCACACACATAGGGGCGCGGCCAGGGGCTGGGCCGCGCCGTCCTGTTGTGTGGCTGGCCCATGGCCCCTCTCCGTCTCCTCTTCGGACTTCTGGAAGCTTTGGTAAATTTCTGGATGTTCAGCTTTTGTTTCGTCCAATTCTGAGAATATTTTCTGTGTAACTTTTCTGAAACACAAAAATAGCAGAAAATAGGGAACTGGCACTGTGGCATCTTGTCAATAGGTTAGTTCCGGGAAATGCATAAAAATGCCACGAAGTTTAACAAAACACTAAGCAAATGGTGTAAGAACAAGCATGGAGCATCCAAAATTATAGATACGTTTGAGACGTATCAATAATTCCTTTGGAAACACATCTTGGAATTCATTGACCACTGGAATGTCTTCGAGTTTAGCTTCTTTCAAGGTATTTAGCTGTAATTGAACTTCAATATGTGCATGACGGTCACCTTGATAAACTATCCTTCCTCCTCCTGGACTCCTAAGTGGCACAGTTTTCTCCTTGCAATCTATCTGGGCTCCATTCTCCTCTAACCAATCCATTCCAAGGATCACAGCCATATCCTTCATAGGGATAAGAAAAAGATCGGCAAGATAGACACAATCGCTGATCATAATGACCTGCTCTTGCTTGAGGTGTGTGACTAAAATCGTTCCCCCACAGATAAAACAGTGATTGTTTATTCTAACTTATTGCAAGTAAGTCCATAAAGTTCGACAAACTCTTGCGAAATGAACGAAGTAGTTGCACCAGTATCGAAAAGTACTTTGCTGGGATGAGATAGGATTTGAAGCGTACCTATCATAGTTTTCTCCGAATCATTCACTTCCTCCAAATTGGTGCAATTTAATTTCCCAAAAGGTCGAGACCTCTTTCCTGCACCATTTCCTCCTAAATTACCACCTCGGTTAGATCCTCCTCCGGTTGTTTTCCTTCCCCATGCAACTTTATTAGGACATTGATTCTTCATATGTCCCTCTTGGTTGCACCCATAACAGATTATCTTGGGCCTTTGACAATCCTTTGCCAAATGTCCCCTGGCTCCGCACGCATGACAGGTAATTCCGCCTCTAGGATTTCCTCCTCCTCCCCGGGGTAACATTCCTCGACTTGGCGGTTGCTACGTGTGGTAGTGTATAATTGACGTGGGAGCAGACTGTCCTTGTGCGTGGTGAATAACCAGCCCGTTGGGAACCCCAAGAGGAAGGTATGATGAGTGTAGCAGCAAGTTTTCCCTCAGTTTAAGAAACCAAGGTTTATCGAACAGGAGAAGAGAGACAATGACGACTGAAGGTGTCGCGGAACCTGCACACACACAAACAAATACTTTGTTCCCAACTTGCGATGAGGTTGTCAATCTCACCGGTTTGCTTGAAACAAAGGTTATGAGTGTATCGAGTGGAAAACAATATAGTATGCGAGTAAAGTAAACAGTACGAGTAAAGTAAATAGGTGATAGCAATATGATGGAAATAGGACCGGGGTCCACAGTTCACTAGTGGTGTCTCTCCATAGATAAAATAACACATGCTGGGTAAACAAATTACAGTTGGGCAATTGATAGAATAAAGATAACGTGATATGTCAAGAAGATCACTATGAGATTTACTCTGGGCATTACAACAAAATACATAGACCGCCATCCAACTGCATCTATGACTAATAATCCACCCCCGGGGATATCAATCCGAACACCCCAAAAGTATTAAGTTGCGAACAACAGATAATTGCATTAAGCAAAGTGTGTAATGTAAACAAAGCATATGCCCTTGAGCATATGAATGTTGTTTTCTCCCTAGTAGCAACAGCACATCTACCACCTTAGAGGTTTCTGTCACTCCCCCACGTGAAATAGAGGCATGAACCCACTATCGAGCATAAATACCCCCTCTTGGAGTCACTAGCAACTACTCGGCCAAGATAGCTACTAACAACGGAGAGCATGCAAGATCATAAACAACATAGAGATAACAAAAGTTATAATTTAGTACAGCAACTTAATCATAAACACCAATATTCATCGGATCCCAACAAACCAAACATGTAGAATTACATAACGGTGATCTCAATCATGTAAGGCAGCTCATGAGATCTAAACATGAAGCACATAGTGGAGAAGACAACTGAAGGGAATATGCCCGAGAGGCAATAATAAAGTGGTTATTATCATATTCCATGTTTATGATAAATGTTTATTTCTCATGCTAGAATTGTATTAATCGGAAACATTAATACTTGTGTGATTAATAAACTAAAAAGGTTCCTAGTAAAGCCTCTCTTTTATACTAGCTCGTTGATTAACTGATGATCAAGGTTTCCTGATCATGAACATTGGAGGTTGTTAATAACGGGGTCATATCATTAGAAGAATGATATGATGAATACTCACACCCATAGTATGAATAGCAAAACGATCAAGTCATCAAGTTCATTGCTATATCAAACTCATGCGAAGTAGTTCTAATCCTTAGACCATGAGATCATGTTAATCACTGATACCGGAAGGGTACTTTGATGATATCAAACGTCACACCATAATAGGGTGATTATAAAGGTTGATTTGGGTACTCTGAAAGTATTAGTTGAGGCTCATGGATCAAGAGTGGGATTTGTCCATCCGGATGACGGAAAGATATTCTCTGGGCCCTTCTCGGTGATATTGCATTGGAATCGCTTGCAAGCATGTGACTAGGTCACAGGAATGCATTATCACGGAACGAGTAAAGAGACTTGTCGGGAACGAGATCGAACTAGGTATGGTTGATACCAAATGATCGGATCTCGGACAAGTAATAATATCGCGAGACAAAAGGAATTAACTATGTTCATTACTGGTTCACACGATCACTAGTTCATCGTTGAGTAAGTGGGAGTCATCATGGATTTCCAGATCCCGCTGTTGATTATTGATCGGAGAGGAGTCTCGATCATGTCCACATTATTCACAAACCGTAGGGTGACACACTTAAGGTTCGCCGTCGTTTTTGAGTGGATACGATACTCCGATTGAATTACAGGACAGCATGAGGGTTATTTCAGAAAAGCACCAAAACTATTTCAGATATCGAAATAACTCGAGGGTGTATTTGTTAATGTTTGTTAATTGAATGAATTAACAAATATTAAAGAAATAAAAATGTTTTATTAAATCAATAAGTGTGAATTTTGATTAGCATGAATGTCATGCATTAAAATGGGGGTTACCTCATGTTGATGAGGGAGTTATCACCATAATGGGAATGAAGAGGGGACAATGAAGAGGAGGAGACCCCTTGGCCGGCCACCCCTTGGCTGCCACTCCTCCTCTATATAAACCCCTCCCTCTCTCCCTTGACACACACTTCTTGATCCTCCCCTCCCTTGCATAGTTGCTGCCCAATTTCCGACTCTGCTTAGCGAAGCTCTGCCGAAATTGTAGTTCGTAGTTCATACACTTAGAGAAGTGTGTGGAGGAGTGTCCGGCGGATCCCTTCTTCCGCTGCCCCGCTGGACCGAGGGCGTGGAGGAGTCGACGTCGAGCTGTACGTGTGACCGAGCACGGGGGCGCTGCCACTTGTGGCGCCGTGTACATGATCTTGTGATCGTCAAGTGAACCACGACGTCGACTACGTCAAGTGAACAACTACGTCGACTACATGTGTCTTCACCAACTCTCCATCGTCAACGTTTGTGCGGGAACGTAATCCCCGCTTACGGTCGTCGAGGGTTAGTTTCCGTTGCTACCATCTCGTAGAGTATCTTGGCCAGTTTATGTGTTCTTGCGTAGGAAATTTTTTGTTTTCTATGCTACGAACCCATCAGTGGTATGAGAGCCATCTCTATGCGTAGTTGGTATGCACGGTTAGAACATATGTGGATGTGGGCGTTGATGATCGTGTTATTGCAATTTTTTGGTATTTTGGATCATAGTGGCATAGTGGGATTGAAGCTGCCCGAGACTAACCTTACGTGACCGCGTTCACGAGACTTGTCCCACACTTGACATGCTTCGGCATATGTGGCTTTGCGGGTTTACGTTTCTCCCACTATAGTTATGATCTATTTTACAAAGAGTTGTTAATAATATTTTTATCACCGTTGTGGTTACATGTTCATAGGTAAGAACGGTTCTTCCTAGAAAGCCCCAAACCACGTAAAATATGCAAGACAAATTAGAAACGTCTAACTTGTTTTTGCAGGGCATGTGATGTGATATGGTTAAATTGTTTATGTTACAAATTGTATGCGATGATCCTTTTTGTAAGTTATAAACAACCGGCAGGAGCCATATGGTTGTCTTTACATTTAAATGGCCTGCGTGCCGAATATATATATCCAAGTGATATATTGTAATGGAGGAAGACAACCAAGGTGGCGCGCCATGGACCTTGGTGCTACGCCAGTGGAATGATGGAGATCATATCATGACGCACAAGATGGAGATCGAATGCGTGAAGGACCATATCATATCACATTATATATGCATGTGATGTTTATCCTTTTATGCATCTTATTTTGCTTAGATTTGATCGCGCGGTAGCATTATAAGATGATCCCTCTCACATAAATATCAAGATAAAAATGTGTTCTTCCATAGCATGCACCGTCAAGAAAGTTCGTCGTTTCGAGACACCACGTGATGATCGGGTGTGACAGACTCTACGTTCACATACGATGGGTGTAAGACAGTTTTACACACGCAAGTGCTATGGTTCTACTTGGCGAGCCTAGCATGTACAGACATGGCCTCGGAACACGAACCGAAAGGTTAAGCATGAGTCATATGGTTGATATGATGAACATGGTGATGTTCGCCTTTGAAACTATGCCGTTGCACGTGATGATCGGTTACGGTATAGTGAATTTGGTTCGTGTAATCACTTAAGAAAACTAAGAGGGATGTTGTTTTTAAGTGGGAGTTCTTTTAGTAATTTTGAATTATAGAACTCAATTTATCATGAACTAAATCAAAGTGAATTTGCATAGTTTGTTGTAGTTATTGGCATCCGTTTACTACCTTGCGATTAGCTATAATTGAGATAATAGAACTATAGAATTCTGGATGTTAACTTTACGAACTGGTATCGTATTGTTTGAATGTCAATCTAAAGTTTAATGTCTTATTGCAAACTTTTAGCAAACCTTGTTTACTCGATGAATTTTAATAAGTAGTATTAAATCAAGAGTAACAATTCCAGTGTTAGTATCTAAGTATCACACTTGCCTCCATGATCCCTGATATTCAAAAGTTGTTTTTAGTATCAAGGTTATCTAGGAGTTGAAAGAATTGTTTCATAAACTATCATGTGTGGAAGATATTGTGATATCTGAAACAATGTTTGGTTGCAAAGTGATAGAGTATAATTTAGTAAGACACATGTTCTCATATTGTATGAGAATTTGCGAAGATTGGAGACGCTAGGCGTCCAGATTTCCTAAAAATGTTTTAGGAACTAACATTATACTCACAATTCGTCCTCATGAGCTATAGTAGCTCGATCATGAAAGTTGTCATGATATGATGAATGGAAAAATGTAGGTAAAATGTTTACTACATTAATAGATTACTAAAGAATGGAATTTGGAAGAACGCCAAATATGTGATTATGGTGATCTACTTCAAAGTGTGAGTCCAAGGGTATTAGTGTTTGACTAATAATGCCTTGAACTATGTGCCATGTGAATGGCGCCACTATTGATGTTGATAGATTCTTCTAGAAGGAAAAGAATTGCTAAAAGAGAATCCAAAATTTATTCTGGCAGAAAAGAAAACACTGGAAATGTCCAGCTCAGGTATATAGAAGATATACATGTTATGGGTGTATTCGTTGCTTGTTAAAATAATGTGGTTCTTGGGTATTTGATACTAAATTGGTTGGTATGAACTGTCATACAGAACAACGCAATACAAGAACTACAATGGCCTAATTAACTAGCAAATGAATATGGGATGATTCTCATCGAAAACAAATAAAGTGTTATTGTGTTTCGTTGGAATTAAACCTAGCCTTCAAGATTTGTTTGAATAATTGTTATTTTGTTATGGTATTATGAGAACAATGGTTGTTCAAATTATTACCGCATTCATAAAAGATGGATGAACGCTTATCTTGTTGAAGAAATCACATCCATAACACTGATGCTAAAAGTGTCTCAAGACAAATGATTAGAAGATCACTTATGAGTGACACCACCGTTTAAATCATATTGGAAAGTAAACATGAAGAAACTCCATGTTGATGGGATTTTGGAGTCTTTTGATTTTGAATCAATTGACGCTTGTGAAAATTTCCTAGAGATGATTAAAACTCCGTTCATAGGCCAAAGAAGAACGGACGACTAACTTATTGGATATTGTACATGTTGGTGTATATAGTCCATTATGTGTAGCCGTGTGTGGTGAATTCTTGAACTTCATTTACTTTAACCGATGATTTGAGTAGATATATGTGTATATTTACTTGATAAGGAAGAAGCATGAAATATTTGAATATTGTTCAAATTATTTCTAGTTGAAGTTGAAAATCATTGTAACAAGAGAATAAAGAATTTATGATTTGATCATAAAGGAAGATATTTGAGTTACAAGTTTAGCAAACACCTAAAAGTTGAGGAATCGTTCCATAGACTTGTATTTCCCGAAACACCATAGGAGTATGGAGTGTTTGAGAGATAAAATCAAACTTTGTTTGACATCGTTGGATCAAAGGTGTCGTCTATAAAACTGCCATTATATTTTAAGGATAAAGCTTTAGAGACTACCGCTTTTTACACTAAAAAGAGCGCCATCATGATCCATTGAAATGACACCATATGAGATATGGCATGGGATAAAACCCAAGTTGTCTTTTCTGAAATTTTGGTATGCTAGGCATATGTAAAATGTTTACAACCAAAGTTGGATAAAATACGTCTTTGTAGGTTATCCCAAAATAAATGTTGGGTATTCCTCCAGAACACCTAAGACAAAAGTGTTTGTCGCCGAAAACGTCAAGTTTCTTGAGAAGGAATTTTTCGCAAAAAGTGAAGTGGGAGGACAATAGAACTTTGATTAGGTTGTTGAACCTAAGCTATATGTGTTGAGTAGCGCAGCGCTGGGAAGTGTCCCAGAGGCGGCCACAATGCGCATGGCTGTCGTACCTCAAAGGTTGTGGTCACATAGATCAAAGTTCCTATTGAACCGCGTGAGTCGGGTAACAATCAAATAGTTAGATTTGAGAATGAATCATTATTGTTTGACAATGATGAACCGACTGCGTGCAAAGAAGCGATGATGGGCCCTGACTCCGTCAAATGGCTAGAAGCCATAAAATCCGTGATAGTTCCATACACGAGAAATCAAGTTTCTGAACTTGGAAGACCCTCAAAAGGCATGAAGCCTAATGAACGTGTTAGGATCTATAAAGACAGACATGGATGTTTTAACATCTTTGAAATAGTCGACACATCGTTAAAAGAGTTTACGATTGTGTTCAATGAGTTGACTATGACAAGATTTAATCTTTCATAGCGATATTTTGTCTGGAAGGATTACTGTAGCAACCACTACATATGCCAAGTTTGGTATATGTTAGTTGAACAAACAAGGCAACATTCTTCTAATAGAATGGTTACCTAGGACATGTACATGACATGGTCCAATGGGTTTTGTAAATTCAAAGGATGCTAAAAGGCATGCAAACTTCAATGGTTGAAGTATGCATCGCGGAGTTGGAATATTCACCATGATGAAATAATTAAAAGGTTTAGTTTCATCAGATACGATGAATATGCTTGCATTTGCAAGAAATTAAGTGGGAGCGCTGAGACATATTTCTAGTACATTATGTAGAAGACATATTGTTAATTGGAAATGATGTATCTTTTATTGACATAGGTTAAGAATTTCATTAAAAATTAGATTTCAATGAAAGACTTAGGCAAAACGAAAATATTGGGTCTCGATGTCTATGTAGATAGATCGAGGTGCCAATATGGTTGTGCCAAAGTACATAGATGAAATATTGAATGAAGTTCAATATGGAAACGACGAGAAAAGTTCTTGCCGCATGGAAGAGGTTGAAACAAGATTCAGGTGTTTTTGACACTTGATGAGTGAAGCCACATGAATGATTTGATCGATCATGTATACCATGATATGTACATATCCAGATATGTCCTATGCTCTAAATGTTATGAGCATATACCAGAGTGATAAAAGTCATAAGATGATCACTGGACAATAGTAGAGATATCCTTATGTGCTTTGGAAGGACTAAGGATATATATTATGTATGACAAAGTGACACATAATTCATTGTAAAGTGTTACATTGATACTAGGTTTGTCACAAGATACAAATTAAGTTTATCTCAATTTTAGTTGTATGTTTAGGTGGCACAATGTAATGGAAGGAAGTTCCATGATGGATTTGGATGAGTTCCAAAGTTAAGACATTGTGATGGATTCTACAACAAAGGTTGAGTATATGGCTACTTTAGAAGTAGCAAAAGAGGGCATTTGTGTCAAGAAGTTTGTTATCAAACTAGGTGTAGTTCTAAGCTGGCTATTACTGTGAAGATCTATTGTGCGACAATAGTGACAACATGATTTTAGCTAAAGGAACTAAGGTCTCACCAAAGGACCAAATTTATACCCAACTATCTCATTTGAGAATGAGTGATGCGTAGAGACGCAAAGACATGCAAATACACACAGAACTGAAAGTGTCAGATCTGGAGATCAGATTAACCACTGCAACGCGTTCGGATAACACATGAAAGCCATAAGTGTTATATACGCAAGTATCAACTAGATTATTGACTCTAGTGCAAGTGGGAGACTGAAGGGAATATGCCCGAGAGGCAATAATAAAGTGGTTATTATCATATTCCATGTTTATGATAAATGTTTATTTCTCATGCTAGAATTGTATTAATCGGAAACATTAATACTTGTGTGATTAATAAACTAAAAAGGTTCCTAGTAAAGCCTCTCTTTTATACTAGCTCGTTGATTAACTGATGATCAAGGTTTCCTGATCATGAACATTGGAGGTTGTTAATAACGGGGTCATATCATTAGAAGAATGATATGATGAACACTCACACCCATAGTATGAATAGCAAAATGATCAAGTCATCAAGTTCATTGCTATATCAAACTCATGCGAAGTAGTTCTAATCCTTAGACCATGAGATCATGTTAATCACTGATACCGGAAGGGTACTTTGATGATATCAAACATCACACCGTAATAGGGTGATTATAAAGGTTGATTTTGGTACTCTGAAAGTATTAGTTGAGGCTCATGGATCAAGAGTGGGATTTGTCCATCCGGATGACGGAAAGATATTCTCTGGGCCCTTCTCGGTGATATTGCATTGGAATCGCTTGCAAGCATGTGACTAGGTCACAGGAATGCATTATCACGGAACGAGTAAAGAGACTTGTCGGGAACGAGATCGAACTAGGTATGGTTGATACCAAATGATCGGATCTCGGACAAGTAATAATATCGTGAGACAAAAGGAATTAACTATGTTCGTTACTGGTTCACACGATCACTAGTTCATCGTTGAGTAAGTGGGAGTCATCATGGATTTCCAGATCCCGCTGTTGATTATTGATCGGAGAGGAGTCTCGATCATGTCCACGTTATTCACGAACCGTAGGGTGACACACTTAAG
Organism: Dactylis glomerata; assembly: GCA_007115705.1. Taxonomy (NCBI): domain Eukaryota; kingdom Viridiplantae; phylum Streptophyta; class Magnoliopsida; order Poales; family Poaceae; genus Dactylis; species Dactylis glomerata. The sequence continues at coordinate 2,921,597 of QXEO01000180.1, read as the reverse complement.
GTTCGCCGTCGTTTTTGAGTGGATACGATACTCCGATTGAATTACAGGATAGCATGAGGGTTATTTCAGAAAAGCACCGAAACTGTTTCGGATATCGAAATAACTCGAGGGTGTATTTGTTAATGTTTGTTAATTGAATGAATTAACAAATATTAAAGAAATAAAAATGTTTTATTAAATCAATAAGTGTGAATTTTGATTAGCATGAATGTCATGCATTAAAATGGGGGTTACCTCATGTTGATGAGGGAGTTATCACCGTAATGGGAATGAAGAGGGGACAATGAAGAGGAGGAGACCCCTTGGCCGGCCACCCCTTGGCTGCCACTCCTCCTCTATATAAACCCCTCCCTCTCTCCCTTGACACACACTTCTTGATCCTCCCCTCCCTTGCATAGTTGCTGCCCAATTTCCGACTCTGCTTAGCGAAGCTCTGCCGGAATTGTAGTTCGTAGTTCATACACTTAGATAAGTGTGTGGAGGAGTGTCCGGCGGATCCCTTCTTCCGCTGCCCCGCTGGACCGAGGGCGTGGAGGAGTCGATGTCGAGCTGTACGTGTGACCGAGCACGGGGGCGCTGCCACTTGTGGCGCCGTGTACACGATCTTGTGATCGTCAAGTGACCCACGACGTCGACTACGTCAAGTGAACAACTAAGTCGACTACGTGTGTCTTCACCAACTCTCCATCGTCAACGTTTGTGCGGGAACGTAATCCCCGCTTACGGTCGTCGAGGGTTAGTTTCCGTTGCTACCATCTCGTAGAGTATCTTGGCCAGTTTATGCGTTCTTGCGTAGGAAATTTTTTGTTTTCTATGCTACGAACCCATCAACAACCATCTAGCTACTGCTATGGACCCATAGTCCAAGGTAGACTACTCACTCATCGCTCCGGAGGCAAGCATGGCGATGAAGAAGACCTTCGGTGGCGATTCCCCTCTCCGGCAGGGTGCCGGGAAGAGCTTCTAGACCCTCCCGATCTTCGGGTCGACGGCGGCGGCGGATCGCGATGTGTTCTGGAAAACTGATCGGGTCCTTAGGTTTTTCTCGTCGGGGGGTCTTTATAGGCGAAGGGATGTTGTCAGAGGAGGGGCCAGGCGCCCTCACACGGGGGTGGCGCGGGCCAGGGCCTGGCCGCGCCGCCCCTGTGTGTGGGGCCCTGGTGGCCCCCCTCCTACTTCTCTTCAGATCTCTGGAAGCTTCCGGATAAAATAAGACTTCAGGAACTTGTTTCGTCCAATTCTGAGAATATTTCCTGTGCATCACTCTGAAACACAAAAACAGCAGAAAACAGGGAACTGGCACTGTGGCACTTTGTTAATAGGTTAGTTCCGGAAAATGCATAAAAATGCCACTAAGTGTAACGAAACAATAGGCAAATGGTGTAAAAACAAGCATGGAGCATCAAAAATTATAGATACGTTTGAGACGTATCAAGCATCCCCAAGCTTAACTCCTGCTCGTCCTCGAGTAGGTAAGTGATAACAAAAGAATAATTTTTGAGGTGACATGCACCTACACAATCTTGATCATATATGTAAGCATTGGTGAGCTGGGATCAATAGAACTTAAAACATGGGCATGAAGATATAATCATGACAATAAGAACTTAGCAACCATGTTGTAAACATGCAAATGAACACAAACAAAAGATCATGATAATGAAACAATGAAAGTCAAACGTGTGTTCAAATCATAAGGAAAAACATACAAATGATTTTCAGCTTGTCCTTCAAAGAGAGCAAAACATAAATGCATAGGACACCTTCAAGTTTAAGAGGGCGACTAGATACAAATAATTTAAGAACAAGTGAAACCAACAATATGAATCAATCAATGAACTTTGGGACAATGCATATCACACTAAGAATGACAACTATGCTCTCTTAATGGTGCATAAAGAAAGAAGGTGGTGACTCAACATAAAAGTAAAAGAAAGGCCCTTCGCAGAGGGAAGCAGTGATTGCAAGTTTTATAACCTTCAAAAATTATGGTACTTACCGGCTTTGAGCTCTCATTGCCCCCATCATAAGCATCTTGAATGGTTAAAGTTAATGCGAGAACAATTATGATGCATATGCTTGACAAATCATAAGTTGAAAACCTCGTGCCCCATGAATACGAGTACCCAAACCTCATGCTACTTTACTTAGAGTCCCAAGCAAGGCTCTTGTCATTGTAAGTATATGCATATCATTGAGAACCGCCAATGGGTTACCTCCGTGCCCGATGACATGGAACAAGCCCACACCAAAATGACAGGACAAGCAGACAATGAACAACTCGACATCTCTTTTATTTGCTATATTGTTTAGCTTTTTATTATGAGATGCGTCGTCGAATGTTCACCATGGGTATGCTGCAAATTTCCACCATGAATTATGCATGGCTTAGATTGGTGGCCCGGCGTTTCCCTAACACATATACAAACTCCATGATCCCCACAAGATTCCCAATTCATTTCACACCGCAGGCATCCATAAACAAAAGATCACGATATCAACTCAAATAAGAAGTGCAATGTTGAAAGCTTGCCCCATGACAGCATGGCTGGGCTAGTCTCCAACTTACAACTTGCAAACATAAGAGACCACAATGTCAAATTTTTAAGAACAGGAAAAAGTAAAGTGTGCCTTCCGGTTCGTGAGAGCTTTACTGACCGAATTTTGCATAACACTGGTAAGAGTTTAATTTGAAGAGAAAATAAAAGCAAGTCAAATTTACTTGGAATAGCAAATTGCTAGTAGGTATGTATGGTGGACACTTTGGAAAACTTTGGCTTTTAGGAGTTGGATGCACGAGTAGAGCTCATACTCAGTACAAGGCGAGGGCTAGAAAAAGACTGGGAGCGACCAACTAAGAGAGCAATAATGGCCATAATCATGCAAAGCGACAAAGCAACATTAAAGAAGCATAAGATGGCATCAAAAGTCAAAAACTAAATGATCATGAAGGCTATTGGCGACTTTGTAAGAGTCTAACATGTGTGAGCATGCGCCAAGTCAACCCAAATAAAGCATCAAGGAGAAAACCAAAATAATGCTTCCATACAATAAAAACAACGCATGATTTTTCAAAGGCTCATTAAGCAATCTCAGTTATTTGAGACAAGTCATGCTACAGAAAAACCACTAAGCATACTATCAAAAAGACATCAAGCATGACATGAAAAAGCCTAAGCCGCAGTCTACACAAGCTCCTTCTTGTACCACTATTTTGCACAAAGCTTTTTCTCTTTTCCAACACCATTTGAAATTTTTTAAAGACACCTCTTTTGATGAAAACTAATAAAGATCAGAGGCAAAAAAATACACCTTGATGAAAAGATATGACAAGGTCTGAACGCAAATCAAGGCGAAAACGAAAACCAAAAGCAGTAGCAGAAAAAGGAGAACACTCGATAAACGATAAGAGTGAAAAACTGAGTGTTCTTTGCAAATGAAAACAATCAACTTCTCCAAAAGAAAATTTGTTGGGGTCCAACCATTTATTGCAGCAAACAAACAAACTAAACCAACTAAGAAAACTAAAACAACTGACGCTCCAAGAAAAACACATAGCGCATGAAGCCATAAAAATATAGTGTTTTGAAAGGTGACCTGATTTTTGCCGATGAAGAAGGGGTGCCTCGGGGGCATCCCCAAGCTTTGACGCTTGTACTTCTTGGATATTTCTTGGGGTGATGCATGGGCATCCCCAAGCTTGAGCTTTTGTCCATTCTTCAACTCATCTCATCATTCTCCAATCCCTACACTTGAAAACTTCCTTCATACAAAACTAAACATAATTCTATTAGCAACATTAGTGCAAGCATAATATATAATCAACCCTCTATTTGCTTCAGGTTTCAACTCAAAACCACCACATATATAGCAGATACTACTGTAGCAACCTCCCCTAAAGTTCCATGATCAAAAGAACTCAAAAGAAAGCGATAAAGTGGCAAACACAAATATTGGCAGAAATCTGTCAAAACTGAACAGCTGACAAAGGTCGAATTTTTTAGGGATTTTCTGTTGCTCAAATCAAAAAGTGTTCAACTAAGAAAAGTTTGGATATAACCTGGGGCATATGCACAAGAAATCGCAGGTCCAAAAGATAAACAGAGAATTTTCACGAATTTTTACGGTGCAGCACCGAAAATAGTTTCAGGACAGCAACATCCCCAAATCTTTACCTCACCCAAATTAGAGGCTTCTCTTGGCACAAAAACGAAATAAACAAGATAAGGAGCGGTCATTACAGTAGTAATGACTTCCAAGACTCAAATAAAAGAAAAAGTACTGAAAAGAAAATATTGGGTTATATCCCAAGAGTGCTTTTCTTTAACGTCTTTGAGCTAGGCGCAGAAAATTACGAATCAAGTAATATCAAGAGATGAAGCATTAAGCTCATAATTTGCTCTAAGAATAGAGTCTAAAAGTAATTTCTTTCTTTTCCTAGGGAAGTGTTCCATACCTTTCTTTAGTGGGAATTGATATTTGATAGTGCCTTCCCTCATATCAATGATAGCACCTACAGTTCGAAGAAAGGGTCTTCCCAAAATAATAGGACATGAAGCATGGCATTCAACGTCCATAACAAGAAAATCAACGGGAACAAGGTTATTGTTAACCACAATAAGAACATCATTAATCCTTCCCAAAGGTTTCTTCTTAGCAACATCAGCAATAGGAACATCAAAATAACACTTTTCAAGCGGTGGTAAATCAAGCATGTCATAAATCTTTCTAGGCATGATAGAAATACTAGCACCTAGATCACATAAAGCATGGCAATCATAACCATTAACATGCATATCAATGATGGGTTCCCAACCATCTTCTAACTTCTTGGGAACAGAAGCTTTTTGCTTCAACTTTTCATCCCTAATCTTTATAAGAGCATTGGTAATATGCTTAGTAAAAGCAATATTTAGAGAACTAGCATTGGGAGTCAAAGCAAGCTTTTGCAAGAACAAAATTACTTCAGATATATTGCAGCCATCAACATCAAAATCATTAAAAGAAATAGAGCTATCATCTCCTACACTCCGAAAAATTTCAGCACTCTTTTGAGAAAAAGTTTTGGCAGTTTTAGGCTTTTTAACACAAGGAGCGGGAGTTTTCTCTACACCAATCAAAGTAAGAGGATTGCTACCAGTAGGAGCAACATCATTAGAGGTAGTAATGGTACATACCTTCATCTCTCTAGCCATCTCATCTTCTCTTTCCCACCTGGCATGCAATTCCACTAACAATCTAATATTTTCATCAATTCCAACTTGGATAGCATTAGCGGTAGCAAAAACATTGTTCTCTTTCACATCATTAGGCAACACTTTTAATTTCAGAAGTTCAACATCATGAGCAAGGCTATCAACTTTAGAAGCAAGAATATCAATTTTGCCTAACTTTTCCTCAACAGACTTGTTAAAAGCAGTTTGTTTACCGATGAAGTCCTTGAGCATTACCTCAAGCTCGGAGGGCGCGGCCCTAGGGTTGTTGTAGGAATTACCATAAGAGTTACCGTAACCATTACCATTGGTAGAAGGATACGGCCTATAATTGTTACTAGCAAAATTGTTTCTATAAGCATTGTTGTTAAAATTATTGTTTCTAATGAAATTCACATCAACTTGCTCTTCTTGAGCAACCAGAGAGGCCAAAGGAACATTATTAGGATCAACATGGGTCCTATCATTAGCAAGCATAGCCATAATGGTATCAATCTTATCATTCAAGGAAGAGGTTTCCTCAACAGAATTTACCTTCTTACCTTGTGGAGCTCTCTCGGTGTGCCATTCAGAATAATTTACCATCATGTTGTCGAGTAGCTTTGATGCGGTGCCCAAGGTAAGGGACATAAAAGTGCCTCCAGCAGCTGAATCAAGTAGGTTCCTTGAAGAAAAATTCAGTCCTGCATAAAAAGTTTGGATAATCATCCAAGTAGTCAGTCCACGAGTGGGGCAATTCTTTATCATAGATTTCATTCTTTCCCAAGCTTGAGCAACATGTTCATTATCAAACTGAGTAAACTTCATAATATTGCTACGCAATGATATGATCTTAGCAGGGGGATAGTATCTACCAATAAAAGCATCCTTACACTTAGCCCATGAATCAATACTATTCTTAGTCAAAGACAGCAACCAATCTTTAGCCTTTCCTCTCAAAGAAAAAGGAAACAACTTGAGCTTAATAATATCACTATCAACATCCTTATATTTCTGCATCTCACATAGCTCAACAAAATTGTTGAGATGAGCTGCAGCATCTTCAATACTAGCACCAGAAAATTGCTCTTTCATAACAAGGTTCAAATAAGCAGGCTTAATCTCATAAAAGTTTGCAGCAGGAATAGATGGTGCAATAGGAGTGCAGATAAAATCACTATTGTCTGTGCTAGTAAAGTCACACAACTTGGTGTTTTCAGGATTGGCCATTTCAGCAAAACGAAAGTAAACAAGTAAAAACAACTACCAAGGATTCTAATTTTTTTGGGTTTTTGATAAAAAGCAATGCAGGTAAAATAAATAAAGTAAAGCAAAACAATAACAAAGTAAAGAATGTGTGTGCGAAGAACTCCCCTCGCAGAAGTCTTCTCTCTTCCCCGGCAACGGCGCCAGAAAAGTGGCTGCTACGTGTGGTAGTGTATAGTTGACGTGGGAGCAGACTGTCCTTGTGCGTGGTGAATAACCAGCCCGTTGGGAACCCCAAGAGGAAGGTATGATGAGTGTAGCAGCAAGTTTTCCCTCAGTTTAAGAAACCAAGGTTTATCGAACAGGAGAAGAGAGACAATGACGACTGAAGGTGTCGCGGAACCTGCACACACACAAACAAATACTTTGTTCCCAACTTGCGATGAGGTTGTCAATCTCACCGGTTTGCTTGAAACAAAGGTTATGAGTGTATCGAGTGGAAAACAATATAGTATGCGAGAAAAGTAAACAGTACGAGTAAAGTAAACAGGTGATAGCAATATGATGGAAATAGGACCGGGGTCCACAGTTCACTAGTGGTGTCTCTCCATAGATAAAATAACACGTGCTGGGTAAACAAATTACAGTTGGGCAATTGATAGAATAAAGATAACGTGATATGTCAAGAAGATCACTATGAGATTTACTCTGGGCATTACAACAAAATACATAGACCACCATCCAACTGCATCTATGACTAATAATCCACCCCCGGGGATATCAATCCGAACACCCCAAAAGTATTAAGTTGCGAACAACAGATAATTGCATTAAGCAAAGTGTGTAATGTAAACAAAGCATATGCCCTTGAGCATATGAATGTTGTTTTCTCCCTAGTAGCAACAGCACATCTACCACCTTAGAGGTTTCTGTCACTCCCCCAGGTGAAATAGAGGCATGAACCCACTATCGAGCATAAATACCCCCTCTTGGAGTCACTAGCAACTACTCGGCCAAGATAGCTACTAACAACGGAGAGCATGCAAGATCATAAACAACATAGAGATAACAAAAGATATAATTCAGTACAGCAACTTAATCATAAACACCAATATTCATCGGATCCCAACAAACCAAACATGTAGAATTACATAACGGTGATCTCAATCATGTAAGGCAGCTCATGAGATCTAAACATGAAGCACATAGTGGAGAAGACAACCATCTAGCTACTGCTATGGACCCATAGTCCAAGGTAGACTACTCACTCATCGCTCCGGAGGCAAGCATGGCGATGAAGAAGACCTCCGGTGGCGATTCCCCTCTCTGGCAGGGTGCCAGGAAGAGCTTCTGGACCCTCCCGATCTTCGGGTCGACGGCGGCGGCGGATCGTGATGTGTTCTGGAAAACTGATCGGGTCCTTAGGTTTTTCTCGTCGGGGGGTCTTTATAGGCGAAGGGACGTTGTCAGAGGAGGGGCCAGGCGCCCTCACACGGGGGTGGCGTGGGCCAGGGCCTGGTCGCGCCGCCCCTGTGTGTGGGGCCCTGGTGGCCCCCCTCCTACTTCTCTTCGGATCTCTGGAAGCTTCCGGGTAAAATAAGACTTCAGGAACTTGTTTCATCCAATTCCGAGAATATTTCCTGTGTATCACTCTGAAACACAAAAACAGCAGAAAACAGGGAACTGGCACTGTGGCACTTCGTTAATAGGTTAGTTCCGGAAAATGCATAAAAATGCCACTAAGTGTAATGAAACAATAGGCAAATGGTGTAAAAACAAGCATGGAGCATCAAAAATTATAGATACGTTTGAGACGTATCAGCGGTCGTGGCTTGAAGCTAAGATCTGCAGTTGGTTTGTTGACCGGATATCTTCTGGGTTCCAGCTTGGCTTGCTTCCTACGTTCCTCTTGAACTTGCTTGAAATCATCTTCCATAGTGATGGCTGCATCGACAAGTTCCTGGAAATCTGCTGCTTTTAACATTCTAAGTTGCATCTTTGCCATTGGATGCAAACCCCTCATAAACCGTTTCTTCCTCTTCTCATCCGTGTTCACTTCATCCGTAGCATAACGTGATAGAAGAGTGAACTCCTTGACATACCTCATGATGGTCTTGTCCTTTTGCTCTAAGTTATCAAACTCTCTCCTCTTCAATTCTATGATGCTTTCTGGCACATTCGCCTCTCTGAACTTCCTCTTGAATTCATCCCAGGTGAATACCCTTCCTGGAGGATGTATTGCCACAATATTGTCCCACCAGGTGATACGTTGCAAACGTATCAATAATTTTTTATGCTTCATGCTTGTTTTACACCAATTGCTATATGTTTTGTCTACACTTTGTGACACTTTTATGATTTATTTGGACTAACCTACTAATAGTTGCAAAAGTGCACAATGTTCTTGTTTTACACTTTGATGTATAGGAATTACCAAGAATACAAGTGAAAACCTTGTTGGAGTCAAAATGGGACTTTCCAGAAATCTGTGCCAGAACTCTTTTCAAAGATGGTCACGTTACGGGTCGAATCCAGCGTCAAACGAAAAACTTTTCAATTACAAAGTTGTAGGGAATTTCACGGCGAACGTTCTAGACATAAAATACACCCGATTCGGAGTCCGGACGGCCGATCTAAGCCTGCTCCATTGCGGCCCAAGATGGGGAGATGGGAATCCGAGAGACTATATAAAGGGAGGAACCCTAGCTCGTGGGGGACACCTCCACCCACGAATTTGCAGCCACCAGAGCCACGTTTTAGCCCCCCCCATGGATCCCATCTCCATGGGGGAGGGTTCCCATGAAGCCATGAAGGGAGGGGGCTAAGGGGCGGTGCTCCCCCATGATGCCGGCGGCGGGGAAGGAGTCCCCCGCGCCGCTGCTGCCACGCCGCTGCCGCCCGCGCCCTCGCTGCTCCTCTCCACCATCTTCACCGATATCTCCATCATATATGTAGTGGTTCATCCTCCCACACACCTCTGTACCGTCCTATGTAAACATGGTGTTTGATGCTATAATATTTATCCTAAGATCTATGTCATGTTTCCATAGTTTATTTATTCTTAGATTGATTTGTTGAATGTTTTTGGTTCATTAGAGTTGTATGTTGATATGGTACTGTCCTTTGGTATCCATTATATTTATGCGCGCATGGATTAAACATCATAGGGTTTGTAGTATGTGTAAGAGGAAGGGGAAGTTCTGCCAGAGTGACAGAAACCTGAGGACGCGAACCGGAACGTTGCACGTATGGGAGTAAGAGGACCATTAACTTAAGGCTATGGTTGGGGAAACCTTAATGCATTGTTCGTATTTGCGGATGCTTGCTAACAATCCAATCATATAGTACTTGTATTTCCAAGTAGTGAAGTGCACGTATATTTAGCCTCTCCCGCATAGAAAACTGCATCGAAGACAATGAACCCGATTTATTCGCTAATTGAACTTAGACAAAGCCACCACTATTACCACCACTTTTCCACACTCATGGTACTGTTAGTTTATGGTTACTTAGTATATCTTATTGATGCAGCACTAACAATTACTTTCTTGTATTTATTATCCTACAAAGCTATCTCTCATACCCGAATCGTTGCTCTAGTTTTATTTCCTAGATGATACAAACGTTTAGTGTGCGTAGAGTTGTATCAGTGGTTGATAGAACTTGAGAGAATATTTATCCTACCTTTAGCTCCTCGTTGGGTTCGACACTCTTACTTATCAAAAAGGCTACACACGATCCCCTATACTTGTGGGATATCACCAGGCTGTTGCAGGTCCACATAACAGATGGGTGGCATACCTAAGCTTCTCGCTGTCGTTGCAATTCACGATGTTGAGCTTCCTCTCGGTATCCAACAACCAGTCCTCGGCGTCCATTGGTTCCGGTGCTGATGCAAATGGAAGTGGTCTTGTATTTAGAAAGTCTGCCAGTGAGACTCCACGCACTCCTTCATTCCGACCTTCACGGTTGTGGTCCATCACATCCTGCATCATCTTTGACTGACACTCAATGAGCATCCGTTGCCTTTCATCTGCCGTCCTCATATATTGGGCAAAATCCTGATGTGTCAAAAATGGTGGTGGTGGTGTTAATGGTTCCCTTGTCGCTACATCGGCTGCCTCCTTAGCCTTGGCTTCGGTCTCCATCCTCTGTTGCTTGGATTCCTCATCAACTACCGTCGCCTTTTTTATCCCCTAACCCTGTTACATCAAGCGAAACTCATAATTACACCATGCTCATGCTTTCTGAGCTCAACTTCATGCACAGAGTTAGTCATACAATAAAATCCAAATAAAACATAGCCAAATCACACCAAACATATACCATGTATATACATGGGTAAAAGCAACATAGTGTTACACACTGCCCCGTGAGTAGCTACACTCACTTGATCCCATTGCGAAAGCAAATACTACATAATACACATATGGTACATATGTTACACACATATCGCCTCCTTATCGATGGTGGTCTTCTATGGGTAGTCGAACTCCCGGTACATCCCCGGTGTCCATCCAGTCACTCGGGATGTCCTCCTGACTGAAGCAGGGGTATAGGATGATGCTGCCGGTGTATAACCGTAATCAGGTATAGTACATAAGTTGAAATCAGTCATCCCCAGATATCTGCTCAACGACGAGTATACAACCTCTGTGGTACCCCGCTCCACCTTGGGCCTCGAGCATTCTCCACGCTCCATATGGATAGGTAACTACCCATCTCCATCCGACTCTATCTCTATGGGCTTTCCCGCCATGTCTCCAGCGCGGTGAACAACCCTAAACTGACTTGTGACCTCCTGCTACGAATCACATGGAATCGGATCTCCGGCCGTCCCCATATACTCACCAAAGCGCCAGCCCATGGAGTTTCCCCCAAAACTGTCGTTATGGGGCATTCCCCATGACTCCAAACCTGCCTCATATCCGGCTCCAGTCGAGCCGTGTGCAAAATGTGCTGGTGGCATCTCTGGTTCGGCGTCGGGCTCGAACTCCCGCTCCTCGGGATCGATCTCCTCATCTGAAGTGATAAAGTCTCCAGTAGAGAAAGCTAGAGTAGGTGCTCGTGGTGGTCCAGAAGTCTCCCCCGTATGCCATGGAGTCGGTCTCGGCTCGGTGATCTCCTCCACTTGACTCTGTATCTCTCCAACTAGAGCTCCGTGGATGTGATAGAACACACTAAGCAGATTCTTACACCTGTCCATGTGCTCTGCTGCGGCATGTGGGTGTCTCTTTGCAAACTTGTAACTATCTTGAAGAGGATCTTCTCCTTCCTCGTCGTATGGGATGTGCGTGAACTTAGTACCCAATAACTTCTCCGTTTTATGTTCACGGATATCAGTTATGGCCTTCATGAATGCTATCTTATACGCTACACTAACAGTGTGTGCTTCTCCAGCTGGCATGATCACGCTCATGCCCAATTTGGCAAGAAGCATGATTGATGACCCACAAGTATAGGGGATCACAACAGTCTTCGAGGGAAGTAAAACCCAAATTTATTGATTCGACACAAGGGGAGCCAAAGAATATTTATAAGCCTTAACAGATGAGTTGTCAATTCAGCTGCACCTAGAAACAGACTTGTTCGTAGCGCTTTATCAGTAGCAACAGTTTTATAGTGGTGATAGTAGTGAAACAGTAACAGCAGTAGTAGAATAAAAGCAGTAATAGTAGCAATAGTAAACAGTAGGATAAAATACTGTAGGCATAGGGATGGATGTACGGGCGTTGCATGGATAAGATAATTCATAAAATCAGTGAGACATGGGCATTGCAGATAAATAATGATAAAGCATCCTAGTACTAACAATCATAGGCATGTGTTCCGTATATAGTCGTACGTGCTCGCAATGAGAAACTTGCACGACATCTTTTGTCCTACCAGCCTGTTGCAGCAGGGCCTCAAGGGAAACTACTGGTAATTAAGGTACTCCTTTTAATAAAGTATCGGAGCAAAGCTTTAACACTCGATGAACAAAAGTGATCCTCACATCATAGCCATCCCCTCCGGTTATTGTTGGGGATATACCAAATAGGTATACCAGCGACGTAGTCCTAAACCAGCAAGCCAGGGTGGCCCATCAGGGTGGTATGGCGGATTGCCCACCGGGCGGCCCAGTTGCTGGAGAGACCATGGCGGTATTGGACACAGGAGCTCATGGCGGATCCGGAGACAAGCCCATGGCGGGTTGCCTTGTAGTACATGCATAAGACTTACTCTAGGACTCCAAGTTGTATCCGCTCTAGTACCATCGTGTTGCCCATGCCAGGCGCCTTTATAAGCCGGCGTGGAGGAGCCCTTGAGGCACAGCTTAGACATACGGCCAATCGCATAGCGAAACAGCCAACCTCATCATTGTAACCGAGCACTTGTTGCCATATAGTGAATTATAGCAGCACGTAGGGTCTCGCCACCGTTGCGGGATCTGAAGCTGGGTAAACTTGTGCTACCACCGTCCCGGATCGCTCCGCTGTGTTCACCCCCTTCCACAAACCGCCATACACCTACCCCTATGGCAGATCTGTTGACGAAACCACGATAGTTGGCACCCACCATGGGGCAAAATGCGTCAGGAGCGCGGATCCAGGCGGGATCCGCCTTTGCAGGCATCGGCGACACCGTCGCCATCGGGCACGTCCTCTACGATTCTGGCTTCCCCATCGTCCCAGCGGATAACCTCTGGGTGCTGGCTAGAGAAGACCCCGCTCGATTCATCGTCGTTCCGATCGGAGATATTCATATCTTCATCGGAGAGACAAACCCTACCCCCGCTATGGAAACCAATTTCCGGCGGATTGGTATGGCTGAAACCCCCAAACGGACCGCTTTCGAGCTGGATACGGAGGAGGAATCGTCTGATCTGGAACTTTCTAAGTCATCTAAATCGGATCTAAAAAACAATCCCACCCAGCCCGCCCTAGGGGTAGAGGAAGTGGTGGTAGACCGCTGTGAATCCGCAATGAGCAATCTGGCGTTAGAGGCATCGCGGTATTGCCTTGTTGCTTTCGCAGGAACCACTCCGAGATCTGCCTCCAATGGAGATGACAGTCCAGGTGAATCCATCCTAGAGGCACTTAACGAAAGTGATGAATCGGATGACCGGGATAGCAAAGGCTATGATTCTGATCACTATGACGCTGCCATGAGAAGGATCGAGGCGGAGTTAGCTCAGCAAGCACTTGAAGAGAAGAACGCAGCCGCCAAGCAGGTGTTCATGACCAACAAAGGAGATGACGCTGGGCAGACAACCGGTGATCCGCCATCTCAGGCAGCCCATGACGGAGATGCCGGCAAAGAGCAGGGTAACCCACCACTAGCTGCCGATCCCGCCACGGAATAACTTCCCGAGATTCAAGGCGGCCCCAGGCCTCTGCAACCCGCCATCCCCAAGGTACATCACCCAGAAGACTTCACAACCCCGCTGGACAAGGTCATCTATGGAACTCTAGCAGATCCAATCACCCCTGACTATGTCAGAGACGTGAACGATCTCAAGAAGAAAAGGCGAGCAATCCTCAAAGAAGCAAAGAGTGTCGAGAAGATGGGTGAAAAGTTAGATGGCGACATTGCTAAAGCTCAAGACACGCTGAAACGCGCAAGGAACATGGAGGAGAAGTACATTACTGTCATCCAGAACCAAATGAACGAGGGAGGCGACCCGCAGCTGGTGCGAAACCTTGAGTTCACCGTGCCAACCGCAGAAACTCTGGCCAGGATGTATATCAAGAATCCGCCATATGTGGACAAGAACCGCGATGAATTCAGGGCTACACCCGTAGAGAACATCGTGGCTGCAAAGGAGCTATTGGAGCATAATAAAAGCCCAGCAGCCCTAGAGATGGCGGTAAAACTGATGACCAAAGCATTGGTGCAGCAGGAGAAAGCTACGTCATCACGACGGCTTGAATCTGATCCCGCGCTATGCAGGTCTAGCATGGCCTCCAAGGCTCGGGGTACTGGCAATTATGGTACGCGCCCTGATAATGAATCTCATATCGGATCCTTAGAAGTCCGAAGAAGGGAAGCTCACAACAGGGCAGATGCCATCCCAATATCCTCCGATGACAAGCCACACGGCAAGGGCCCGCAGAGAAATCCATCACCACCTCACAAGAATTACCCTGCCTATGGATACCAGCAAGACAATGCTGCTCCCCGCCATAAGACCAACATGCCGCCACCAAAGTATAAGACGTTCGAAATCCCAAAGGGAGGAATCGTCATACGCGACAATGATGGCAAGCGAGGACGAAGCCGTGATGCTGGACGCAGAGACGATCCACCACGACGGGAAGCCAGTCGAGATGGCGGATCCAAGCAAAGGGAACAATCTCGCCATGATGACGGCATGCACCGCAACGCCGACAAGGATAAGCATCGCTCTTCCCGCCGCCGCAATGACAAAGGGCAAGGCTCCCGCCGCCATGACGACGATCCATCTCCACGGAGAGCAGAGGGAAGCCATCGTAGTTGCAGAGATCAATCGCAGGACGGTGAGAGTAAAAGGCGTGACCCTTTGCCATCTCCACCAGGCAGCCCCCATGGCGGCGGCGGTGACGGCGGCGGCCCAGCAAAATCACGCAACTCTCGCAAGGATCCACAGGACCAGAAGCCCTACGACGCGCGTACCCACCTAAACGAGATTGCCAAGTCTCAAACAGCCTTCTTCCTCGGCCCAAAGTGCTTTGGACAATGGATCTGTGATGAGCCCATCCCACATGGGTTCAAAATCGAGAAAAATATCCGCCAGTACAATGGAGTCGATAGGCCTCTAACTTGGCTACAAGACTACTTCAATGCAGTGCAGTTCGCAGGGGGATCACCCAATGTTGTTGTCTGCTATCTGCCCCTGATGCTATCTAGCATAGCGTGGCAGTGGATCAATGACTTGGCGGAAAATTCCATCCAAACCTGGTTCAACATGCAGACTGCGTTTACCGAAAACTTCGAGGGTACCTATAAGAGACCTCATAATATCGGTGACCTCCAAAGGTGCCGGCGGGCTGACGACGAGACCTCCCGAACTTTCCTTGCGCGATGGCTAGATATGAAGAACTCCTATGAAGGGGTTACTGACGAATCTGCCATCCTCGCGTTCATCGATAGTTTGGAGAGAGGCCAGCTGCTCCGCCATCGTCTATTGTGAGAGAGGAATGAAGGGAAATTAACCCTAAATTCTATGATCACCATTGCAAGTAACTACGCGGCCGCCGATGACGACGCCCGCGAATCTCTGAAGGCTTCCACCATCCAGAATACTGGAAAGCGGAACAATAGCAATAAACGGAAGAATCCGCCAGAAGAGCAGCAAACTCCCGATATGGTGGCCACAACCTTCGCCGATAAGGGTCAAAGCAGCCAGCGCAGCAGAGGACGCGGTACTAGCAGTGGCCAGCCACGGAGCTCTATAGCTCCCGCTTTGGCGCCATCCGCCCCCATGTCCTACGATGAGTACCGCGATATGCCCTGCTTCGCCCATCGAGACGCTTCAGGAAAGTGCAATCACACCAACCGGAACTGCAAATTTGTCAACAACATCAAGGCGGACCAAGAAGCTGGCTACAAATGCAACCGGCGACAACGGCCTCGTGGCAAAGGAAAAGCAGACAAGGACAAGGAGTCCAAGGATGGCAGTGATATGGATGAAGACCCTGCGCCCAAACCCGCCGAAAAGGCAGAGGGTGGGGCTGGCACGAGCAACCCATTCAAAAACACCAATAAAAAGGGAGCCTTTCACACATTCCTTGGACCCCCCACGGCTAAGGCACAGCGAGCTGCTATGCGCTCCCTAAATGCCACCGTGCCAAAAGTCTGCCAGTACGTTCGATGGCCTGAAGTACCGGTGCACTGGAGCCGCGACAATCACCCAGAGCACATCCCGGATGGATATTATGCCATGGTAGTATGCCGTGTGATCCAGGGCTACGAGTTCTCCAAGTGTCTAATGGATGGCGACAGCAGCCTGAACATCATGTACGTGGAAACTCTGACAAAACTCGGCCTGACCAAGACCCAACTCCACCATAGTGATGTCACCTTTTGTGGAGTGGTTCCTGGCCACCAAGCTAAGTCCCTCGGGTCCATTACCCTCAAGGTTGCCTTCGGCAGTGAAGAAAATTACCGAGAAGAGCCCATAACCTTTGAGGTGGTCCCATTCAAAAGTACATACCACGTGATCTTCGGCCGCCCTGCTTTCCACAGTTTCCATGCTAGGCCATGCTACATCTACAACCAGCTGAAGATGCCAGGACCGGATGGCATAATCACCATTTATGGCAACTTCAGAAAGGCAAAGGAGTGCGAGGAAGGAGAAGCCGCCTTCGCGGAAGCAGTGTTCTTCGGCGAGGAGTTCAAAGAAATCCATGCCGCCACGGACCCTGCGGAGATGCCGGCATCTAAGCAAGAAGTTTCTGCCTCCCCGCCCACCTTCAAGCCTACAGTTGATACAAAGTAGGTTGAACTTGTCGCTGGCGATGCCGCCAAGACCACCTCGATTGGGACAAATCTGCCCCCCAAATAGGAAAGCGCGCTCGTCGAGTTCCTCTGTGAGAACCGGGACATCTTCGCATGGCAGCCATCTGACATGACAGGTGTACCCAGGGAACTTGCCAAGCATGCCCTACAGATAATCCCTGGCTCCAGGCCAGTAAGACAAGCCATGAGACGCTTTGGATATGAAAAACGCCGCGCGATAGCAAAGGAAATTTCCAAGCTACTGAAAGCAGGCTTCATCAAAGAAGTGATCCATACAAAGTGGGTGGCAAATCCTGTGTTAGTTTCTAAGAAAAACACAAAGGTTCTGCGCATGTGTGTAGATTACACTGGCCTGAACAAAGCGTGTCCAAAAGATCCTTTTCCCTTGCCTCGCATTGACCAAGTCATTGACTCGACGGCGGCATCAGAGTTGCTATGTTTCTTAGATGCCTACTCGGGATACCACCAGATCAAGATGAAGGAATCCGATCAGCTTGCTACGTCATTCGTAACACCTTATGGCACATATTGCTATGTGACAATGCCGTTCGGTCTGAAAAACGCAGGAGCAATGTACCAGCGCACCATGCAAAAGTGCCTGGCGGATCAAATCGGAAACAACATCCACGCATATGTGGACGACATCGCCATTATGTCCAAGAAGCAAGATGGCCTTATAGCGGATTTGCATGAGACCTTCAGCAATCTAAGGAAGTACAACATGATGCTCAACCCCACGAAGTGCATCTTTGGGGTACCAGCTGGACAACTCCTAGGATTCATCGTCTCCCACCGCGGAATTGAGGTCAACCCGGAGAAGATCAAGGCAATCCTCGACATCTCCCGGCCTAATGACTTGAAGGACGTACAGCGACTCACAGGCTGCGTGGCAGCAGTGAGCAGATTCATCAGTCATCTTGGCGAGAAGGCTTTGCCACTCTACAAGATGATGAAGAAATCAGACGAATTCATCTGGACCGATGAGGCAGACGCTGCACTTAAGGATCTGAAGAGAGTGTTATCCACTGCACCAGTCCTAGCAGCTCCCGAAGACCAGGAACCCATGTTACTATACATGGTGGCAACCAACAGGGTCGTCAGCATCGTCATCGTGGTAGAACGCAAGGAAGAAGCACAGGAGTACGGCGTACAGTGACTAGTCTACTATGACAGCAAGGTCCTGACGGAGTCCAAGCAGCGCTACCCTCACTACCAAAAGTTGGCATATGGAGTTTTCCTAGCTTCTCGTAAGTTATGGCATTACCCTCACAGTGGTGAGCAAAGCTCCACTGAAGGACATCATCAACAACAGCGACACAACGGGACGAGTTGCAAAGTGGGGCATTGAATTGGCCTCCTTCGACATCGATTACAAGCCTCGCACCGCCATTAAGTCTCAGGCTTTGGCGGAATTCATGGCGGATTGGAAGGAAGCACAGGAGACTACGCCCATCCCAGAACCAGAGCATTGGGTGATGCACTTTGATGGCTCAAAGCTGCTATACGGCTCGGGGACTGGAGTGACACTCAAATCTCCCAAGGGAGATGAGCTCAGCTATGTTCTCCAGATCCACTTCCCCACCACCAACAACATCGTGGAGTATGAAGCGCTACTGCACGGGCTACACGTCACAAAGGAGATCGGCGTACAACACATTATGTGTTGTGGAGATTCTGACCTTGTCGCTCAGCAGGTGGCTGGCACATACAAAGCTCGGAACAAAGTTATGGCGGCTTACAGAGACGAAGTGGATGAGATGGCCAAAAGTTTCCTCGGCTACGACATAAAGCACATACGGCGAGAGGA